>JABSTQ010009449.1:0-600000 GCA_013358835.2 Ixodes persulcatus
GGAAGTCCTTCGTCTCAGCCACACCAGCCATCGTCGCACCACGGCGTACCACCCGCAGACTAACGGGCTGACGGAACGACTCAACAAGACCATCGCCGACATGATCTCCACGTACGTCGACGTGGAGCACAAGACATGGGACGAAGTGTTGCCGTACGTCACATTTGCCTACAGCACGGCCGTGCAAGAGACCACAGGAGTAACACCATTTCAGCTGGTGCATGGCAGAAAAGTGTCGACCATGCTCGACGCTATGCTACCACACGAACCAGCTGACGAGGGGATACCCGACGCCCAGGTGGTTGCTCAACGAGCCGAAGAAGTTCGCCAGCTCGCCCGACTCCGAATTCAAGATCAACAACGTGTCGACGCTACCCGGTACAACCTTCGCCGGATCGACGTTCGCTTCAAGCCCGGAGACCGTGTGTGGGTTTGGACCCCGATACGACGACGCGGTCTCAGCGAAAAACTCCTAAAACGGTACTTTGGACCCTACAAGGTACTTCGTCGACTTGGAGATCTGAACTACGAGGTGATGCCCGACGGAACACGAACTTCATCACGCCGCCCTCCACGACCAGAAGTCGTCCACGTCGTGCGCATGAAGCCATACTACGCTCGATAGGACTGTTGACCTTATGTGTTCTAAATGACTCTTTAGCTTACCGTTCTTTTTGTTTGCTTTGTTTTGTTCTGCATCGGGGCGATGCACTTTTTAAAGGGGGGAGTAATGCCGCGCGCGCGGCTTGCCAAGTAGGCAGCGCGCGCGTGGCCGAACGGTTATCGCGCTTGTCTCCTACGCGAAAAGCCAAGGTTCGATTCCTGGCCGCGGCTACACGTTTTTGTTGACACTGTAATGTGACGTTCTGGAAAATTCGAGAACCGTCTTGCTGATTCGAGGTTAGAATGTTCTAGGCACCGAACCTTCTACGCCGAATGCTCCAGAAGCCCACGCGTGTACAAAAGCGGCACCGCGTGGCAAGCTGGGGTCAGTTTCGCCTCAGCGTTCGATCTTGCTGCTTCGCCGCCTTCGACGCCCGCGACGCTCTCTTGTTATCTTTCTTTTCCCTTTTATTTTTTTGGGCACAAGTTCGCCCCATTAAACATTCAGTTTACTCAGTTATCATCGCCTCATCACTTGTCATTCGTGACAATATACGGTCCATTTGGCAGTGCGTCTCAGAACGGGCAAGTACCTAGTTTAATTAGTTCCATACACGGTCCGTGCGCCCAAAAGTTGCTTTAAAAGAATCAGAGTGGTACCGTGATCTTGCATTTCGTATTTCCTTAGTTAATTGATTACGATAAGACTTGAATATTTTAAGGTTGACTGGGTCTCTTGTTTTGATAAATTTGTCGTATAGGACATTTTTTATCCGAATCTTACCTAAGATATCTGGTGTAATCCAAGGCTTACGAATGTTCCGTGATATTTTTAGTTTCTTGTAGGGAAATTTCTGTTGGTAAAGTTTTTTCAAAATATTTATAAAATTATTATACGCCTCATCGACAGTTTCCTTTTCATACACTGCACTCCAATCCGTATTTGACAGTGTCCGTCTAAAACTCTCCAGACTGTCAGGTGTCATATATTGTAACTTAGCAGTTTGTTTCATTTTCAGTCTATCTAAACTGTCCGTGTCTACGGATATGAATATTGGAAAGTGATCACTAAGATCGCATCTGACCACACCAGCTTTCACATTAATAGAAGCAAAATTCGTTATAAATAAGTCGAGTAGTGTTTCTTAGTTTAAGGTAATTCTTGTAGGGCTCGTTATTACATTCATACAGCCATTTAATGCAATAGTATTTTTTAGGTTTTCTTTGGTGGGAATGATCAAATAGCATATTTATGTTGATATCGCCTCCACATATTAGATTATACCGATTCGTGTTTATAAACATTAGGAATTCTTCCAGAAACAAAAAAAAAACTCGGAAAATCTACCATCTGGCGGGCGATAGAACACTGAGAAGACAGTTCGATTTGCTCGTAAAGAAAGCACTTTGTAATCTTTAGTTGTACAGCAGTATTCCGGGATTGGCTCACAATCGATGCAGTCTTTAATCAGCATCGATACGCCTTCGCCACGAGACGTAGTACGGTTCAAAAGATGATTGGTGTACATAGGCAATTTGAAAACATTTATGTCATCGGAGTATCACGTCTCCGATAGCATTACCACATAAAAACAAAAAAAAAATCTTCAAGATCTGCCATCTGATTTTTTGCAGATTGCGTATTTAGGTGGAAACATTTCAAAGACTGTTTGCATCCAAGATAATGCTTTATTTCTGACGGGAGAAAACTTTCCATGACTGTGCTATATTTAATCTGGCTAACGGTGCTTTCACAAGTTACACAATCAAAGCGAGGTCAGCTTCACTAATTATTTGAACAACACCAGACTTATCGACCTTCCTCAAGAAAATTTTTCCTTGTGACACCCATGAGAACTTCCAGTTGTTGGCCTTCTTTTTTTCAGTGGCTTTTCCATGCAGCAATTTGTTCTCCGGGCATAGATGTTCATTCACATACACCGGGCCTGAAATTCTCGAAACCCAAATCGGACGTCGTAAGCCTGCTTCGTTTCGCTGACAAAAGGACCTTGTCACGGACGTTGTGGGAGGTGAACTGTACAATCACGTTCGGTTTTGCTTTGTCTTTTGTGGGCACACGGTGGATAACATCGATGTTTGTGTTTGCAATTTCTACGCCTATTTTACTTCCGATGTCAGTCATCATCTCACCAAGGTTTTCGTGAGAGGTATACGAAAGCCCTTTAATTTCCAGGTTATTTCTGCGACTGTATTGTTTCATCTCCACAACGCTGCGCCTCATGTCTTCCAACTCCTTTGCAAGATCATGGTTTTCCTTTTTTTTAGTTGTTGTTGCTCGGTTTTTAGTTCCTTTATTTCTTTTGTGTCAGTTGTCATCGTTGTCTTAAACTCTTCAAATTCCTTAGTTCATGAAGTCCATCGCCATCGACATTCCCGATAGCTCGGTGTTTACTTTAGTGCTCATCACATCCAGTTTTGTCGAAAGTTCCGACAAAATCTTCGCCAATTCTTTTATAGTGGTCATTTTGAGCACTTGCACAAACTGACACCGCGCAATTCAGCAGACGATCCAGACAAGTATAAGCGAGAGAAAAGGAGCGCAACAATACCTGCAAAACACGATGCGTAAGTGCTTGCTCTCCGATGGCGTGCCTGGATCGCCCGATGAAGTTGCGTGAACTGTCGCGGGTCAGAGCTTTTATAAGAATGTGCCAGGAAGTCGGGTGACCGAGTCTTGGTTTAGATGGCGCTGCGGTCTTGGAAGGGGCGTTGCTAGACGCGATGTCGCCGAACCAGGCTTGTGACGCGAACTTGCGTCACCACCGATGACAGGCGATAATTCGGTCAGTGGCTCCGTAGTCTGCAAAACACGATGCGTAAGTGCTTGCTCTCCGATGGCGTGCCTGGATCGCCCGCTGCGGGCGTTGTCACTACCGTGGTCATTACTAGAAGTTTTTGTATTTTGTACGCACTTTGAAGTCATTTTTGGGCAAGCAGACATAATGCCCCAGCTTCTTCAGTTGCGTGATAACCTTTGTTTGCAGACTGAATTGCGCATCAACTTCTGTCACCTCCTACCTCAAACATAGGGTGTTCGAGATCTTAATTCACAGTGATTTTTTATTCATGAAGACACGTAATTGCTTAATCAATCGCTGGATATTTGTTATGGGGTTTTATTTTTTGCTAAAAAGTATTAGTGCTTTTTATTTATTTCTACTTTTTTCCGGTTAGGTCCTAATTATAGGCCGTGTTTTGCGGCTCAGCAAAGCGGGGTTGCTTTGAGACATTCAAGATCACATACAGCTGACAATACACCCGTGTCGTAGATACTGGGGAGGCGGGTGGAGCTTTCGGGGTTGAACCCTGCGCCCCCCCCCCCCCCTTGGAAACGTTTCCTGGCAGCGTCGCTAAACGGGCATAAGAGAAGAGGCACTATGCTTTTTGCCTTATAAACATACCCACAAATCGAACGAAGCGTGCATTTTGTATTTCGTGTGGAATTTACTGAGCATAACTATCAGTTTTGGGATGACGCGCGTTAGTTATAGTCGGTGACAGGTGGCAAAAGCTCCTCACATCTCGTTCCACTTTTGCAGAGCGAAGGATCGGGAGGAGGCGACCTCTCCCCAGCGTTTACTTTTAACCTGTCACCGACTACGGCGTTTTTCTTCGTGGACGTTCAAATTGCTACAGCTCGCAATGCATACAGCGTTTTAATTCAGTTGCTAACTTGCTGTGCGTGTGAAAACAGAAGAATCGTTCCCCCCAAGAGCCATAGCTACAGACTGCTCTCAGCGTGCGCGATCAGCACATTAAATACTAAGCCAATTAATTATAATGTTGGTAAGCCACTGGCTAGGACAGGCCAATGTTGGCCAGCCTAACCCAATCGATTACCAATGCTGGCAACTCATTGGCTAACATAGACCAATGTTGGCCAGCCTATGCCAATTAACTACCAATATTAGTAACCAACTGGCTAAGACAGGCCAACGTTGGCCAGCCTAAACCATTATATTGCCAACGTTGGTAAGCCATTGGCTGAGATAGGCTAATGTTTGCCAGCCTAAGCCAATCAATTGCCAACGTTGGTAAGCCGTTGGCCAAGAAAGGTCAATGTCGGCCAGTATATTCCAGTGTACCACCAATATTGGTAGCACGGTGACCATATTGGCCCAATATTGGACAATTGTTTGCCAATCAAACACCAATGTTGGCCCGACGTCGTGTGCTGTCTGGGTATGCTTGCTCTCTTCTTCTGTTAAAAACTTCCAACAGGTTGGCAGGGCAGTGCCATTTTAAACCTTGCTATCACATTGGGCATGCTCTCAGATCGAGCCAGCTGTCGATCATAAAACTGGTGACCATGCTTTCTGCACATACTCATGTGCTTGAGGGCAGGGTCAGGTAATGAAATACTTGTCCAGAGAGCCCATAGTTTCTGCCAACCCGTAAGCTGAGCCCTTGGAAGGAAATTAATAACAGAAGACGAACAACGGCTTCGTTTACTGCAAATGTGCTGAAAAAGAGAAATGTAATACAACAAAGGGTAAAGTGCACCTTTTTCTTCTATATCTTCAGCATCATGAAGTCTTACGATGATCTCGCAGAACAGGGCCGGTCTTGGTTTTCCCTCAGTCACCATGAGAACAGTTGGCAGGTTTTCTGAGGCAACATCAATAAATCGCTCCTTTGCCTTGACGCCAGTACTAATACGAAAAACACGGCAAAGCCCTGCAAGAAAAATTATTTTAACATCTTCAGTATACTTGAAGATATTTGCCCAAAAAGTCCTCTCCATGGCATATTTCACCATCTCCATATGCGTAGCCGTTTCCTTTCTTCCTCTTGTCATTGAGTCCATGTGGCCGGCTATGAAATTTAAATCTTCAGTCGTGGGCGAGGATGCTTGCAGCTTCCGAAAATTAGAAGGAACGAAGTAAACCAACCTTGAACATAGTAAAAACACTCCGAGATTGCGAAAAAGAACGGACAGGAAGACACAGTCTTGATTAAATAGCACCAGCTCGTTTTCACTCTAAACTTCTGTTCATAAATCAACCCTTTTCCATATGTCTGTTCTCCACCTGTGGTCGAATATTTTTTCTACATCACAAGTATTTCTATGATACCGTTCAAGAGACAAAGGAGCCTACAAGCCCGAAATAAATAGTTTTAAGAGCTCAATAATCAGATACAACTCAGTTTGTTCAACACCTCCTAGATCGCAAGGCCTTAGTGTTGCTGGATTCTACCCCCTCTCATAGGTTATCGCAAGGCAGAGTGGAAAACGTGCTGCATTAGCATTCAGTTGGAACACGTATTCTCACCAACTGAGCATAGCACTGTCCACTTTGTACCCTCCACTGAAATATAATAATCGACAAAGAAAATCAAGTGTTAAGGTATTGGTATCTAGGAGGTGTTAGGCGAACTCAAAATTAAAATGTCCTTTAAATGAAGCTATAGCAATATTTTGTGCAGTGATGAAAACTGTGCATTTCTTGTGCAAATTTATTTTTACGTGACTTGTTTTTATTTTTGTTTGCGGCTACTCCTGTTCCAAAATGACGATGCTGCGTGGTATAACCATATGCTTTATGTAAGATACTGCCATAAAGCATAGTGTCTGTCATAACCACAATTTATTAATGCGAAGTCGAATGCCAGTCAAGACGAGACAATTGTACCCTAAAGGGCCCCGAAAACAAAAATGCTTTTTTTAAACAGTTTGTCAGGGACACAAGTGTCAAAAAATAAATCTTACGCAAAAAACTTGTTTTTAGCAATATTGACGGCGCGAGATTAATTTCAAATTCTGCGCGCGAAGTCCACGACGTCACGGAATGGTAATACGCAATTTCCCCCTCTATAAGATTGTCATACCATTCCTCCACCTCAACGCGATGGCTAAGGCAATCACCTCTCCTCCCGCACCCGAAATGCCGAGAGAAAACAAGTGGAAAAGAGTGACTGCCGACTAAATCGCGTCTCGCGCAATCCCTAACTATTTTAGCACTGACGCATGACCTGTTGTTTTTCTTTGTTTGTTGCATATTTAATATTGTTTACTTGTTACGATATTACTACCTTTATTTTATGTATGTGCCTCCCCCCCCTCTGTAATGCCTTCGGGCCCCGAGGGTACTTTTAATAAATGAATATTGCTCTAAAATTTTTTTATTCGCGTAAAATTTATTTTTCGACACGAGTGTCCTAACCAGACTGTTTGAAAATGCTCAGAGCCCCAAGCAAACACAACTATAAAATTACTACAAGCATACAACAAAAATTTACACTACGTTTACAAGAGCTGCTTTGAACTATACAAAACACATTTCGAAGCCACGACCACAAGATAAGTTATACACAGGGAGAAACCAAACTCCGAAGTGAGGATCTCAAAAGCAAGAGTATTGCAAGACAAAACACCTCCACGCTGGGCTCTATAAACAAGTGTATCCTTACAGCGTTCAAGTTCAATTCCAATTTGGCGATTCCCGACCATGGTAGAAACTATAAACCGTGCAGTGGAGCCGACCAGCATCGGCCGAAACATGGAGGGCCGAAAGACACTCGGAAACCCGCAGAGAAAGCGAAAACATATAGTAATGCTTAACTAAACGCGCGCGAGCACGACTTCGCGGCACCGGTCAATTTCGTGGACACGTGCTCCTACAACGTTTCGTCGACTTTTTTTTTACCACGGGGATTGCAGTACTGGTTTAATTTTGTTCGTCGCAAGCCTACCTCAACTAAAGCGGACTTGCCCAGGCGACTCTGACACGCCACAAATGAATTCGCAATCGCCGCTTTCAAATAGTCCGCACAACGCGCTGAAACCCCTCGCTCCGCTCGGGGAAACTTTAATATTGATTGAGAACTTATTTATTAACGCATACCGGAAACGACCATACCTTTCGCCTAAGAGCGTAAGGGCGAAACTTTACTCTCGAGGCGCGAACTCACACCAGGCCACATAAGAACCCCCACGGTTTCGTCAAGCTCGCATCGCCTTGGTCGCCGACCGAGGCGATATGTGCGGAAAAACGCTTTCGATGAAGCGTCGCAAGGTTGGTCGATGAAACGAACACGGGAAATTTTCGATGAACCTAAGTTGCATTAAAACGCTGCTGCGTCGACGAAACGATCTTCCGGTGTAACATCGTTTGTATGGTGAACTGATTGCCGCCAGGCACAGTTTTTAAGTGCTAGGCCTCGTTTGCACGCTAACATGTGCGAGTACGCGCTCGACCGTGTCAGAGAGCGAGCGCCTATCGTACAGGTTATTCCTGCGACTTTATGAAGTACGTTCTGAAATGCCTATAACATTTCTGCTGCTCTACAAGTAGCCAGACCAATCAAAACTCACCGTTCAATCGGTCAACACTCCGACTGCATTCGACGAGGCATCCACAGCACCGCCACAGGTCAACTGGGTCACCCGTCCCCACTTGTTCAAACTCGGGCGCGGGAGCGGCAGTTGGAGAGTAAGTAGCCTCGGTACCGGCGCCTCCGCGTCGCTCGGGAGTCGGATTCCGTTCTCATGTTTTTCGCGATCGGAAACATTCACCAATTATGCGTGTGTAGTCACAATTTCATATCCCGAGGCCGAAATCTTGTTTTGCCAAGGCTATTTTCCAAAATAGCTACTTGAGTGATGCTTCGTCCACTCCATCCAACGAGGGGCTTAGAGCAATAAACCGGGGTTCCCGTCTGCACTCGAAAGTGACCCCCATAAGGCGGCTGCCACTGTACGCAAATTTGACCACTCGTCACGTGACCAAACCAAATTCGTGACGTCACAGGAAAGATGGCAGCGCCCAGGCAGCGGCTGGCCCCAGCTGGGCCGGAGCATTGACCGGAGCTTGTGGGATGATTTGTTCGTTGTCGTTCGTCTCGGCGAGTTGGTTTGAGACGCGGAAATCGTCAGACCGGTCAAAAGCGACTTCAGAGTTCAGCGTGGTGTCTGACGTAGGTATAACGTGAAAATACGGAGGACCGGTGTGCCTTTCGCTGGTGACCGACGGGGATAATGCCACGGTAGAGACAATCTGCCCTACGTTGCTCGGACCTCGGAATGATTCGGATACCGCAGGAAAAAATATAAGGTGACGTTTCTGTGCTCTTGTTGACCATCGGAATCTTCGATGTATGCAGTGAAGCGTGTGCAATATATTTGGATACACAGTTTTGTGACGGAAATTGCGCGAGTTGTGCTTGGCAGTGTGCAATCGTGGTGCCGCTACGCTCAAATGGCCGAAGGCTCACTTCGGTTGTGCGGCGCACCGGAGAGCTGCCTTGAAGCTGGTAGTCCCCGTGCCGTGATACATGATGCTGTGCTACTTCCCAAAATGTTCCGGCGTAGACGTGTACTTTCACGGATGACAGGTGTTGCACTTTGTATTGATTCTGCTGTTCTGTCGCACGTTTCGTTGACACAAAGATTTCATCAACACTCGTTACGCGAATCGCAAGCCGTATAGACATTTTATTGCGCGTGTTACCTACCCAGTCCACCCGTTCACGCCGCTTTGCGACGACAGTCTGCAGCGGCTCATTACCAGAAAAGTGGTCCCACATTCATTTCAGTTCAGCTCGACTACGGCAGTCGCCAAACCCCGAAGGAGAGGATTTATTCGGACAGAATGCCCCTAAAGCACTGCAGCTTCTTTAGTGGTCAGGATAGACTCTCTTCTGTCAGTTTTGTTATATTGTCACTCATGATTGCTCCAGTTCTATCTTCTATCAAGTTCTACTATTCTGGAAAGTTCCAGGCCACGCTCAGCTGTCATCGTATGCTCTGGTGGAGGTGCACCTTGACGGCTCTTTATCCGAGTTGCCCGATAACGGGACACGGGTGGCGGACTAACCCGCGTCTTAAACCCCCATTGAGCCGTTAACCAAGTCCTATACCGAGCCCGGCAGAAAAACCATAAGACAAGCAAGTACCACAAGGACGAACCTCGTAAATACACCACAAAGAACCTGAAATCCAAGTCAGTCGCCGCTACCAGCAAGAACCACCGTAATTCGGTCTTTTGCCAGAAAAACCGAATCTGACTAAGCCAACAGTGACAAACCTGGAGCCGCAAACCGCGTCCACTTCCACCATTGTTTGCATGCCCCTCGCACCTCCACTCCGACGCATTTTCACGCATGGTGTATGAAGACGTCGAGGGCTATATTGAACAATATGACGGTGTCACCCGCCATAGTGGGTAGACAGACAACCAGCTCCTGCCAGGCATTGGTTTGAGAACCACGAATCCTCTTTAACGTCGTGAGAAGTTTTCAAGATTGAGCTGAAGTGCACGTTCATCAGCCAACATTGAGGAGAGAGAGCCGAATTCCTGATTCTTTCCAGGACATTGCCCCAACAAGAGCGTCGCCGCCTTCGTGGAGGATGTATTGCACCTGATCGAGCACCCACGTCAACCCTGGTGCTACAGAAGACGAGAAGCTAAGAATCCCATGCCCCTCTTGTGAGGGACAACACTGTCGGCAGCTTTGTCCGCAACCCCACAACAACAGTCGAAGGGTTCATATCACCGAGGCTTCCAACATTGAACGTACACTGCAGGCCCGAACCTGTCACTATCAAAAACTCCCCAGCTTCTCGAGACTCGAGTCGTCCAGCTGAAACTTCGACGCCAGCCTGCCAGGCATCTGCGACATCCCCACGACGTTGTCCGGGAGGAGATCAGGAAGCTACTTCCTGCCATCAGTTGCCCGGCTTTTTGATTGCCAAGATTGTTTCGGAACAAATTCGACAGGCATTTCAACCGGAGACTTCTTCCAGCGAAGCAGCATTTGACGAACCGAGGGCGACTTTTGCCACAAAGTCACGACGACCGCCACCGGCTACCCATTAGTATTCAATGACAATTCAACAAGACACCCCAACGCCGAAGCATTCCCGACATCGGGAAGAGCCAGTGTAGTTTCGTGCTAAAGAAAGTACACCGAAGAAAATGGAGGTGCTGGGAATAGTCGACCGAAATCCACTCTGCTACCACTGCATGAGGCCGACCATGTCTACTGGAGGTGCCCGTACCAATGAAAAGTTTGTGCCAAACGACGTTCAACCACGTCTCGAGGAGCGTTTGCGGCACATTGAGGATTATCTTCGGCGGCGTTTGCCCCTGGTGCCGACATTACCCCGAAGCTCTTGATCCCCATCACCTCGACGGGAGGTAAGCACGACAAAGCAGGTGAGCTGCAATGCAAGGACAGTTGATCTGGTGTTGGTTGTCGTCCAAGGACATAACCTAATAATTTGCTGATACCCATTATCTGTGTCCACGCAACGAAGCACACAATTTCAACTTTGAGGGAGAATGCCGCTGAGAGACTTGAAGAAATAGAATGGTTGGTTGTTCTCAAAAGTGTACACCAAGCATCACCCGACTTCACTTTGCCACACGAGACTTACACAAGTTGAGGTGGTCGCGGGATGCAAAAAAAAAAAATCGCCATTACGAAATGGAAGTGAAATGGCTTGGATTTCAAACAAACACTGTTGCCTGTTGCCAACCATCGAGTCAACGATAAAGCAAAAGGCACAGCCGCGTAAGCATACATGCCCGAGCTTGCTGCATTGACGCAGAAAACTACCAGGAACGTTTGCAGATTAGAAGCCAGCTCTCCAGCTTCTGTGCATCAAATGTCAGTGGCTGCACATGAGGTATGATTACAAGACGGCATCTGTCGGTCAAAGTTGCCACTGGTCCAAACTGAACACCGACGTACCAGGAGCGTCATCCGACAACAAGGAGCACAGGTACTACAACTAAACGCCTGGCACGAGACTGTGGCAGAAAGAACGCGTTATGGAACCATTTGCAAAAAAACAATAATTATGTAATCAAGTGGAAATAAACATACTTGATACACTAACCAAATAAAGATATTTCCGCTCGCCTTTACGCCTTCAGAGTCTCTACACAAAGAATTGTGTTCACCGCACGTGCTGGACCTTTTAAGGACACTCGCGTCTCTGACCCCTCAATATTAATTGATGGGACATACAAGACTGGCAGACTGGTTGCATTGGTCTGCACTCGTTCCACTTCTCCAGAACATGGGGCGAATCCGAGAACCAACTCCAGTGATGTAAAAATTATATTTATTAATTTATTCCCTCCAAGGGACTCTGTAGGCATTGCAAAGAGGATACTTAAAACTACACACATGATAATAACCTCAAAGTACACTGACATTAATGAGCACAAAACGGGCCCAGCTACGGAAAACAAATATTGCACTTGGAAGAAATAATTATTGTTGCAACTTGTTGAGTGCAAAAACAAACACACCTCTGAGCATCTAGTTTAATAGTATTGGTTGATGCATTGATATGTAGCAGGACACTTCCTATACGTATGATACAATAGACCCTTTGCAAAACCCCATCAAGCAACACAACTGTCACCAATTTGTTTCGGCGTGAAGCACAAGAATGGGCCCCAGTTCACGTCGCACGCTAATGCAGCATTCGAGTCCAATAGGCGCTGAGCCAAGTTCACAGTGATGGCTGACATAACATTCTTGTTGAACAAATGCCCAAAGTATGAAGGCCTTGGGTAAATAAATTAGTAGCTACTGTAATTCGTTTCATCACAATTTGGAAAACAGCGGAGGCTACAGTCTTGGTCAGTCAGTATGCAAGTTGGAGAGAGGCACATGACAACATATCATCAGAGTGCTTATCTGCCCAGATTTGTCACACACCTTCACTCCGTCTCTCTGATTGGCTTGAGGGGGCCGTCGCGGTTGCCCCTTTCCAAGTTAAGGTGAAACAAAATATAGGCGACCCACACTTTTAAAAGAAAGTCTATTGAAGAAATTGAAAGGGATGGTAGTCAACATTTTTCAACTTTCGCAGGAGCTTCCTCACTAAAAGTTGCTGTGATTATGCAGTTGCCTAGGAATGAAACAAATTCACCTAGACCCTACGTCCGATGCACACATTTCGCGTCAATTCTCAGACATTCCAACGTTCAAACAAAGCTAAAAGAAGGCGAAACGTTTATGCTAAAAGCACTTAAAGTTCTATCGATCCTCGACCACATACGGGAATCCGAGCACCGGTACAGCGATACGGCTGATGCTGCCTCACAGGTGTTAATATCCAGATGATCCGGAGCGATCTTCCGCAAAAAAGGTATAGAGTCTCATTCCTTCATATTTTCACATTATACCTTCATCAGCGAGCACGAAGATGCCCGAAGTCGTCGGAAAGCAGCTGCACATCACGGCTACCGCGCACCGAACAAACGCGCATCTGTCAGCTCTGGGCGCTGCCATCTTACCGGTGACGTCACGGCTCTTGGGAGGTCACGCGACGAGTGGTTACATTTGCGTACAACATGGCGGCAACCGGCGGGGTGCCACTTCCGAACTTCCAGTTTATCACTCTAAGCCCCTCTACCTCGTTGACTTCATCGAAGGCTTGCGGCAGCCATTACTGACGGGGGGACTAAAGTCTTCATTAGGGGAGCAACTCCAGTGGGCGCAACAAAATGCCTGCGGGACGGACTGCTCGAGTTACCACTTCTGAATAGAGAGCGCTGGGGTCGTCAGGATGAAAGATGGCGGTTGGTCCCTTTGCGCACCCTTTTTTTAAGAGTGTTGGTAGCTTCGGGTGCTCTACAAATGCAGTGTGTTGAGCACCTATTAAGCTCGAATTGTCGGGTTCATCAGGCAGACAAATCGACAGTTCCTGGATGTCTCGGCACGACTAGTGGGCTTTCTTCACTGGCTGGGTCACTACCGTCGCAGTCCGCTTCCTTGTTGGCCCTTCACAGGGCATCGCCTTTGAGTGGTGCACCAGGAAATCAGGCAGCAATGCGTGCACGGCATCTTCTGCGAGCACTGGCCCACTCAGTGGAATCCTAACCTCTTCGCCATTCACGATGTGCACATAGCCCCAAAAGATAAGGCGCGGTTCAAAATGTCTCTCGCACACCACTGATGTCTCAGCGAGGCGTTTATCTTCTCGTTTAAGATTTTGTTCCCACTAAAATCCGCGCGACTCCACCTTGGACGAACGAAACAGCGACGGCTTACGATCGCTGGTGCTCCGGCTGCCATTGTTGTCCGGGTAGCCCAAATTGCTTCCCGACTTGAAGCACTGTGCGTCCGTCTTTTTCCTTGCATTCAAGACCGAGACGGCAACGAAACGGTGAAGACTCCCCATCACTACACCACGAAAAAAGTGCTACGGTGCTACTTCCAGGAGGAGCGCACAGCCTCAGCCTCGCCTTTTGTTCGCTCATCGCACATATGCCACCAATTCTCCTCGTGCCCGGAACTCCAGCGCCACTTCTGCCACTCCAACCACTAGATCACTGTAAAAGTAGGACCGGCAGCGCTGTGTCCTGTCGGTCACCTTTTGCTTTTTCCTCGTCTTTGCCCTGTGTTGTTTTTAATTATGTCTGCATACCAACTAGCCCAAACTTTTACGTTAACCGGTTTCAAGTTCAACCGATTAAACATTTGAAAAATTAATCTCGATTAAGTCAATAATAGATTAATCGGAGGGTGAATCGATTCATCGCCGAGCCCTAATTGTAACGTGGGTCCTCTCGCCATATTATTAATTGAACACTTCACCAGTGTCACAATTTTTAGTCTTCTGCTCAATGTCTTCCTAACTATTTGTTTATTTATTTGATTTTTCTGGTGCTCTGAAATAGCCCGTAGGCCTATTCAACGGTGTACCGATTGTCGGATACACACCGCATTGTTTTATGGCTTCGCGCTCTTATGTACATCGTAGTGAGTGTCCTTTGTCCTGACTCTTGCATACTGTAAACATTAGGCTTATAATTCTCATTACTCGTTTGCACTGGACGAATGCGCCAAATTTCCTATACGCTTTGATTTTTGCCTAGTGAATTTTCTTAGTCACTATTTTTCGTAGGTTCATAATGAACTAAATTTTAAATTTTAAATTGAATTATTTATGTACGCGAATTCATCCACCTTAAGGTGCTGCTTTATTACTTACTCCGACAATACGTTTCGTGGTCAAATGCTTATCTTGGATTGTTACTTTAAACGTTTCCTGGCTTATAATTACACTGTTTTCCGTCGCTGGAGACTGCTAAAGTTCCCTAATCCGGCCTTTTAATCAAAAACGTTTGGAGACCCGTGTGCTAAAACATTTGTGTACAAAATGCGAAGCGGGGGATTGTAAGATATTTGAGTATACTTTAATCACATCTCAAACTCAATGACTGGAAAGGAAAGCCTTGTAGCAACACGTGCCAAAAACAGTCAAAAAGTTTAAAGTATTTTACTTCTGGAAATAAGCTAAATAATAAAGAAAAAATATTATCTAGGGGTTGCCGCCATATCTCATTTAGATCTACAAAATTGTGACAGCGTATTTTCAGAAAAGTATTACGCCTGAGGCGTTACCTACCAGCTGCACAGTAAGAACCTTCCCATTTTTCGTACGGAATGTACTATTTCATCTTCGTGAAAACACCTCTTCTTTGGTTTGGCAAGGGTCCCCGTTTCTTGTTCCTTGTCTCTTTGACATGTGAGCAGCGATGTTGGACACCACTATGAACTTATAAAAGAAAGTATCGGGGTTCAATTTCGAAACAGATGATAAAGCTTTCGACATCGTGTAGGCGGGATGGGGAGCTAGTAGGTTTTTTTTTTTTCGTCCTAATATTTTCTTTTTTTGCGCTGTGCTCCAACCCTGAGGGCAATCAATCACCCTGCCCCTAAAAGGGACCCTGCTGTCCACGGGCTATACATTTTTCTTATTTTTTTTTATTGTTGACATAGACTTAGTTCCAATTCGGGCCGGAGCACACTCGAGGGCTCGACGGGTTCAACGTTGTCGAAGTTGCCAAACGTCATTTTGTTTTGTTTTTCTCGCGATGACGAAAATGGAGCAGTCGGCAAGCTAGTACGAGTTATTTTTGTTTACATAGATATGTTTGCTATTTCAGAAAGTTTGAAATCCTATTCGAGTTGGAATATCAAAAATGCTTTTGTTGTTTTATGTGATTGGCGAGAAACTGTAGGTGGGCTAAGTGTCTTCGTGTGAAGGAAGACATTGCGCCATTACGCTGTAACAAAATTATGAATGTAAATTATGGCACAAAGGCTGATTCAATGGAACTTATAATTTAGTCAGTCAGTCAGAACTGCGATTATGCAGTCGGTAAGGCCGCGAGGGAAACCACTAAATATCCTTGTACCAAGATTTTGAAATTCCAAACCACTCTGTCAAAAAGTTTCCTCTCGTAAAAAAAAAATAAAAAAAACAATCTCCAAGAGCAATCGTCATTTTGAATGTTCTTCACATTCTTAATTGCAATTAGTATTTAAAGCTGCCCTGCAGCTGGCAAAACAGTCCGGCATACAAGTTCAAGGCATGGAAACTTCAAGGGGGCAGTCAAGCTGGCTGAACGTTGGCTGAACTCGCTTTCTTTGGGGCTCGGAAAAGGCAAGGTTAGCACAATGACGGAAGTCTAGCGGACGCCGCGAAAAGCACAGAGCCCACAGAATGTCCCACAGTAGGAAAAACAGTACTCTGATGACGAAGCAGCCACGGTCCCCGAGTTGAGGGTGTTGTCCTGCTGGCTGTTCGCTATCATGGCCGGTGCCGGTGCCGGTGCCGGGCCGGGGCCGGGGCCGGGGCCGGGGCCTGGCCTGGGCCGGGGCCGGGGCCGGGGCCGGGGCCGGGGCCGGGGCCGGGGCCGGGGCCGGGGCCGGGGCCATCTAAATGTTGGTAGGCATCCTGCTCGGCGTGCCCAGCTGCACGCACACTCCAGCCCACAAGCTGTTTGCCCTGGTGTGTATAGCGGGACAGGCAGTGTCCTGGAGCCGGCGAAGCCTGTGTTCCAGCCCTAAATCACAGGACCATGGATTCAAATTAGAAGAAAAACACCCCATCGGCTTATTGAAAAAAAAAACAGCTTAAGATGGTCCCAGCATCAAGCTGGGTTATTGCCCCAGCATGCCCAGATTGGCAAGCTGGTCATGCTGGTTGATCTGGTCATACTGGTCATGTCGGTCAATCTGGTTATACTGTTCATTTTGGTTGATCTGGTCCCAGCTTCAAGCTGGGTTATTGCCCCAGCATGCCCAGTTTTGCATGTTGGTCAATGTTGTTAAACTGCATGGTCCTGCTGGTGGACTTCCGAACCAGTTTAACCTGTTTAAATTAATACACAGGATAAACAAGCCAAGCTCTTCAGAAAAGCCAACTCGGCATCCAATTTATTATTTTCGTACTTTCGGCCGCCTCACATGAGCTCAGATGCTACATATCCTTGGCGCTGACACAGTAACCGACGCACAGACAATGGTTCTCGGTGCAAAGCAAACAATGTTAATAAAACCGGATTGCTTATCTTTCAACACGAAAAATACTAGACACACGCCGAAAACAGGCAATAGCAAAAGCAAATACCACACGGAAGAGAGAAGCGAACCTGGGTCTCGCCAGTGATGGGGGCGAAGCGGCTTCTTGCGTGGTCGGCAGAGGCGAGGAAATCCGTGTAGCTTGGATGCCATTGGCGATACTCCTCGGCACCACCGTCATTCACGAGCACACACACGTTCGAAGACACGAAGCGATGCCTCAGTCGGGACGTTTGACATCTTCCCGCACTGAACGGACTGCCGCTCGCTGTCTCCTCAAAACCCGCTTCGCTTGCACCGTCGTTCAAATAGTCTCCAAACAACGCGCACACAGTTGTCCCTTCGAAAATCTGCCTAAGATAGCTAAAGGCGTCTCAACCCTATTGAAAATCGCTCTGATGGGACTTCAGGATTTTTTTAAAGGGTGTAAAGGGGACTTCAGGAATTTCTGAGATGTTTGAAGGGGGCACCGATATTTCCTGGTGGGTTCGCTAGCCCCGTCAGAGGCTCTCCTGAAATGTCTGAAGTGCCCATTACAATGCCTTGAAATGTCTGAAAGCCTGTCAAGAACGTTTCTAATGGGGTCGGGAAAACCTTCAGGCTTCTTGAGATGTCTATGGGTAACGGCTTAGGTGGAGAAAACACATTTCGCAGAATTAGAACATAGCGGCTTATTGTACGCGACGGGGAAGAAATAAGTACGGTAAACGACTTAATTTTCGCGAATCGGGCTAAAGCTGAAAACTTGAAATTATTCGCGGGTTCTAGTTTTCGCGAATCGAGTGTAGCTTCCGTAGCTTTCACATATTACCCGAATTGTTCGCGGGACTATTTTTCGCGAATTGTAGGCGATTCGCGAAATTCGCGAAAATTAGGTCCTCGCGAAAATTTAGTCGTTTACAGTATTTGCAGGATTCCGATCGTATGTGTGTACGGTCCTATTTTTATTACTGCTCTTCTATAAATACGAGTGGGCTCCTGGACACGATCTGTCACTGCCCGGCAGTACGGTCGCCACAGAGGCCACTGAGGGCGACCACTCCATGTGGAGAATTGACGAGCCGCGGGCCGAGTGGTGTTGGCCGCAGTGGCGTCACAAGGGGGGGGCGGGGCGGACCGCCCCGGGTGCAGCGCTCAGGGGGGTGTCACGGCGGGCCACAAGAGGGGGGGGGGGAGTCGCGGCGGGCCACGCGAGAGCGGGAGGGGGGGGACACGGGGAGTCGCGGCGGGCCACGCGAGAGTGGGGGGGGGGGGGTCGCGGCTGGCTGCCGCCCTGGGTGCCGCTGACCCTCGTGACGCCACTGGTTGGCCGAGCGGCGTTTTGAGGCGAACGCAATCCTGTCCGCTCGAGGCGAAATCCGGGCAACCATGAATAAGAAAAAAAAGAAAAAAAAAGAACAAGCCGAGAGGAGTGCGTTTTCCAGGAACAGGGAAGCGCGCGGAAGGGGCGTCGTTCCGGGAACCGGTTCCTCCACAGGGGCGTGGAGGGGACTGACCCCAAAAAGCAACCCATACAGCGCCTCTCTCTGCCCGGCGATGGGGAGAGGGTCCAGGGCTGCAAGGCCAGCGGACGGCGGGAGAGAGGGGTGTGTGCAAGCGGGGAAGGCCAGCCGCCAGCAGTGTAGCTATTTTTTCTCTGCTGGTGGAAGGTTCCGGTTAGCGCACGAGCCGCCGCGGAATAAGGACAGAACGAGCGGACCGATTTCCTCCAGGAAGGTGAGCATGCATGGCTTTGAGGGCTCGCCCCTTGGTCTGTTTTGATCCGTGCAGTTTCTTCCTTGGTTACGCAGGTGAACCCCAGTTCGGCGTTGGCCGCCTTCAGCACCGCTCGAGCGCCATCGTGTTCAGCGCATTTAAGGAGATGGTGGCCGGTGTCGGCTTACTCGATGCAAAGTCTGGCAGTCGGGTTCAGCGTCCCACCACATGTGCCTGCACACCGGGCTTATGGCACTGTGTGTCCTGAGACGGTGGATGACGGCCGCTGTCCGGACTTGTTCCTTGCGCCTCTTTGTGTGTCCCACTTCAGAAGAATCCAGCGAGCAAAAAATACGCCGAAGACGCCGGCGTGACGTCATCATGGACGAAACCGTGACTGTGCTCACGATTTCGCAACGGCGGCGGGTGCTGCTTGCGAGTTCGTGGTTTTCGCTAAACGTGCTTACTGAGACTGTGTATGTGTCCGTGAGGTGCACCTGCTCGGTTTTATTAGCTGAACTACCGTACATCAGGAGTATACCCAGCGGCATTGTGAGTAATTTGAAAGATATTTTTCTTTGTGATGAAGATGTCAGTTGTCCCTATTTGTAATGATCTCTTTCGTCTACAGCTCCTTGCGCCGGGTTTGAGCAATCGTTGCTTTTTTTTCGCCATTTTAGTTGTAATATGCATGTAAAACTAAATGTCCGCAATAAATTTTCAATAATGTTTTGAACTGCATTCTTGTCCATGCTTCACAGTCATTTGGGCGTCTAAAGGGTTGATGGGCTAAAGGGTCTGACGGCTTGAAGGGCTGTGGGGCTAAAGGGTTTTTCTGTGGGGTATCCCTGAAGGGTTTTCCTGTAGGGTATTTTTGAAGGGTTTTGAAGGCCTGTGAGGTCCCATAATCCTTCAAGGCTGACGGGCCCTTTAGAAATATTTTCAATAGGGAAATTTTCTGTTCCTACCTCTCTCTCTCTCTCTCTTTTCTCGGACACAAAGGTAGCTTGCAGCGCGCCTAACGCGCCCGGGCGTCTACCGAAAACGAGAGGACAAAGAACAGGACGTGGCCTCGTTCCAGCCTAAGCCGACCTTGGCGCGCGCGCTCCCAGCAATGCGAGTTCGGCTATCTCTAGCCGACCTTGGCGTGGGCGTTCCCAACAAGACCAGCTTGACCACCACGATTATTAGTTCGACTAGATTCACCAGCTTGTCTCCCAGCATGACCAGCTTGTCTCCCAGCTTGACCACATTGGCTCCATGGAAAACCAGTTTGACCAGTTAGGACCAGACTGGCTCCCAGCTACACCAGATTGGATATAAAACCAGATTCTAGTTAGACCATGGTGGTTTTCACTTAAACCAGACTGACCACCTTAAATTCTAGCTTGCCCAGCTTAAACCACCTTGATTGCCAGTTAAACCAGTTTGACTACCATATTGATCAGATTGACCAGCTTAGTTACCAGCTTGGCCAGTTTGATTTTGATGTTGGTTTTTCCAAGAGGGGGTCTCAGCCACTGCTGTGCATGGTGTATCCGCGAGCTGCGGCAAGCGGCCAGTTTCTCAGGAAGCGCTGCATGCACATGGTGTACAGAGACTCGCTACCATGCGGCCAGCCCCTATAAAAATAGCTACCGCCCTTCTATGGATATCTGACCGACGTTCTATCGCCCCTGTCGTCATTCTATCGCCCTCGCTTGAATTTTATGGACACGTTCTCGCCCCTTTGGCACTGACGTTTGGCACTGACGCGGTAGGCGCTAAAATGGCAATCAAATGGCGAAAAAAACCTTTTAGCGTCTTTTTATTTACAAGTGTCCATACAATATTTGTATTTCGTCATTTTATAGTTATCCTATCGTCAATCTAGCGCCCCCCAAGGTGGTGGAATATCGGCCAATTTCTGCTGCAAGTGAAGCAAACTTCAACTAATGTACGCTAGAGGTTCAACTGGCGCGAGTGTGCCGCGGCAAAGTGAAACAGACCATACGTGGGAAAAGTTTTTAAAAATATATTTTAATTGCAATTACAATTACTTTGCTCCAAAAGTAGTTTAACCACAATTACAATTCATGAAAAGTAATTCATTACAATTACAATTACTTTAAAAAGTAATGCAATTACTTTAAACTTACTTAATTCTGAGAGCGACCAACTTGGGCCATATAACTTCAAACGAGATGTTAAGAATGCAACACATTTCTTCATTCCTTGCCCCAATGTTTGAGGAGGCTTAAGCATCGCTGTATAAATTTCACGTATGGTACATTCCTTTTGTGAATTTGGTAAATTAATGAGAGAACTTGACAGTTCGGGGTAATGAAATCCTACGTTCTTATATTTTCATTAAATAATAATAAATTAGTTCATATACTCGAAGACGCCAGATCGCTAAAATAAAATTGGATTGACACACTTTTGGTAGCCAGGCAAATAAAATGCGACAATTCGTCATATCTGAATATTTTAATAGTGTTAATATAAGTTTACAATCCACATCCACACGCGCTAATACGACATATTTACAGACAAACGTTTCATTTTTTTTGTAAATTATTTACACTGAGTTGAAATTACAATGGCTCAAACTTTATAAGACCCGAATAGGGGCTTCCGAATCAATGATGACAATATTCACAGGTGCGAAGTCAGCTCCAAAATGATTATGCAAATAATATCCGAGGTAAAACCAACAGAAAGTAAACTTGAAAATAATACAAAAAAATTGCGACAGTACTCAAAGAGGGGCGCAAAAAACTGGCAAACAAATAAATAAAAAACTGACTTGACTTCATAGACAATTCAAATCCTCAACCTCGGCTAAAAGCTGAACCTCAATTTTGTTTCTTTCAATATTTTGGCATGTTTATTCTACTGTTTTCTGCTCGCAACACAGACGGCGCGACATGGCGCCGTTGAAGTAGGCTCCAAAGAGGATTCTCCCAGCCCTTAGTGTAAGCATCAAAACAACAAACAACGCGACGCTATTTTTGTTGTGCATGTGTGTGAGTGCGTGTCCATGTGTGCGAGTGTGTCACCGAGCGCTAGGCCACTTGTGCGAGCGCTGAGGCTTTCAGAGAGATTCCGTCGGTACCGTAAAGTCTTGCAAAAGTAGTTGTAATTGTGCCTGACATTTCGCAATTACTGACGCTAAAAATAATTAAACTACATTAACGTTTAGCCGAAAGTAATTAATTACAGAAGCAACTTACAAAGACAGTTATTAAATTACAGTAATTAAATTAATGTAATTGAACTACTACCCAAGTATGAAGCAGACAGCAACCAGTCGGAAATTGACTTCCGGTAATGCATTTCAATGGGAATAAGAGAGTGCATTTTCTCCTTGCACTTGTTTATAAAAGAAAATATCACGAATAATTCGTACGTACTAGGTACATTTCTCAGTCACGCAGACGAAATAATTGATCAGTTACGGCGTTTTTATCTTAAATTCGTTGCATGAAAGAATGAAAGATGTTTACAAATTTCTGTAAAGCGAAGTTAGAGCGCAGCTCTTCAGTTATTTTGATTTTGCAATATACTGTGCGAGACAATTTGAAAAAGAAATATATATACATATATACAGGATGTTTCACGAAAGGTGGAGAAATTCGATATTGCGTGCATCAGTTTTCTACGGAAATGACAGAAAATGTTGCTTAAGGTCAAGTCGCCGCAGAGTAGTTGTTTTACTCTCGCTGACGAGCTATTTGGCACAATCAACTTAAAGGCACTTATTTCCATCGGTCTTGCAGCCGCCATTACTTCACTCAGAGAAATGACCAGATGACGTCTCGAAAGAGTGCGTTTTCACACGACGATACCGCCATTTTTTGTTTTCCGATTCGGGGAATGTACATTGAAGTCGGGAGTTTTACTTTCCTCGGAAAATACAAGTACATGTTCAGAGAATTTACTTCAAGTAAATTGCAATTTTTCTAAACAGTAGTACTTTAAGTACCATGTACATAAAGTACTTCCCAACACTGCTTGTTTATTATTTTTATATAAAAACGTTGGGGGAATTACTATAGGTTTCTCGAACGATCTATGAATCTTTGAAGCTCTGCATATTCTGAGTTTTGGGAAGAAAGGCAACGCAAAAAGGTAATCTTTGCGTTGCCCTCTAGCACGCGATTCTTCGAGTACAGCACAAACTAGGGAGCACAAGATGAGTTTAGAGCAGCAGCTGCATTTTGTTGCCTCCTTTGAGTGAGGATACAGTGTGTGCACCTCCTGTAGTGGGCGAGAGTTTCTACGTTGGAAAGAAGCAGGGACCAGCCCTTTTTTCAAAAGGGTCGAGTCTCCTTGAGCTTCGGGACACAGGGAAACGCCAGCCTTCGGCGCAAATCCCGCAGTTACTCGGCCTCTCTTGCGTTGTGTCTGTTCGCTCCCCGTGCCTCGTAGCAGTGTTGTTGCAGGGGGGGCGGGGGAGGGGGGGCATGTGAATTTTTTTTTTTTTTTGGGGGGGGGGGGTTGGACTTACCAAACCAGTTTCTCTCCCCCCTTCCTACGCAACATGCTTCCCTTTCTGTGCAAATATCAGCTGATCTTCCAACCTCTGATCTCTTTTGTGCAGGAATGTTGGTTGATAGGCAAAACAATCACTAAAATTCGAAAGTAATTTTTGACTTGAGTAGAAGTTACTCAAAAAAGTAATTAAAGTAAACTACTAATTACCGAAATAAAAATGTAATTGAAAGTTACTAAACTACTCAGAAAAGTAGTTAAACTGCAGTAACTTGAGTAGAGTAGTTGAACTACGTACAAGTCTGCCGCCCATATATACCCAGGCAGCCCACAGTATTGGGCCAACATTGGATTTGATGTGGCAAAGAATGGCCCAACAATGGCCCAACTGAGCCATATGTTTCCCAATATTAGAATCACATTGGACAATATTGGACTATCAAAGTTAATTGTTTTCCAATATTGGTGATACGTTGGCATAGGCTGGTCAACATTGGACTGTCAAAGCCAATAGCTTTCCAATATTGGATATACGCCGGCATAAGTTGTCCAATATTGGACTGTCGGAGCCACTGGCTTTCTGATATTGGCTTTACGCCGCATAAGCTGTCCAATATTGGACTCTCAAAGCCAATAGCTTTCCAATATTGGATATACGCCGGCATAACCTGTACAATATTGGACTGTCAGAGCCAATGGCTTTCGGATATTGAGTATACGCTGGCTTAAGCTGGTTAATATTAAACTGTCAAAGCCAAGAGTTTTTCAATATTGGTGATGTCTTGGTATAGGCTGGTCAATAGTGTACTGCCATAGCCAATGGCTTATCGATATGTGTGTCGCCTAGGCTATAGACCCACGACACTCTTTTTTGCATTGCAGAGGTAGGAAAGTGGAAACGAGTCATTCATGCGCTCGCTCGGAGTGATAATTTTATTTAGCCAACTTCATTTTACGTACGTCGCTGGTGCTTTATAACCGCGATCACAAATACATCTTTAGCTGCCTATAGGACTATTGCATTTTTTTTTGCCGGCTGCTTGCCCTTCGCATTGCCTTACTTCGGCGTTGATAACTTAATTCTGTTTTTAGATTTAATTATTTTTGTCTTTTACAGTGAATTTTGTATGCATATGCATTACGTAGCGTTAACGTCTTCTACTTTGCCCGTGCCCCTGCCATGTTTGTATTTCTTTCTGCGTGCTCTATTTTTTATATTTAATGTTTATGTGCATATTTCGTCATTGTCGACAAAGGTGTCAACAAACATGAAGCCGCCGCTTACGCCGCAACCGAAGTGACTTCCACTCTCAGTTTTACGAGAGCCTATAGCGCTATTAAGTCGCCTATTGAACTCGAATGAAGTCTCGAGAGGGCTGCTTCGACTGCCAGTGCACATGCCATCAGTGTAGCCCTATTGAAAATATTTCTAAAGGACCCGTCAGCCTTGAAGGATTATGGGACCGCACAGGCCTTCAAAACCCTTCAAAAATACCCTACAGAAAAACCCTTCAGGGATACCCCATAGAAAAACCCCTTTAGCCCCACAGCCCTTCAACCCGTCAGACCCTTTAGCCCGTCAACCCTTTAGACGCCCAAATGACTGTGAACCATACACAAAAATGCAGTTCAAAACATTATTGAAAATTCATTGCGGACATTTAGTTTTATATGCATATTATAACTCAAAAAGGCGAAAAAAGCAACGTTTGTTCAAACCCGGCGCAAGGAGCTGTACACGAAAGAGATCATATCAAATAGGGACAGCTGACTTCTTTATCACAAAGAAAAATATCTTTCAAAGTACTTACAATGCCGCTGGGTATATTCCTGATGTACGGTAGTTCAGCTAATAAAACCGAGCAGGTGCACCTCACGGACACATACACAGTCTCAGTAAGCACGTTTAGCGAAAACCACGAACTCGCAAGCAGCACCCGCCGCCGTTGCGAAATCCTGAGCACAGTCACGGTTTCGTCCATGATGACGTCGCGCAGGCGTCTTCGGCGTATTTTTCGCTCGCTGGATGCTTCTGAGGTCGAACGGACGAAGAGGCGCAAGGAACAAGTCCGGACAGCGGCCGTCATCCACCGTCTCAGGACCCACTTTGCCATAATCCCGGTGCGCAGGCACAACATGCGGTGGGACGCTGACCCCGCCTGCCAGGATTTGCAGCGAGTAAGCCGACACCGGCCACCATCTCCTTGAATGCGCTGCACACGATGGCGCTCGAGCGGTGCTGAAGGCGGCCAACGCCGAACTGGAGTTCACCTGCGTAACCAAGGAAGAAACTGCGCGGATCAAAAGAGATCAAGGGGCGAGCTCTCAAAGCCATGGACACCTTTCTGGAGGAAACAGGTCCGTTCCAGGTATCCACAGCGGTAAGAAGCAAACCGCCCACGAGTGGAGAGAAAATGGCTATAGCGGCCTCCTGGCCTCCTCACACCACCCTCTCCCGCCGGCCGCTGGCCAGGCACCAGGCAACCCTGCACCGTCTCCCTATCGCCGGGCGGAGAGAGGCGCTGTTTGTCTTGCTTTTTGGGGACCGTCGCCCGTGGAGGAACCGGTTCCCGGAACGAGTCGCTCTCGTGCGCGTCCCTATTCCTGGAAAACGCACTGCTCTTGGCTTGTTTTTTTTGTTTTTTTTTTATTTATGGTTGCACGGATTTAGCCTCGAGCGGACAGGTCTGCGTTCGCCTCAAAACACCGATCGGCCAACACTACTCGGCCGGCGCGTCGTCAATTCTCCACATGGGGCGGTCGCCCTCAGTGGCCTCCTTGGCGACCGAACAGCCGGGCAGTGACAGACAGGTCCAGGAGCCCCCTCGTATTTGATAGAAGAGCAGTAATAAAAATAGGACCGTACACACATACGATCGGCATTCTCCAAATACTGTAAACGACTAAATTTTCGCGAGGACCTAATTTTCGCGAATTTTGCAAATCGCTTACTTTTCGCGAAAAATACGTCCCCTGGAACAATTCGGGCAATATGTGAACGCTACGGAAGCTACACTCAATTCGCGAAAATTAGAACCCGCGAATAATTTAAAATTTTCAGCTTTGGCCCGATTCGCGAAAATTTGAGCCCGCGAAATTAAGTCGTTTACAGTACTTATTTGTTTCCCGTCGCGTACAATAAGCAGCTATGTTCTAATTCTCCGAAATGTGTTTTCTCCACCTAAGCCCTTGCCCACAGACATCTCAAGAAGCCTGAAGGTTTTCCCGACCCCATTAGAAAAGTGCTTGAAAGGCTTTCAGACATTTCAAGGCATTGAAAAGGGCGCTTAAGACATTTCAGGAGAGCCTCTGACGGGGCTAGCGAACCCACCAGGAAATATTGGTGCCCCCTTCAAACATCTCAGAAATTCCTGAAGTCCCCTTCACACCCTTTAAAAAAATCCTGAAGTTCCATCAGAGCGATTTTCAATAGGGAGGCAGAGCAACGACGTAGCAATCGTGTCGCGAGAGCGTACTTCGCCTCGATCTGTCCGGCCGCGCTCGCTCTACGGAAATGTGAGCTTGGGACACTCGAGCCCCGTTAGCTTACTGAAGTTGCAAGACGATACTTCGTCGTCGCGAATCCTCTGCCCTATGAACGGTCATGAAGCCGTTGCGCCCGGCGTATACACTACGCAGCATCTTTCGGAAACCGTCCGTACAGCATCGCAACCTTCTGTCTGCGAGCGTCGGCGATTTATCGTTTGTTGAAAGTCGGACGATGTGCTGTCCGTGGTGTCTTTTAAGTGTGACTCGTTCGTGAAAAATTTTGAAGGTTAAAAACACGAACCTAACAGTGTACAAATGATTTTAAATTTATTGATAAAAAAATATATATATATATATATATATTTATATATATTTATTTATTTATTTGTGGACAACATGCGCAAAAAATAGTCGCGCTAAGTTCTTCATTCTAAATAATAATGTGGGTTGTACGACGTAAAACATAGTGTCTTCTAACTGACCCGTTTAGAATTATTTTTGGGCTGGACAGCTTCTTTAGAAGTTCAAAAGCTGGCCTTCAAAGAGCTGTCCTGTTCAATCGGTATTGACAGCAGGGTAGACGCTATGCGTGTTTTAGGCCAATCGTGTCTCCGGTTAGGGTCACGTGACTACAGTCTCGAAGCTGGTGATAAGGCAGAGCACGGAACCTGCCAGCCCAAGGCCACGCATAACATCCACTGCACTATCAACCTTGGGTACAAGTGACAAATCATCTCGCTGTCTTCATTGTTGAGATGCCCTTGAAGATTAGCCTTTGTAAGCGCACCCCCGTTCTGGCCTGCTTCCTTTCTACTCCTTCTCTCGTTATCTCTCTCTCTCTCTCCCTAAGCTGAAGGCATGGTAGACAGTGCGTACTCGCCGGACCAATGAACCATGTAGTTTGTATCGCTTGAATCCGCTCTCTGTGCGCGGGAAACGGCAGAAGCGTGATCAGGTGGTTTGACGGATGACGCATTAGCGGTTGACAAACCCGGAATGCCTGCGAAGACCGGACCTAGTTTCGCGTGCGATGCGGCCTGCGGGCCTGATGTGGATTTCGCTTCTGTGATAAATGGTATCTCGTTCGAAACGTCCTACCAGTATCGATTTCTTCAAAGAAGCGCGAGACATTCTTTTGAATCGTTTAGTGTTCGGTTCGGCAAACGGCAGTGTGTGCTACTTCGTGTTGAATCTTCACTGATCACTTCCTTCAAGTTTGTGTGGTTGGTCTGCAGTGCCCGTGTCGACATCTACCTCGGAATACATCTTTCAAGTCCGGTATTTTCAACATAAGAGCGCTGCAACCTACTTGGTGATCATTGTCCGTTCTTCTACGGGTATACTCCTCCGGATAACCTCTAGAACTAGGCAGTGCCTCTCTCCTGGCAGCCGGGAGAATACTTTTCCTGCAATCTTACCGACAGTCGCCTGCCATAATGTCTGAATTAATGTCACAACTGCAGGTAGAATACTGACTTCCTTATTCACCATGCGTTTCGCGAAAACACGTTTCGTGGCCACCTTTTCGGGAATACACGTTGCGTCGACATTCACGTTTCATCGACATTTGTTATGCGAATTGCACGCTGTAGGGGCATTTTGTAGGGCGTGTATTTCAGGGGCGCAACGTTTCCTTGACATTCGTTACACTAATTTCACGCTGTAGGAGCATTTCAAAGCGCGTGTATTCCTGAGGCGCGTTCTCACTGAACCAGCCCACCCTTTCATGCCGCTTCATGGTAAATCTGCAACAATTCTTTGCAAAAGAAAAAATTGTGAGTTGTTTTTATGAAAAATCGCGTGTTGATGAAACGATCTGTCGATGAAATGTCGTTCGATGAACTGATTGCACCGCCAGTGAGGGGCGACTACCGGTAGAATTTCGGAGAAAAAATTCTGCCAGCTGTCGGGAGACTGGACACTACCCAACAATTGCCCCGGTTGTTGTTTGCTTTGCAATGTTCTCAGTTGTATAACAACTGAGTAGTACCTCTTCACATATTACAAATCGCTTAGTTTCTATTTATCTGCAGAAAAGCCTGTGTGTAATAAACTTTTAGGAGATTTCAAAAATATCCCTTGTGTCTGTGTACCTTCCTTTTTGCAAACAACTTGGCGAGTGCACTTGCAAACAGCTGCGCGAGTTCAACGATGGCCAAAAGTCAGCACCAATGACGGCCAACATTGGATTGGGCCGCACTTCCAGTATTGTCCAACATTACGCCGGTCTTTGCCAATGTGGGACCACGATTGGCTGGAACCATGGTTTAGCAATGGCCCAACATTGGCACCAACGATGGGGCCGACATTGGCTGGAACGATGGCTGAACAGTGGCCCAACATTGGCACCAAAGACTGGGCCAACGTTGGATGGGGTAGCGCTTTCAATATTGTCCAATATTGAGGCCGGTGTCAGCCAATGTTAGGCCAATGTCGGACCAACATTGGTGTGCTGCCTGGGCACCGGGTGTTTTTACGAAGACTTTCAGAAATCCTAAAAATTAGGGCGTTTGAAAAAAAAAAAAAAAGCTGTCTTCGGGAACAAACTACCAGCCACGGTGGACGTCAGGAATTTCCAAAAAAATGCTAATTAGCCCGATAATTAATTGAAAATTGTTAATTAACTTTTTAATTAGTGGAAATAGACATGTGGTTGCAGTTAGAAAGCTGCTGAGCGTTATCAAAAACCACTAAATCAGTCATTTTCAGAAAGACTTTGAGCGCGCGAGAAGAGTAGTAGGGCAGTTAAGTTACAACTCGTGGAGCAGGTACAAGGCTAGTGGTTGCGGTAAGGCGCCCGCGCGATTTTCCTACTTCTTATCTAGCCCCAGCCTTGTACCTGCTCCACGCGTGGTAACTTTAGTGCGCTACTACTTTTCTCACGCGCTCAAAGTCTTTCGGAAAATGGCTGATTTAGTGGTTTTTGATATCGCTCAGCAACTTTCTAATTGGAACCATATGTCTATTTTCACTCCCTAAAAGTTAATTAACAAATTTAAATTAGTTAGCTGGCTGATTAGTATGTTCTTGGCAATTCCTGACGTCCGCCGTGGCTGGTAGTTTGTTCCCGAAGACAGTTTCTTACTTTTTCAAACGCCCTAATTTTTAGGATTTTTGAAAGTCTTCGCAAAAACACCCGGTATATATACAGGGTGTTTTTTGTAAGCTTAACAGACTTGTTTAAAAAAAGCCGTGAAAGTTACACTTATGCCGCTTGTGGGGGTGAGTTGTATGGCCAGGGGGACACATTATAGGGGTGTAATCGTAACGATCAGTCGGCTAATTAACTAAAATTCGTTAATTAACTTTTTAATTAATGAAAATAGACACATGGTTCCAATTAGAAACTTGCTCAGCGTCATCGAAAACCCCTAAATCAGTCATTTTCAGAAAGATTTTGAGCGCGTGAGAAGCGTAGTAGTGCACTAAAGTTACCACTCGTGGAGCAGGTACAAGGCTGGGGCTTGATAAGAGACGGAAAAATCGCGCGGGCGCCTTATCGCAACCTCTAGCTTTGTACCTGCTCCACGAGTGGTAACTTCAGTTCACTACTACGCTTCTCACAAGCTCAAAGTCTTTCTGAAAATGACTGATTTAGGAGTTTTCGATGACGCTGAGCAAATTTCTATTTGGAACCATTAGTCTATTTTCATTAATTAAAAAGTTAATTAAAAAATTGTAAGTAATTAGCCGACTGATGGTTACGATAACTCTCCTATAATGTGTCCATTGGCCGTATAACTCACCTCCACAAGCGGCATAAATGTAACTTTCACGGCATTTTTAGCACAAATCTGTTAAGCTTAAAAAAAAACACCCTGTATATATATACACGTAAATACAGGGTGTTTTATGAAAAGGGGACAGATTTGATAGTGCGAAAACTATGCGTCAACGCAAAAATTCTTGTGTCGTTTTGGTCCTGGGCCTGCGGCCTATTTAGGAAAATTATGAAAGTTCGGGATAATTGTCCCACCCGTACACGCCGCTTCCCAGCGGCCCGCCGACGGCCCAAGCCTTGCTGTCCTCCATTCACCCCCCGAAATGGAGTCTCATACCATTTAATTCAGCGAAGTTTTGTTGATAACATTAATTTTTTTTCAGTGTTGATTGTAAAAAAGAAATGCCCTATGTATCGCCAAATGCCTAGAAAAAAAAAGTAATCCTACAATCAGGCACGTAACCAGGGGGGGGGGGGGGGCCATGGGGCCCGGGCCCCCCCCGAAATCTTTGATTTTGCTGGGACCTCCTCTCCCCCCTCCCCACATACAGCATTTTGTCATGGGCGCCCCCCCCCCCCCCCCACCCCCCCGAAACAAAATCCTGGCGACGTGCCTGCCTACAATGACGATTAAACCAGGGTCCCGCCGCATAAGAGACGGACACCTTACCAGAGAGTTACTTTACAGCTTCAAATATCTGTTTTCATAATTCGTTTTATACGAGACCCAATAGGGGGCAACTGCCGGCATTTGGTTCCCCGGGCTATTGCGCCGGCGGCAGAATATCCACTTCCTTTTTTCGCGGGTGTGTCACCGGCCGGCAGACCCGTCCACGCAGCTTCGCGGCGACGTTCTGCGACGGATCATTACAAGAATGTTAACTCACGTGTCCCACCCTACATGCCATTTGCGGCGACAATTTGGGGTAACTTGTTACCAGCAAAAAAAAAAAAAAGCTAATCATATTATTTTGTAAAACAATCTGCTATTAAAACAGCGTGTCAATAAAACGATTTTTCAATGAAACGTCATTCGATGCACTGATTGCCACCGCCAATGAGAGGCGTCTGTCAGGAGAATTTTGGAAAAAATATTTTTCCAGCTGCCGGGAGAACAGACAATATGGCCTAGAATTACCCCGGTTCTGTTTGCTTTCCAATCTTTTCAGCTGTATAAAAGCTTAGCAGTACCTCTTTACAATTCGCAGATCGCTTGCACGTTTGTACTTCTCTACGGAACATGCTGTGTGTCATAAACTTCTATAGTCGGTTACAAGTCAAGAAGGTAGCGGCAAATGCCCCAAAAGGGAATCTTGTATTCCTCCGCCACCAATCGCGCCCCGTTGTTTCCGTGACGACACGACCTACCGGAACCAATCTTGTTCTAGCAAATGAATATTTTCAACATGGCTGCCGGGCAGATTTTCTACGTACTCCAGTATCTTGCAGGAATTACTCTGTTTTTAATGCGGTTTTTCACTACCCGAGCATACGTCGCTAAGTCCTAACCGCGTACACTCTTATTCGCAATAGGTTCTGCGCGACAGCGTGAGAATCCAGCGATAGCATTGCCATCGAAAATTTCGATGCGGGCGTAAGGCCTAGCATCGTACATACGTCGAACGCCGTCTGCTTCTCTGCCTCAGATTGCGCCTCAACATCGTGACGGCAGCGGCTTTTCTTCGCAGTGGTTTCCGTGCAGCGACGTTAAACTGCAGCGGTCACCAAACTCTTCTTTATAAGTGTTGTGGGCTGTGCGGGAGGGGCATAAGTGAACCGCGAACACAGTAAGTGTAGAAATTACAGAGAAGATGCAAGCGAGCTGGTGAACTTTCAACATTGTAAAACCCGTGACGTAGGACAAAAAAGAGAAGAAAAAAGGGGACAACACAGACACAGGTCTCAAACTCAGCTGAACATTTATTCCCCCAGCCTCGCTTATAAGGACAACAAATCCACCATCTCTCGGCGCATGACGTCACGCTGTCAAACACTCTCTCACCCACCCTCTCCGCAACCACCACCGCAGTTCGTAAACACGATCAACAAGCCAACTCCGACCCAGACTGAATCACTTCCCCCAAACTTCAAACTTGACGCCGACACCAGGCGGGAAGCAACAACCACTAGCAGTGTAATTTTGTATGTTTTTGCCTTCTTCGGGGGTTCGAGCCTCTTTACGTAACGGCGCGTGCCCCTCCCAGAGTCGATGGGCCCCAGGTGGTGGTGCGAACGTGAACGTTGTAACCTTCCACCTGTTTATATAGAGCTCCGCATATAACTCATTCGTCTACGAAAGTGCTTTGTATTAGTTTAGCTGCTCTTGACAGCTTCGTTCGGAATATGTATTGTTTTATGTACGCGCATTATGCCGTTGATGGCACGTCTCATCCCTTGTTGTGCAACTCTCGGGGTTTAACCGGGAATCGGCTATTGTGAACACGAGAGGTATGTTTAGGACTTGTACGTGCCTTTGTAGGGGTCGACGATTGGAATGTTTACAGATTTGGTGGCGGAGGGCTGTTTTGTTTTGGATAGCGCCAACTGAACTCAGTTTTTTACTTTGTTTGTCCGAGTATGTGTGGCCGTACCACGGAGACGAGAATGCGTGTTAGAAGGAGAGAGTGAAAGAGAGAGAGATGAAGGTAGCTATGGTAGGAGCAGGAGAGTCAAGAGAGGAGACTCGACTACGAGATTTCAAAGGAGACGCTCCACAAATCTCTGAACCAAACTAAGCCTATAATTTTAACTTCAAGGACTTCGGTGAAACGCGACAAAGCGCGTGATCTGCTAGGCGGTAATTTCTAGCCCCCCCCCCCCCCCCCCCAACTCACCCGCTCTCTCCCTACAAAAAAAAAAGTTACAACAAAAACATTTTTGAGTAAAGCTATACGCAGTCCGGAGTGCACTTCGGTCGGAAATGGCTATACGCACACCGCGGAGAACTCATGCCATTTGGGTCACCCTTTTCGAACGGCGCGTGTATCACTGGGGAGCTCGGTAACACAGCCCCCCACCTGCGTTCACGCCGCTTCGCGGCGAGTATCGGCTGCTAATTACAAAACGTAACAAGTGCACGCCGCTTCGCGGCGTCCAGCCGGCAACACAAGCCCCGCTGTCCCTGATCGCACCTCCGGAAAGGGAGTCCCATACCATTTAGTTCTGCGAAGTTTCGGCGACAACATTCGGTTTTCTTAGGGTTCATCGCAAAAATAAATATCGTAAATATCGCCTAATGCCTCGACAATACAAAATGTTCGAGATAGAAAAGGATCGAACCCGCGTCCACTTGCGTATCAAGCGGACGTTTTAACCCTTACGCTATGCCATCGCTTGGAAAACTCGCTGTGACCATTCGTTTTACACGAGGTTAGCGGAGTGCGTATAGCCATTTCCAACCGAAGTGCACTCGGGAGTGCGTATAGTTTTACTCTTAATAAATAGTCTGTCTACTGAAATGACGCCTTCGAAGCAGTATGTATTCATCTGTGAAACGTGGCGTCCTTGTCAAGTTTCCGCGTCGCAATCAGCTGCACGGTAATCTATGACTGTGATAGTGCCCGCGGGTGCACCCTCGTTCGCAATAATGAGCTCTTACATACATGTGGCATACAATTGATAAAGCCAGTGATGCGTAGGTTGCAAACATTTAATTGATATTGTTTTGGACGCTAAGAATCTGATGTCTTCTTTCGGAAAAAAATACCAGAGAATTTGAGGGAAGCAGATTTGGTTCTCTCAAATGCTTCCGAACATTTTGCTTGCTCTCAGAGGCCCTGTCAGTCGTATGTTTATGCTTCGAAACCCGGATACGTGACGCGTGTACCTCCACTCGCGTCGCGTCGCGTCGCGGCCTGAGGTATTACCGGTAAACACGCACCAACTTTTCCAATTTACTTTAGAAGGAAAATGTGTCCACAATATTGGATCGCAGCCTTGGTTTAATGATTTGTAAAATATAAAATGTATGTCAATAAAATTTAATTGCAAGGGCAGCTTCCCGCTTCATGAATTGTGGCTTTCTTATATGCGAAATATTTGTTTAAATCAAAAATTGAAAACATATCGAATACTGAGATGTTTAAGGTAGAAGTTTGGGCTAGTTGGTAAGTTGACATGATAAAAACAAAACAGCGCAAAGACAAGGACGAAGTAGAAGGAGCAACGCTGTGTCCTGTTGTTCCTTCTACTTCGTCCTTGTCTTTGCGCTGTTTTGTTTTTATCATGTCTACTCAGATGTCCTGATCTTGGTCCGAATGCAAGCTGGCAGAATGATTTGTCTTTATAACAATAAAATCAACAGTTTGAATGAAGCAACAGCCCGAACCGCCTAATTACATTTCTGATGTAAGTTTATCTCTGCATTATACCAGGCCGTAACCGCGAACGAGCTCTTCAGAGTCATCATCTTTCTGGTCTACCTTGGCAAAGACAGACTCGTGTAAAAAACATATTGAGCTTCTTGGAGGCAACTTCGCAGTCCTCATTATCAGAACCTCCATGGAACCATCGGAAAGAAGGGTACCTGTCGTTTCATCGACAAGTTTCATCAACTTTTTATGACTCTCGTTTCATCGATACTGCCACACCACGCTGTGAAGTTTCATCGACACACAAATTGCACGCTGTAGTAACATTTTGTTGTGCGTTTATCACTGGGGCACATGTTAAACTATCCGACCCACCCAGTTCACGACGCTTTGCGGGAACAGTCTTCAGCAGTTCATTACAAAAATGTGGACCCACCCAGCCCACCCGTACATGCCGCTTCGCAGCAGCGTGTATGGGTGGTCCTGCCCCTGTGCATGTACCCATACCCTTGCTCACCAACAAACCAGCGCACCCCTAAGCAAACAAAAATGTTGTCGACAAAACATAGCAAGATATGTCGATGAGAGAGTGTTGATGAAACAATCTGTTGATAAAACGTCGCAGCGTTGATGAAACGAACTGTCCGGGAAATGTCATTTGATGAAATGAGTGGCACCGCACAAAAAGCCTGTTTCCGAGCCGCGTTACTTAAGCACTATCGCAGGCATAATTTTTAGATACCCATTGCCAGACAAAATGCACTCTAAACAAAAAAAAAAGACTATGAATTTCACGCCCCTCTGCTGTTAAAGTTCACGACCTGGAATTGGATAAGGAGCCATCTGGCAAATTTGAAATGTCACTGGACTGGACAAGATGGACTCGTTATCGGCATTATTGGTGCAAAATTATGACGAGTACAGCGGGCTCGGGCCTGAGAGCTAAGGGTTAACGTGGGGCTCCCCAAGCCGAGGGGTATGGCGAGTGCACACCGACAGTGGGAAGCGACCACCTACCTATCTGATCTCGTTGCAAGCCTTATACCTCAGCCTTCAAAGGGCTCTGCATGATTCGTCGTATGGGATAACTTCTTAGCAGCTCATTAGACTGATCCTACGATTCCGCTCCAACAGTACATCCCCAGGCCTTCCAGGAGGCGACCCACTTGATCCGGGTGCGAGAAGGGACCCCAAATCTTGACTTGCACTATATATTTGACCTCTGTGCCAACTGATGGGGGCACTACAGCAGCACCAACGAAAAAGGGAATTACGCCTGTTACAGACTATAGCATCACAAAACCAAGAAATACCTCAATTCATTCTAAACCACCTTTAGAAGCCACCCAAGCACTCGAAAACGACCTTTCAGTACTTCACAACTCTGCCCTCGGCAACAAGTCTGGCTGCAATCTGTGCATTGTGGTTCTTATTGGCTTTTAAAACGTTTGATTTAATCCTCTGCATTGCACTAGTCCGGGAGGCTCAAACCTGAGGTCTCTATGGAAGACCGCTTCACTTCATCACAGCGTTTCTGCAAGACGGATGATATCAAGCTTGAGTCGAACTGAACTAGGCCCAGTTTCTGGCGTTGGCATTCGCCAGATCTCCGTCCTCTCACCAATCCTTCATCAATGTTGTAGCCGACTTTTCCTCACGTAAAGCAATCAGTGCTGTTTTTACGATATATTTCAAGCGAGTACAATGGCGCCTCTTAAATTCAGGAAGTCTATGCCACACCCCTTCAGACCGCACTTCGGCGCACAGGGCAGCCTGCTCCTCATCCACCACGAGGTGTTAGCCAACTAGCCGAAGTGCGACCCAAGAGTCATAATGGCCGTCGACTTCAAGGGAACTTTCGACGTCTCTATTATGCTTCGAAAGGGAGGACTAGCACTGGGACTTTGCTCTCCACTGTGCTAACACAAGGTATTGTTATTCCCAGGGTGGCCTCAGTCGTCTAAATGGCCACAGACGTCCCGTTTATGTTTCGAAGCAGATAATTAGCAGTTAGAGTTGGCTGTCCACGGTGCTGACACACGTTATAGTTGTTCTCATACTGGCCTCGGTCATGTGAATGGCCACCGACGTCCAGTTTATGGTTCGAAACAGATCATTGGCAGTTAGAGCTAGCTGCCCACAGTGCTGACACACGTTATTGTTATTCTCAGAGTGGCCTCGGTTGTCTGAATGGCCACCGACGTCCAGTTTATGCTTCGAATCAGATCATTAGCAGTTAGAGTTAGCTTCCCGCAGAGCTGACGCACTGTGACGACCCCAGTAGGGGCGACACAAATACTTCGTGGTGGGTCCACGCTGAGGAGAAGAGGAGCGAGAAGACGATATTTAGTCTTAACGGAATAATCTGAATGCTAATATCGGTGCTGGGGCCGCCTGTTGCTCACCTCTCGCCCGGAGTGTTCTGGGTGTCCCGTCGCAGGGGTCTCTTGGGAGAGGGGACTTGGAAGGGCCGGTCGTCGACGTGGCTCTGGTTTGACGGGCTGGTTGTACCGAGGAGGCTCAGGTTGCGGCAAATCGGGCTTGCTCGGATGTCCGTCGATGTACGCCTTCAGCTTGCGCCCTTGCCTTGGCTCTCACGTTTCGCCGCGCACGTCCCGATCACTTTCCCTTTTGTCCGCTGCCCGCCTCCGAAAAACCGTCCTCACCCTTCGACTCGCTTCCCTCCAAGAAAGTACTCTTTTCTCACGGCCGGCCTGGCTCGCCTCTCTATCTCCCCGTCCTTGATCGGTTTCCAGTTTTCCCAGCCCCTCTTTCCCATTTCCTTTCCGGGACCTCCCCGCTCCCGTGTATCACCCCCAACCGCGCGCGTCCGGACCGGCTCGCGCCGCGTTGGCGTCTCCAACCACCACCTCGGACGACGTCACAACCGCTCCAACTTTAAAAGAATTTCCTTCCGCTTAGGAAAAATTCCGGAGTTCAGCACCCAAGTACATTGGCCGGAAAGAATAACACACACAGCAAAAAATAACGATGAGTGACGAACAGCAACGTAAGCCACGCCAGCACCGATAAGATCAACAAAAAACGAGGCGTTAAAGCGTTAACATGGCGCACTAAGACACAGGTGACTCAAAAATAGAAGAAAATTCTGCAAAAATGGCATAAATTTAATTATATCTATACCTTCTACGATTGCTTGCTGCTGGCGATGACCGGAGACGCCCATCTAATCACGGCTCCTGAGTGAGTACCCATGCGTCGCAATGGGTATCGGCATGCCAAATGCCGCAGAGAACGGGTCGGCGCCGGCCCCCAGTGTCGCGTCAGCCTGCGATTCACGGAGAGTGACGTCTGCAGGGTTCGGCGCCCGCTGTCTCTCTGCTGCGGGATGGGGGTCGTCTACCGGACGACTGCTCGCACTTTCGCTGGGAAAGGAAATATGCGCGGGTTTGAGCCTATTTACATGAACGATCTTTTCCTCTCGTTCCCCGATTCTCCGGATTATACAGGTGATGTCGGAAAGCACCTCCACTATTCGGAAGGGCCCACACCAACTGGGGGCAAGCTTCCGCGCGGTTCCCCTCCGGTGCGCTGCCACCTGTAGGTAGACTGGATCTCCCACTTTGTACTGGGGGTCTCTGCTCGTTTTGTCATGCCGAGTTTTTCTTGTCTTGTTTGCGCCGCCTGAACAAGCGCGTCCGATGCCAGCCGGTGAGATATCGCCAGTCGCTGTACGAGCTCGGATCTGTAGTTCTCCAGGGTCCCGTAGTTTGCGGCGGGTGCCGCTCGAGCCAGGCTGGGCACTACCACGTCTCTACCGTAGAGCAAATAAAAAGGCGATTCCCTGGTCCCTTCGTGGGCGGCAGAGTTGTAAGCGAACAGCGCGAACGGGAGCCACAGGTCCCAATCACGCTGGTCATGCGCCACGAAGTGTCCCAACATCTTGATAACGGTTTGATTCAGTCTTTCGACGGCGCCGTTACACTCAGGATGGTAGGCGGTCGTCTGCAGCTTGGATATTCCCAATGACTCGTACAACTCTTACATTAGGCGCGAGGTAAAATTTGCGCCCTGATCGGTTAATAGTTGGTCCGGCACTCCGTGTCGTAACACTACGCCCTCGACGAACATTCTAGCCACAGTTTCGGCTTTTTGATCAGGCATGGGGAAAGCTTCTGCGAATCGAGTTAAGTGGTCCACAAAAACCAGGATGTATTTGCTCCCGGCAGTGGTGACGGGCAACGGCCCGACAATGTCCATCGCAGTGCGCTCGAACGGGCTGCTGAGCTGCCCGTATTCTTGAACAGTGCCGGCCTTCGACCCTTGGGTGTCTTCCGTAGACTGCACGACTTGCATGCTCTGCAGTACTCCACAATGTCTCGCCTCATGCCGCGCCAAAAGTACTGCTTTGCAACTCGTTGTCTCGTTTTCCTGGCGCCCGGGTGGCCGGCGCAAGGGGCATCGTGGTGCACTCTTAGCAGTTCGCCAACCATTGACCTGGGGATCACCATCCTCCCAGTCTCTCCTGGTTTGTCTGTTTGCAATCTGAGCAGCCCACCCTGGTCGAGGTAGAACTGCCCGTTGCACTTTTCCTCCGAGGCCTCGCAGGCGGCAATCGTAGCGCGGAGGCAGGTGTCTTTCCGCTGCTCTTCCTTCACTCTCCACCCATCGGTTGACGGGAGGAACACGTTCACCTCTCTCACCACTGCCCGGCTCAACGCGTCAGCGTTCTGGTTTGTCTTCCCCGAACGGTGCACGATTTCGAAGTCGTACTTCTGCAGACGCAAGTTCCAACGCGCAAGCGGTGAGTTCTGGTCTCTCGTGCTCATAAGCCACTTCAGTGGCTGACAGTCGGTCAAGATACGGAAATGGCGTCCGTACAAATAACAGCGAAAGTGTCTCACGGCCCAGACGACAGCGAGACACTCCTGTTCCGTAGCCCCGTAGGCCTGCTCCGCTCCGTTCAACTGCCGACTCGCGTATGCCACGGGGTGTTCTTGGCCGTCGAATTCTTGGGACAACACCGCTCTCACGACGAACTTGGAGGCGTCCGTGGCCAGTGTGAACGGTCGCGAGAAGTCCGGGAATCGAAGGATTGGCGCCTCCGTCAATTTCTGCTTCATGACCTCGAAGGCTACTCCAGCATCTGTCCCCCATGCGAACGGCTTCTTGCCGGTGAGCTGCGTTAAGGGCCGCGCTACCTCGGCGAAGTGCGGCACGTGTCGGCGGTAGTAGGTCATGAGGCCCAGGAACCGACGCACCTCAGTCTTGTTTTGGGGTGCCGGAAAATCACGAACACATGCGATCTTAGCTGGATCCGGCCGTACGCCTTCTGCCGACACAATGTGACCCAGGTATTTGACCTCGGGTTTCAAGAACTGGCATTTCGACGGCTTGAGCTTGAGACCAGCGGCCCTTACCCTCTGGAAAACAGTCTTTAAGTCCTCCAGATGCTCCTCTAGGCTGTTGCTGTAGATGATGATGTCATCTAGATATACATAGCATATCTTACCTAGCAGGCCCGCGAGCACTACATCGGCCGTGCGTTGCCATACAGCCGCGCTGTTCACCAGCCCCATCGGCATTCTGGTCCAATGGTAATGGCCCGACGGCGTGTTGAAGGCCGTTTTCTCATGGTCACGAGGGTCCATTTCGATTTGCCAGTAGCCCGAGGTCATGTCAACTACCGTGAAACGTCGCGCAGGACCCAAGCTGGGACAAGGTCTCCTGTATGTTCGGCAGTGGATAAGGATCCACACGGGTGACCTTGTTCAGGTCGCGGTAGTCAACAACAAAACGATAAGAACCATCGGGTTTCTCAACCAGTAAGGCAGGCGCACCCCAATGAGACGTGGAATGTTCGATAATCCCTTTAGCGAGCAGTTGATCGACCTGCTCCTCCATCTCCTCTCTTTTAGAGTACGGGATTCTGTAGGCTCGCCGGTAAACGGGTGCTGCCTCCCCTGTCGAGATCCTGTGTTTAACGGCCTCACAACGACCCATGTCCGACCGACTCGAGGAGAATACGTCTCGGTGCTGGTCGATGAGTCCGAGCAGGCTGGCCTTCTCCTCTGTGGTAATATGTGAGAAGTCAAAATCATCCAATAAATCTACCTGTTCTATCCGGTTGCATGCCCAAGCATCCGGGTCGACAGGGCCAACCTCGTAAGCGTCTACGAGCGTCCCCATGACCTTATTCTGTGGGAGGCGTATCTCCTGGCACGTGACGTTCACCAGGCGTACCGGAACCGTCGCGTCCTCCCACATCTTCACGAGCGCGTGAGCGCCGACGACGCCATTTACCCCTAGGTCGTGAGTCTCGAGCGCACCGAGCCTTCCCGCTACACCACCCGAGCTTACCTTCCCCTGAAAAAGGCACTCGCTCAGAGGGGGCAGGACACAGGGCCCCAAAAGAGTCACTGTCGCCTGGGCCCCTCCTACCTCTTCCAGCTTCAGCTCGACCGCGTTCACTTGGTGGGCCCAGTTAGTGATCTCCACTCTTGCATTCCCAATGCACAAGACGCCCTCACTGAGGAGCAAGTCGATGTCCTCTCCGCGGAGGACATCTCGGCCGATGATTCCCGCAACAGGCAACACGAGCCCGTCTGTACATACGAAGCACGCGGGTCTAATCTCATGACCGCCCAACGTGAGCGGGATCTCAAAACATCCGACCGTATCTAGTGCGTCGCCCGTGATTCCCACCAGCTTTCCCGCTCTGTCCCTCTTCGGGAGAACATTCTGCCAGTCCTTTCGAATGACGCCTAGGGTTCCCTTCTTCACCAGGCTTACCCTTGACCCGGTGTCAATAAGGCAATGGACCTTGACGCCACCGATTTCGCACGCAACAATGGGGCTCGTTTCTCCACTAACATATACCACGAGCTCCTCTACTGCCCCTTCTCTGCGGTTTTCAGAGAGGGGCCCCTCTAGTTTCCCGGCTGAGGGGCAGCCCGTGATCCCAGAGGTCTGTGATCTTCTACCTGTCCCTGGTTCTCATCCTCAATCTGTCTTATGTCGGCTCGGCCGTCGCGGTGCCGATGTGGGCACGACCGCGCGAAGTGGCCAAACGTCCCACATACGGAACAACCTGAATTGGTCTTTCGCGGTGTTCTCGGTGGAGAACGCCTCCGACTGGTTCTAGCCGCACCACGAAGTGACAAGCTCTGTTCAAATAGCCTCTCGAGCCTGTCCAAACGTTCGCGCACTTCGTCCTGAGCCTTATTGGGCTCCTCAACCCGTCGTACCGGCTGTGCGCCACCGCTAACGATGCGTTCGTTGCGTTCTTCTTTCACCGCGATTTCAATCGCCGCGTCAAACGTCTCGGGGTCTCGCGAGAGAGTGAACCTCCTAATTGGGTCGCGAAGTCCTCCGACAAACTGCGATAGCATCTGTTCACTGAGCAGCTGTCTCCGCATTTCCGTTTTTCTTGGGTACCCTCTAGCGCGTTTGTTCCCTGGGTGGCATTTCCCAGCACGCGCGATCGACCGGCAAACGCGCGCACGTCCTCCCCCGCATTCTGCTTGGCCGCTAAGAATTTCGAGAGCTTCACGTTGGGGCTCAGCGTCGAACCGTTCGAGGGCCAAAGCTTTGAATGCCGTAAAGGTCGTGACTGCGGCCACACACTCATCTTGCCATGCGAAGGCGTACGCGGACTCGACCATCTTACAGCGAGCAATCCCAATGAGTTGGCTATCTTGCCATCCCCCCATGCTACCTACTTGCTCTAGAATTTGAAAGAATTCCCTGACGCACACCGTGGTCCCGTCGCCAGTAAACGAGGGAACAAGACCCCCCAGAGCCAACATCCCTGCACCCAGGGCGTTCGGCTGAGCCACCGGTGTCTAAGACATCGTCTCGCCTCTCCTCTCGGGTGAGGGCAAAAAGGTCTCACCGTTTTCTTTAGCGATTTAATTTAGGGGATCCCACCGCTGCCACCAATTGTGACGACCCCAGTAGGGGCGACACAAATACTTCGTGGTGGGTCCACGCTGAGGAGAAGAGAAGCGAGAAGACGATATTTAGTCTTAACGGAATAATCTGAATGCTAATATCGGTGCTGGGGCCGCCTGTTGCTCACCTCTCGCCCGGAGTGTTCTGGGTGTCCCGTCGCAGGGGTCTCTTGGGAGAGGGGACTTGGAAGGGCCGGTCGTCGACGTGGCTCTGGTTTGACGGGCTGGTTTTACCGAGGAGGCTCAGGATGCGGCAAATCGGGCTTGCTCGGATGTCCGTCGATGTACGCCTTCAGCTTGCGCCCTTGCCTTGGCTCTCACGTTTCGCTGCGCACGTCCCGATCACTTTCCCTTTTGTCCGCTGCCCGCCTCCGAAAAACCGTCCTCACCCTTCGACTCGCTTCCCTCCAAGAGAGTCCTCTTTTCTCACGGCCGGCCTGGCTCGCCTCTCTCTCTCCCCGTCCTTGATCGGTTTCCAGTTTTCCCAAGCCCCTCTTCCCCATTTCCTGTCCGTGACCTCCCCGCTCCCGTGTGTCACCCACAACCGCGCGCGTCCGGACCGGCTCGCGCCGCGTTGGCGTCTCCAACCACCACCTCGGACGACGGCACAGCACGTTATGGTTATTTTCAGAGTGGCCTCGGTCGTGTGAATGGCCACCGAAGTCCGGTTTATGCTTCGAAACAGATCATTGGCAGTTAGAGTTAGCTGCTCGCAGTGATGACGCACGTTATTGTTAGTCTCAGAGTGGCCTCCGTCACTGTGAATGGCTACCGACGTCCAGTTTATGCTTCGAGACAGATCATTGGCAGTTAGAGTTAGCTGCCCACAGTGCTGACGCACGTTATTGTTATTCTCAGAGTGGCCTCGGTCATGTGAGTTGCCACCGACGTCCATTTTATACTTCGAAACAGATATCATTGGCAGTTGGAGCAAGCTGCCCACAGTGCTGACGCACGTTATTATTATTCTCAGAGTGGCCTCGGTCGTGTGAATGGCGACCGACGTCCAGTTTATGCTTCGAAACAGATCATTGGCAGTTAGAGTTAGCTGCCCACAGTGCTGACGCACATTACGGTTATTCTCAGATTGGCTTGGTCGTGTGAATGGCCACCGACGTCCAGTTTATGCTTCGAAACGGATCACTCGCAGTAAGAGTTAGCTGCCCACAATGCTGACACATGTTGTTGTTTTCAGAGGGGCCTCAGTCATGTGAATGACCATAGGCGTTCCCTTTAGACTTCGAAACAGAGCACTGGTACTGCTATTTTGCTCTCCGCTGTGCTAACACACGGGTTTGTTATTCCCAGGGGCCTCAGTCATGTGAATGGCCACAGACGTCCCATTTATGCTTTAAAGCGGAGCACTGGCAGTGATCTTTTGTGTCGTTTTTCTTAGACAAAAAAGAGCTTATTTGCAATCAAAATTTGATATGTTGCGTAGCAAACATGTTTAGACAGCGGGAAGGCCCAATATGGCATCTGATGTCTTTGCCGTAGATGGGCTGCAAACTTTTGTTTTCGCGAAGTTGAGATCTATACTGGTGATTCATGGCACAGTGCAATGTATAGACCAGCTTAGACATTATCGCAACAAAAATAAAAAGTTTGTCTGGTGGCTGCATATCCAAATGCTATACGGCAACAAGCAGAGAAGCATGCCAACATGAGACACGGGAGGTCAGTTTTGGACAAGGACAACAATCCGATCTTAAAGCATACGAGTGGTTCTTAAAAGGACCGTTTTGTGTTTCGAGATGTTCCACGCTTTCTCCATAATGGTGGCGTTAAGCTTCGTCAAGGGGCTCGACACCAGACAGGTCACTCTCGGATGGGGTGTCCTCTCCATCCAGCTGGATGATGGTGGGCTGGATGTGGGCACTTGTGGCTCCGCCTCGTCGGAACGTTGCGTCAATGTCAATAACGTGCCTGGCAGCATTAATCCAGTTGTCAGTGGTGACCTTGTCAACTTCTTCATTGAGGAGTGTCCCCACGTCGACAATCTTGAACGTCATGTTTCGAGCAGCAACGCCGTTCTTGACCTGCGTCCATATCAGTTCAATGGGGTTGAACTCGCAGTTATACGGTGGGAGCCTGACCACAGTGCAGCCTGCCGTCTCGGCAGCAGTGCCCACACGATACTTTAGGTGCTGTGGCTTCACCAAGGCCACAATGTCGAGCAGGGTGGTTATGTTCGACAAATGTTTCGCTTCTCCTTAAAAGAAACGCAAGTGACAAAAGTGACGATATTGCGTCTGATTGGTTACAGGCTCAAATAACGAAAGTTCCCTCTTTCGTCATTTGAGCCCCTAGCCAATCAGACGGGATATAGTCCCTTCCGTTTCTTTTTAGGAGAAACGAAACATTTATCGAACATAGCCTCCCAGCTGCTTCTTCAGCATCTTGGGGTCCCATGAAATGTTTTTAGACGTCAGCCACTGTCGGATGTCGTCCTTGCGGGAACGCATCGTCGTCACCGCTTCCACCCGCCGTGAGTGGTAAGAAGCGTTGTCCATGACGATAACGCTTCCTGTCGGCAGTTTGTCGAGGACACCGTCGAACCACTTATCGAAGCGGGTGCCATCTATTTCCTGTGATAATCGCCGGTCTTTTGTCCAAGGAACACGTCCAGGCAGCCGTCGACGGAGCCTTCATCGCTGCCGATGTGGGTGACAATAAGACGCTGGCCCTTCCCCGATGGCTGCTTGAGGCCAGTCGAGAGACCACGCATGAAGGCGTCGTGAGACGAGGCCATGGTCGTGTCTACCCATACCCTTGAGACAGTGTGCTCTGCCGTCACCCACGTCTCGTCCAAGTAGAAGATCTTCGGACCATCTTGTCGGTGGCGTGCGATCTCATGCAGGTACTTTTGCTGCCAGGCGACGATGTCCTCTCGTTCAATCAGCTGCGAGTTTCGTTCCCTCTTGTCATGCTCGAATCCGATGTCGTGGAGAAGGCGACGCACAGTCCAAGCCTTCAACAAGGCAAGTTCAGTGCTCGCGCAGAATTCGGCCGTTATCTTCTTGACCGTCGGGACCTCGTTCCGTTGAAAGAAACGGTAAACGCACAATCTCAGCGCGCACAACGTGAAGTCGCCGTACCTGACTTTGCGCCGCCTCTTGCCTTCACTTGCTGGGCGCTTCCGAGGATGTGTCACAACTTGTCCCTCAATTTATTTCGCTTGCTTCCTAATTTCGAGGATGGTGCGTACACCAACGCCAAGCAGTTTGCTGACTTTGATGCAGGACTCCTCCGCAGTGAGGCCGGGCTGGCCGAGCTTGGCGGGTGATTCGTGGCGCAACTGAACGCACGCATTCATTATCAGATGCCGTGCAACTCGGTTGAGGACATCGCTGCTCTCATGCTTCTTGCAGAGGCGCCTTGGCGTAGACGGCGAGGCTGCACCAGACTCTCTTGACGAAGAAGAATCGGAGGAATTGCACTCCGCTGCTGTCTCCACTTTGAATAGTAGTATAAAACGTTTATTTGAACCGCTAGGGGGGAGGGAGAGGGTAATGAGTCAATGGCATCGCGGCCTGGACTCGCGGTATGGGGGGAAGGGAATTATATATTTCCTTCCCTCCACGTTGAGATTCATAACGGAAGAGGAAAGAGGACTTCGGATTTGTGAAAACGCGAATCGCAGGAACTTTCAAAACCCGAAACGCAGGTTTTCTTTAACAAACGCAGCAAATGCACGGAATGTACCTAATTCGTGTAGGAAGGTTATCAAGCTAAAACCAACAACCATATATGCATTACTTATAAAAGTTACAATTTTCGTTGCACTAAAGCCTTCTTTTTACTTCAACCTAACGGAGCGAGTAATTTGCCTCGGCTAGGTGGCGCAAGCTGCTGCCCGCTACAAGGTCTGTCTGTAGTCAATGTCTATCCATCGAAGCAGAAGTGGCGTTTTCAGCGAACTATTTTCTCGACTGCGGAGGCGTCTGAAGCGGGCGCATCACGCTTATGGGGAGGAGCTTCTACTACCTTCTTAACTTGTAACCGACTATAGGAGATTTGAAGAGAATATTGTGTGTCTGTTTTGCTGCCTGTTTCCAAACTCATGTGCGAGTACTTTTTCTTCACGGGTTTCCTTCATGTATTAAATATGTTAATTCAGTTCGAGACGTTTTAAATAACTTTGAGATATCCAACCTTCCAGACGATACCCATTCAGGGTTAACGAATACTTTGCATGGGTGCCAATGCTAGCTCGAGAGCGATTCATTTCAGCCAGCATTTGAAGGGAATTTAGCCTTCTTAATTTGTTTACATATTTACAAATGCTCTATAGTCTCCTTGCCATCTGGGAATGTTCCGTGACCGTGATGGTGTCGGCTTCAGGAGGTGCGTGCCGGTTCCTGCTGCTGATCCTTCTGCCTCTCGTGCCGTGCATTCGTGCCGCCCTTCGTCGTCTTCGCTGCTGCTCCGCTAGCCGCTACACATTTGTCAGCGGAGGGATGCCGCGGCCAGGCTTCTGCTAGAGCAAGTGAGCCAGCACTGCCTTTTGTGGCTTGATCGCGTCTGTTCATTTGCTGGTGCATGATATATTCAGTTACATAGTTCAGAAAGAGCTAATGGTGGCCAGTCATCCTTGACTTCACGACGACTTGGTTGAGGTTGCGGAAGAACTTTTAGTCCATTGTGAGCCAAGCTCTTCAGAACATCGCGATGCTACAGAAACAAGTGAACTTATGTAGAGCCTTGGCCCATTGAAAGCGTGCTGCTTGGGAGTGTGTTTACTAAGACCAATGTGGGTTTGAAAGCGTTGATCTTCGACCTTTGGATCTTTTCGTAGATGCCATCAGTGCGAAGCTTAGAATGGAAGAATCGGCAGCATAAAAACTGGTGCTGAATTGGCTGCAAGGGTCTTGCGACAAGGGAGGCGGCAGGAAGAGGTGTTCGGAAGCCATAATGGCTCCGCAGCCGCAGGACTCGCCCCAGGACCCTCCCCAGTACCAGGCATAGGCTCCCCACTGAGCCTCCTCCCTAGCCCATTTCAATAAACGTTCTGAAAAAAAGTATTAATTGATCTTGAATTGGTTATTTGCACGCCAGATAAAATAGTGCATCGACAAAGCATAGGAGGACCTTGCCATTTGTGCCCAGAATGTTTTTTTGCAGTGGGCTACGAATACATAACAGGCCAGGGGTTCTTAAACCTAATGTTAGAATAACCAGGATTTAAACGCATTGCCATCAGTGCATATCCAGCATTAACGATGTGGCATTAACATTGGGACATGCCAATCCCAGGCAGCACACCAATGTTGGACCTACATTGGACCAACAATGGCAAACACTGGCTCCAGAGGTTGGTCCAAGATTGGCATTCTGGCCAAGCGCAACTTCTTCCAATGTTGGCCCAGCCATTGGCACCAACGTTGGGCCATCGTTCAACCAATGTTCCAGCCATCATTGGCACCAACGTTGAGCCATCGTTCAACCAATGTTCCAGCCATCATTGGTGCCAAAGTTGGGCCGTCGTTCAACCAATGTTCCAGCCATCATTGGCACCAACGTTGGGCCATCGTTCAACCAATGTTCTAGCCATCATTGGCACCAACGTTGGGCCATCGCTCAACCAATGTTCTAGCCATCATTGGCACCAACGTTAGGCCATCCTTTAACCAACTTTCCAGCCATCATTGGCACCATCGTTGGGCCATCGTTAAACCAATATTTCAGCCATCATTAGCATCCACACTATGTCATTGGCTATGCCAATTTTGGCTTTCAAACTAATTCAATGGCTATGCCATCATTCGCATACAAGTTCATTCATTAAATAGGCCGTTATTGACAGTCAAGCTAATTCATTGGAATGTCCTAATGTTAATGCCACATCGTTAATGCTGGATATGCAATGATGGCAATGCGTTTAAATCCTGGTTATTCCAACATTCAGATTTAAGAACCCCTGGCCTGTTTTGTATTAGTAGCCCACTGCAAAAAAACATTCTGGGCACAAATGGCAAGGTCCTCCTATGCTTTGTCAATGCACTATTTTATCTGGCGTGCAAATAACCAATTCAAAATCAATTAATACTTTTTTCGGAACTTTTATTGAAAGGGGCTAGAGAGGAGGCTTAGTGGGGAGCCTATGCCTGGTACTGGGGAGGGTCCTGGGGCGAGTCCTTCGGCTGGGGAGCCATTACGGCTTCCGAACGCCTCTTCCTGCCGCCTCCCCGGTCGCAAGACCCTGGCAGCCACTTCAGCACCATTTTTTATGCTGCCGATTCTTTCATTCTAAGCTTCGCATTGATGGCATCTTCGAAAAGATCTAAAGGTCGAAGATCAACGCTTTCAAACCCACATTGGTCTTAGTAAAGCACACTCCCAAGGAGCACGTTGTGAATGGGCCAAGGCTCTACATAAGTTCACTTGTTTCTGTAGCATCGCGATGTTGTGAAGAGCTGGGCTCACATTGAACTAAAAGTTATTCTGCAACCTCAACCAAGTCGTCGTGAAGTCAAGGATGACTGGCCACCATTAGCTCTTTCTGAACTAGGTAACTGAATATATCATGCACCAGCAAATGAACAGACGCGATCAAGCCACGAAAGGCAGTGCTGGCTCACTTGCTCTAGCAGAAGACTGGCCGCGGCATCCCTCCGCTGACAAATGCTTGCTGAAATGAATCGCTCTCGAGCTAGCATTGGCACTCATGCAAATTATTCGTAAACCCTGAATAGGTATCGTCTGGAAGGTTGGATATCTCAAACATATTTAAAACGTCCCGAACTGAATTAACATATTCACTACATAAAAGAACCGCGTAAAGAAAAATTAGTCGCACATAAGTTTGTAAACAGGCAGGAAACCAGACACAAAATATTCTCTTCAAATCTCCTAGAAGTTTATTACACACAGCATGTTCCGTAGAGAAGTACAAACGTGCAAGCGATCTGCGAATTGTAAAGAGGTACTGCTAAGCTTTTATACAGCTGAAAAGATTGCAAAGCAAACAGAACTGGGGAAATTCTAGGCCATATTATCTGTTCTCCCGGCAGCTGGAAAAATATTATCCCAAAATTCTCCTGACAGACGCCTCTCATTAGCGGTTGGCAATCTGTGCTTCGAATGACGTTTCATTGAAAAAGCGTTTTATTGACGAATTGTTTTATCAGCAGATTGTTTTACAAAATAATATGATGAGCTTTTTTTTGCTGGTAACAAGTTACCCCAAATTGTCGCCGCAAATGGCATGTAGGGTGGGACACGCGGGTTAACATTCTTTTAATGAGCCGTCGCAGAACGTCGCCGCGAAGCAGCGTGGACGGGTCTGCCGGCCGGAGACACACCCGCGAAAAAAGGAAGTGGATATTCTGCCGCCGGCACAATAGCCCGGGGAAAGAAATGCCGGCAGTTGCCTCCTATTGGGTCTCGTATAAAACGAATTGTGAAAACAACTATTTGAAGCTGTAGAGTAACTCCCTGTTAAGGTGTCCGTCTCTTATGCGGCGGGACCCTGGTTTAATCGTCAGTGTGTGATTACTTTTTTTTTTTCTAGGCATTTGGCAATACCTTGAGCATTTCTTTTTTACGATTAACACTGAAAAAAAAAAAATTAATGTTATCAACAAAACTTCGCTGAATTAAATGGTATGAGACTCCGTTTCGGGGGGTGAATGGAGGACAGCGAGGCTTGGGCCGCCGGCGGGCCGCTGGGTAGCGGCGTGTACAGGTGGGACAATTGGGTTAATATCTTTCTAATGAGCAGCCGCAGACTGTGATACACGCGCTGTCCGAGTGATTCACGCGCCGTCCGAAACTGGCGGAATTTGTTTTCCCGGGGCTATGTCCTCCGTTCATCCCCGGGAAGGGCGCAGTCCCGTACCATTTAATTTAGCGAAGTTTCGTCCACAACATTTGTTTTTATTTTCAGCGTTAATCATAAAAAAGCATGTTGGAAATATCATCAAACGCTTAAAAATGTTCAAGAAAAAAAAATAAGCCTACGCTGGGGGATTGAATCTGGGTCCCGCTGCGTATGAGACAGAAACCTTACCAGTGAGCTACTCTACAGCTTCAAATATCCGTTTTCACAATTCGTTTTATACGAGACCTAATAGGGGACAACTGCCGGCATTCTTTTCCCGGGCTGCCGGCAGAATATTCACTTCCGCGAAAAACTTTCCCCGCAGCGAGCGATTTGCGTAGCGAGTGTCGGTGAAATGGTGTCGACGAAACGTGTCCCTGAAACGTGTGTCCATAAAAAGTTGTCAATGAAACGTGTTTCTACGAACAGCCGGGAGAAGAAGAAAGTCAGAATTCTACCGGGAGTTGCATTATTTCAGGCAGCTAATGGGAGGCGACTCTCCATACAATTTTGAAAAATTATTGTCCGGCTGTCGGGAGAATAGACACTGCCTAATTCTATAGATAATCTGGAAGAGTAAACGTAGAACAGCGGTCACTCGTTGCCAACAAGCAGGTTGCCGTGCACTTACCAAAAAAATTAGCGGACTTGAAAGATGTATTCCGAGATATCTGTCGATATGGGCGCTGGAGAACAACCACGTAAACACACAAACGAGATGGTAGGGCTCCGTGAAGATTCAACACGATGCGGTACAAGCTGTCATGACTTAAAATAGCGCAAAACAACAAGGAAGGAAGGACGAGGTAGACAGGAAGGGCACTAATTAGCGCCCTTCCTGTCTACCTCGTCCTTCCTTCCTTGTTGTTTTGCGCTATTTTAAGTCATGATGGACAACCAACTAGCCCGCCAGCTCATCTTATTGCGGTACAAGCTGTCATTTGCCGAACCTAACCACATCACGAGAATTTCTGTGACTTCTTCGAAGAAATCGCCTGTTGCCGATATCCGCGTAGGACTTTTCAAACACTGAGCCACACAGACCGCATGGGCCAGGGAAAGGAATGCTGGTAGGGGGGAGCAGATGGGTTGCTGGAGAGGTGAGGAGGAAACATTCCTCTCCCTCCAGCATGTCGCCTGCATCCTGCTTCTTCGAGGTCCCCAGGCGGGTGCTCCCACAAAAGGCTTATATTCGAGGGTCATCCGAACAATGAACACAGCTAGAGGATTTGTGAGTGGATATTTTTGTGAGTTCGTCCCAAACTTGATAGTGCAGTGGATGCTATGTGCGTGGTCTACCAAGCAGTGTCCTTCAGGCAGGTGCAGTGCTCTGCTTTGTGACCCGCTTGGAGACTATAGTCACGTGACCGTAACCGGAGACACGCGTGGCCTAAAATACGCATAGCGTCTACTCTGCTGCCACTTCCGAGTGAACAGGACAGCAGCACGAAGGCTACTCGGCGGCAACGTGTCTTGGCAATGCAGTGGAAGATACAGGCCCGCGCTCCCTCTCCCATTTTGAGCGCTGAATAAAGCTGCGCGCGGGCTCTCCTCCTTTCCACTGCGTTGCCAAGAAAAGTTCTCGCCGAGATAGTATTTAGAGTCCCAAAGGAACTGCCCTTCCCAAATGTTAACCAAAAACGGGAAGTCTGAAGATTCTATGTTTTACGCCGTAAAACCCACACTCTAATCTAAAATTCAAAAATAACCGCGTCTTCTTTCTGCGCACGATATCCTCAACTAAACTTAAATTACAAAGAAAAAATATTGCTAAAAAATAAGCTGTGCCGTATATTTCGCAGCACGCTATAATAACAGATTTTTTGTTTCGCGAGGGTTGTGTATACATGTAACAAAACCTGTACCACTTCTTAAACCATGTAATCATAAATGCAACACAGATGCAAAGATACCCAAAGCTGAATAAAAAAAACGCGTATCTAACAAAACGATGACAACACATGGAGGGGCTCTGGGCTCGAAAGTGCTAACAACTTATCATATCGCAGAGTAATAAAAAAAGAAAAATATCAGCAATAGCGTCTGCTTATTTGAGGAATTCGCAGAACAGTGAGGTAATTGGGTGCCCCTAAGGTGGTGCAAAATTCACGATTAAGTAATTAAACCTTTGTTTCCGGTGTTAAAAAGTTTTTTTTATGTATATTTCGTCGTTCTCGACGTGGGCGTCGACGGACATAGCGCCGCTGCTTACGCCCCTGTCGAGGTCAGCACTACTTTTTACACGTTGTAACGACACTATATCGCGCTATAGACTCGTATATTTGACCCGCATGCAGCCTCGAGCGAGCTGTTTCGAATGTCGGTGCAAGACAGAGCAACGGCGTAGAAATCGCGGCATGAGAACCGACTGCGCCTTGATCTGGCTTACCGCGCTCGCTCTGCTGAAATGTGAGGTGGGAATTCCGAGCACCGTTAGCTCACTGGTGTTGCAAGAGGCTGCTTTGTCATTGAGACCTTGCAAACACCTGCGGAGCCGTTCCGGTGCTTGGCACATCTCCCGCGCAGCATCGCAACCTTTTTGGCGCCTGATAGGTGAAGAGAGCCCGTAGCATGTGCTGCGGTTCATTCTAAGTTGAAGCAGAGTAGCCGCGAAGTACGTGAACCGTTGCGACGATCCGTGATGTTGAAAAATAAACTGTTAAATTATCTTGCAGGTTTTTCCAGTTTCATATGTGGCAATTTGAGACATGAATACTGTAAATGTCATTGAGGGATCAATTGGTTGATACTGTTATTGCGTTCATTAGGCTCGTTCTCTACACTAATGCACTGATCTTTTGATTTTCGAGACTTGCGCTTTTCTAGAGAGCTTCGTGACAGCGCCAGTCGTTCCTTGGCGCGCTGAATCCTGCAAAGCCAGTAAGCTACACCCAAAACCACTCCGTCGTAGTTCTGTGGAATCCTGGGGCCAATGAATACAATGAAGCGCCACAAAATTCTTAATTGTTGGTGGCCGCCCGCCTGTGTCTACCCTGGTCGGCTCGGACCAAAACGAGACAAAAGGCGCCAAGAAAATCCCTTCCCTGGCAGTTCTGTGTAATTCCTGTGCCCGGAAAATACAGTGAGACGCCATGCTGGCAGTTCACCGAATTCCCTCGGCAGCCCCGGTCCAGTCTACTACGGCCAAGGCTCAACCTTGGCTCCCTAGCTAGTCTAAGCAAGTGTGCTGCCTGGTGTGTACGATATTGTAAACTCCTTCATCAAGAATCTATTCAAAATACAACTTTCCTATTGACACAAATGCCCTCAAATGATTATTTAATAAAGTTTGCCAATTAGTTTTAATTCATGAATAACTTATTTATTACAGCGTCTTCCTAGCAGCCTTTTTATCATGACGCCTCCTTACAGCAGTGATTTTTATTGCCTAGACTACTTCGTTCTTTTTTAAAGCTCGGTTCCAGAAAACGAGGCACCCTGATACCTTGCGCCAACACATTTTCAAATTTGGTAACCCATTGGCTAAGACAGCCCAACGTTGGCCAGACTAAGCCAATGAATTACCAACGTTGGTAGGCCACTGGCTAAGACAGGCAAATGGTGGCCAGCATAAACCAATCGATTGCCAATGTTGGTAACCCATTGGCTCTATTACAGTTTATATTTCTGCGGGCGTTGTCACTACCGTGGCCATTACTGCAGTTGTCGTATTTTGTACGCACTTTGAAGTTATTTTTGGGCAAGCAGACATAACTTATAATGCCCCAGCTTCTTCTGTTATATGTTGCGTGATAACCTTTGTTTGCAGATTGAAATGCGCATCAACTTATGTCACCTCCTACCTCAAACATAGGGTGTTCGAGATCTTGATTCAACGTGATTTTTTATTCGTGAAGACATGTAATTGCTTAATCAATCGCTGGATATTTGTTATAAGGTTTTATTTTTTTGCTAAAAAAATATTAGTGTTTTTAATTTATTTTTAATTTTGTCCGGTTCGGTCTTCAATATAGGCCAGGCCGTGTTTTGCGGCTCACCAAAGCGGGTTGCTTTTATATTTTCAAGATCACATACAGCTGACAATACACCCGTGTCGTAGGTACTGGGGAGGAGGGTGGAGCTTTCGGGGTTGAACCCTGCCTCCCCCCCCCCCCTTGGAAACGTTTCCTGGCTGGGTCGCTAAATGGGCATAAGAGAAGAGGCACTATGCTTTTTGCCTTATAAACATACACACAAATCGAAGGAAGCTAGCATTTTGTATTTCGTGTGGAATTTACTGAACATAATTATCAGTTTTTGAATGACGCGCGTTAGTTATAGTATTGCAGAGCGAAGGATCGGGAGGAGGCGATCTCTCTCCCCAGCATTTACTTTCAACCTGTCACCGACTACGGCGTTTTTCTTCGTGGACGTTCTATATTGCTACAGCGCGCAATGCATACAGCGTTCTAATTCAGTTGCTAGGTTGTTGTGCTTGTGAAAACAGAAGAATCGTCCCCCCCCCCCCGGAGCCATAGCTACAGACTGTTCTCAGCTTGCGCGATCAGCACATTAAAAAAACTAAGCCAATTAATTATAACGTTGGTAAGCCACTGGCTAAGCAGGCCAATGTTGCCCAGCCTAAGTCAATCGATTACCAATGTTGGTAACCCATTGGTTAAGACAGGCCAATGTTGGCCAGCCTAAGCCAATCGATTACCAATGCAGGCAACTCATTTTCTGACATAGACCAAGGTTGGCCGGCCTAAGCCAATTGATTACCAATGTTTGTAACCAATTGGCTAAGACAGGCCAATGTTCGCCAGCCTAAGCCAATCGATTGCCAACGTTGGTAAGCTATTGGCTGAGATAGGCCAATGTTGGCCAGCCAAAGCCAATCGATTGCCAACGTTGGTAAGCCATTGGCTGAGATAGGCCAATGTTGGCCAGCCAAAGCCAATGGATTGCCGACTGTACCGTATGTAAGTCTGGACACCATGGGCACCGGCTATATATATATCGTGACGTGGACCAATAAACGTCAGTCCTGCTGCTGGAGCCACACTGAGTGGTCATGTCTTGTCTCGTCTGATACATGGCGGAGCCGACATCGAACGCCGAGGGTTCGCGCAGACCAGACTCTAGCGAAAAAGGCTCTGGCTCAGCGTGGAAGATGAACAGCCTCAAGCCGCCAGCGGAGCTGCGTCTCACTGGGAATCTCGAAGAGAATTGGCGCAGATTCAAGCAAAGGCTGGACATCTACTTGAAGGCCACGGGATACGCACTGAAGCCCGATGACGAAAAGGCAGCTCTGTTTCTGCACGTCGCGGGAGAGGAAGCGCTGGAGATCTACAACACCTTTGAATTTGCTGAAGACGAAGAAAGGGAAGCATACGACACACTGGTGCAGAAATTTGAACAATACTGCATCCCAAGAAAGAACGAGACGTTCGAAAGGTATGTCTTCCGGACGCGACAACAAACCGAAGGTGAGCAGTTTGAGCAATTTCTGCGCGACGTGAAAACTAAGGCTCAATCCTGCAATTTTGGAGCGGTCATGGACTCAATGATCCGAGACCAGATTGTCAATGAAATCCTTGACAAGAAACTTCGTGGAACACTGCTACGGGAAGTCGACTTGATGCTAGAGAAGGCAGGTCAGATCTGCAAGGCAGCAGAAGTGGCTCAGCGTCAAAACAGGACCTGGGAAGGCAATCAAACAAGCGCAAACGTGGACGCAATGGAAAAAAACAAAGTTGCGCGAGTCGACATCATCGTCAAAATGCACGCGCTGCAATCTGAAGCACGCGACCCGATCGTGTCCTGCATATGGCAAGGTATGCCTGAGGTGTGGAAGAAAGAACCACTTTGCCGTCCGCTGCCCTTTGAAAGCCACTTCTCAGGATGAGCGCAATTGTTGCGTTCACCAGCAACAAGAACGAAGTAAAGAACAAGATACAAATTCCACTCACCAGGGCAGGAAGCAGTCTGCAGCCGCCTTGCGAGCTCTTCGAAACGAAGAACAGCAAAACGTCGCCCCGCTGAACCTTGGCAGCGACCCCTCCGACGACTTCGACATCCTAGATATAAGCGTCTGTTCAGCAGACACCCGCCAAGACTGGATAATCACCGAATCCGTGGTTCGAGGCACTGGACCTCGCAACACAGTCGAGCTCAAGGTGGACACTGGCTCGCAAGCAAACCTGATCCCGTTCTCGGTCTTCCGAAAGGTGGGCCAAACATCTGGCCTTCGCCCCAGTGGCGCAACACTCAGAAACTACGATGGAGGTGTGATAAAGCACTTGGGCATTGCGACGTTGCGACTGAGGCTTCATGGCATGGAAAGATCAGAAATTTTCTTTGTTGTAAAGAATGGACGCCAAGCAATCCTAGGGCTACAGGCATCGGAGATGTTCGGTCTTGTCACGCGCGTTGGATCTGTAGGCATTGAGAGAAGTGTGCCTCAGGAGTTTGCAAGCGTCTTTTCGGGAACGTTTTGCGTCAGACGTAGTTACCACATGGTTCTACAAGAACACGCCCAGCCAAGTGTTCAGCCGGCCCGGCGCGTGCCTCTAGCTCTACGCGAACCTCTGAAAAACGAGCTGCAACGAATGGTAAAGCATGGCATCATCGAGAAAGTCGACGCACCCAAAAACTGGGTAAGTCCGTTGGTAATTGTAAAAAAGAAAGACGGAACTCTAAGGGTGTGCCTAGACCCTAGACGCATTAATTCACAATTGAAAAGAGAGCATTACCAGTTGCCTCGGCGGGAGGATATTGAAGCCGAGTTGTCAGGAGCTCAATTTTTTACAACGCTGGATGCAAAAGCTGGTTTCCACCAGATTCCGTTGGATGAGGATACATCAAAAATATGTACGTTTGGAACGCCCTTTGGAAGATACTAATTTCTTAGACTTCCCTTTGGCATTTCTTCTGCGCCAGAGGTTTGTCAGAAGACTCTAAATGAAATTTTCGAAGGAGTACCGGGGGTACGAATCTACATAGACGATATTCTCATTTGGGGACGTACTAGACGGGAGCACGATGTGCGTTTGCAAATAACCTTGCAGAAAGCCGCAAGTGCGGGTTTAACATTCAACGCGGAGAAGTGCAAATTTGCCTTGCGAGAAATTACATTTCTAGGAGACATTATTAGCAGCGATGGTATCAAGCCCGATCCCAGTTTGATCAGCGGTCTGTCATCGATGACTGTGCCAGAGAACAAAGAAGCATTACAACGTTTGCTGGGAGTTTTCAACTACTTCGGCAAATACCTTCCTCACCTAGCGCACAAGACAATGTGTCTCAGAAGCCTATTAAGGAAAGATGTACTTTTCGAATGGCTACCAGCCCATCAAAAAGAGTTCGATGATTTGAAAACGCTGCTTGCAAAACCACTACTCTTGGCAATCTTTGACCCGCAGAAACCTACAAAGATCTCGTCAGACGCATCCCCTACAGGACTGGGAGCAGTACTCTTGCAGCACAATCAGAATAATTGGGGACCCGTGGCCTATGTGTCAAGGGAATTAACAGATGTTGAATCGCGCTATTCTCAAATAGAGAAGGAGGCACTAGGGATGGTAATGGGCTGTGAAAAATTTCACCAGTTTGTCTAAGGAATGCACATAACAATTTATTTATTTATTTATTTATTTATTTATTTATTAATTCCCTCAGGGCCCGAAGGCATTATAGAGGGGAGTGGACACACACATCTAATTGCACACAAATACAAACAGTAATTAGGCAGGTAAGCATAAAAATCCAAAAGCAGAACAAAAATAAAACACTGTCAACCAAGATCTAAAACATATTCGCAAAGTGCAGCTTTGAATCCGGCACTCTCGGCTGTGCTGGCAACAGGTGCGGGAAGGCGATTCCAGTCCAGTGATGTCATGGGTACGAAAGACTGATGAAAGCTTGAGGTGCGACACTGAGGGATGCCAACTTTATTTTGATGGTCGAAACGTGATGAGACGTATGATGGTTCTGTTAACAGATGCTGACGAAGATTTGCATTGTGGTGGTAAATTTTATGAAATAAACATAGACGAGATATTTTTCTACGTAGGGAGAGGTCAGGCAAGCTTACGGTAGTTTTCATTGCTGTTACGCTAGATGTGCGATGATAGTTATGTAGTATGAATCGAACAGAACGGTTTTGAGCAGCTTCTAATGATAGTGCAAGCGTTACACCGGGGTCCCAGATAGCGGAAGAATACTCAAGTTTACTGCGGACCAATGATTTGTAGAGAAGTAGTTTTAAGGACAGTCGGGCAAGAGAGAAGTTCCTTTTTAGAAAGCCCAACATGCGGTTAGCGTTTTTAATTATATATTCAATATGAATGTTCCATGAAAGGTTGTTAGTGATATGAACACCAAGATATTTAAATGAGGACACGGATTCCAGCTCAACAGTTCTTATATGGTACGAGGGACAGGTGTTATATTGACGTGATACTCTCATGGATTTGCACTTGTTAATATTGAGTTCCATTTGCCATTCATCACACCAACGAGAAATACTGTCAAGGTCAGACTGGAGTGCGAGAACATCAAGATCGTTAGTTACTTCAGAATAGATGACACAATCGTCTGCGAAGAGGCCAACTGAGGATGAGATATGCGAAGGAAGGTCATTAATATATATTAAAAACAAAAGAGGGCCAAGTACTGAACCCTGGGGGACACCAGAAGTCACAGGAGAGGGGTGCAAGTTAATGCCATTAACGTGAACAAATTGAGAACGGTTAGTTAAAAAGGCGTTGATCCAAGTCAAAACTGATCATCAGCCACTTATCTCTATTTGCAAGAAATCCATACGTGACATGCCCCCGCGTCTTCAGAGATTCTTTATTCGTTTGCTCAAGTACGATTTCACGATACAGTTCGTTCCCGGAAAGAACCTGCTAGTGGCTGACATGCTCTCAAGAGCACCAGTCAATGACGGCTCCCAAGAGTCAACTGCCGACTTTGAGATTCACGCAACCAGTGTCCTGTGGGACTTGGTGTCTGCAGCTACCCTGACATGGTTGACAGCAGAAACTGCAAAAGATCTAGTACTACAACAGGTAATCAACGCAATTACCTCTAGCACACCTGTCGAAGGGGTCTTCAAGTCTTTTGAGTCGGACTTAACGGTAATAGAAGGAATTCTATTCAAAGGAAGTAGGGTTGTAGTGCCTCAAAGTATGCGTAAAGAAATGCTATCGCGTCTGCATGACGGACATCAAGGAATGAACAAATGTAAGGCTAAGAAGACATACCATCGATGATAAACAGCTGCTCCGTCTGCAAGCGCTATGCCTACGCACTGCCATCTGAACCTTTTTTAATGCGTGAAACACCGAAACTTCCATGGAGTCGGGTAGGAACGGATATATTTGAGTTTGCCGGGAAATCGTATTTAGTTGTCTTTGATGCATTCTCTAATTACACAGAAGTTGAAAAGCTAGACGACCTGACAACCAGGACAGTGATCGAGAAACTTAAAGCCATCTTCTCAAGGCACGGTGTACCGATGGTTGTTACTTCGGACAATGGCTCACAGCTTTCGTCTCACGAATTCAAAGCGTTTGCTATGTCGTATGACTTCGAACATCTAACGTCCAGTCCCAGGTTCCCACGCTCAAACGGCCTAGCGGAAAAAGGAGTTCAGATTGTAACACGAATTTTTAAGAAAACCAATGCGGTTGGTGAAGACAAATGGTTGGGACTCATAAATTATAGATCGACTCCGCTTGAAGGGGGCCTTTCGCCGAGCGAGTTGCTCATGAAAAGAATTTTAAGGTGTAGGTTGCCCAACTTTGACAAGCAGAGAAAAAAAACAGCGTAAAGAAACACCAGCAGCAACACAAAGGAACTAATCTCGTCGAACTTCATCCTGGCGATATTGTAAGAATCAGGAATGCTGGGTCATGAGAACCAAAAGCGAAAGTAATTCGCAAGGTGGCACCGCGGTCTTTCGAGGTGTTAACAGAGGACCATCGTTCATTCCGCAGGAATAGGCAGCACCTACAAAAGACACAAGAACAGTTCCATCTGGAGGAGGCCGACGGTACGGGCAGTGAATCGGAGGAATCTCTGTACGCGAACGACAATAAAGAACCACCATCAGTGTGCCAGCCCGCCGTAGCCACTGCTCCAAGTACGCCTGAAAACCACCTCGTCGCAACTAGAGCTGCGAGCACAACAGCTGGGGATACCTCCCTCCAACAAGGGACCCAGCCTCGAAAATCAACCAGGCAGCGCAGGCCTCGGGCTGCACTAACATATGACGAAAATTTTCATCAAATAGTCTGATTCGTTTTTTTTTTAGTGGGAGTGTGCCGTGAAGTTTTTCTTTGTTCATATTTTACTTCGGTCATTTTTATATGTTACTTCTTCTCAGTGTTTATATTGTTTTTTTAAAGAAAGGAAGATGTACCGTATGTAAGTCTGGACACCATGGGCACCGGCTGTATATATATAGTGAAGTGGACCAATAAACGTCAGTCCTGCTGCTGGAGCCACACTGAGTGGTCATGTCTTATCTCGTCTGATACACCGACGTTGGTAAGCCATTGGCTGAGAATGGCCAATGTTGGCCAGCTTAAGCCAATCGATTGCCAACGTTGGTAAGCCGTCGGTCAAGACAGGCCAATGTTGGCCAGTATATACCAGTGTACCACCGATATCGGTAGTACGATGGCCACATTGGCCCAACATTGGACCACTGTTTGCCAATTAAATGCCAATGTTGGCCCGACGTCGTGTGCTGCCTGGGATGAATTTGCTTGACTGTCAATAACGGCCTTTTCAATGAATGAACTTGCATGCCAATGATGGCATAGCCATTGAATTAGTGTGAAAGCCAAAATTGGCATAGCCATTGACATAGTGTGGATGCCAATGATGGCTGAAATATTGGTTTAACGATGGCCCAACAATAGTGCCAATGATGGCTGGAAAGTTGGTTAAAGGATGGCCTTACATTGGTGCCAATGATGGCTGGAACATTGGTTGAACGATGGCCCAACGTTGGTGCCAATGATGGCTGGAACATTGGTTGAACGATGGCCCAACGTTGGTGCGAATGATTGCTGGAACATTGGTTGAACGATGGCCCAACGTTGATGCCAATGATGGCTGAAACATTGGTTGAACGATGGCCCAACGTTGGTGCCAACGATGGCTGGAACATTGGTTGAACGATGGCCCAACGTTGGTGCCAATGGCTGGGCCAACATTGGAAGAAGTTGCGCTTTGCCAGAATGCCAATGTTGGACCAACCTCTGGAGCCAGTGTTTGTCATTGTTGGTCCAATATAGGTCCAACATTGGTGTGCTGCATGGGACAGAAGGCACGCGCGGTATTTTACGGCTTTCTGAGGAACCCCACAACTTCGACGGGATTTTAAGTTTCGGTTTCGGTTACCGCGCTCACGGAGAGGAGCAAGCAGCTAAGCGAAGTTTCGTATTGTATATAAAACTTTTATTTTAATAAATTTGTCTTAGTTTTTTTAAGTTCGTTGAAACTTTTTCTTGTTTCGTTTTGCCACTGTTTTACTAATAACGTTACGGTAACGTTTTATTTCCGTATTTAATATGCACTTCGATAAAGCCTCGTTCAAGCCAATCCAATCCACTCTGAACCTCCATGTGCACAGAAAGTCGCTTGCGTTTCGTGGGTCTTTTATTTTTACGTAAAACGCATATTGACCCAATATGCCGCGTCCGAGAATGGAATTAGCGACTAGCAAGTGGCGATGCACCACGCGAGCAGAGATGAACAGCCCTGGAGGTCGTGGGCACAGCTCAATCGGCTCATTCCTCAGTGCTGCTGTCCCAAGGTAAGCCCTTTGTCTCTGCGTCCTTCTAAGCTTCCGTTCTAGAATCTCCTTAATGTCCTTGCCCGCATTTGCCTAAACGCGTTCGAGAAATGTATTCTGACAGTTATCTCCCGTTGGCGATCATATCTCCACTCGCTTTTCGTCAAACCGCCCGACGGGTTGCGAGTTAATCGCGAGGCGGTCGTCATTGTACGCGGGTCGTTTTTCACGCGCTGCTTCGTCCACGTCAGCGTCACTTCGCGTCGGCACGCATCGCTGCGTACCGATATCTGTCCTGGTCATGTTTCTTTGTTGGCCTGCGCGTCTCATTAGGGAGTTGTAGTATATCGTTTTTCTCCTCCGCTATGGTATCGGTAAAGAAAACGCCGAAGCTGCGCATGCACGCCGCCTGCCTTGTCTGCGTAGTTCAAGCCTTTTCTGACGGATTACGGAGCGCTATCCGAGTGCTTAGCGGGCTGCGGAAACGGTGTACTACAACTCCCTATTATTGTTGTCGGTGTCCTCAAACAACGCAGAGGAAGCGTGTGAAAAAAGAAAATGCTTTATGTGGTTACAGTTTTAATGTACTGCAGTAGTTTTTATGTTTTTTGTGTGTGATTGATGTGAGGTATATAAATAATAATTTCGTGGGTGCCATCTAATATAAATTAGATGTGTATCCCAATTGAAGGAGTGAATGCCTTTCCGGCACTACAGAGTGCGTTCACGCGCAACTAGCGAGCCGTGCACTCTGCGTACATCACCATATTTGTATCCGTGATGAGAGACGGCGGCACATTAACAGCTAGCTGCACGGGCCACAATCCACGAGATGGCCATACTACGCAAATCTTTCTCTATTTCAGGTGACGTCCCAAATAAAACTGTGTGACACTTGGAAAGAGAAAACCGAGGACAGCAGGTGTTGCAGACTCCTGGTTTTTGGAAATCCCGGAGTCCGAACAAATGAGCGTGAAAAGGTTCCGTTGCTCTCCAGTGAGGAGGTAACGCGAATGACTCACGATCGCCTCAATGGGAAAAACCTTGATGAAGATTTCGGCAAGTCGAGTGTGTTCAAGTTTCTTCGCCGCGGTAAGTGTCGGCACGGTTGGCTTTTGTCCGACATTATTTTGATTTAATATGTCACTACATTGGGCTCGGATTACTCGAAGCCAAATTTCAACTGAGACAAACGAGAAGGTCGAGAGACTGGAATGGAAGTTCCGCACCGCAAGAACGTTGGAAAATCGGCATCGAAAAAAATCACCGTTCATGAGCACACATTTCTTTTCTTTGCCTTGCAGCAATCTCGGAGGTTGCCGTAGCTGTTCGCTGCCACTGTGAAAATTCTAACGCTTTGTACATTCTCTTCCTCGGCTATTTTTTTTTATTGATTCGGCATTGTGCAAATGCTGCAGCAATTAGTTTGATGACTACAGTCCTGACTGGGCACTCAAGAAACATCTTGGCTACACACGCACACTTGACAGGTCCGACCCAAACAAAAAAGCCAGCCGTGCCGACACTTGTTTGAGATGAAGTGCCTTGAACATAGTTGTTCTTCCCGGTGTTGGTGGAGGGGGGTTCAGCTTCGATCGTTAGGGGCTTGGTGGCGGGCACATTGCTGAGTGATATGCCAACTTGCACTGCTTTACTTTGACTATAGATTTATTTACATAGTTACAGAAATCCCGACTTAGACGACTTTTTTGAATCCTCCAGAGCCTCAGGTGGAGTCCCCATTTCCTTCCCCCGTTCCTTCTTTTGACATTTCCAACTCTCTCCCTCCGACTGATGAACAAACAAATCGGTTAAAATTCCACATCATTTACGTGCTCTTATATGAACCAGTCGACGTCGAGGACTATCCACGACTGCCGTAACCCACAGCAGAGGTCGAACCCTTCAAAGTTGATGCCAAGTATCCCGTTGGAGGTGTCACACCAGCGCTAGCGATATTTTATTGCAGTGTCCCCTGCACTGGGCTGAAAACTACATCATAGAAAAAGAAATTGGCTGCAGAAACCACTATTGTTGGTTGTCGAATTGCAATAGCATTCATGGTGAGGCTTGCGCCACAGCCCACTCTGAGTACAACGACACAAATTTTGAGTAAACACTTTATTTTATGAATGGATTACTACAATCACTGACGTCAGTGCGCCGCTTTGAAATTGAGTGATTGCTTCGTAGGTTGGGTGCAAATGTATACTGCGGCTCCATTGTGGGCCATTCGACCCGCCGTTCACCAAGTCGACGCACCACACTTCAGGGGTGGCTCTCCCTCGTCTGCAAGCTAGATAAGGAGCACCCCGTCCCGCGTCAGTTCTTCTTTGGGCTCTCAACGCTCCTCTAGCCTGGCGGCCCAGCTATGTATCTCTGCCCAAGCCTGAGACATTTTCTGGATGGTAAAAAACCCTTACGGCTTGTTTGGTCGATCGCCTGCGGTGGACGAGGGAAGTCAAAAGCGACATGTATGTGAGGGGCGGATTTACCTCCTTGCGCCACAGCCAATCGGGTGGAGTGCGCATCTATTCTCTGCCACCTTCGAATAGGGTGCAGATGTGAAGGAGTGCGTACTGCCGCTTCGCATACACTCAGCGCAGATTTACCTCCTCCTCTTGTTACGAGGCCAGATACCGTATCGCGAAATCCGGGTGAAGTAGCTAAAGAATGTTATCGCATTAAAAAAAGCAGCCACACTGCAAGTGTTGGCAGTCCCCCACACAGATTACTCGATTCTTGCTTCCTCAGGAACCCTGCGCTTCGTCTCCCCATCCAAAGCCACCTTTATGACAGGACGTCGCCCCAACTCCATGACGCCACCCTCGCGCGGCCCGAGATGCTGTCATGTGGTAAGTCACAAGCCCCACACAAACAGACGTGCACTGACCAACTTCACTAACATGCTCACATACTCTCCACTTGTCATGATTTTTGTGTGGGCTTTGCCCGTTGATGCAAGTGAGTCATTGTCGTTTCAAGGAGACCGAGCCATTTTGCACGCATGTTCGGGCTGGGGATTTGCAGAAACTGGGAGTCTGCAGCGCCTGCTGTCCTCGTCTTTTTTTTCTCCAGTTCATCTTTTTTCCTTGTGCAACAGCAGACTGTCGCACAAGAGCGACACCTTTTTCGTGGATGGGGTCACCTGAGCTGCAGAAAGATTCGCTGCATAGTGTGGCCCGTGACGCTGTGCGCGCCCCGCTGTCTGCTATCACGAACACAAATACGGTGATGTACCCAGAGTGCACCGCTTGCTAGCCTTGCGTGAGTACACCCTATATGGTACATGTTGTTCAAAGTATCTTTATGCATAGTTGCTCCAACTGCATTCTCTTTTGCCATTGCCGGTAGCAAATTGTGTCTGTTTAGTATTGCATACCTGCCAACTTCCCCATATTGCCCAGAAGACTCTTAAATTTTGATCAGTTTGTACGATTGACTGAAAAATCTCCCGGAAAAGAGAAATTACCATCCCCCTCCTTCCGCACTTAAAAGAATGAGTTTTTTGCCATCACAGCAGACGGCTGCCATCCTATGAGCATGAGCAGTTTAATATATAAATTCAACGAAGTTCTCATCATGCAAATTTGTTGTCAATATTTCTTTTTAAAACACCAGCTACCCCCCCCCCCTTTCTTCGGCCCTGCTTAGAAATCGTCCCGAATATGGTGTCTCCGAACTTAGAAGGTATGGTATTGTTTGTGCCTTTTCTATCTTGTGTCATTTATGTAACATAATATATCTGTTCTTCACATTTACAATCGGTGCAGGCCTGGTCAAGCAGGAGTTGCTCAGTGGACTACTAGTTTGAGTTCCCGAGATGACACCACTGACATCACCTGCAGTGCCGAGGTTCAGGCTTAATGGCAGATATCAATAGGAGTCGATGGTAAGTTGTCCTGTCTATTTAGCAGTGTTGGAAGCAACTCACTTCAGCTTTCATCCCTGTTTTCACTGGCAGTTCGTTGCCTTAAGTCCTATTCTATTAAAATTGATGCAGCCTTCACGCTTCTGCGCTTTAGAGCAATTTGCAGACATATGTCAATTATAGTCGAAACCGCATGGCTCATTATTAGAGGTGAATGCCGAGTTTCGTTGGCAGCTTTTTTGGCCACTTCGGTCGCTACAAAACATTATTTGCCATCCCAGGTACGCGTCATGTCTGATTGGTTGGACAGTAATCGAGTGTCAGCGGCTGTCGTCATCAGAACCTGGTTCTTGCGCTGCCACATCGTTTTTTGTGGTGGCGCTGTCGTCACCGCCAATGCTTGCGCTCCCCGTGTTCCCATTCAAGATGGTGAGTGGTATACTCATGGCGGCCTTACAGGCTGCAGGTGCTGCCATGTAGCTCTGGCTCGTGGTGGCGCCACCTCCATCACTTGTGATCCCTGTGATCCCAGCCGAAGTGGTGACAGGGATTCTGGGAGGGCTCTTTCTCGCGAGTGCTGCCACGGACATTGGCTCTTGGGGGTACAGTCGCTACTGACAAAGCTTGTGCTCCCCGTCGTCCCTGTTGAAATGGTGAGTGGAATTCGGAGAGGGTTCGCTGCCGCAGCCGGTCGGTTCAAGTTCCACTCATTCTGTTGTAGCCCTTCTTGGGAATTCGTTCCCTTCATGTTGAGGCTCTAGTAGGAGAAATCCACCGCTTTTGGGTTACATGTCACCAGAGCAGTCAATTCGCGGAGGGCCATGGCCACATGATCACATTTCTGAAATGTTGGAGCCTTCTTGTGGACATGGAGGCCGGTGAGAGCGTGATTTAATGTGCGTCTGGGCTCATCTGCCCGGCGAATGAACTCATGGGTGTGCCACATGGATAGTGGGTGGACTCTGCAAGTCTGTCTTTTTCAGAATGGCGCTAACAGTAGGTAATGTCTGAATCATTCTTGCCCTACATAGGTGATATTTTCTGGGCACAATGTGTTAGTAGATTGCTACAATGTTACTGCTTAATTCGGAACAAGATTCAGAGTATGAGACATTCTCAGGCCAGGCAAAAAAAATTCTGCTCACTTTAATTTTAAAGAGCTCCCAGAGTTTCACATCATCAAGCAATCCTGAAGGCGACGCACCACATGTAATTACACTATTTTAGTTCTTAACTTACGAGGAAGGTGTCCAAGAAATTGTAGTCAGTGTTAGTTGGGGGGCATGGTAGAGCAGTGTGTTTTGCATTCAGTCTTGCACCTTGGCATTCCATTCACTTTGGGATGAGGTGCTTTGTTCTTGTGCATCCTTGGTTGTTTCCTTAGCCCTGAGAGGTGTTGCAGGTTTATGTGTTTTATTTTGGGAGGAACCCTGCGACGTTATTATCTGGCATCTTTCTTTTTTTTCCTTTTTTTATTGCTGAAAGCTGTTTGAACTGTGCCTTTTGTTCACCTAAGAGCATAATGATTGGGAGCTTCACTCAAGTGTGTTTTGTGGCAGACGCCTCGAAACATAATTGAAAGCATCGATGCATGCTATTGATACCAAGATTGGGGCTTCAGAAATGATCAGTCAAATCTTCCTATGTTTATTTCTATTGATTTTTTTGGCATTCTAGATCTCTTTTGTAAGCTTGTTGTTCGTGTAAGCTTGTTCAACTTTCTGGGTCATGGTATCTGGTAGTTCTGAATTATGATATACTTCATGCATTTGTCATTAGTCTCTTCTAAGTTGTCATGGGTTTGCAACTGACACATTTGGTGCTGCTTTGATTTAGAGGGTAAATATTTGTCCGCCATAGATCTAGCAAACTTCATATATCCCGCACTTCAAAATTTTCTCGTAGACCTGGTTAGGTAGTAAGTTCCCTTTCAGTATGTGCATTTACTTAGATTGAAAAGCCAAAAGGCTTTAAATAATCAGCCACATGCAGATTAAGAACAGTGTTTTTGCCGCTTAGTTTGGGTAGAAAACGTGGGATCGCGTGCCAAAGCAAACGTAAGCAGTGTGTGTACAACTCCAGGAGTTTTAAGCGGGGTTAGTGAGGAGCTTGAAGTGTCTGCCAAGACCATGCTGCTCTCATATCTAGCAGAGGATAATTGGGTTTGATTTAATAAGATATTATGGTGGTTGTAAAGCTCCTATACAGCCCCCATGGAGTCACCTTGCATGCACTTATGTAGACTGCTCGTTTCACATAGATTTGTTTGACCATATTGATCAAACTCGGCTTCTTTTAGTAGTAATTTTGTGCAGTATTCGGAATAATTGGGAACTTAGCAAACGGTTGGCATGTCACCGAGTAAACACGCCAGTGTGCAGTGTGCTTCACTCTAAAATATAATGCATTAGCAGAGGCCAAAACTGATAACAGCTACCTAAGGAGTAAATCGATGATACTGCAAAAACTAAAGCAGGTCTTTCTGGGACTTTCGCCACTCCCCGATACAGTTATAGCATGACCTCCTTGTTTCTTTCTTTGCTGCCCTCAGTTTCAATTTGTATGGTATTTTTTGTTACTCAGTTTATTCATTCGACTAGGACTGGATTGCTCTTATCCTTAATAGGTTGGTGTGACATGTTTATCTCAAGGTCCAATTAATGTGCAATTTATTCTGATGAGTAAAACAAGAATAACAACAAAATATTCAAAGCAATGTCTTTTTTTATCACCGAAACATTTATTGGTCACTGCGTTGAAACTGGGAGTGTAATGCAAGAAAAGAAATGTGCTGTGACCCTCCAGACTGCACCGTCAAATGATGCATACATCCTGCAACATAAGTGAAGGATCAGCTTTTCTTTGAAGTGATTTTTGTAAGATGACATGAAAATGTTGTGGTCATCACCATCAAGGTGTTTGTGCCCTGCATGCTCTCTGCTTGAGTGACATAGCCACTGACAAGCCGCTTCACTGGTACAAAATTGAACCACTTGACAAGTTGCTTAAACAATAGTGATACACAAATGGCAGCACAAGGACAAGTTGAAGAACCACAAGTAGCGCTTGTCCTGTCACTTCATCAACTTGTAATTGTCCATAGCACTATTTGCGTTTTCCTCCTCTTCACTGCTCTTCATCTGCTTCTTACTGAACAAATAAATAAGGCTGCCTAATAAAACAGCACCGTCCATCAAAGAAGTAAAACGTATTGCCCTGGCCAAGTCTCGTCGTCGCAATGAGTCGCATAGTGAATCGGCAAAGCAATGGTTGATGAATATGATGTAGTTCTACTTAATCAGCAGCACACTTCAATCTCTATTCTGCATGAAGCCTATGTGTCGGACCGGTAGACATCGTGTTTCCTCGACAGCCGAGCAGTTTGAAGCATATGCTTAATGCTTGTGAGCCTCCACCATTGAAATTTTAACTTGTCACTTACTGTAGAACTTGACAGGGCAGTATGGCTGATTTATGAAGTTTGCCAAACCGGCGTCAGAGACGTTCTACTTGGGAGAAAGTTATACGGCTAGAAAAAAAATGACAGCACATCATCACTCACAATTTCCTGTAATAGAAGGACAGTGCCCAAAGAACTGTAGCTAGTTTTAAGTGTCACTCACTGAAGCAGTTTGTGTATTGTGTTTAAACCTGCATTTTGCGGTTCTGTTTTTTGTTCCAGGATCCAATGTTACATTCCTGTGGCTTTTTGCTTGTTTCCCAATTCCTGAAGGGGGTTACAGGCTTATGATGTGACACAGTGTTTTGGTGAGTGTATCTTTTATTTACTGCCTGGCCAATCAAATCGAGTGGCTTGGCAGAAAATTCTCTGCAGTTTCAGGATGTTTAAAGGTGTGTTCTCCATCGAACATTCTGAAATGGCACCAATTGTTTTGTGCTGCATCACTATACTCTGTTTAATGACTAGCTGATAACGTGGTACAAGGTACATCCTCATTGGAACAGTCATATGTTTATCTTTCGCCATATGTTCTCGCTCCCGCACATAACCATGTGCTGTAGGCGGGGTCAGGCAATGAAAGGGAGGTGGTTGATTGTTCCGGTAGATGCATAGTTCCCACTGCAGTCAGCTTAGAAGTGTATGTGAATTACTCAAACTTTAAATAGGTCACAATACTCGAAGCTTGAGGAACTCCTGAGAAGTTTTTAGAATGTTTTTATTTACCGTATTTACTCGCATAATGAACACACTTGCAGAAGGAACATACCCCCCACAACGAGCATCAATATTCACTTTTTTTCACCCCTCGCGTAATGAACGCACCTCCAATTTTCTACTCTGTGAATCTCGAACTGCGTCCAACTCGGCTAGCTGCCAAGCCAATTTTCTATTGCCGCCAAGCAGCCAGGCCACGTCAAGCCAAGACAAGCATAGCAGTACACGCTCTCATGGCTGCGAGTTTGTAGTTGCAAAAGTGATCAATAGTAAAACCGAGTGGCGGACACACCTAACAAAGCTGGGGTCCGCTTCGCGGTAGGCGAAACATGTCCAAGCCCAGGCTTCGACATGTTTCGCCCACCGGATGCATTGATGTCGACAAACGTGGTCGTCGGTGGTCCGCTTTTAGGCAGTGAAATCGTGAAAGTTGTTAGGCCTAATATCAGTCGCGGTGCTCTTCATGCTAAGCGAGCTTCCCTATTAAAAAATCTTACATGTATAAGAAATTTCTAGGTCTAATAACCGCATATGATCCAATAAGATCATATTAGAACCTTATAAGAATGTGTAAGAGCAATATAAAATTATATAAGAAGTTATAAAACACTTCAGTTATTTTATAACTTATATAATCTTATATATTTCTTATATTGTTCTTATAAGCTTTTTGTATGTTCTTATATGATCTTATTTGATCATATGCCTTTATTGGACAAATACATTTCTAATACATATCAGATTCTTTTTTTACTAGGCGGGTGCTTTTTCTTTGGCAAAAGGCACACCAAAAGCACCCTAAAGAGGTTTTCAATTTATAGAACATGGTTGTTGTAGCGTGCCTATGACCAGCCGTGGGTGCGCCTCCGTTGGAGACATGCCAGAGTACCATGCCGTCTGATATTGGCACCTAAAAAGACATTTTTGCAAAGTGTGTAAATTCAGAAATTTACCACACATAATGAACACCCCCCCCCCCCCAAATAGTATCGATTTCGGAATAAGAAAAGCGTGTTCATTATGCAAGTAAATAAGGTAAAAAAGTGAATGATGACTCAAACGAATGCAAAACTCACACTTGGGAATTTGAAAAATTCACCAACCAAATCCTACAACAAGGTTCTGATGCTTCAAGAACAGCTTGAATTTTTCTTCAGGGGCGACTGTGTCTAGATATGCGACAGCAGCTTAGTTTTCTTCTACAATGATGCTCTTTTTTTCACCTTGTTAGGTGGCTTAGTCCGTTCATGTAGGATGATGGCAATGTGCCAGTGGACCTATTGATGTTTCCTGGTGTTGTTTGGATACACCATGACTATAAAAAGCCGCTGGCAGAATCTTGTCTCAACATTTATGATGTGGGTGTTTGCGATGTCTATTCGATGGTCATTTTTCTCACAGTGCTCTGCAACAGCGCTGCGCTCGTGGTCGAATTTGCAGACATTGTTTTTGTGTTGTCGAATTCTTTCTGGGAAGTTTTTTGTTTCGCCGATGTAGGTGGCAGGGCACTCTGTGCATAGAATTGAATATACAATGCCCTGCGCTCTTTGTTTAGAGGGACGATGTTTCAGTCGTGGCATCATACGTTCAACTGTTAATACCGGTTTGTGGGACACAGATGCCGGTTTGTGGAACACAGATGCAAGTGTGTGGACTAAACTTTTTTCAAATTTCTAAGCTTTTCCTCGACCAGGCAGACCTCTGCCAAAATGTTTACGTTCGGAACTCGCCCTACACGTGGTAATGGCTCTTGGTCTGCAAGAATGTTTGTTTCTAGTTTCGTATTTGTTGAGCATAACGTGGCAAATGACAAAGGCTACAACACCTCAATCTGACCGCAGTAAAAAGAGCTATACACTCCGTAAATAGTCCTGGCATGTTCTTGCTTTGAAAAACATTTTAACACACAAGATCAATCTATTTCTTTACCCCTTGACTGGGTATTCATAACCAAAAAATATTGGGCCTCTTTTTGTCCCCATTTTGAATACATTTTTTGGTACCAAGCTTTTCTTGCACTGCCATCAATGCTTTAATCTCTAAAAAAAAATTATTTTCGATGTTAGGGGATAGATGGTGCTCCTTCCCGTGCGATAAAAAGAGTGAGCGTGTAAAGACGCGCTCCCCAAGACCAACTGAAGAGTGGTGCATCTAAGGGGGCGCCCCCCAAGCTGCTGTTAAAATTGCCATGCTTCTAAATATTTTATCAAGAGTAATACATAAATCCTTGTCTAATGTGAAGTCAACATCTACATTGAACTCAAGTAATGACATAATGACAACATGTCTGTGCCCACAAGCTGCATGCACGTGAACGAATGTCGCCATTTGAATGGATGAATGATCGTCTTGGCAGCCCTGGACAAAGGGGAGAAGAGTGTCAATACTTAAGTGTAGCTTTCTAGGGGCTATTATCATTTTAAATATGCAATTCGCATTTGCTCTTTCAGCTCGCACCTTCATGGAGTACGGCCATGTGGAGAAGCAAGTCAAGGCCAGCCTCTTATGATTTCTGTCCCGGGGACACTATGCTCTTTCAGGTAAGCTGCTCGTTCTCTTAAGAAACAGAAGTAGACGCTTTTTTTTTTGAAGACAAGAAGGACAATAATAATCCCTGGAGATGGGGAACAATGGGGACAAAGGAGATTTGTTTTTGTCCTTTGTACCCCTTTTCCAGGGATTATTATTATATCCACACTTATACGCCTCGCAAGTGGGTTCATTTTCGTCTTCTGCGCATGAGAAAGGAGGTAGCGGTGACGTCAGAACGCCGAGCCCTGATTGGCTGATCGCGACCCCCCTATCTGAGCGTCGTCTGCTCCTTTGCAACGTCGTCTGCTCGAAATGTCGTCTGCGTCTGTCTTACCTTTCCTGCGACTTTCGGAAGCGCAGGTCTTTACGAGCGAGCTCGACTTCGCCTTTCAGAGAGGGGAGACGAAATAACTCGAGCGGTACGTTGTTTTTGTCGAACAACTAACAGACGCGCATCAAGGAGGGAAGTCAAGGGACTCGCTGGCGAGGTGTCCCGAGGCGCCGAGGTTTGTCTGCTAAGAAGCGAGAGTGTCCGCAAGTTCCCTCCCAAATACTTTTTCCCTTCTTGCGTGTGCGGCGAGACTCCTCACTCTCAAAAGGCGTCGGCGGGTTGGTGCAGTTAACGTCGTCTGCTTTACGTCTGCTAGTCAAAGTGATGGCTGCTTTCCCTTTCCTGCGTCTGTCGGAGACTCACCGCTTTTTCAACGGCGAGAGTCGCCGCTGCCTCGGAAAACGAGGCGATGACAAGAGGTAGAGATTGAAGGGTTCACAAAGGTCGCGCGGGCATATTCCATTCAGAACGCGAGCCGGTCGTGGGCAGACGGTCTTGGCCAAGGACCGTCGGAGCACCGCTGCGCCGCTGCTAGGCCTATCTGCCGAGCTCGCTTGGACGGGGTCAGTGGAATCGTGTCCGTTGGAGCATTTCCCGGGTGTTTGTGGATCCAGCGTTCTTGTTCGTCGTGGTTTATTTCAAGTGCTTTTTACTTTTCTTCTTGCTGCTTGTAGTCGTGACGCGTGAGAAGAGCACGTACAAAAATAAACGTCCGTTGGTCGTCGCGACCAAGTAACTGGGCGACGCTGTCGGCCATGCTGAGTTGATCGTCGTAGGATTCCGTCGTAACCTGAGCAAAACTTACGATAATTTCGTTTCGTGAATACGAATTTGTTCTCACGTTTTGTCTTACGCACTCTTTCGGCGTAACATGGTTTGTGAATCTGGCCTCTGCACTTCCGAAAGTCGCAGGAAAGGTAAGACAGACGCAGACGACGTTGCAAAGGAGCAGACGACGCTCAGATAGGGGGGCCGCGATCAGCCAATCAGGGCACGGCGTTCTGACGTCACCGGTACCCCCTGCGCGAGAAGCAGACGAACTTGCCCTCCGCATTGCATTATTGCGGAGTTCAAATTTTGACAACCTATGGTTGTCAAATTCCACAACACAACATGTGTTGGTGGAAGTTAAAGCTATTGCACATTCAAACATTTTGTGAAATACAATAGAACCCTGCCGGTACGTTTTTAGGCGGTCACAATAAAGGATCATGACCTGAGAGAAAATGTAACAACTGATAATGCCCTTGGGATAGCTATAGATGTTTCAGGAAGCTATATTCTCTGCGTATTTCACCTTAGCTTTCATGGCTGTAAAAAAAATTGCCTTATTTTATAGGTTGACAATCTTCTCAACACTTTTTGAAATTCTGGCTGGACTGTTTTCAAACAAGCCTACATTTGCCCACAGTAGCTATGGGCACTGCGTGCGCAGAAACCAGATTCGTGTGAGCAGACATATCTGTGCATGCGCTGTGCCGACAGCCGCGCCCCCTCAGTGGTGCGACGTCAGAGCCACATGTTTGTCTATAGTTGCAGTTAAGAAATAGTGAAATATAAGTATGCAAAAGTTCTGAGCCCATCGAGCTAAACCATAGCTCCCTCGCACAAATCACTGCACCCTGCTTGCGAGATCAAAGCAGTGGAGCTTGATGCAATCAGCACTGCTTAAATATGGAGGCATGGAGGATTAAAAAAAAATGGGGTGTCGTGAGAGCCAAAATTACGCTCTTGCCGGTGTCTACAGGACCAAGCAAGAAACACAATGCGGAAAGGCAAGGAGGCTGAAATAAAGGGAGTAAAGCAAAAGGAACAGAGTAGCCGTGTGTCCCTAGTAGTCACCAGCCACCTTGAGTGACAGTTTTCGGGCATAAGAACCGGGAAGGCAGTGTGGGAAGCCTGTTATTCAAACACATAAATACTTATGGACGTTCGACAGGACCGGTGTTAGGGAACATAACAGCCGAGAAAGCATATGAGCAAGGTTCTTCTGTGCATGTTATCGAATGTGCTACAAGAATGTGTGCTGGTTATGTGCCCATTTAAATTAGAATATTTTTCTTTCAGCTCGCACCTTACAGACATGTCAGGAAACAAGGAAAGGACATTTTTTCATTCATCGTTTACGTTTGGGCGATTAACTCAGTCTTTTGAAAAAAAAACACTTGTTATTTTAATGACATTGTGATAAATAAATTTTGGTTCTTTAAATTGTTCTTTAATCTTTGTTTTCTTCCCATATTGCAAGCAAACACTATGTGTATCAGGCCCTGAAATCCCACCAGCACGTAAAGGGAACTGCCGAAGCCAATGGTAAGGTCATGGATGCTATTCTTATCACAGTTTTTCGCCTGGCCAGCTGAAAGTCGACGAAACATTGACTGTGGCGAAATGGCACGAAGGTTGATCAAATGACGTCTAAACGACGATTACCGTCCACGGCCGCGGGCCATAGATGGCAATCGTCGTTTAGACGTCATTCAATCAACCTTCGTAGCCTTTTCGCCACCGTCAACTTTTCGCCATTCTGTAGGTCGTCGCCAGTGTATTGCTATCCTGGTGCCATACTAATGTCGATTGGCAATTGGAAGCAATCAAAGGGCTATGAAATTTATAGTCCTTTTATCTCCTCCAATAGCCGATTGATAGTAAAAAGGCACCAGGATATCGATACAGTGGCGATGTTCTACTAAATGGCGAAAAGTTGACGGTGGCGAAAAAGCTACGAAGGTCAACCGGATCACGTCTAAACGACGATTACCATCCATAGCCAGTTGATCAACACCAATTGCCATTTGGCAGTAATACATACTTCAAGTGGCGATAACCATTTTTATAGGGGTACCTCTTCGTATATCACGGATTGCTTGCAAGTTTGTACTTGTTTACGGAATAAGCTGTCTTATAAACTTCGGAGATTTGAAAACAATACCGTGTGTCCGTTTCCTGCCTTTTTGCTATCACCGGGGCGCTCACATTTTTTAAGGGTTTCCTTGATGTCTTCAATAGGTTTATGAAGTTAGTTATGAAGCGGGTGCATAAAGTGGTGTGACCATGCACCATTGAATCGGGTGCATCTGTGTTCTCTTCGAATTCTGTGGGTGTAGAAAGAGGTCTAACAGTACACTTTTGAACGGGGTGCTCCTGTGTTCCCTTTGAGAGCAATAGGTGTAGAAGGGGGAGTAATGGTACACTATTGAGCGGGGTGCATCTGTGTTCCCTTTCATTTCATTGGGTGTAGAAAGAGGTGTAGCCGTACACTATTGAATGGGGTGCACCTGTGTTTCCTTCGTGTGTGATTTCTGTAGAAAAAAGATGTACAGGCGCACCACACCAACGGGTGTACACGTACTCTCATATTTGGGGTGTACAAGTGTTGCCCCAAAGGGTGTAGTATATGTGACGAGCACTTACACCCCCTATGGTTGTACCCCATGACACCCTTTTTTAGAGTGCACTCTCATTTTCGGTACGACCAAGTTCCGCGATTACATTTTGGGCAGAGAGTATACCTTGGTGACCGATCACCAGCCACTCCTGGGATTGCTCAAGCCAGGCCGGCCGACCCCCGCCATGGCTGCATGCACGGATCCAGCGTTGGGCACTGCTGCTTGGGGGCTACCAGTACAAGCTGGGCTACCAGACTGGTAAACTGATGTTCAATGCAGATGCCTTAAGCCGGTTACCGCGACCGACGTCTAAGGAATCATGCAGCTCAATGGAGCTCCCGGAGTATGTCTTAGCACTGCATAATTTTGACGAAGAGACCGTAACCTCCAGAGAGCTGAAAGACCTGACTGCCGGCGACCACGTGTTTCTAAAAGTTAAAAGATGCATCCTAGATGGATGGCCAATGAGCCGAAAACACCTAGAAATCAAGTTTCAACCATTCTATGACAAGAAGCTCGAGCTCTCAGTAGCACAGGACCTGGTGTACTGGGTTCACCGGGTCGTGATTCCAGCAAAGGCGAGGGAACGACTTCTAAGCCTGCTTCATGAAACCCATCAGGGAGCGTTCTCAATGAAAGCGGTCGCGCGGTCAAAGTTCTAATGGCCTGGTCTTGACAAGGCAATTGAAAGCCAGGCGGCAGTTTGCAGGGATTGTGTTCAAGCTATGTGTATGCCAAGTCCGAAAGAGCCAGTTAATTGGCCCGTGACCAGGGAAAATTGGTCAAGAATACACATTGATTTTGCTGGGCCAATAAAGGGAAAATGGTACTAATTGTTGTCGATTCACACAGCAAATGGATCGAAGCCGTACCATTGTCCCACGCGACCACTCAATCAACGGTAGCAACGTTAAGTATGTTGTTCAGTCGCTTTGGAATTCCGCGCACGTTGGTGTCAGATATCGGAACTCAGTTCACAAGTCAGGAATTTGAGACGTTTGTCACGATAAACAACATTTCGACTCTTCGAACCGCTCCCTTCCACCCGCAATCCAGCGGTCTGGCAGAAAGGGCCATGCGCACCGTCAAAGACGGGATTAAGAAGATGCGAGGTGAGAACTTTGAAACTAACAATGTTCGGATGTTTTTCAATTACAGAAGAACGTCACAAGCCTCCGGAAGATCCCCGTCGGAAGTCCTGCTCGGCTATCAAATTCGCTCGAGGATCGACACCTTCTTTCCATCGGTTGCACGGGACGCTAGGAATGATGACCCCGGATGGAATTTCGCTCCTATGAATTCTGTGTATTTTCACAATTACGGGGATGGGGACAACTGGACGCCTGGATAAATCAAGTCCACCTCTGGGTTGCGAATGCTGACTGTCTTAACGACATCAAAGGTGGCACATCGCCACGCTGACCAAGTACGGAGAAGGATACCGGAAGAGGATCAGCAGGCCGGTACGCGGCCTCCGACAACATAATCACCTTCGGCGATCACAAACGATGAAAGCCACCATTCGACGCGCCGTCTGCGAACCCAGTGGAACTCCAGGAAGAAGCGATGTTGCGGCGTTCAAGCAGGACCCGAAAACCCGTCGACAGGTTTCACTTCTAAAAAAAAGAGAATTGTAGAAAACGCAGCCTCATGTTGTTTTCCGCAAACGTTTTCTTCTGTATTTTGTAATCATGTTTTTCACGTGCAAAGCACGTGCGTATACTTTCTTTTTCTTTTGATCGCGTGCTTTTCGCTTTGGCACGTGTCGTTCAAACTTCGTCTTCTTCAGAGCAGAGATAGACCTTGGAATCGTTCAGCCACCACCGGACGCCTGTCTTATGGCTAGTTCACACTTGCGAAATACGCACTCGTTTGGGAGATTTTCTTACACAAACCTATCTGAAGAGCTAGGTTTCCAAATTAACTTTCATTTCTGAACAACTGAAGAATCAAATTGCAGCTTTTTTATTTTCCAAATTAAAGCAGTATAACGATACATGCAAGCAGATCATAAACGCTGTTTGCTTCTTCACAACAAAAGGATTTCGTATATATTATAACAATCTTGGGCAAAAATTTAAAACTGCACAATTAGGAATATATTGCGTCCATAAGCATGCTGATTCTATTATTCTTGGCATGAAAGCCTGAAACTACAATTACAAATATATTAAAAACAGCATTCACTTCTTTTTATAACTGCCTTAAAAGACTAGACTTGCAAAAGCCGTAGAGGTTAAATGTACCGTACTGCTCTAAATAAATTACAAAACTTTTGCATGATGACACCCTAGTTTCCCACACAGGTACAAAAATATATGAATTGCGATTTCCGATTTGTTTAAAGCGGTTATAAATATTTTTGTCCATGCAGTATATTAAGAGATTTGCCTTTTGCCATAAAAACCTAGAAGACGAGATGGTTGCAAATATATTAAATATTTTTTTTATTTTCTATTGCGACTTAAATTTATAAAAGACTAACACTACAAATGTATTCGAAATATTTGCTGCCTCTTGCCTCACGGCTTAAGGATTATTTAGACAGTTGTGTTTGGCTGTACCACGTACAGGAGCTTGCATCGAGAGAACGTAGCTACAATCGCAACTAATCCTGTTACATCGTCAACTTGTGCAGTCTTACCTCAATGGAATGTTTCTTAATAGAGCTAAACTGTCCCAACCTCCTTAAAAGGGCAGCTAGAATCTGCGGCTGCTGCTCAGTGGCGCTTTCTGTTTTCATCTCCCAGCAGCCTCCGTATATTGGTGTTGAGCTAAGCAAGTCTCAGGGCGGCCGACACAACTTTTGATGGAAGCCTCTCGATGTATGCCGTAAGGGCACCTCGAATATAACGTAATTATAAGCGGAAGATATTACCAGGGGACGCAAAATCTTGGACAACATCCGAGAGAATTAAAAAAAAAGGAGGAACAGAACACAGATAAAAGCAAACAGCTCTTAAAAAATGTAGCTCATTGCTAAATCGATGTTGTCTTCACTGGTTGTTTGTGGGATTCAGGGGACATTAGCTTGCAGGATAACCACAGCAAATATTTTACTAATAAACCTAAATTTGTTCATTAGCTTTTCATCGGTGGGCACGTTGCAATTGCGCTTTTGAGGCAGCTATAATTATAGCCTGACCCAGCTTAAACAATTTGGAAAACGGCACGGTACTTTGAGATATTTATTAAGTATCGTCCTCTTTTCACCCGATCCAATAAGTGAGAGCAGATAGGACATCGAAAGCTGCAAACTGATGAGTTCGCTAAAATTCGGATGTAGCCATTTTGCGTAGCGCTCGTCACTATATCCATGGAACCCAAGATTGGAATATGCCTTTTGCATTTTAGGCTTAGTAGTGCTTTTGCTGTTTCACCTGAGGAATAGGTAAAAGGATTGCATATTTCGAATGGCATACTTAACGCCTGGTGTTAGGTGTTAGGTAGTTAGGACTCCCCTGTCGTGACGCTAATAAAAAGTAACAGGCAGTGAGATACTTCGATGCTCTTGCTGCTTGGATTGCACTCCCCTGTTCCTGGCCAGACCACAGAAAAATATTGAGTCCAAGCTTGTGACCACCAGGGTCTCCAAATATTGATGCACCGGAGTAGCTGAAAATGAGAACAAATCACACTCAAGTACTTGGCAGAGACACATTACAATGGCGAGCATAATATTTCGTGATCAGCACATAGATCCTTTTATTTTTATACTTTGTACTTTTTCTTATAAAAACAACTGCTCATTTACTAACAGCAATAGTCACCCCCGAGGGCAAGGCCATGTAGGCCTTGAAATAATGGGTAGCTAATTAAGGTAAATATCTAAACGTGTTAGTTTAACGCTCTTTGGCCCCAACCTGAGAGATTTCTGTAGAATATTCACATTCAAGTATAAAGACTATAAAAAAACTGCTACTGCATTGAAAAAATGCCTACCCTCATGCTCAACGAGTATTGACTGGGGATAAAACTCCAGTTCATACACTCATTGAGCATGAGGGTAGAGTGTCCAAGCAGGGGGCAGGTGTCTGCTTTGAAAGATTTAAGTTGGCGCACTAAGAGACTAACCGATAAAAATGGGTAGTACTCTGACCATAATGCCAAAAAAGCGCCGATCTTGAATTGGCAATAACAAGGGCAAACAGTATCTATTTTAATGAATAAAGGGTACCCAATCATTATTATCAGCCATCTAATCAAACTTAATATTCTTCCAGGTTTGCTTTTTTATGCAAATCTCTAATTATACAGTAAGAATTGGGACAACTGCTAAAAAAATGACAAAACAAACAATCAAACTTGCCTGCTCTTTCCAGTAGCCCGACGTCTATGGTAGGCAGACCTGCAGAATGAGCAAGCAGCAAAAGAACAGGGTATGTCCTACATATATATTTTTTCGTGCTGCAGAGCGAGTGCAGAAAGGAGGTTTCACGGTATTCATTTTTCACAACCAAATTTCTTGCAATCGGTTGAGAACAAGTTCGAGCAGTGAACTTGTCCTTGCAACTGGCATAACATTTTAGTGTTGCCCATAAAAACTTTAAAATAAATTTGTAAAAAAAGAAAGAAATACCTATTTTCATTAAAAAAATGCAACTTTGGCAAAGAAAAGTTATCTTGACAAAAATATGTGGGATATAGTTTTACAGCGTCTATTCATGTGCTTAACTGACTTCCACTTACAGAGAGACTGCGTCTCAACAACTAATGACTTGGGATACCTAACTGAATACTGATGTAATAATTAGATGCAAAATAATTATCTGGCAGGCATTGCATATTTCAACAGTATGGGTCGACTCCGCATTTAGTCGAAAGAGTCGATGCGTAATAGGTCAATACAAATTAAAAATATGCCTTTGAATTCCTTTTGCATCCCCCAAATATGTGTTTTTTTTTGAAGGCAAGGTACACAAGGAACTTGGTTTGGAATGTGCCTCAGCTGTACAAATGCATATGCAGTAGAGGCACTCGCCAAGACTATACCCCTCAGCTCTGTCCAAGTTAAGCCGACTAAGAGTATAGAAGTTACACGCTCACTGACAGAATGAGAAGCACAGTGAGAAGTTTCAGTTGTTCCGCCACCAGCCCTTCTGCTACTTTCGTTGACGTTTCAGCGTCTCAGGAGCTTGGAGCAAGCACATTCGTCCAAAGCAGGGTGAAAAGTAGAAGCGCGTGCTGGAGGACGCCCGGCTTTTTTGTCATTGGCTATACTACATATTTGTAGCCAATGACAAAAGTGAGTGAGATAAATATATTGCAAATATGCAATCCATCTTTGACCAAAATACAAAATTCTGATAAAGATATCAAGAGTGTATACGTGTTGACATCCACCATCTTGCAAATAATTGTTTCTGCCTATCGGAACATCTATACCTGTGGTGCGCGAGTGGGTTGAGGACTGAGAGGCTAGAAACAAAAACGCTCACAAGGCTTTTTTAGTTTTTTTCGAAAATGCGGGTAAATTCGTAGCAAATCCCCAATTTCTAGCCAAAAAGAATTTAGAATGAGCAAATCTCGTTCACGCTCGAGGTAGACTACTGAATCGTGACGCCCCCAGATTCTGCGAATCCTTCTTAAAATTGCGGTACAACCTGCAAATGAAATGTATTGTGCTGCGGCACGCGTCCATGCTGCCTGCTTCAGAATAAAACACTGTCAGTGTTGAAGACAACATCCCACAACGTACTCGCGAAAAGGTTTAGTGAACTAAAAGAATATTCATATCATTCAATAGGCACAGGCTCTCAAAGTGACGACACCATGACTATTATTGATGGTCTTACTCTTGCATACGAACAAGAGTGACCTCCTCTTTTCTTCGATATACAGTAAAACCCCTTATATTCGCGGCCCCTACTTCTGGAATCGGTCTCAGAGAAAACAATCGCGGTCACTAAATTCGGTGAATTTAAAGGCAGCAATGAAACTCTTAAGGACCGAAATGTTTCTGCGCCCTTCAATTTTGTGAACTTTTTAATTCGCTAAAATTAAGGGCTCGCGAACTTTAAGGAATTTACAGTACTTGCGTGCGTCACATGATGATAACAATTCAAGGATGCTGAACGTATTGGTTTAACATGGCCTATTCAAGAAAATTCTCTCCTACAGGTTAGGCACGCCAGGTTCTTTCGTATTACCTATAAGATGCCAGATCTGTAATGGCAGAGCCTTTGGTAAAACGGAGTCTCAAAACTAGCAATACTCAGCGTCAACTATTTTATATTGCATTGTCATGGCTAGAGTAGCTTCTACAGTGCTTCAGCCCAGTACTGTTGCGAGGGCCTGCGGCTTAGTTTTGCATCTCATTTGCATGGTCTAGAGAAACTAGCTTAGACAGAGTTCGAGCACTGCGGAAGCTAGTCTAAACATGACAGCGTAGCACATTATAGTTGTTGCCGACTATAGAAGAATCTAGAAATGAGCACATGCAAACTGTGCATTTCTTAAAAACGTGGATTCGAGCAAAGGTAAAAACAATATGTGTACTTACGGCGGCCATACTTGCTTTCTCAAGCATGATCACGTTTCTGTCGGTAGCACCATTCGGTAAGAAGCACAAGCAACACGCGTGTGAGACACCGCCGGCTTATGTATTGAATGACAACGATCCGCCTCAGGTCTAGGGAGGAGATCCGAAACACTGGTTTTTGCCAGATGTTGTATCTGGAGGGGCAGTGGTTAAAAGTATAAATTATCAGATTTATCAGAAGCGATAGATTATTTTAGCATGAACTCTAGGATAGCAGGATTTTTAGGTCAGCGATGTGTTTTAATTAAACGTAGAAATAGTTGGTTTATAGGATGAACCAGCAGCCCCCGTTTCGCAGAAATGTATTTGACAGGGCGAAAACCATTGCTAGTATGAGTTTATAAAGAGAACGCTCGTGCCGTATAAACGATTCGTTCGATTTACATGCACCTCCTGCACCGGTGCAGAGGAGTGTAGTATGGTGTACATGATGTAAGCGATTTGGAGAGCGACGAGACAAGCGACAGCGACGAGGACCCACTTTCGGTCAGTCAGCCGCGCGATGAGACACACCTTATGAAAGCGAATGGAGCAAGCAAGCAATGCGATAAGCGATGTTTCTAGAAATCCAAAAACCGGGCGACGGATCAAGCGTCAGTGAGAAATATCCGTCGCTCGTCGCCGGCTAGCTTGCCGCCGTCGCTGGTCTCGTTGCTCGCCAAATTGCTTACATGAAGTTCCTAAAGGCGCTCTAAGTGCCTACCACTGCGTTGGGACCAGTCTCGCATCTAGCCATAACCATAGTATTTTTTAAGCTGCCCAGGTAGAAGTTCACATCGTATATCGTTTTTAAGAATGGCTTCTCGCTCGCCAACTCGATTCATACTTTCCGTAAATAAAAAATTGTGATTCAGCAAAATTATTTTAGCTCAAAATCGCCGCGAACACTTGGCGCACATGTTTACATCGAAGCGCACCTAACATAACTTAAAATTAGCAGGAAAAGGGGATGAAATTCGCTTTCCGCTTCACAGAAAGACGCCCTCGGTTCCGTGACGATCCTAGGCCTGACATCTAAGTCGTCGGGCGGTTGAACGGTCGGCTGACGTCAGCCGGCCGCTCTCCGCTGTCCCAGGCTTACCACGCCTGGTTGAACTATGTGGCGCGCCGTCGAGTTGAGAGCCAGATTCAGAGTAGAACCGGACCACTAAAACATATGTCCTGCAAAACTGTAGAACGAGACGTCGACCCGCTAGGCACTCCGCCATGTCGCTGCGTCTCCGCGACGACGGAAGCCGCGGAAGCGAAGGCTGAAGGCACTTTGGCGGAAGCTTTACGTTTCTCCCTTCGCCGACTGTGGTGGCGGTTTAGGGTGGCGGCTTTTTGCGGCGGCGACAGGCGCTCCTCCGCTCTTGGTAGCACGTTGACGTAGAAAAAAGAATCGGTCCGCTCTTCCCCGACTCTGAATTTCGACTCGACCGCGCCTTTGCTGACCGTTTGTTTTCAGGTGGCTGAAGAACGTTGACCATCGAAGACGGACCATGGAGGTGGGGGATACCGAACTTTCCACAACACGAAAATTTGCAAAGCTGACCGGTGTTATTCGGTGGAGGAAAGTCACCGGGAACGTATGACACAGGAATATTACACTAAAAGCCCGCCACACACACACCTGCGGTTCAACTGTAAACATACCGGTCGCTTATTTGCGGTGGTCAACTGATACTTGCACGTTAGTGGAATCATATTGGCTGTAAGCATAACAGTTTTAAGTACGATGGCACCTTAGTGGAAAGCATGTCGGCAAATGAGGAATCATGGTGGCTGCACGTATAGCGAATAAAAGCATTGCGGCAATATACAAGAACCGTTTTGGTTCTATGTATCTCGATGACAATATATGTTGGATCTTGTTGGAAGCCTATAAGCTACTTCTTTGTTTCCGCTAACTTTATGAATAGGGTATCGTCAAGTGGCGTTATCAGTACGAGTGTTCAGGGTCACTTGCGTGAAGTACCTTAGTTATGTGACTCGGAAGAGATTCTAAAAAACTTAGTGGAGGTATTGCTACCGGTCCCCTTGTATAGATCAGTGTACCCTAAGGGACCTGCCCAGGATGTGCTCAAAAGTGTTAAAACAGTACGGTAAAACCAAATGTTGTCTTTTGTCTTTAAACTGCATTGCGGTGTCCTGCCTGTTATATCATAAATGGAAGAGAGAGGGTTTTCTGTCCTACAACGGTATTCTCCGTTGTTCCATGATCCAACAATGGTATCCTCTGTAAGAAACCAGAGACTGTGGAACACGTATTCATAAAGTGTTGAGATGCGGTGTTTTTATAGGGACATCCTCCGGCGGACACTTAAAAAATAAAATATTTAAATAAAATAAATAAAATATTTGGTATAGGTCAGCATATGGAAGGGCGTTCCGTAGAGGAAGAGACGTCCAATAAACAGGTTGCGATAGAGCTGACAAGGGTTAAAGAGGTCCTGACACAGGACCGAATTGAGATCCTCGAGGTCTTCTACGAATCGGCAGAACACCTCATTGACGCGATATACAGAGTGCATGCCATTCTATACTCAAACTCCCTCCCTCGAAAATTCTGTTTCGTCATAGCTCCTACGTAAAACTCGTAGCATTGCAGTTGCATCACAATGGATATATATTGATCAATCAGCACTTGTCACACATGGTCGGATTTGGTGAAAAGACCGTGTATACCTCCTTTACCGTGGCAGAGCGTAAAGTCATATTAAATCGAAATAATTACAATTTTATGTAATGCGATATCATAGAAGCAGAACACGTTGGCGATGTGAAAGCCTAACCGTTGAGAGTCGTACCTTTCGTGGTGATTGAGAGAAATAAGATGATATATTATTCATTCAGTTTGTTACAATTTACGAGGAAGATCGTAAAGGAAGTCAACGTTATTTGTTTGGAGGTCGTCGGGGAGAAAAGAAGTTACGTTCAATTTCTAGGCAGATCCCGACGTGTCGCAGGAACTCTGAGTAAAGTCTGCAACGTTCTGTGTTGACCATTTTTCCGGTTCTGGAGAGAAGCATTTGCCACATTTTCTGTCCGGGACTTTGTTCCAAGTAGGAAGTCGTCTACTGTCAGACATCTGTCAAAGAATATCTCCGGTGTTTACAAAATGGGTGGCTCCGTACCTCGGTCAAAAACTCGTGGCAAGTGGCGAAGACGTAGCAGAGCCCGTCAGGCAAGGTTCCGCACTTCGGGATGCCCTCAAGAAAAGAATTGGCAAGACGTATCGAAACCCGATGAACGAGCTTCTGCAAAAGCTCTCCGGTGCAGGTCATAACAGACAGAAGTCCGAGAAATCTTCCTCGGTCTGCCCCCCAGAAGAGACGGAAGGTTATAGCCTTTTTTCATACCTAGACAATATCGTGCTGGACTTTTACCCTCCAGGAACGATCTTGTTTGTGTACAGCCGGCGAACTAGAACGTTCCTCGCTGCCGCCTACTTCGTTTGCCCTGGAAATATCGGAATATCTTGAGTTCTTTCCCGTTGCTAGTAGAACCTCAACGTTTGTTTTGGAATTTCACGTCCCTTCTTTGGGTCTACACATTTGCGATTTGAAGTCGAGCTTCCTTCACATACAATCTAAAAATGTTCGCGCCAATGGCGATCCTGCGAGCACTGTTGCATCTGACGGCGCAGTTACGAAAGATAAAGTGATTCCGGTTTAGGCCTTTGGGAGCTCCCTCTTTCATTACTTACACGTTTATCTGAATCAAAATCTTTTCAGTCAGTACAAAAACAATGCCTATCGTCCCTATCTTTATATTCTGCTTAACGCAAACCATGTAAGTAGATATCATTTTCTTTCTGCGATGGTGTAAAAAAAGACTCAGTGAATACATCGAAAAAGCTCGAAATTTCCCCGGTTGCCAAGGAACGTGCTGCTCGATTCAAGCGTATCGAGGTATTATACCCTTTGCGATCTGTCCTGTCCGATATTCAGCGACAGTTACCGGCAAGAAAATTTCCTACTTAACGGCGTGGAAATCCACATCGCGCTGCAACAATATACGGAAACTTTGAGACTCTTGGCTGCTTCGAAGATTCAACAAACGCGCAATGTTCAGCTTCTTCACATCGTTCTTTACATTCGACGAGTTCAAGTGGCCCCGGCAGTGCTTGTCGGAATCGGAAGGCGACTGCAATTTACTCCCACATGTTACATGTTAAGTGGAGTGGAGATAAAAAAAAAATGAGAACCATTTCTACGGGTGTGTCACATATCATTCTCTACGACCTCTATCCTCATCGGGTACCCTCTAAGCTCGTCGTCGCGTTCGTAAAGAGTAAATCGTTTCAGGAAAGTCGCGAACACGACCCCTTCAAATACGAACACTTTAATCTGAAAACGGCCGTACTGGAAGTCGGTGGGTTTCAGCAGACAGAAAATTTCGATGTAATATTTTGTTTTACGGTATACCTGATGAAAAGTTGGAGGAATTTTGGGAGGAATCGAGGAATGATGTCTTCGAATTTTGCAATGACGTCATAAAAAGTAACCCAACTTCGATTCAGAGGGCACATCGAATTCGTCATTTTAGAGATGGTGGCAACAGGTCAATTATAGTTATATTAATGTTGTGGACCGAAAAATAATATATTTTACACTCCTGGTTTATGTTTACAAATATACAAACTGCAGTGTGTCTGATGAGTTTAGAGATTCACGGCGCGAAACGACGCATGCTATGAAACGTTTCTAAAAAAAAAAGTGGTGCGAAACAAAAGCACTAATTTTTTTTTCGCATAATATGCTAGTCGTGAACGGCGATGCCTTATATGGGATGCCTAGGAAAGAAGGCGGTAATTTTACGTGGTAATAAAAGTGCAACGTAACTGGCCCTCCGCCCACAAGCCTGGAGCTCCTGTGCGGCGAGAGTGGGAGTAAGAGCTGACAAATTAAGGGGCACTTTTGATCATTTATTAATTTACAATTACCATCCTTAAAGTTTAGTTAAGCTTCGCTGTGTGCAATTCTTCTCGATATAAATACCTGCTAGCAAATTTACCAGGAAACAACATTTTGTTAATGCTGTTAGCGCTCCACGACGAACCCAGGCAAGATAACCGCGAGGCTCTTCACGATACACTGCACTATATCCCAGATGTCTGCAAGTTTCTCCCGAACAATGCGGGGGGGGGGGGGGGGGGTGGGAGACGGAAAAATGCAATCATTTCATGTTATGGAACATTTTATAGAAGCAAAAAGGCGTTACCATCATGGCCATAGTGGTATCGCGTTTTCGCTGGTATAGCATGTGCGATAATACGATATGCCTTCATGGTTCGGTCCCCGCCTGCATTTTTCCATCGTAATCTCCTATGCCGGTATAGGATGCCCCATAATACGATATGTTTGCAGGGCGTCGTTCGCCTGCTTCGTTCTGCCTTAGTCCACTACGCTTGTGTCTCCATTTTGTTGCAACAGGATGTCCTATAATACGATATGCTTGTATGGGGTTTTTCCATCATTGTTACACAATCAAGACTTTTCAATAGAGCTGCCATCTCTCCCTGTCGAAGGAGTCGCAAATTTGTTTCTGGTCGAACCTTGCCGGCGTCCCCTGACACCCGAGCCACTGGAGCAAGGATTGTGACTTTTGGCTAGAGCCCCGCGGGAGGGAGTCCTCGTTTTTTTCCGTCCAGCCTGTCCTCCAGTTGTGCTAGTGGTACTTATTTTAATTTCCCTAGATAATTTCGACCAGCACTTCAATCTCCTCTTCGCTGTTTCTACTCTTTTATAATCCACACTTCCTTCTTCTCCAGCGAAACCGAGGGCCGCCTCGGTTTCATCGCCTTTTCAGGAACTTGTGTCGCCTTTTCGGGAACGGCAGGCCTAAGCTCCTTACTGTTTAAAACCACGATGCTCATTTGTTTCCGTCTGTTTCATATATACCATGCACATTTTGTGCGTGGCTTGAAATGTGACCCTTTAATCTTTTGTTCTTAAGACTCCTGTTATCGCTTGAAAATATCAGTGCGCTCTGTCTTGAATTATCAAATTAACCTTTCTCCTATATTTCTTCCTTTTGTTACTTAAGAATCATTAAATCTGATTTCTTCTGAATTTCTTATTACACTTCATATCTCAGCTTCCTTAACTGCCCTTTCCAGTGAACGGAATCGCTCCATCATATCGCCCACCTGCAGGAATTTCATCCTAAGCTTTCGTGCCCGTTTAGTCATTTTTGTGTTTAAACTCCTCAAATACACGTTGTTGGGGAAAGAACCCGAGCGCATACGTTTCGTTTGTAGCCGTTTTATTCTCTCGTGCTCCAATCGTCTGCCGCTTGTGGTCTCAAGCTTTCCTTTGTCTTCTCTTTCTTCTTTCTTCTGGGGGTTGAATTACTGTAATCTACAACAACTTCCCGCGCCGGCCGAAGAAATGAGAGACAAGTCAATACTCGAGGGGTCCGTAACAGTACTGTGAAAACAAAATCACAAAAAAGGGCGGGATTAAAAAAAGCGGTTAACACACAAGCAGAACGAAAAGAAACGTTATCGAAACCATTAAAAGAAAAGTTCCGTCTCGTTTTTTTTTTTTTTTTTTTTTTGATCGCAACTTGCTGTTATGTCAAATGAGCGGGCTTCGATCCTTCTCTTGGCGAGTTTGCTTCGAGGAGGTAGAGTCCTTGAATGGCACGGTCTATTTCTTGCCCGTTCGCAAGGCGAAGTGTGCATGCTCTTGATATTCCATCTCTCCCCTAGACGGTGACTGTTACACGCCCGAGTTTCCATGTAAGGGGCGGCGAGTTTTCCTCTTCGACGACAACATCTCCTGGATTGACCCGTGGTAATTCCGTGGCTGGCTCTTATGTGCGCAGTCCAGAAGCAGTAGGTACTCGTGTTTCCAGAGTTTCCAGAATTGCATTATTAATCCCTGGCGATACAGAGCATGACTCCTTAGTTCAGTGGCAGTCAATGTTTGCGGTACGATTTCAGCTCCATGAAGTATAGGTAGGAGTCGCTTGGCTACGAGAAAATGTGATGATGGCAAGGGCTCTAATTCTTCCCGATCATTACTGATGTGGGTAAGTCGACGGCAGTTTATGGTGGCTTCTACTTCATGAAGTACGGTGGTAAGTTCTTCAAAGGCTAAGCTGCTGTGTCGAGGAGTTCTCTTCAGCACGTCTTTTACGGTCTAAAATATCCTTTCCCACCATCTGCCCCACCAGGGTGCTCGCTCCACATTGAATCGCAACTGAATACGGATTCCGCTGGAGTAGTCCTGTACGCCATCTGTGTGAATCATCTTTAAGACTCTGGCTGCGTGATGGAAAGTTTGGGCGTTGTCCGAGTAAACAACAGATGGTACTTCCGCGTCGGGACACGAAGCGTCGTAAGGCGAGAAGAAATCTATCTGCGGACATGTTGGAGGAGAGTTCTAGATGTACATTGCGTGTCACAGCACAAGAAAAAATAACAATCTAGGCCTTTTCTGACAGTGCTACACGCAGAAAAGTAGATACCGACGACATTAAAAGGGCTTGTTTTTGTTATACGTTCTCGTGGTAGCAAAGCCATGGGTGCTTCCTCTGGTTGGAGTTGCCTACGTTGACATGGGAGACAGGTGTGCTGCACTCTCTTCACTGTCTGGCGCCCCTTAAAATACAGTACCTCTGTCGCAGTTCTATGACTGTGTCTTGGACTCCTCCATAAAGTAGTCGGACATGTGTGGCCAGTTCAAGTAGCTCTGTGAATCTGTGGTTACTCGGGAGTAAAATCGGTTGTTTAACCTCATCTGGAACGACCAGTTGCTGCAAGCGACCTCTATAACGTATCAGTTCATGGTCGTCGAGGAATGGATGGATGCTTGCAATAATAGATGTGAAGGGCACTCTTCCTCCCGACTGTAGTGCTGCAACTTCGATTGGAAGTTCCATTGTTTGTACCGTTCGTGTCCAGTAGACTTCCGCTTGAACCAATTCTGTAGCTGTCAATGGGCCGGATAGTGGTGAAAGCGGTAAGGCATTATGCACAAATCTTCGTACCCATGCAGTAATGCGCAGAACACGCGTCAGGCTACTGCGTTAAAATAGGTGGGTGGTTGTCTTTTGAGCCCGATCTCGTTTCGCCCTTTTCACTTGGCCCTTCTCAAAACAACCATTCTCGAAAAGATCTTCTGGCTTCGACCCGTCGCATTTGGCCCTTTCCCGTTTCGTCTTTTGGATTCCAACCCTCCTCATTCGGGCCCGTTCTCGTTTCGCCCTCCTCACCTGGCCCTTTTCAAAACAGCCAATCTCAAAAATATCTCGTTTTGACCCGTCGCACTTGACTCTTTCAATACCAAAATAGTTTTTTGAGGGTAATAATTATAAATACATTGATATATTTTGTGTGTGTGTGTGTGTGTGTGTGCCACGCCAAAGGCATACTCTCTGTGCTAAGGATTTTAGCAGTGCGTCGAGGTCGTCGCGAAAAGCTACTAGCTGACAATAAAACAAACCAACTATTTATCGCAGCCAGATCATATTCCTAAATGTCACGTTGTTTGAGGTCTCTCGACTTAGGACATTGCCACCACTTCTATAATGCAGTGGTTCTCAAATGGGGTCTGCGAAGGCGCCCTAGGGTTCCGCGAAGCCCTGTCTCATCAGTCAAGCACGGCAATACTAGTTGTCTTTCTTCACGTTGTGAAGAAACGTTCCAATTTTCGGGTGAGTACTCTCGTCTGTATGTCCATGAGATAAGTCTACTTTAAACTAGCAATTAGTTATATTCATTTATTAAATAATTATCATGATAAACTATACCTTTCTATTCCCCTCACGCCGAACGTGGTCCTCCATCATCTATGCCTTTCTAAAAGGGGTCCGCGAAACATCAATGGTTGAGAACCACTACTATAGCCAGCCGGCAACAGCCAGGCGGCGCCGGCAGAGTGAGAGCCCACGGTCATACTCTTCTTGTTGTGACTTGGCAAAGGGTGAACAATAATCCCCCATTGCGTGCCGAAGGCTTCGAAATGCGCGACGTATACGAGCGCAACGCACATATAGTTGAGCATGACGCAGCGAAAAGCCTGATACTTCTTCGGAATAGAGGCGCGCTCCGGTGATACGCAGTCACGTTCCCATTGGCCTGCCAGGGCTGTAGCTTCCGCCGTACTGGCATGCAACGCGATCACGGCTTCCAGGGATACCCAGTATTTTTTGCTTCAGACACAAGGCTAACCGGCGCCACCAGAGTAAGGGCTCACGTTTGAACAATGCAGCCGCCAGTCCCAGGGGTACCCAAAATTTCTTTCTTCAGTCGCTAGATGGCGCCAAACCAAACAGCATTGCAGGTTGCCTATTATGAATGCTACTTCTGTTCAAACAAAGTTTCCAAATTAAATGTTAATTTCTTTTTTTTGTTTACTTAGAGTAAGGGAAGCTGACGTCATTGTACGATTTCTCATTGGGTACCTGTACACATAACATATATTTGATGGTATGTTGGGGGCCCAAGCAAGGTAAGGCTCATCAAGAAGCCGCGAAGGCATAATGACGTAAGAGGCATGCCGAACTAGTGCCATTCGGTCATAGCGCGAACGGGCGAAATGAGAATGGGTCCAGTTGCGAAAAATACAATTTGGATCTTTGAGAAGGATCAAACAAGGCGGACCAAATGAGAATGGGACGAAATGAGCAGGGTCAAAATGCGAATGGGACATTTTCAGATAACGGGCCAAGTTGCGAAAAACACGATTCGGATCTTATGAGAAGGTTCAAACGAGAAGGGTCAATTGAGAATGGGACGAAATGTGCAAGGTTCAAATGCGAATGGGACGTTTTGAGATACACCCCATTAGGTCGAGTAGTGAGATGTGGTCCGTAGTAACCACGGGACAAGTGGTTGTCGGCGCCTTGAGTCTTGCATCGGGATACCTTTTGGATCTCGCTTTAATTGTTTGGAGGGCCACGTTCCCTCGCCTAGTGCGAGCCAATGAGGCCCATTCCACCATAAGGTGCTACGTTGTACTATCGGTGCTGGGACGGCACAAGTCAACAGGTTAGCTGGATTGTCTTTGCTGGGACAGTGATACCACTGGGAGCTGTCCGTTAGACGTCTGATCTCTGCAATCCTGTTGCTGATGAAAGGCTGCCATCGACTTGGGTTGCCGGCAATCCAATTGAGAGCAATCTCAGAGTCTGTCCAGAAGTACGCGTGAACGTGTTCGAGTCCAGGAACTTTGCGCACATAGTTGAGTAGTAGTGCTCCTAGAAAGCAGGCAATAAGTTTGAGTCGCGGTAGTGAATGCGGTTTCAGAAGGGCAACTCGACCTTTAGCAATCAGGATCCGTGTTGTGAACGACCCATTCGAAAGTACAGCCACAGGCTATGTCGCTGTTTCATACGCACGTGTGCTGGCGTCTGTAAACACATGCAGCTGAATCGAAGGGTCTGCATCAGCTTGAGGAGGAATCGCGTACCGTGAAATTCGGAGCGATGAAAGTGAAACTAGATCCGAACACCAAGAATTCCATATCGCAAGCTCGTCAGCGGAAAGGCCTTCCTCCCAGGAGCACCTTCGTACCCATATTGCCTGAAACAGGAGCTTGGCTTGAGTCGTAAATGGTGTCAAGTAATCAAATGGGTCAAAGATCCGGGAGAATGCCTGAAGAATGATTCGCTTTGTGGCTAATTGCGTTGTCAAGCAAGTCGTCACGTTTTGAGAATGATCTCGTCTTTAGTGCGGCCCCACATAACTCCGAGCACTTTCATCGGATCAGACTCACCTTCAGCGGCATTTTCATGCAAAATTTTGTCACGCGTGAACTGGGTTTGTAAAGAGGACAGGTTGGACGACCATTTTCGTAGGTCCATTCCTGCCTCTGTTATTATGGACCGTGTATTCTGGTAGGCCTGTAAGGCGTCGTCCTCCGACGAGCTTGACTTTTGACCCCGTGACCTTTGTCCCCGTGACCTGTGACCCCAAAACTTACCCAAAAGTACGTGACCCAACTTTTACGCGACCCGTGACCTTGACCTTTAACCTATAACCTTGACCTTTGACCCCAAGATGGCCGCTAATGGTCTTGACCTTTGACCTTGACCCGTGACCCCGTGACCTTTAGAACCAAGATGGCGACCTAACCTACCTTGATGCCCGGATCGTGACCTTGATCCAATGTTCGGTGACCCTTGCCTATTTTCAGTCTTTTTTACCTTTCGACCATTTTTTTACCTTGACCTTTGACTTTTGACCCCGCGACCACGCCCCTTCACCCAGCACCTCCCAGCACGAGAACGTCAACATAAAAGGATTGCATCAAGCAATCCACCATGTCAAGATAACGTCCTTTCAAGGACATAATGTGATGGCGTAACGTTGCTGCAAGCAGGAACGAGCTTGAGGATGCTCCGAAAGGGACACGTGTCATGCGCGATTCCACTACATTGGGCGTGTTGATTGTCTTGCATGGGAGTTGCTCTATTCATGGGAAACGAAGTGCATCACGATCGGAGGGTCGAATGCCAATCTGCAAAAAAAAATACTTGCGGATGTCTGCGATCAGGACAACGGGGATACATCAAAACTTGAGAAGCATATCTGAAGCAAATCGTTTTCATTATTGGGTCCCTTGTCAAGCACTTTGTTGAGCGAAGGTTTGTAACGCACATGCGATGATGCATCAAACACAACACGGATTTTCGTTGTTACTGCATCCTTGCGAATGACAGCATGATGTGGCAGATAGTAAACGCTTTTTGGTCGCTCCTTTGAGAGTACAACTTTCTCCGCATGACCTTCAGCAAAATAATTCTGAATCGTTCGATCGTATTGTTGAAGCATTTCTGGGTGGGTACGGTACCGACGCAGCCGCACAAAGAGTCGATTTTCTGCAATGTATCGGTTGTCATTGTCTGTTCCAAGGCCAGGGGATTTTATCATCAAGGGGACTTCATTGCGGCTGTTAACCTTGTAGCGACTACGTGTCCTGCGATAGCGATGTGGCTCACAGAAAGCGAGCCACGCGAAAAGACACGCACCGGTGCGCGGGGGAAAGAAAAAGAAGAAGCTCCACGAGATATCGCTCGGGCAGATCGCTCGAGGAAGGCTTCCACGGCTACACCATCAGCTGCTGGTTCCCGGTCCGGGCGGCATCTTCAAATACCTTCTGTAAATAAATGAAGGGCCACCTTGGCCACTTCAACCTTAATGATCTCGTTCTCAAATTCCAGCATCGTTGGATGTTCAAGGAAACTAGACCCAGTACATTTCGAGATGCCAATGGCGTCCAAACGCCACATTTCTGACGGATGAAAAGCGCGTCGGCAAGGGTCGATGGACTGGCAGGTGAGAAAAAGGGCCGACGCTTTGGCTGAAAGGTGACAGATTCTCCCAGAGTAGGTCCCTTGTACCACCCAGCCGAAAATGGTTTCAACGGCGGTTAAGGTTCGACTCATGCGTTGGATCCTTTCCTTGACCACTTGCCTGTAGGCAGCTGAACCTATTAGGACGCTTACGTTATTGCCCCTCTTGTGTCAGAATCTGGAGGAATGATGTCTGCGGCCTGAAATCCGTTTGAATGAAGTTCCGTCAGCAGATGGTCTTCAAGTTGCTGGTGCGATAACATGCACATCTCGGGGATTTCCAGTGATTCAAATGTCACCTTCTGATTGCTATGATAGCCCTAAAGGGTCACAGCCACGCGTCGACAGGAGGGTTTGGTGGCTGTATTAACAAATGTGTAGATGGTTAGATCTTCTCGGCCTACAACTTCGCAGCCGAGTTCTTCAGAAGCATCCCGTCGGATGAACGTGCGCTGGCTGCCAGTGTCTAGCAAGAGTCTTACGAGAACATTCCTTGGTACCCCTGATGCCCACGCTCTAGCTGTTTGAAGGAGGACAGGAGAAGAACAGGAGTTTCTAGCTGGGGCGCTAAAAATGGATGTGGCGTGTTCAGGGGGCTCTCCATGTTGCGGAGTGTATGATGGCGCTGGTAGGTGACGTGATTATTCACAAAGAATGGTCAAGTGACGACCCCCCCCCCCCCCCCACGTGAAACACAACAAGCTTCTGTATGAACGGCAAACACGAGCGATGTGATTTCACTTCCCACATTTAAAGCAACAGCGCGCTCGTGCAAGCTTGGTTCGCTTATCTTGTGTTGAAAGTGGGGCCTGGCAGTTTTGAAGCTCGTGCTCTGGGGAACCACAGAAGGGGCATGCAGTTGATCGGTAGCCTTCCGATTCCGTCGATAGCGCGAGAGCTGAAGGGCGATTTGCCGAAACTGATTCTTGAGGTGTCCTTGGCGATAGCCCTTGTCGAAAACTGTAACTTGCTCGATCTGTTCGGCTATCTTTTCGGATTACGACTTGTATCCTCAAAAACGTCATGATATGATTAACCTGGTCTTCTGGAGCCGGGTTCGGTTTGCTCGTTTAAGGTGGTGGTGTGGATTCTCTCAGTTTCTGACGGTAAAGGACAGCCAGGTCAGCGGGAAGGCAGCGCATGAAAACTCGATGGAGAACGACTGCGTAACTGCTAGGTGGAACATTCAGCCCTTCAAGAGACGTGGTGCGGAAACGTATTGCGTCGTGAAGCTGACGAAGTTTTGCCACGTTGCTGGAGGTGTTAGTCACAGGTAAGTTCAAAAGCTGATCAATGTGATCGTCGATTAGAATGTCACTGTATTAAAATGAGCTGTTGGGCTAGTTGGTTTTGCATAATTACAATGTAGCGAAAAGACAACACAGGAAGGAGTCAGAGATAGGAAAGAACGCTACTCACAACTAGGTATTTACTGTATGTATTGTGAAAGAGGTAAACGAAGTGACAAGTGCGATGAAAATCTACACTAATGGTCGTGAAAGAGGGGAACGAAGTGACAAATGCAATGAAACTCAGAAAAAAAGGAAGAAGACACTTCGATCTACACTGATGATCCACTTAAATTACCCATCTAAAAAGAAGAAAAAAAAAAGAAGAAAAAAGATAAGAAAAAAAAGAAAAAAAATGATTGAAAAAGATTTTCAGTTACCCGCTAGACTTAAGAAAAATTGTTTAGATATTGCTGCTCTTTGTGAGTCAGTGCGACAGAGGGCGCACTTATGCGCCTGGTCCCGTGAGTCATGATAGTTTTAGCCTCATATATCTCTCTTGCCCGCTTGCTGGGATTGCGCTTGAGGACTCTCGTTTGACTAAACACAAGGGTGCAGGCACAGTCTCTGAAATGGATGACGAGATGCCCTGATGGAGATGATCGAAGAATCAAGGCATGCTCTCGTAATCGCACGTTGACACAGCGGCCTGTTTGTCCGACGTACACACTTCCACAGGAGCACGGAATTTCATATAACACATTGACGTCGCAATTCACATACTTATGTTTATGATGGACTGTGCATGGAGTATTAGTTTTTTGAGGTCTGTTGATTTTCGGACAAAGCCTCTTAAGTTTATTCGGAGCTGAAAGTACCCATTGTATGTTATATCTTGAAGCTATCCGTTTCAAGTTATGCGATATTCTGTGGATGTAAGGAACCACTGCTGGCAGTGTTCTTCTCTCAGCACTTCTTGTTCTTCTTTCATTGGGAGTTGCCAAACTCTCCACAACCTCGAACAGCAAGGAATTGAGATATCCTGACTCTTGTAGTCTTAGAACCTGTGAATCAAAGCCCTTCTTGGCTGCATGTTTGCAGGACGTTTGTAAGGCGGCTTTCAGACAGCTCTGCTTTTAGACAGCTTTTTTTCTTCTCTTTTTTCTTCTTTTTTTTCTTCTTTTTAGAGGGGTAATTTAAGTCGATCATCAGTGTAGATCGAAGTGTCTTCTTACTTTTTTCTGAGTTTCATCGCATTTGTCACTTCGTTCGCCTATTTCATGACCGTTGTGTAGATTTTCATCGCACTTGTCACTTCGTTTACCTCTTTCACAATGCATACAGTAAATACCTAGTTGTGAGTAGCGTTCTTTCCTATCTCTGTCTCCTTCCTGTGTTGTCTTTGCGCTACATTGTAATTAGAATGTCATGTCGTCCGAACCGGTCCTGAAGTGTTCGTACTGCGAGGTCGTAGTTTTGGTCGGAGAGTCGAATTCCTTCGGCGGCGCGTTTAGCGTGGTCTGTTAAGTACGTCATGAGATATTTGAATATTTCTATGGGTGGGAGATTCGGGTTTGCGTGGATGGTAACATTAAAATGGTCCCAAAATCCCTGCCATTCATGGAGCTTACCGGCAAACATGGGGACTTGCAGTTTTGGAAGGGCGACGGTCCGGTGGCTCCTTACTATTGCTGCGGTTGATGGAGGGTTGACGGGAGGTGCCTCCAGAAGCCGAGGTTGAGCGTTGGCGGCGAAATTGTCAAGGGTGTAATGGAGACGCGTGAGAGAGGTGCTGATGCGTAGCCGGTATTCTTCTGCACCCTCCACTTCGTCCTCCAAGGCGTCATCCGTGATGGCTGCGAGTATGTCGCTCTCGAGGTCGTTGAGTGCGGCTTCTTTTTGCGTGAGGTACTGGAGTGGGATTCGCAGTTGGACTTCAGTGGAATCCGGGTTCTCTAGGAGAGCGTCGATATGGGCGAGAGTGCGAGAGACGGCGGAGCGGAAAACGCCACGGGTTCTGCGGAGGCGGTTCAGGCTTCTCAAGGGGTTTCGGCACCAAATTTTGTTGAGGATAGAAACCTGAGCGAATCCGTTTCGTTTGTGGCCGTTTTATTCTCTCGTGCTCCGATAGTCTGCCGTTTGTGGTCTCGTGTTTTCCTCTGTCTTCTCTTTCTTCTTTCTTCTGGTGGTTGAATTCCTGTAATCTACAACACACGTATTCATAGATTTAGTGCACCCACAGCGCGTCCTTCATGTCTGTTAGTCTTCCGTCAATATTTATTTTACTCACTACCTCTTTGTTCTCAAACGATGACCAGCCCACATGACACTGAGCTTGCTCGTTTGAGGTGTTCCCATGAGCACCTAGAGCTACCCTGCCAACGCCTCTTTGCCCTATGCCCTATTTCGCTTGAACTTCAGAGCTCATTCACAAGACTGCATTACCAAATGTCAAACCTTGTACCATGACCCCTCTCAATATTTCCCGCACCACTTTGTATCTATCAAAAATACATTATGTCCTGTGCTTCATAATAACCAAATTAATTTTAATCTTAACAATTATATGTCTCTAATAGTCATCGAGGTACTTCTTTCCTTCGTTAATCCACACTCCCGGATATTTGGAATTGTCTACTCTATCTATCTTTATGTTCTGCGTATTTAAAGGATCTTCCTTGATGTCGTAAAAAAATATAAATCCAGATTTCTTTTCGCTGAATTTAAACCAGAAAGCGCCCCCTTCCGTGCCGCAGATTCTAACCGATTTCAGCAACTGTCCCCGGTTATCTCCTAAGAGTACCGTATCATCTGCGAACATTGGGACTGACCATTTCTGCCTCTATGCTTTCCTTCCATTCATGTGCAATATATTAATGCCCAATTTACATTTCTCTAGTTTTTTCTCCCTTTTCTTATTATATCATAAAATGTGGGGGCGACAATGGGCGCGACTACCTAAGCTCACGCATTATGGCTGCTGGCTTTATAATTTCAGCCCCCCATGTTATAGTTTCTGTATTGTTCATGTACACTTTCTGCGAAGCCTCACCAATTTTATATTTAAGCCTGGTTGTTGTAACTGAGTTTCCATAAGTTTCTGACTTTCGTTATCGCGTGCATCTGTATGTCTAAATATTCCAACCACAACGTCGTTGGCGTCTCTGCGCTATTTCCATACATATCGTGACCGCATACAAATTATTTTCTTATCTTCTATCCTTGCGAAAAACATTCTATAGTTATCCTAACATTTATTTGGCTTATCCCTATTCTTCTACTTTAGTCTTAACCAGCTGCATTGCTAGTCTGTACAGGACAGATACTAACGTTGGGGAGCGGTAGGATGTGATGTCCCTGTCGCCGTTACCTTTGCACAGCAGCCTAACCATGCTTTCTCCCGAATATAACGTTTTTCTATTATTTTTTGCAGCATAAATTTAGTTGTTTTGCCAAGGAGTTTCACAGGGGTCATTGGTATGCCATCTGGTCACAGTAATGTTTCTGCTGACACACTGCTTTCGGCTACTTTCTATTCCCTTGGTGTTTTATGTGCTACTGCGCTAAGGCCTCTCTGGCTGTCACTACCAGCTATTCTTTTCATGATTTCTGGATGGTGTGGTCCTGAAAAATATTTCCTAATTTATGTTCCTAATATATTGGAACGTCTCCTCCTCTACTTCCTGTGCACCATCACCAATAGTTATTGAGTAGTGACGCATCTCTGTCTTTCTACCCTCTGAACGCTTGTGCTCCCAACGCTTTTGGGCTGCATTTCTATCTTTTCATTTAATTTCCCTTGACCTTTTCATTTCGTCTCTTCCAATGGCGTCCTGGATCAAAGTTTATGCCGGCGATTTCTTTTCCTAAAAGTCCTTCCTTTTTTCCTCTATTACATCTGCCGACGTCTATGTTCCCTGTATGGCTCTTGGCTCTCAATTATGGCTGATTTGGCTTCCCTATCTCAGCAGCATTCTGGCCTGTGTTAGAACTCGTTCCTAAACCTGGCCTGTTTTTGTTTGAACTCCTTTTTCGAATATTTGCACTAATTCATTGTACGTCCACTCTTTCTCTGCTTGTGTGGCTACTGTGTCCTCAATTATTTTTTATATTTCATTCATCTGTCTGTCACTAAATCCTATAATGTCGTCTTGCTTCTGTGATTCTGGTTCTTGACGTGTCCTACCAAAATGAACCTTAATTTTTCATGGTCACTCCCTATGATTTTCATTCCTTCTTCGTCTGCTTTTATGAAACCTCATATGTGTTGCGGGAAAGTGCCTCAGTTGAGAGCCGTCATATGTTCATAATGCTCCCTTTAATCATGGCGCCCCGAGTCCCATGTCCCGTGCTTTTTTGTCACAGTGCGCTCTCCACACGCGGGCGTATGTCCCGCCATCTGCTAGGATAAGCGGATATACAAAATCTCTCTCTCTCTCTCTCTTGGCTGTGATCTCGTATACTGTGGGAGGTTTTCGTTCCTGTGTACTAGCCCGAAGGGGTATAATCACAGGTGCGGACACTTCCCGTCAATGTGTTCCTGATGATTGAGTTCAAATCGCTTCGTGCTGGACTTCCAAATCTTAGGCTGGTACTGGTCTGTCACTCGGCCAATCCGTGACCAATGACCGTAGTCAAATCTGGACCATATGACGCCGCGTTTGCCCTTCTTCTGTCTGAATCATCTATGACCGTGGACCCAGACGCTCTCTGATGTCTCCAGGCATCAAAGATGGTGCGCTTGAGAACTTCAGGACCGATACAAATTATCCCACTATAAATTGATGCTGATTTTTCATTTTACCTTGTCTGTCGTCCTTGGGGATGTGCACCAGTATCGGTAGTGGGGACGGCAACTCTCGTCCAAACATCAAACAAGGTGGTGTCTTGCCTGTCGTCGTTTGTGCTGCATTGTGTTGCTCGTAGAGAAACCGTGTTAGAATGCACTTCCGTCCTTTTCCTATTTTAGTAAGTTCCAGCTTCAGCTGTTGCACCATTTGTTCTGCTTGTCCGTTGGTGGCGGCATGAAACGGCGCACTCGTGACTGCCAAGACACGAATGAGTCGATAAAACGTTTTCATATTCTCCGAAAGGAAAGGCGGATACATCATCTGATAATATCTTCTGTGGTACGCCAAGTGTCGCACAAACGTTGCGTAGTTCGCCGATAACGGTAGCTGGTAGCACATGCGAAACGTCACGTACTTCAAGTCATTTTGTGCACGCACCTACAATGGATAGAAAAACTTTCCCGTCAACAGGTCCCGCAAAATCGACATGCATCCTATCCTACCGAGTCGACAGTCTTTCCAAAAAGGGATGCTGCCTTTTGGTGTTGCCTTCTGATGAGTCTGACAAGTGTCACACTTGGCTACACCGGACACGATCCCTCTGTCGGTCCGTAGCCACCAGAAGTAACTTCGGACGCAAGTATTTATGGCGGGCACCCCGAGTGCTTTGCATGCACTAGAGCAATGCCTCTATTCTCATAGAGGTGGGAATTACGACACGCGACTCCCAGATGAGACGGCCATGGTGTATTGATAGCTCGGGGGCTTTCAACTTGTATGATGCGAACCGCTCGCCTGGTAGCTTCTCGACCTCTACATGCTTGACTTCTTGAACTTCAGAAAGCGTGGTGTCCGCTGTAACCTGGTCTGCCAGTTCTTTAGCATTCAATAGAGGTTTAGTCAGAGCTTCCAGCAAAGGAACGTTTCCAGGGGGTCGCGATTCGTCCTCAGTCTCTTCCAGCGTATCCTACTTGATGCGTCCTGCATTCTGTTTGAATTTTCCCACTCTGTAGACGAGCTTGCCAGCGTAGGCCACTGATTTCACACACCATTGTGTTATGCGGGGTGACAGGACAGCTGGTACTTGTGATTTCGGGCCCATGATTCACAGCAAAGGCTGATGGGCGGGAGTTCTGGTCAGAGAACGTCCAGAAATATATTCCTGGATGTGTTGCATGGCAAATACAGCTGCCAGGCCTACTCCATCCAATTGTGAGTAGCTAATTTCTGCCTTTCATAAGGTTCTTAGGGTAAAGACGATGGGTGTTTCCTTACCGTAATTGTTGCTAGATTTTTATAAACTAATCATAATATACCAATGGCCCGAACAACGACTGCGACGTTGTTCAGTTCGTTGGCTCTGGCATCTCCAAGATCGCATTCAGATTCTCGTTATTTGCATAGAAGCCTGTCGCGTCAATGATATGTCCCAGGTATCGTACTCGATTAACTGCAAAACGGCTCTTTTCTCTTTTGAGTTTGAGTTCTGCTTGGCCTTAGACACAAGTCGCGACAAAACTTAAAGTTGTGACAGAACTCCATCCAGCCTTTCTATACGTTTTGATGGGGTTGCTTCGCAAATAATTATGACCAAAATGAGTTGCTGGGCGAGTTGGATAGACATCTTGACTTAAACAGCGCAAACATTTTACGTAAGGAAGAGACAACAGGAAGGAAAGAGCGCTGACTCACAACTGAGGTTTTAATAATGAGGTAGTGAAAGAGAAGGAAGGTGTCAAGTGCGGTAAAATTATTAAAATTAATAACGTCTTTCTAAGGGCCATTTCAACGGAATGACATAATGCATTTTTAAGTAACCAAAGTGAATATATCTATGTACAAATAATCAGATGTGATCTACAAAGTTGACGGTGACCCAACGGTTACTGCCAGAAAAATGGAAGAAACTCGATGTCTTCGGTGACCCAAGGGTATTGGCTTCCACAGAATTGAAAATTGAGATGAAACAAAAGGAAGAAAAAGAAGAAAAAAAGAAGAAAACAATAATTTAGGGACTACAATTCAAAAATTGAAGCTCTTTCGCCGTCAAAGCAATCGAAGGCGTACTTATGCAGGCTAGGCCCTTGTTCGCGATCATGCACGCCTCGTACGCCTCTCTAGTCTTTTTTCCTTAAAATGTTTAAGCACCTTAGTCTCAGAAAACCTTGGTGTGCACCCGCAATCTCTCACATGCACAGCAAGATGGCCCGCTGGCGTTGAGTTTAGAGAAAGTGCATGTTCCCTGAGTCTCACATTGATGCACCTTCCCGATTGTCCCAGATACACCTTCCCACATGACAACGGTATGTCGTAGATGATGCCACTGTGACAATCCACGAATTTCCTTGCATGGTTGATTTTACATCGGTCGTGTGTATCCTGCTGCTCGTTGATTTGTGGACATAATCTTTTAAGTTTGTCGGGCGCTGTGAGGAGGAGTTGAGGCTCCTATCCTCCTCACAGCGCCCGACAAACTTAAAAGATTATGTCCACAAATCAACGAGCAGCAGGATACACACGACCGATGTAAAATCAACCATGCAAGGAAATTCGTGGATTGTCACAGTGGCATCATCTACGAAATACCGTTGTCATGTGGGAAGGCGTATCTGGGACAATCGGGAAGGTGCATCAATGTGAGACTCAGGGAACATGCACTTTCTCTAAACTGAACGCCAGCGGGCCATCTTGCTGTGCATGTGAGAGATTGCGGGTGCACACCAAGGTTTTCTGAGACTAAGGTGCTTAAACATTTTAAGGAAAAAAAGACTAGAGAGGTGTACGAGTCGTGCATGATCGCGAACAAGGGCCTAGCCTGCATAAGTACGCCTTCGATTGCTTTGACGGCGAAAGAGCTTCAATTTTTGTATTGTAGTCCCTAAATTATTGTTTTCTTCTTTTTTTCTTCTTTTTCTTCCTTTTCTTTCATCTCAATTTTCAATTCAGTGGAAGCCAATACCCTTGGGTCACCGTAGACATCGAGTTTCTTCCTTTTTTCTGGCAGTAACCGTTGGGTCACCGTCAACTTTGTAGATCACATCTGATTATTTGTACATAGATATTAGCGGCGAGATGTTTCGGTGGCGCCCTCCTGTGGTTCCCCTTTGTGACGTCATTAGCTTGCAAACAACAAGTTCGATGGTGTTTGTTATTAGCATGGTGGAAGCTTGAAATCATTGCGCTCTTAAAGGAACACTGCCAACACCGTCAAAATTAAAGTTCTTTCATTCCTCTTATTTCCGTCGATGATAATCCCCTTTCCGACGTCATAGTCAGCGTTCGGCCAATCGTGGAAGGCCGACCACAGCGACGCTTTCGGTCGCGCACGGGGCTATATTCACTTTGGTTACTTAAAAATGCAATTTGTCATTCCGTTGAAATGGCCCTTAGAAAGAGGTTATTAATTTTAATAATTTTACCGCACTTGACACCTTCCTTCTCTTTCACTACCTCATTATTAAAACCTCAGTTGTGAGTCAGCGCTCTTTCCTTCCTGTTGGCTCTTCCTTACGTAAATTATTTGCGCTGTTTAATTAAAAAAAATAATTATGACATCGAAGTAAACTATAATTCCAGGAATTCCTGCCAGCACTATCTCCATAAATTGTTAAACAATTGGTGAAGCTGATGATAAAACAAACGTTATCCCCTTGACATTGAACAGTCCCTTTGTGATCTTAATTGTCAGCATTTCTGTGTTTGCAGCCTTGAATAGCAGCTGTTGGTAGGGCTGTCTGATCTCCAGAGTTTAAAAGACTGATCCGCCTTGGAAGTTTTTAATATCTCAAATCTGGTAGGCATCGCGTATACAGTCGTCTCCGCTTCTTTGTTGACCGTGCTACGGTAATCTCCACACAGTCTGATGGACCCACCTTTCTTCCGTTCGGCCATAACTGGCGTGGCCCACTCAGAATGCGTTCAACGATGTCTCAGCTCTGAAGAATTTGACGCTGTGCGTCCACTGCAGATCGTATCGCGAATGGCGCAGGTCGTGCTTTGAGGAAATGTAGCTCGGTGTCTTCTTTCAGCTCCAGGTGCACCGGTGGGCCGTTGTACCCATGATTTTGCGATCAAAGTATCTGCCGTATGGGTGTAGCACATTGGGGACACAGTCTTGGCGCGTCATGTGATGTATCCTACGCATTCGAATTTTTAATGCCTCAAACCTATTCCTTCCTAATAGGCTGCAACCTCTTCCTCGTGCCACAAGCAAGGGCAGTATGTAGTCGTTGGGCTTGCGTCGGACATAGAAATTAGCAGTGCCTAGCACTCCCAGTCCTCCTGACCAGGTACGTAGGGTCATGTCTTCTTGGTCCGGCTTCGGCAGATGTCTTGGCCACATCTGACGACATATGTCATCGGTGATGAGGTTCCATGCCGCTCCGGAGTCAACTTGAAACGCCATAGGTCGACTTTTCATCTTGAAACTCCCCATGAGCTTGGGTAATGTGCTCTAGCCAGGACAGCATTTAGCTCATTGCTCATATAACTCGGCGAAAGTTCAAGGAGATTCGTCATTCGAATCAGATAGTTTTATTTTCCTTACTCTTTTTATGTTAGGAGAGTGGATGTTGGTTGGGTCCTGTCTTCGCGAAACAAGCTTTCGCAATGTTGTTTTGTTGCAGAAGTTACATTTCGCGTTGCTGAATTTGCAGGTGACTGGTGTGTGCTCTTACTGGCATCTCTAACACCTAGCTGATTCGAACGGTTTCTTCTCCTTTTTTTAAATTTTTGCGTAAATGTTGTTTTTCCTCTCCGGACTTTGTAAAATTCTGACTTTTTGCTTTTCAAATCTCTTTGGCGTTGTGCAGCACATTCTGTCCGCAGACATGCGACTTCTGAATTTTGAGTTCAGCGAACAGCAGTTGTTGTAAGTGTTTGTCGCACAGGCCGCACACGAATCAATCTCTTTACATTACCTCCAGAATCAGCAACGTTGGGTTCACCTCTCGCTGTGAGGGAGGGGGCCGCAGCACGCCAGCGGAACACGCGGTGCTGGTGCTAGCACTTGTCACTGTTGACGCGACAGTCAGCACTCCAAAATTGCAGTCGGTTGCTAGCTTCTTTAAAGCTGTGACGTAGCTGGTTATCGACTCTCTAGCCAGCTAACTCCTTCGCTGAACTTAACCCTGACTAGAAAGTTCCGACGGCCTTGGGTCGTAATGTTTCTTCAGTAACGTCATGAGCTCGTCGAAACTAACCTCACCAAATGTTCTTGGTTCTACCAGCACCCGAACCACTTCGCATGTCTTTGCTCCGCAGAGGGTCAGCAGGAACGCTTTCTTTTTTTAAGGCCCCGCAACTCCGTTAGCTTCGTAGTAAAAACCCAGTTGTTCAGCCCAGGACGTCCATGCTATTTCATCAAATTCCTCAAGCTTGCCTTTGATAGCCATTATTTCGTAGCCCTTGCGCTGTCAGTTGACCGACGTCGTCGCCAAAAGTGTTATGTATGGCGGGAAAGAAGCTCAGTTGAGAGCCATCAAACGTTCATATTGTTTCCTTTAATCATGGCGGCCCGAATCTCATGCTTGTGAGATTAAGCAATTACAACGAATCTCATGTCCCGTGCTTCTTTGCCACCGCGCGCTCTCCCCGCGCGGGGGTATGTCCCGCCATCTGCTAGCATAAGCAGATATACAACACAAGCAAATATGTTGTACAAGTTTAGAGACGTTATACAGTAATGTATTGTCAATTGAAAGTTGTTGCTCCCCTATTTAATTTTTCCTTACATTTGATTTGTGCATTTCCCAATTCCAGATCTAAAGCCCAGCATAACTCCGGTAACAATCTTCCTGTCGCATCTGTTCCTCAAAGTGAGCAATCATCTCTCCTATGATTAGTATTCCGTGTGTTTTTCCGATTTCCTTGATGTCACCTTTTATTCATCGTATGTGCTCTGCGTCTTCCTCTCCCAAATTAATTTCTGTTAACAAAGATATAAATCCCAAGTGTGTTGGCACACCCCTTATTGTACTTTATTAACAAATGTTCCCTGCAATCTCCCTTCACTCTTACAATCTTTTTTTTTTTTACCAATTCCTCTTACCTCCCTCTATCCGTTCTTACCTTTATATTGCACCCAATCCACGTGTACTAAAGCATAAAATGTGATTTTTCCATTTCTCGAAGATGTGCTTCCAAGATCCCATATGCTGTGAAATTTTCATTTTGAAAATTGTCTTCAATTTCTATCCACTTTACCATATTTCCACCATCTTGCATGTTTATTAACCGCACATTCTAATGCATTTCTTTTTCTCCTGCCAGTCTTAGTACTGCATTTCCTTGTCGACTGTTCGCTTGTTAGACAGGGGGCTGTCCTCGGGCCCGTCTGCACCCATTAAAAATCCTACTTCTACGTCCCATCCTATACCCGATGTGTCTCTCCCAGGGTACCCTGTAATGGATACCATCCCAGAGGAAGTGTCCTTTGCTCCAGTCCCATATATCTCCTGGTTGATATCCATCACGTCATACCTAAGGGCTTCCCTCATCTCCCGCATAACTCCGTTCGGCTCAATAATCTGCCTGGCTATTTACGGCCTCCTTCCCTTGGCCTCCTGGATGATGCACAACACAATGTGAACCTTCTCCGAGATGGGCGGCAGTTTGACCAATCCCTCCTCTATTTACTTCCCCAGATGCCGCAACTTCAACTTAAGTACGTCATTGACCCTTGCGTGTACGAAACCTAGGTTGTTTCCCTACATGTTGTTTCAGATCCTGTAACCGGCCCTATTCATTACATCCCAAAAACTTGTGGAAGACGACGATGCGAAGAACACGTGGTTAGGGGTCGTTCGAGGAGGCACGAGTTGGTACCAGACAAAGCGAGCTGCGCAAGGCTGGGACCGGGCAGGCAGGAACCGCCATTAGCCGGTCTGGCTAATGGCGGTCCCCGCAGCGGTCTACCAGCGAGGTTCGGACCAGGACAGGCAGGAACGGTGACACCTAGCCATACCGGCCTAGGCCATAACGATCCTGGAGTGGTTCCACAGCGAGACTCGGGTTATGATAGACCACAAGAGCTAGCCTACGCAGCTCTGGCTTGGGAAGGACGATCCGCATGACTGGGCACGAACTCCGACTGCAAGCTATGAACGACGGTCGACAACCAATGGCCGCGGGTCCGGGCTGCCGGCTCTCGAGGACGGGTAGCCGGGAAGTACAGTAAACCCATTCGCTGTCTTCTCGTTATGTTGTGTCACTCCTTGGGAGACGAGTGAAGCAGAGACAGATCGGGCGGCGATTATTATAGAGCGACCGCACATAAAAATAGCGCTCAACGTGGGGACCTGCCGGTATGCATCTGCCTCTGGTCGTACCAAGCGACTCCCACGGATTCGTTGAGCGGGTCGTTCACTGATATTAGCGATGCCCGTCAAGACAAAGTCTGCCGGAATTTTGGCTACTTTTCTCACAGGATAGCTCTGCAGGTGTCTCCTCAAGTCGAGTACCGAAAGGACAAGAAAGACGGGGTTGCGGACGCGCTCTCTCGATCTCCCCAGAATAGCGGTTAGGTGGAGGTGATGCAACAGGGGGGGACGAGGAGTGCGAATAAGATGCAAGAATGTCATCGCCGGAGGCAGAGGAGAGGCACCGCATGTTTGCTGGAAGACAGGATAACGACTGGCCGGAGCTAAAACAGTCAGGACTAGCCGCTGATTTAGGACGCTGCACGAAGGTACCAAATGTCGTAGCTTGGGGTGTTGTTGTGAGCAAGGAAGAGCGTGTCGAGGTCGGAAGAGCAGATGGAGGTTTTTCAGCGGGTGCCAAAAAATTTAGGGAATAGCAGCTGACACGGTAGCTCTGGCGGACGAGTTTGTCAGCGGCTGTCAGAAAATTATCAGAAAAAGCAGTTGACCTTAGAGCCACTGTATATGACAGTGTAGCTGCAAGAGTAGCTCTACGCTTTTCCCTGTGCCGCCTCTCACCGCGATCGGTCACACGCGGTACCATAGCAACGAGACAAGCTGGCTCGGTTTCTATAAAAACCAACAGAGCCGAACATGGATGGATGGAAGGATGGATGATAGCAACTGTACCCTTTGTAACGGGCGGTAGCCTTTGCCACTGAGCGTAAAAAAATGCACCCTCGCAGACAAATGTCTTTCGAATATTTGAACCCTGCTCCCATTTTGGCGCGTTTCCCGGTGTCGTCTCTGCGTCTGTGTAACAGAAGTGTGTATAACGTTCTCTGTGTAGGCCTTCACTTTAAACATGCCCGAGTGTGCAGCGTTAGGATGCTGTAACATTAAGAATCATAAACCCGGTAAAGTACAATTTTCGCTTCCCAAGCGGAAAACGCAAAGAGGTCCACCGGCGTTAGTGGCTCAACGCCGTTTGCTCTGACAACTACACTGCCACCGAGCATTCAAGAATACGCGAAGTAAGTCCTGCCCAATTTTGTTTTATTTTTAAGGTGCATGCAGAACAAAACAAAATCACTTTCGAGATTACTTCAGAAAGGATCAGTATGAGGCTACACGAGAAGATGGAAGAAGATTCCTGAAGAAGAGTGATGCTCCCACGCTCTGCAAGCTTGCTTCTTCTCAGATAGAAGCATCAAACGGTCATGATGGTAAACTTGAACATATCTGTAGCCGCGTTTACATGAATGCGACGTAGTCGCATCGAATTCAGTTGTCGCATTCAATGCGGTCATGTAAACGGCATAATGCGCAAAGAAAGCGCATCGCATTCAAGTCGCTAGACAGAGGTGGATCGAGATGGCGAGTGCGCATTCATTCAGCCCAGGTAAACGGAGGTCGCATCGCATTTTGGAACGGGGAGGATTATGGGAAGGCGCTCGGCTGCTGAAGCGAGTGAACAGCTGAGAACATGGCGGCGGCCAACTTCGTCGGCGGCGCGGAGAGCGGTTCCGTATGGTCGCCCACAATTTTTTCCCGAGAACAGACGCGAGCTTTTATTGCCATCATAAGTAAGCGGAATATAGCGGAGCTGCTCTGTGAAGGCGGCCCCCGTCCAAGCCTTGCGAAGTTCGACTTGCGTGTCCGAAGGGATCCCAAAGGCTTCGGCGCAAGCACGAACGACACCGAGAGGTCCGAGCACTGTAGAGCACTGCATGGTAGCGCAGAACTAGCAGCTCCTACCTCGGAGCCGTTCCTGGCTGCGCAGGAGCCTTTCGGACTCGTGGTGCTCGGGGTCCGGCTGGTACGGTCGCGACCGGCGAGGTCTGGCGCGGCGAAGCGCGGAGGCTTCCTCAAAGCGTGCGCACACACGTCGCCTCTGATCCAGAGTGACCCGGCGGCCCGGCCCGGAGTCCTGAACGCATGGGTTTTTATGTTTCTTCCGTCTCGTAACTTCTTCCACAGCACCGAAGACAGCGGGAAGCACGATCTTTACGTTCACTAACGCGTCGAAAGGCCTTCACGTGCGATGCACCGGAAAACGTGGTGCGGCTGGTGCCGGAACTGCATAACTTTGAGCTTTGACACGGCGTGGCGCCACCTTCTAGTGCGCATTAATGTAAACGTTGCCGCGGCGGCTTCGTTCGAAGAACGAGTGGAGTCGATGCGCTGAAGTCGCTTTCATGTAAACGAGGCTTGTGACAATCACGTGACTTTTTGTCGTTGAAATATTAGGCATATTTATTACATTTGAATATATATATATATATATATATATATATATATATATATAAGTGTTCGCTAGCCAGATACCAACCTGCTTCGATTATACCTTCGTTGTTTGCTTGTATTTTCCTGTATGTAGATCGTCGCCAGTCCTGAAAATTTCCCAGGTATTATATACAATTCGTACAACCACACTGATCGTGTCTTCACTGACAACAAACACGAACATGTTCCTGTTGTGTGTAAAAAATACACATTGTAAAATTAAACTTCAAGTAGTTAAAATAAATGGAAACAAGCAATTAAATACATATATTGATCGAACACGAGAATGCGTTGTTGAGCATCCAAACAAATAAGTAATAAATAATGTTATTTCGAATATACAAGTAGAGTGAAACTATCGTTGTCCAGTGTGTGTACCAGCTCAGAATATTTTAAGATTCTAGCTGTACTGTGAGAGGGTGAGCATTGGAGTCAGTTGATGTACCTGAAACTAACGTTAACATTCTATGAATGTCTTTAAGTGATAATCTCTGCGAAGATGGAAAAGATATTTCATTACTGAGGCCAGAGCTTTTGACAGGCATGGTTAAGAAGGCAACACATCACGGCACTAATAAAATTTTCGCTCCACGCAACAATATTGCACCAGGTTGGTGAAAATGTTGAAAACTGAAATGCTACAATTTGCTATGTTTGCCCGGTCATCAAGGTTTGCCTCATATGTCAGAATGGGGCTTCCCAATATAAAAATCAATTGAATTACGTCAAATTTAAGACCAAAGTGCAAACCTATTTGATAAAAAAGTTGCCAAGAACAAGTCTTAGACACTGAAAAAAAAAACAGATATGCACTGGATCTGTGAAGTGCCTCATTCTGCATTTCGGTTCCTCCTAATATTCCACTCTGGTCTTTTTTTGCACGGGTGACGCGGACCTTTGGATGCGTCGGTCTGAATTCTTAAGGGCAATGATGCAACGGGTTGCAGGAAGCCGTACTGAGATCTCCACTTGTGTTGACCTAACCGTTCAAGGTGTGAGGCAACTATGACTGAAGCTTAGAATTCAATTGTTACGCTTGATGTAGTTTAATGCCTACCCACCAAAGAATAAGCCATTCGCATGTAGCTAAAACCCAAACCAAGCTACTTTGCGTGTTTATTCATTAATGTGCTTTTGTGCGTAAAACTGGTTACTTCAATCTCAGCAACCAATCCTTCGGAACCAATTGAAAATGAAACTCGTGAAACCCAAGTCCCGACACACAGGAGCAACAGCACCGAGATCATTTTCGAGGAAGATTGAGTCCAAGGCAAGCAGCAAATTTATAGTCCTGGAGCGTGCAACCGTTGAACGTTCCTATCCCTTAAATGATGTAAATATAATTATTGTATCCAGATGAAGAACAACCCCTCACACTGCCAGCATCGAAATTCTCAAAGTTCGTAGCAGTGGAGGCAGATACTTCAGCAGCATTAGTGCAGACAAGTTTAAAGGTTCCTGCTCTGCAAGAAAAGTATGGACCAGGTAATATGCACCATCCCAGGGCCATGAGTCGAAATTTTGTATCTGCTTCTGTTACGGATAATGATTTACCTGGGGTCACTATAAGCAACATTCAAAAAGTCTTCCATACCAAAGAAAAATATCTTGGTGAATTTTGTGAACAGCATGCTCCTGCAGCCATGCACAGTTGAACATTTAATGTTCTTTCACTGATTTCTCTGATGACAAACAAATCAAGATTGATGAGCTGCATTAAAAAGTGAACCTTCTTCAGAAAACAAAATGCCAAACTGCAGAATGAACTGTGGGCCATCAAAGGTCTGTACATTATACTTCCGTTGCAATGTTTTGTGCTTCTTCCATATACAATTTGTCATTTTATGTGGGCCATTATTTTAATATAAATTAAGTTTGCTTTCTAGGTTCTTTTTTATTTCGGTCTTGGGGCTGTTTTGCTGGAATAAGAGCCCTAAGGGTAAATGGTGTCTACGTTATCAACTCCCTAAAATTAGAAGATATTAATAAAATTAAAATAACTGTTAAATAAAGAACTAAGAACTTGGAATGGTAAGCATACTGGTAGAGATAATATAAATAAGGGGAATAAGATGAAGCACAAGGAAAACAAAGACGGACGTTCGTCCGTCCTTGTGTTTTATGTTATTCCCATTAGTTATGTTAACAACTGAACTTTGACATGAATATATAGACAACCAATTTCAATGACAGTTAACATTTGGCACATACTTATCGGTGCTTTTTGGCACATGCAACAACCCTAAATATGAGCCGCCTAATAGCTAAACTTTGACCTGGTAGTGATGTTTGATAATAGATGTCATCAGCTGCTTGGACACAAAATAATTATTGTGGACAAGCATTACCACAATAACAAACAACTCTGGTAAAAATTATTTTCTCCCACTTCTCCAACCTTACTGCGGTATGATGCAATTTACCTCGACTTTGGGCTGGCAGTATGGCCAGTTTAATAATGTTGCTTGCACACTTGTTAGTAGGCATGCTCGTTCTGAAAAGAGTAAATCTTTTACTACAGAGATCAAAAGAGGCGACCTTCGACCAGATCAGCTAAGGTCACTAAGAAACAATAACCAAAGGAGCAACAGGTGGTCAGACCGGACGGTATAACATGCATTGAAATTTCAGCTGGCCTGTGGAAGTAGAGGTTACAACCTTTTGAAGAAAAGCTACCTCATTTTACATCCGAGGTGCGCACCCGCGAGGATGGAATATCTTAGGTTCCTTGCAGGTTCGCATTTCAATGTGGCAGCAGCCAAAAAAAAAAGAGGATGGCCTGAGATTTGTTTTTGTTAAACCTGCTCAAGGTGTTCTGAACGAGCTGCTTCCTCTAGTGAAGTGCAAAGTAAGCTCAATGCTCCCCCAGGAATGGCACTGTGTCTTGCTTGTTGACGAGAACTAACTGGAAGATGGCATGGTTTTCGATCCAAGTACAAGGACCACAATTGGTGCACTAACTATCGCACAAGCTGAACTTAAACGACCAGATCAGCTGAACAACCAGGGCAAGTTTTGCTACATACGGACTGGTCTTAAAAGTAGTCTAGACTCTGTCAGATAGAAGCATACAATTTGCTACCATTTTTTTCTGGTGAACAACGGTACTTACCCTAATAATAAGCATTAATTGTTTTCACTGCAGTGTAATTAAGATATTTGAATAAATAGCTTTAGTGTGCTTGCTGCCTTTCAGCAGCGCGGGGCATCAATACTCAAAAATGCATTTGGAAATACAAATACTGGGATAAATTAAAATAGTAGCTAAAATACTGATACTAAAGATATCTGTAAAAGCGTATCGCGATACGCATAGGAAATACATATTAAATAGAGACAAATAGTATTTAAATACAAATACTAGAATACATTTTAGGGAGGGCAGAAATACAAATACAGAAGTACTGATACTGCAATACATTTTTTAAAATTAGTTTGAGACGCCAAATGAGATGAAGATTGAAATTGGAAGTGGAAGTTTTTGACCCTGAAATTACTTTCCCGTAGGGTTGGCGCTTTGACTTGAAGGTAGTGATTTGGAGGACGAGGAGTCTTCAATGGGCTCAAAAAAAAAATTCCATCAAGGACTGACCGTGGTCCCTTCCCTGACATCCTGTCTGTCTGACGAGGGAGGCGCAAAGACTTCGACATCTAAATAAAATATGTCATCTTGAATCTCATCAAAATGTCACCATGCCCTTGTCCAATAAGGACCCCCCTTTCAACGTTTATCACATGACGTCACAGTGGAATGAACTTGTATTCTTTGTCTTCAGGTGTGGCCTTGAACATGAAAGTATACCACGCTGCTGTTTGAAAGGACAATACGTACTTTCGTTGTAGGTTTCCTCGTTGAAGATGGTGATAGGCAGTGTCATTTGGAATTTTCCAGAATAGTGGATAACGCGAAGCATTCTGGAACACATGTCTTAGCTTCTGTTACGGTTGCATCTAGAGATGTTGTCAAGCAGACAATTCACCTGATCCTTACCGAACGGCATCAACATGTATTATTTGTTTTCCTAATAGCTCCTACGAGCTGCAGCAACAAAACTCTTACACTTGAATCTTCAACTCTCATCAAAGCACACTGATCATTAGGCACTATTTAACTAAGTAAGCTCTCAACGTTTTCCGGTTTAAAAACAAAAACAAAAGAACACGTTTTTTTTTGCTGTTAGACTTTGAGATGAAGAACATAACTGTGTTTCACTTAATCCAGGCAGACGTCGGAGCATCGTGCTCAGCGCAGCGGAAAGTCTTGATGTGAACGAGAGACAAGAGTCTCCCATATTAACATCCATCACTATCACGTTTTCTTTTCTGGTGTTAATTCGTACCTCTTTAATCTGACACCAACCGATATAGTGTGAAGTAAGCGACAGGTATCCCAATCTATTGTTAACACGGATATGTGTGCTACACCAGTTAACAATATTGTCACGAATGACAAGTGATGAGGCGGCGAATGACTGAGTAAACTGAACGTTTAATGGGGCGAACTTGTGCCGAAAAATAAAAGGAAAAAAGAAAAATAACAACAGAGCGTCGCGGGCGTCGAAGCAGCAAGATCGAACGCTGAGGCGAAACTGACCCTGGCTCGCTACGCGAGGCCCCTTATGTACACGCGTGAGCTTCTGCAAAAATCGGCGCAGAAAGTTCGACGCGTAGAACTATCGCACCTTGAACAAGCACCAGTATTCTCGAATTTATCAAAACACTAAAATGCAGAACACTAAAATGCAAAGGACACGCCACTCCCAGGAATCGAACCCTGGCTTTTCGCAGGGGGAGGCAGGTCCAATAACCGTTAGGCCACGCGCGCGCGGCCTACTTGGCCAGTTGCGCGCGCGTCATTACACCCCCCTTTTAAAAGTGCATCGCCCCGATGCAACACAAAACAAAACAAAATAAAAGGAACGATAAACTAAAGAGTCTTTTGGAGCACATAAGGTCCACAGTCCTATCGAGCGTTGTATGGCTTCAGGCGCACGACGTGGACGACCTCAGGTCGTGGTGGGCGGCGTGACGATGTTCGTGTTCCGTCGGGCATCACCTCGTAGTTCAGCTCGCCGAGGCGACGAAGTACCTTGTTTGGTCCAAAGTACCTTTTCAGCAGTTTCTCACTGAAGCCGCGGCGACGGATGGGCGTCCACACCCACACCCTGTCTCCTGGCTGGAAGTGGACGTCCCTGCGACGAAGGTTGTAGCGGCCCGCGTCGACGCGTTGCTGGTCTTGAATCATGAGTCGGGCGAGCTGGCGGCTCTTCGGCCCGTTGAGCAACCGCCTGGGCGTCGTCGCTCTTATTGTCAGATGGCTCATGGGTCAGCATGGCGCCAAGCATGGTCGTTTCCTTCCGACCATGTTCTAGCTGGAAAGGTGTGAATCCAGTGGTCTCTTGAACCGCCGTATTGTAGGCGAAAGTGACGTAGTGGCAACACCTCGTCCCACGTCTTGTGCTCTACGTCGACGTACATACAGATCATGTCGGCGATTGTCTTGTTGAGTCGCACCGTCAGCCCGTTGGTCTGCGGGTGGTACGCAGTGGTACGACGATGGCTGGTGTGACTGAGCCGGAGGATTTCTTGGGTCATGTGTGCCATGAACGATGATCCGCGATCTGCAATCAGAACTTCGGGAGCGGCGTGCCGGAGGACGATGGACTCGATGAAAAACTTGGCGACTTCCACAGCAGTCCCTGAAGGAAGGGCTCTCGTTTCGGCATACCGCGTGAGATAATCTGTGGTGACGATTATCCAGCGGTTTCCCGACGTTGACGGCAAAAAAGGGCCAAGTAGATCCATTCCGATCTGCTGAAATGGTGCGGTCGGGGGAGCAATCGGCTGCAGGAGACCTGCCGGCTTCGACGGCGGTTTCTTACGTCGCTGGCACTCGTGGCACGATCGGGTGTAGAGTTGGACGGCTTTCGGGAGCTTTGGCCAGTAATACGTTTCACGAATACGGCCAGTGTTCGGCTGTAACCGAGGTGTCCGGACGTCGGGTCGTCGTGACATGCTTCAAAGATCTCCTCCCAAAGGTCGGTCGGGATTACCAGCAACCACGGTGTGTTGTTGTCCCCGAAGTTCTCTTTGTAGAGTACTCCTTGTCGAATGGCGAAGGTCGGCAGTACTCGTGAGAAGACACGTGGCACGGTACTCCCGCCCCCTTCCAGGTGCTCGATTAATGCGCACAGCTCAGGATCGTCCCGTTGACGTCATGCCATGTCGTCGGTGTTCACTGCTCCTAGAAACCACTCATCGTCATTGTCGTCGCTGCAGCCGGAAGGGGTTTCGACGGGGGCTCTGGACAGGCAGTCGGCGTCGCTGTGCTTGCGGCCTGACTTGTAGACCACTGTCATGTCGAGCTCTTGTAGTCGGAGGCTCCATCGAGCGAGGCGTCCTGACGGGTCTTTGAGCTCCGCAAGTCAGCAGAGCGAGTGGTGGTCCGTGACTACACGGAACGGGCTCCCGTACAAGTAAGGACGGAACTTCGTGTTCGCCCAGACGACCGCAAGGCATTCTTTCTTAGTCGTGGAGTAATTTTTCTCCGCCTTGGACAGTGTCCGACTTGCGTAGGCGATAACTCGCTCAGTGCCCTCTTGCACTTGAACCAGTACCGCGCCAAGTCCAGCGTTAGTTGAGTCCGTGTGAATTTCGGTTTCCGCATCTTGATCGAAATGTCCAAGAACAGGAAGTCTGCAGTCGTCGCTTCAGCTCGTCGAATGCCTTCTGCTGCTCCTCGGCCCACTCGAACTTCTCGGCATCCTTCGTGAGATTTGTGAGCGGTGCGGAAATCTTTGCGAAATCCCGAACGAAGGTTCGATAGTAGGCACAAAGCCCAAGGAATCTTCGCACGGCCTTCTCGTCTGTCGGCACTGGAAATGCCGCGACGGCGCGAGTTGTCTCGGGGTCTGGGCGGACGCCTTCGTTACTAACCACGTGACCTAGGGACTTCAGTTCGTCATAGGCGAGCCGGCACTTTGACGCCTTGAGTGTGAGCCTGGCGGTCTGTATGGCTTGGAGAACAGCTCGGAGTTGCCGCAAGTGCTCGTCGAAGTCAGTTGAAAATACTACGACGTTGTCAAGGTAGACGAGACAGCTCTGCCACTTCTGCCCTGCCAGTAGGGTGTCCATGACACGCTGGAAATTTGCTCTCGCCGTGCATAGTCCGAAGGGCATAACCTTGAACTCGTACAGTCCATCCGGCATGACGAAGGCTGTCATTTCTCGGTCCCGTTCGTCGACTTGGATCTGCCAGTAGCCGCTCTTAAGGTCCATCGATGAAAAATATCGAGAGTGACGCAGCCGGTCTAGAGTGTCGTCGATGCGGGGGAGTGGGTAGACGTCTTTCTTCGTCACCGCGTTCAGCTGCCGGTAGTCCACGCAGAACCTACGCGCTCCGTCCTTCTTCTTAACAAGCACGACTGGAGAGGCCCACGGACTACTTGAAGGTTGGATTATGTCGTCTTTCAGCATCTCTTGGACTTGCTCCTGGATCACTTCCCCTTATTTAACGGAGACTCTGTACGACGATCGATGCACAGGGCGCACGTCGTCCTCGGTAACGATTCGGTGCTTCGCAATGGCGGTTTGGCGCACCTTCGACGACGTTGCAAAGGAGTCACGATATTCGGCAAGACGGTTAATTAGCTGTCGTCGTTTCGGGCCCGGAAGCTTAGGGTCAATGTCGAGCTGCGCTGGCGACGTACTGTCTTGCTGAGGTGGTGAGGATTCATCAGTAATGGCGGTGATTTCGGCGGAGTTTCGGAGTTACTCGACCTGGCCCACGGCTGCACCTTTCGTGAGGTGTTGCGCTTCATTTCGAAAGTTCGTCACGAGGACCACGGTGCGCCCATCCTGAAGTTCAGCCACTTCTCTTGCGACGCCTATTCCTCTTCCCAGGAGCGATTGAAGGTTGCCTTCCAGAACAACTTCGCCGCTTGTATCTGTATCGGTCTCTACGGGTATGACAGCACTTGATCGCGGAGGCAGGTTCACGTGGTCGGCAGCGACTCGGACGGCGGCTGACGCCATTTGGGTTTCCTCTGAAGGCCGAACAGGCTTGTGCAGCGTCAATCTGTTCTCACCAAGGTCGATGACGGCGCCGTATTCACACAGAACGTCCATGCCGAGAATGACGTCTCTGGAACAGTCTTGTAGAACGACCAACCTCACAGGGCACGTCTTACCGTGAATCTCGACGCGAGCAGTGCATCTCCCGACGTACGTGATGAGATGTCCTCTGGCGGTTCGTATTTGGGGTCCATCCCACGGCGTCATGACTTTTCGAAGGCGGCGGGAGAGCCTCCCACTCAAGACTGAGTAGTCTGCTCCGGTGTCCACGAGTGACGATGCGTCGAGGCCGTCGATAACAACGTTTTGGTTGTTGGACACCGTTGCAGGGGCGTCGGTGCGCTGGGGGGCGTCGGGAGAGTGGGAGTGCTCCGGCGTTCTTGGAGGCTCTTTGCTTTCGTCGTTTTCGGCAACGTCACCTCCAGGCTTTGCCGCACTTAGTTTTCCCGGCGACGCAGGGGAGACAGGCTTTCTCGGCGGGGTCGTAGCGCTGGGGACGCTGAACGTCGTGGCGATGGGGAGCGGGCTTCACGGCGGAGAGACGACACTGGGGAGGGCGAGCGTCGGAGCTACTCATCGATGTCGCGAGGGCGTTCGCCGAACCTCGGGCGTGGGTCGTTCGGGTGGAACCAACGCAGGCCCATTTGCCGGTAGGGACAACGGCGGTAGATATGGTCGGCCTCCCCGCAGTGGTAGCAGATGGATCGTCGATCCGCTGTCCTCCACAAGTCGGTTTTCCTTGGCGCCGGCTGTTCTCCGCGGCCGTACTGACGTACTTCGTCGTTGCGTCGGGGGTACCCCTGCGTTGGTGGATCTCGTCGTGGCGCCACCGGGTAATGTTGAGCAGTTAGCGGTGGTCGTCGGGCCACTGCGGTATAGGTCAGCGTCGGCTCATCGGCTGCGGCCACGGTGACAGGGGCATCCGGAAGGAACGCTCGCTGAACCTCGTCCCGAACAACCTCGGCAATGGAGACTGAGGCCGGGTGCTCAGCAGCCGGCAGAAGCTTCTTAAGCTCCTCCCGGACGACCTCGCGGATGAGCTCTCGAATGTCCGGGATGCCGTGGGCAAGGTCGCAAGGGGACTGCGGAACCACACTGACGTCGGGCAACCTCTGGTAGTGGCTGGCTCGGGCCTGCAGAGAACGCTCGATGTTCGTCGCCTCCGTGACAAATCATTGAACGGTCGTCGGTGGGTTACGTACAAGTCCACCAAAAGATGTCGTCCTTCACGCCACGCATCAAAATGTGCAGCTTGTTTCCCTCGGTGGCCTGAGGGTCGGCGCGGGAGCTCAGGCGAAGCACGTCTTCCACAAAGCTCGTGACGCTTTCATTGGGGCCCTGGGTCCTCGATTGCAGCAGGTCTTCGGCCCTCTCCCTTCAGGTGTTGACTGGCGAATGTTCGCGTGAGTTTTTTCTTGCAAAGGTCCCACGAGGTCAACGAAGCGTCATGGTTTTCGATCCAGCGCCTTGCAGTTCCTTCAAGCGAGAAATAGAGGTTTTGCAGGCGCTGTTCGTCACTCCTCCCGTTGTGGCGAGACACGCGTTCGTACTGGTTGATCCAGTCTTCGACGCCCTCGTAGGTCTCGGCGAAGGGTAGCCTTCCGGGGCTGAGCATGTCGCTTGGCCGGAATGTCATCGGAGGGGTACGCTCGACGGGCATAGAATGTACTACCCCGCACCTCCACCAAAATGTCACGAATGACAAGTGATGAGGCGGCGAATGACTGAGTAAACTGAACGTTTAATGGGGAGAACTTGTGCCCAAAAATAAAAGGAAAACAGAAAGATAACAACAGAGCTTCGCGGGCGTCGAAGCAGCAAGATCGAACGCTGAGGCGAAACTGAAACTGGCTCGCTACGCGAAGCCTTTTATGTACACGCGTGAGCTTCTGAATAATCGGCGCAGAAAGTTCGACGCGTAGAACTATCGCACCTCGAACAAGCACCAGGATGCTCAAATTTGCCAGAACACTAAAATGCAGAACACTAAAATGCAAAAGACACGTCGCTCCCAGGAATCGAACCCTGGCTTTTCGCGGGGGAGGCAGGTATGATAACCGTTAGGCCACGAGCGCGCTGCCTACTTGGCCAGTTGCGCGCGCGGCAATATGGCGACTTTCAGCATGACGGCAAACTTCCGCACGACCACTTGACTTGTCGGCAAGAAAACCTCATATCCGTCGTCCGTCTCTTTTAGTAGCGTTAACAATCCTCTAGAAACCATCGTGTTGTCTTTTTTGGTTGACCCCGTTGACTGTTCATCGCCCAAACGAGGGTGAGACCGTCGTCGACGTCGCTTCTCGCCAGTCGGTGAGACGATCTCATCTTGAGCGGATCATTGGGTCTTGAAGAAGTATGATGCTAAGCAGACATTCGCTGACGATGGGGCAGTCGAGCAAAAATCATGTTCCGAGGCAATCGTCCTGTCGTGACCAGCGTAATCGGATTTTGTTCCATCCGAGCGAAGTCCGAATGTCAAAGGACGGCGGTACGTACAGTACGTCCCACGATGCGGCCGCATCCTGGAGGCGCAGAAAAACCACCCGCCTTGTACAAACGATACCTAACGGCTCTCGTCGTCTCACTTGACAGAAGAAAGAAGCACCGCACTTCTAGAGGCCCGTGCCGTACCGCCATGCCAAAAGGCTTTTATCACTTTTCAATGAAATGATGGAGACATCAACGAAAGTAGACAAAAAGGTTGCCGCCCTGCATCGATAACAGCGCGGTTACCATGGCACCCTCCCAGGCACAAATTTCCTCATGTCGTGCATCTAAATATTTTTGCGTAGTGTCGCTATTCTGGCACCTACGCTGCCATATACAGTTGCTCTAGTTAACATCGAGAAAGCTAGAGGACGCGTTTGTCAATGGGTGTCGGAAAAATTACGGGAATGGCAGTTGACACCGGGAACACTGGTGGACGAGTTTGTCAGCCGGTGTAGGAAAAAATGCGGAAATAGCAGTTGACACCAAGAAATCTCGCAGGCCACTTAATAAACACCACGATTCGTATCTGCTGGGCCAAGGCGGCTTGTCGCTTCGCGTCATCCCAACGAACGACGAATGGCAGAAACACGACTCTTCCTTCAGGGTGGTATTTTAGAGGAGGTGGTTTATTCGGATGCTTTTCGACTTCACTCTGGCTGCTCGTTGCAGTGGCAGCAAGCCTTTTCATAAGATATGTCCCGTCACGACCTGGTATGGGATTAGACGGGAGACATCGCAGATTGCATGTAGCTGTCCAGCTTGCCCGAAGCCCGTACGGTTCAAGCGGGCTTGCTCGCTGAGCAGCCGCCAACTCCGAGGGCCGATAAATTCTTAGAGCCCGGATGCACTTGGGAGGGACGAGACGCAGGACTATTACATTAAGACGCACACGGCATACGCGGCCGTTGCAGAACGCGAGTGTGGTATGGTCTTCCAGCCGCGGGTTTTCGACCCCTTCGATTGCTCAACTGTTCCATTGGGTTTACGCCATCTTTACCTAGTGCTGACGGAAGCTCACCCTCAGAGCAACCCAGCTAGTAGTTTACCGCATCGCTTGCTCCAAGGTGAAAGGGCCCCTATGAGGTAAAGAAGCGAGCGTCATGTCTTACTTCTAAGCTCACTCGGCGAGATACAAATTAGGAGTCTGGCCCCGTTCACATTGCCGAGTTGAAGGAATACTACAGTTGCGATGGGGAAGGTGATTAATATGAGCTTGCGGTTGAACACAGGAAATCCTCTGTTTCTTGAGACCCTGGACTGATCTCCGGAATGCGGACTCGGCGTGTTAGTCGCACTGTACAGAACTCCGTCAGCAATAAATTGTTTAGTAGAGGCTTTGGCCGCTACAAGAATCTGCGGCAGAGTGTTTGTTCGTTGTGTGTGGTCTTAACACTTTGTTCTTTGCATGAGTTCTTCCTGGAAAGACCGGCATAGACGGGGTCACCCATGAAGTCCACCTGGTGGAAGCACGGAAACATCCGTTCTCGCTAGTGCTCAGGGTGACTGAAACTGGTTCAGCTTGGCAGACCCCCGGTGCAGCCGTTTATGGAGACGACGACACCGGCGGTCACCAGAGGAATGGCGAAAAACCGAACGGGCTTCGTTGTCTCCGCGACCTCGACGGTCGCGGGCGGTTAGTTATATGCCCGCGACGGCATCCACGCAGAATGGGACAGGTCCGTCCGCGTTGGGAGGACCAGCTTAGAGCATGCACCCTCTTTTTCGTGGTGAACGGGACAGCGAGCAACGGACAGGAGCCTGTCGACATGGTCGCGGCTTCGCTAGAAAAGTCAGCTGAAACCGGCACCAAGAAAGACCAACGCCGGTGGTCCCACCGTCATCTACTCCGGTTTCGGAAGCTACAAAATGGCCACCCCGGCAACACCAATAGCACCCCGAAACCTCAGACGACCTGACCAAAGCGTTCACCTGTCTCCTCGGTTCATCAAGGAATGACACCCTGGCTGATATGGAATAACTTCTCTATGAGGCCCATGAGACCACAAGTACCAGAAGTCATCTGAAGTCCGGGCCTTGAGGGGGAGAGAGTGCGGGAGATAAGGGTGGAAGACGACGGGGCGGATGTCACGTGAAAAGCGGTCGGCCGAGGAGGCATGAGCTTGCGCCAGATAGAGCGTGCTGCGCGAGGCTAGGGCCGGGCAGGAACGATGAAGCCGGTCTGTCCCATGGCGATCCACGGAGCGGTCCTCCAGCGAGGTTTGACCCAGGACAGGCTGGAAAGGCGAGCTCTGGCCATACCGTCCTAGGGCATGACGATCCCGGAGCGGTTGCGAAACGAGACTTGGGCATTGATAACCCGGAACAGCTAGCCTACCCAGCGTTGGCGTGGCAAGGGTGATCATCAGGCGTTGACACGAACTCCGACTGCGAGCACTGAACGACGGGCCACAACCAGGGTCACGGGCCCAGACTTCCGGCTCTCGAGGGCGGGCAGCCGGGAAGTACAGTAAACCTATTCGATGTCTTCTCGTTGGGAGACTAGCAATCACAGGACCGATCGGTTAGTGATTATTATAGAGCGACCCGACCAACTCCTGCCTGGCCTGTCCTCTACCTGAACCCCCTCATCGGTACTCACCGTCTGTAGGACCGCCTCTTTGCATCTTCACATATTCGAACTTCTGACCACCCACACAATCATACGCTCTGTCTCCCTTCCCCCCTTTCCTCTCACCTTCCTTCTCGTACATTATGATGCTGTTTTATTCTGTCCTTCCGTGGCTCCACTTGTTCTGACTATCAGGTCGAACGTCGTACTTGGCTACTCATTTTGGACGTCGTCCTAACTATTTCCTACATTCCCTTGCTGGGGAAGGCACCCTTCCCCCTCCCCTCAAACACTCGGCTCTACCAGCCGTTGCGCGCCCACCATCTGACTTTCTCTGCGCTTTACCCCTTCCAGTTCCGCCTCCACTGCTTCCCGCTTCTCTCCTGCCTTTACCATTGCATCTATCTTCTCAGGTTGCCCTTCCGACTGGTTTGCTCCGCTCCCGCTCCTTGCCATCAGGCTCTCCCTCAGCTCTCTGGCCTCGGCCTCCAGCGCCGCCCTACTCTTTCTTTCTTTCCGCAGTTCCTCCACCAGCCCCTCTACACATCCCTCCTTATTTCTTCTTGTGCTCTACCTGTCTTAGACTGATCCTGCAGGTGAACATTGCCTTCTGTTCCATCCCAGATTCAGAAACGAGGATTCATCCAAATAGCACCACCCCAACACTCGCCGAAACGCACCTACCCTTCGCCTTCGTCCTCGTCTCATTTTTTTTCATTTTTCGCGTTCGTCTTGCCATCATTCACTACATACACTACGGCAAGTATTAAGTATTCAGTCGTCTCCTTGGCTTTTTGATACAGTGTTGCCAACCGTCAAAAATGCGCGGAATTTTTTTATTTTTTTTTAATTTGGGCATTGAAAATAAAATATATACATAAAAAAATCTTGCTCAAAATTTCGCCTGTTTTTTTTTTTTTTTTAAATCAGGCTTTGTGGAAGCCGGAATCGTGTATTATTTGCTGTTAAGGAACCTGAGAATTGATATTTACTGTTTATTTATAATATTGCTACGTATATAAGTTTTATTATCGGTGTCGGTTGCGCTTTAAAAAGTACGCGCATTTTCAATATATTTGGAAAGTATTTTAAATTTTTTTTTTTATTTTGTGCCTAAGGTATATTTTTATATAGTATACCTAAATATTTCAACATATTTTTTTTCAATAATTCGTGCACATATCACCTACATAACAGAGCACGTATCGCCCAATACATTTTAATAGTAGTTGAAATACCAGGGATTATATATTTAGTACACCTTTAGCGTATCTCTAATACTACCTGCACTTTAAATACACTCTAAACGTATTAAGTGCATGATATGACTATATATTACACAATATACAAATGATATATATGTACACATTACATAGCACACTATACACGAACTCATCTCTGTTACGTCACGGCGCGGTGGTGGCGCGTCGGTCGCACTTCCGGTCTGGGGCTGTGGGCGGAAGGCCCCATTTGAGACGTGTATTCCTGCGTTGTTTTGAAAGGAACCAGACAAAAACCTGCCTTCTCGTCAAAAGCCGCGACTGGGACTGTACCAAAAGAGTCGAGAAAGGTTTGAAGGTCAGTTTTAATGTGTTCGGTTCCTCCAAGAACGTGGATATGTGCCGTGAAAAGGGAAAACCAGACGCCGTCGGACCACGATTGCTTGGACGGGAAGCACTTTGGGTTGAATTCACGAATATTTGTGGTCAACACATTTGTTTGTTTTGTTCCAACATGAACGCCGGGAAACCGTCAAGTTGTACGGACCAGCACCAGCAGCGGACTACGTTCAGTGCGTCTTCAAGTTCAAACGGCCGCCTGATCGTTCGAACTGTCGTCTGCTCTTTCAAACGCTTCTGCCTGTCGTCTGCTCTTTTAGACGACGCCGGCCCGTAGACCAAATGTTGGCCCGGTACTTGCGATAAGAAGTAAGTGCAGGCCTCAAAAGACTTAATTTTGAAGGTTGGTAAGCAGACTCGATGTAAACAGTAGATACAAGGAGATGTTGATCATTGTTACCAGTGACCATCACCGACTAGTTATGCCTAATTCACTTAGTCCGATTCTGCTTGCGATTTTCAATATCGACGTCGACCATCTCAGCTGCGGTTCACGCTTTTACAGCCCGAGCGGCGTCGCGACTGAAAATTGCGAGCGAAATCTCATCATGCGAATCAGGCTTTAGCGTACATACTGCGGCGTCAACGCGGAATGAATCGCCACATGTCACATTTTTCACGTGAAGTTTTGCGGTGTAACGAGCCTCGGTAATTTCGCTGACGCCGCTAAAGCAGTCAGACATCGCCAGGAAGACGTAGAATCAACAATTCGAACGCGAAAAAGGGCAGGGGGACTCACACCGACGTCGACAACATCGCATTTCAATGGTTTGTTTTTGGGCGACAGCGAGCTTCTTGCCCACACCTCCATCGCGCATGCGCGGCGCCGGTGCGTTCCGCTAGGGGCGCTCCGGTATGTTTGTAAACATGAGTTAGTGTATATATGTAGAAACACTAAATTTGATTATTTTTAAAGTTGAACTGATCATGAAGCAGAGTTTCTGCTTTACAGAGTTTCAGCTTTTCGTTTCTTAGATTTGTCATTCGCTTCAAGAAGCCGGTTGTTTATTCTACAACAAAATGTTTTCAGTAAAATATTTGTGCTGCGCCACAACACATGTGCTTCGGCACCAGCTCGCTCGTGGGTCCATCCTCACAGTTGCCATTTTTGCACTGGATCTTCCCTTCTGGCTCGCTTTTCGGATGAGTAAAGTGGACTGTCGGGGAACTTCGATGGGATTGCGGCTTCACGAAGGCGGGAATGTGTCAAAGGGACAGTGACCAAGCACCCGGTAGCATTCTTCAGATATGAAGCCTCTCGAACTATCTCTTCGTGGTGGTGGTGATGTTGTTTTAATAAAATAATCCGAAAGAAGAGGTGGGATGCAGGGTGATAGGTTAGTCTCCCAGGAGAGGGAACAGCTGTATCACCCTGCTGGGAAGTGGGGCGAAAGGGGGACAGAGGTGAGGAAGGGAGGGGAGTAAGTATACATCATAGTTGGGATGCGATTCTTCTTGACGACGACAAATAATCGAGGACCGCTCGAAGAACACTTGTTCGCACTGCACGTGATCCCGTTGGGAACAAAACCTTTGTCGTATTCGGAGAAGGTATGGCGGCTATGTTCACATTTTCAAGGAAACTTTTACGATAGTCTGCAAGTAACGGGCACGTCCATAAAATATGGTCAAGGTCTTCCACCACGTTGCAGGCTTCACATTGCTGGGAAGAGGAGCGCCCAATGAGGTGGAGTCGTGCTTTTGTGTTGGCGCATCCGACTGGAAGTTGATGAACAGGCGCCTGTTCTTTCTTTTAATTTTTTCTTCGGAATGAGATGTGGAGGAGATCCTGCTGCTGTCTCAGGGTCGGGGTGTAGCGTTCTAATGTTTCTTTGAATAAAAGAACTGGCCGAATTGTATGTGTGCACAAAGAAGCTTGGTGAGCTGTCGGAGTTGGCAGATGTGGCAAGAGCATCGGCGTCTTCGTTGAAAGTAAAAGGTGTTTCCATTTCTGCCTGCGGTTTGTGCAAGTTCTGCAGTTGTTCGAGCAAGAGGGGAAGCATCCTCCAGGTTCATGAGTTGGCGTAACGCTCCTTTTGAATCCGTAAAGCCCACAACCGATGGGGGAGCTGGAGGGAGGGGTGTCTCAGTGATAGCTAGCCAGATAGCCGTTAATTCAGCTGTTGTGGTGTCGAAGCAAGTATCAAGCTGTCCCATGTTGCTCAGGCCAAGTTCCGGGACAGTGTACGCTGCTGTAGCTGTGTTTTTCTTAATACTGCCATCAGTGTAAATATGTAACATTCTATCGTAATATGTATGTATTAGTTCTAAAGCCATTTTCCGCGATATCACCGCTCCTACCGGCCGACGTTGTGGTAGGTCAAAAATCTCCGTGGCAACTTTGAAGAGTAACTCCTGATGTGGTGGCGGCAGAGGTGGGACGTTTTCCGGATAGCCAATTGAGTCACGGAAAGCTTTGGCGACTTGACCAAAGCGAGAATGGTGTCGGGATGCTAGTTTGTCGATGAAATTGGAAGTTGACTGGGCACGGTGAAGTCTAGTCATGTGTCGTCCAGCCCTCTCATGGGCCTGCAGCTCTAGTGGTGAATCCCCTGCTTCGATTAGTGTGGGTAGGCACTGCGAAGTTTTAGGGAGGACTAAGCATATGCGTAAAGCTTTTCTGTGAAAGGGCTCGAGCTTCTTCCATTGCGCGTTTGATATCGTCAGAAGAGGGAGAACGCAGAGGAAGCGGTTTACAATAAGTCCCTTATAAAGGCTCAGCATTGTATTTTGACTGCTTCCCCAGTCACGACCGGCGATGCGTTGGATTGCACCAAGAAGCTTTTCAGCCTCTGATAAGACTTTTTTTACAGCAGGTTGCCAGTTTACTCTGTTGTCAATAATGACACCGAGATATTTGACGGTGTTTTCTCTCCTAATCCGCTTGCCATGTAACTTCAAGGATTAATATTCACCTCGAAGGCGTCCACGTGGTCGGTAGGTTAGTGCAATTGTTTTTTCTGTAGATATTTTTAGCCCTGCGTGGTGCAAAAATGATGCAGCAACATTGAGGGCGCGTTGCAGCCTGGCTTGTACTGTTGTAGATAGGCGGGTGGGTCCAGTGCACCACAAAGCAATATCGTCGGCGTAGATCGTGCAATGAATTGGAAATGTTTCCGACTGAGGTAGTGCAGGAGGAAGTCCAGCCATCACTATGTTAAATAGTAATGGGTTTAGGACACTTCCTTGTGGGATGCCTTGAGTGCTATCTCGTGCAGAACTCTTTCCTCTTGGTAACTTTACGTAAAATGTTCTTCCCCGGAGAAAGGCTTCGATGAAGTGATATATTTTCACACCAATTCCAATAAGTCTGAGACGTTCAAGAATAATTGTCTGTGGAAGAGCATCGTAAGCTCGATGCATATCTAGAAACACCGCATGTACGATTTTCTTTTGTGCCTTTGCTTGTTCGAGGGATGAGGTCAGATCTCTTATTGTATCTGTAGTAGAGCGACATTGAGAAATCCCGAAATCTGATGAGCAAAGGAGTCCGCCTGCTCTAGCTGCCAGTTCAAACGTCTATAAACCATGCGCTCCATCAATTTGCAGAGGCAAGAGGTAAGAGAAATTCGTCGGTACGAGGAAGCCTCAGTTGTTTCTTTTCCAAATTTAAGAATCGGCGTTATTGTTGATTGCCGCCAGCATTCGAGAATGTCTCCAGAGTTCCAGATGTCGTTGAGATGAGTTAGAAGTACAGGCTGATGTTCGGTGTCGAGATTCTTTAAGGCCTGGTTCGTAATTCCGTCTGGCCCAGGTGCGCCTCGTCTTCGGCAACGAGAAAGCGCGAAGGTGAGTTCAGCGTGCGTAAAGTTGTTATCAATGCAGACGGTGGTGCGACATGCAATGTGAGGCTCAGGTGCGGAGGGGGCGTCCCGTGGCAGGCTGACTTTACGCGCAAACTCGTTTGCGAAACTTTCGGCCAGGCTTGACATAGTGATGTTGCTTTTAATAGCAATAGCCGCAAAAGGACAGCTAGGGGAAATCGGAGTGAGGAAGCATTTTACTGTTTTCCAGGGTGTTCGAGACCCCGAGTCTGTGTTTAGGGAATCACTCCGTTGATGCCACTGCGTTCTTCCGAGCCGAACCGTGTGTCTTCGGAGCACAGCCTCTATTCGCCTTGATACAGTCCAGTCTTTCGCCTTGTCTGTTCTTCTAGCAACTCTTTGAGCTCGCCGCGCAGCCGCACGAAGATTTAAATAAGTGAGGTCAGGAATGGGCTTCGCTACGGGGAGAGTTATAGTTTTGGTGGCTGCAATGAGTGCTGTTGATATCGCGCCCTCAATTTCAGGTATCGGTGGGACGGACATCAGCTTGGATAGACACGAACTATATAGATCCCAGTTGATCAATTTATGAATTTGTTTCTTGATTGGGATACTTTTTTGAGGCGTCAGTCGGATGGGAAGGTGGTCACTACCCCATGAGTGCGGCTCTATGTCCCATACCATTTGGATGTCTTGGGAAGCAAATGTGAGGTCGAGCACGCTGGCATTTCTTAGGTGTGCTCGGACAAAAGTTGGTGTCCCTGAGTTGAAGCATTTGAGATCGAGGTCGCTCATAATGTCTAACAGTGCTGTGCCTCGTGATGTCGTCACATCACTACCCCAAGTGGGGTGATTAGCGTTAAAATCTCCACACCATACTAAGGGACCCGAACAGCGTGCGCGAATTAGCCGTATTGATTCAGCATCCCAAGGCTGACCTGGGCAAACATAACTGGATATGATTGTAACGTCCCGCCCAGACAAGCGCAAAGTAACGACAACGTGTTCATCAATTACAGTGTTAATGTCTTCAAGCTTGACCTCTATTTGCGAGATGTACCGTTTCACGAAAAGTGATGCCCGTGACCTTCCGTCTGGATGGCGTGTTTTGCTGTGATATTCGACGTATGGTGAAAGCCTGTGTGTACCGCGCTGAAGATATGACTCTTGAAAAGCAAGAACATCCGTTTGGGTTTCCCTCAGGCGCTGGCGGAGGTCTGGTAGGCGTGTTTTAAGGCTGTTGGTGTTCCATTAAATAACGGTAGGGAGGTCTTGTGCGGGTCGTGTCCTAGGACGTCGTTTGGTTTGGCTGGGTTTACCCATATTGCTGGTTATTCAGCCCATCATGCAGCACTGAACATTTTAATACTGTTTCCATTGAGAGCAAAGCTTGAACTTCAGCAAGGTCGCTTGCTCCCGGTAGGGATCGAATGATAGTTTTGGAGCCACAAATAGCATTGTAAGCAAAGGATTCTGTTCCAAGTTGCCGGATGGGGTAGGTGTCTTGTGTTGATTTGATTCAGGAGTCCTCAGTTTTGGTGGCCTTCGAAATCGAGGAGCAGGCGTAGGCCGTCGAATTTCTGATGATTGGCTAGATTCTTGTTGATGGCGGCCGTTGTTTTGTTTCCTGTTGTTTGGAAGATGAGGGTAGTTCTCCTCATTAACCATCAGATTATGCTCCACGGTTGGCTTTACAAAATCCGGGTTTACAGCTGTTGGTTTGCGTTTTGGAGATTTGCCGTACTTCATGTCTGTATTGCGTGCAAATGTTGCTGCCTTCGTGCTAGGACATAGGAGGTATGATGCCGGGTGAGGTCCACCACAGTTTGCGCAGCAAGGTTGACGCCTCAGTGAGCAGTCCTTGTGGCTGTGTGCTCCCGCGCAGATCTTGCATTTCTGTGGGCCTTTACAGTACTTAGCCATGTGGCCATGCTTCTGACAACGGAAGCATTGCATGGCAATTCCGAAGTACTCTTGTACGGGGTGGCTCGTAAAGCCGAGAAACACTTTTGTTGGCATTGGTTTGTCAGGTCGAAATGTGAGGATCACACTCTCGTGAGGCTTGACTGTTATAGTTTCGTCGTCATTTCGGATTTACGATGCTTGTCGACGGACTGTTGTCACTCCGGAGTCTTTCAAGTACTCCAGCAGCTGCTCATCTTTGTATTCTCGGGGCACTCCTTTTATTTTGCCGACGCTTCTGGAGTACGATGCGGGAACACTACTTGTACATCTAATTCCAGCGAGTGCTGTGGTGGCGAGGAGTTTTTTGGCTGATGTCAGAGATGACACGTTCCCGACTAGGTTACCATCTTTTGTAAAATGGTGGGCTAGTAGCTTTTCTTGCGCTACGGCGACTATATCTGTGGCCAGGTTGTTAGGGTTTACCAACCAAAAGGATGCCATTGGATTGGTAGCCTTGAACATGATTGGGATTCCTGTTGCTCGATTTTTTCTAAGAGATACCAGCGTAAATGGGGTGGGGTCGTCGTCCTCATTGCTTTGCATGTCGTTTTCGAATTCGCTCATGTCTCGGTGTCTTTTTGCGCACGTAGTGTTCCGGTCAGAGATGTTCGGGGAGGCGGTGCAATTGTTCAGGCCAGGGTTCGACATTGTCTTTGACGGCAGTCCAAAAGCGGTACTGTAGTCCGCCCGAAGGCGTCAGATGACCGCTCTCTGCGCAGTCTGCACTGCTATTTGTTTTGCATTTTGGGGAAAACTTACAAATCGCGAAACTCTAGCCCATATTTAGTACTTGGACTGAACAAGATCATCTCGTGGTATTGGACTTTTCAAGCCCTCCGCAGCTCTTCGTTCCGGGGAAATGAAAACAAATGCGCTTTCGAAACCGAACTGCAGCTCGCGCTGTACCGTGCAACTTATTATGTTTCCGGCATGTCGATATTACTATAGTCAGATCAAAAATAATCCTGGGAGACGCTGCATAGACGTTTCAGATGCCGATAGCTCGTTCACTGTGCCAGTAACACACACAAGCACCTAATCCAAACACAGTGGACGTGTCTGAGTAATCCTTAACCGGGTATTAATTGTGGCACGAAATGGCCACAGAGACGTGCCAACTCAAACTTCTCTGCTTCGCGAGAACACCAGACAAGTTATTTCAACCGCAATAAACGTCTGAAACGAGATGACTCCCCGTTTTTGCCAGACGACAGCCAGAGAAACGGAGAATGACTATACGCTTACAAAAAATGAAACGAGTTTCATGTGAAATTTGAAGGATTCACTCTATAAACCGAGTTGAGTGTAAATTGAAACGCAATATGTCATTTTCTTATGAGTTCCTATTGAACCGTCACAAGACATTCATCACCGAGTAAATTAAATTTTAGCAATTTCAAATTCAGTTGAATTGTTTACAATAGTGTTTTAATTGAATTTTCGCGATTTAGTTTCAATTTAATGTTTGTCACTGTGTTTCAATGAAAGAGTTTTGCAACTGTTTTAAAAACACTGCAACTTGTTGGGAAATTTTATCTTAAAATCACTTAAAGGGACACTGAACCCTGAACCGATAATTCGAGCTCACAAAACAAGGCTGGAGCGATAGGCGGGACGCTGCAAAACCCAAATACATCACTCACACGCGATATTTCTAACGGATGGCCGTATTTTTGGAAAAGAAGTGCGCGATAGAACACGGCCGACAGGGCCGAGGAGACATGTGACGTCACGATTCTCATTCCCTTTCCTCTTTGCTTCGTCCCCTCGAGCAGGTGAACTGAAGCGAGGAGAAGAGAAGTGAGGCCGCTTCCCCTCAATCTCAATTCTCCCGGAGGACAATGACGTCATAGACCAGCCTCTCTTGATCGCGCCCTTCTTTTCTAAAAGTATCAATGTTTGAGTGATGTTTTGGAGTTCAGAGCGTCCCGTTTAAGGCTTTTGTGACCTTATTTTGCAAAATACATATATTTTTCAGTATCCATTTAAGGCATGGAGCACGGAGGAATCAGAGCACATAAAAGAAATGAACGCAAACTTCATAAAACACTCACAAGTGACAACACACTAATCACACTCCTCCTTACTACTCTACTACCTCGCACACCGTCATACGAAGGGTATTCATTTGGCCGGTGACCACCTCAGCATTTATTGAGGATCCCTGTATGCCATCACCTCCTCAGAAGTCTGAAAAATGGTAAAGAGTGTTTCGACGCTATTGGAGTCTATCCCTTAGTAAAACGCAATATTGGTATAAGCGATAATCGTTCGGTGCAGTCGGTAAATCCACAAAAGCAATTCCTAGCCTGTGTATTATCGCTTCTCTGCATAGCACCACTCTTGACAAGACGAGGCACCGTAGTTGTTCGCTTTAAATATTTTATTGCTTCTTTTATTTACGAAGTTTTTAGTATGAAGCTCAATGATGTCACTGTAGTCACTGACATGCTTGGAAACGGCATGGCGTCTTTCAAACACCCGGCATTCAGCGCGCGCTCCATGCCTTTCACCATGCTTTAACTGCGTGCCCGCGCTTGATGTGCTCAATGCGTTGAAGCGTTTTCGAGAAAGACACTCAAGCTTAAGGGGAGGCAAGTGAAGCGCCTCCCTGTTGTTCTCGCCGTGGCATTGACCCTAGTAATATTATAATGCCCGCTATGCTCTCGAAGGTGTCAAATGTGTTGGATTTTATGTCTTACAGAAACGAATCTGAACAAATATGTTTATTCTGAGAGACATAAGTGTACTCATGGTTATTTAGAGCTGTGTTCTTGCTGGGTTACTGAACCGCAAAGAGCGCAATCCAGCTGATGTCAACTACTCAATGCAAATGCTCATTTGAATCTTTAATGGGGAGACAAAGAAATGTGTGTCAATTAATAAGACGCAAGTGCATGTCCGGTGACTAAGCTCAAAATAATGAATGACAAAACTATTTTATTTATGTAGTGAAAAAACTTAAAATAATCAATAATGAGCTCTTAATAACGAGACTCATTTGCAAATGTAATACGTAAATTGAATATAATCGATATTGAGTTCTTGATGAAAAAACTCGTTTGCATTCCTAATGAGTAAATGCAATAGACTCACTATTTAGTTTCTTATAATCAAACTTAGTAGACGTCAAATTTATATTGAAGTTTAATTGACTTTATAGGAACACGTTAGAAACTTAATTGAAACACATTAATCATTTTTGTAAGGGTGGACTGCTTTTCGACGCTGTGGCCATAGTCTTGAGATTACGAGACAGCTCTCGGCGATAGTGTCTCGGAAGTGCTCCCTTTCTTTGTGACGTAATCAGCGTCAGCGCTCGGAGCGCTGAGGCTTAGGGCGAATTCGTGTGGTTGTTTTTGCGTGCTCTCCAGCGCACTTTTCAGAGCGTGGGAAATCGTGGTGGTAGAAAGGGACTGCGGTGGCCTGATCGGCTGGTTCTTTTAGAAGGCACTCCTCCCTCTCAGAGTGCTCCCCATCACTACTTCTCAAGCCATCGATGTGCGGAGCGGCAAAGGCGTCACGCGGTACTTGAACGGGAATCACGCGCACTCACAGAAAATGATGGGTATATTCTTACACCCCTTGTCCCATATAAGACAGCGCAAAACTTCAGTTCGACGTACAGCGCGCTGACGTAGAACTGTCGGTACCAATGTTCACGAGCGGCTTGATGGCCGAGTGATACAGTTATTAAAATAGATAATGTACTATCGTGGACACTGTTAGCTATAACATGGCAGGGGGGACCGTCCCGTACCCCCAGCGCCGCATAGCAGGCGCCGTCCGAAACTCCGCGCATACGCCATGTGGCGCACTCGCTCTTCCCGTTTGCGAACACACCCTCGCTTTGTCGTCTGCTAGGCGCAGAGCAGGAGATGCCACAGTGCTGCTCGTCTGGTACCCTCGCCAAAGCGAAGTGGTCTCAAACTCATTTTCAACCGGCGATTTTTATTGGGGCAGATTGCAGAGTCATTGGGGCATTAACTCCTGTCTACGTTTTTTTTTTCTTGCTTTTTTAGAAACAGGCGTGCGGAATGCATCTTTAACAATATGCGTTCGCAAACCAGTATGAGCTCAGCAGGTGTGATTCAGAAATAGACTGTTATTCTCCGTTTCACCTTAAGTCTCAGCGCAGCGTACGCTACAAAACGACAGAGCCAATCAAATAGCGGCAAAGGTGCAACGTCACGGAGTGCTTTACCGGGGGACCCAATAAGGTGCAAAAAGTGCGGTTTTGTCTCTGCTTGGTTGGCCCTATCGTCTCGTAGCGTCCGCTGCGCTTAGACCTAAAGTGAAACGGAGTATAACTGCAAGTTTGTCCCATAAAAAAGGGAATCTTCAGTGATATTACATTTAGTGGCGATGATTATCCTTAGCCAGCGGAGTCAGGGAATCAACCGTGGGCACCTCTTACGCGGCGGTTCGCTGAAGCGTGTTCAGCGAAAATCGGCGAGCGCTATGGCGTCGTCTGCTCTGTGCCTAGCAGACGACAAAGCGAGAATGTGCTCGCAGGCGGGAAGAGCGAGTCCGCCACACGGCGCATGTGCGGGGTTTCGTACGGCGCCTGCTATGTGGCGCTGGGGGTACGGGACGGCCGCCGCTGCCGTGTTATAGCTAACAGTGTCCACGATAGTACGTCTAATTGACTGCAGCAAAAAGTAATCGTGGTTTTCTCGGCCCAACTGCAAAACATCACTATTTTTTTCGCAGTCTATGATACGTACTTTAGCTGTTGAGTGAGGTATATCTTACCGTTATTAAGCCCCTCGCAAAAATAGGGCCGTTCGTTCGACGTTAGAGCGCTGTACGTAGAACCAGAGCTTTGGGGTTCATTTTATGGGATAACAGTGTGTGAGACGGCACCCTTTTTTTAGAGTGTGATTTTGCTGACGATGGTGGAGGCAGTGGTCTGCGGCGGTCTGCGGCATGGTGGCAATGCATATCTCGTTCTACAAAATGCGCGTGTGTTCGGAGGTGCCAGGATTACAACGGTCGGGACAACATTTTCTTTCGACCGTGACAGAATAACTCGACGTGGGAAGTATTCACAGTGATTTTACGAGATTGTCCATCTCACGGTGGTGAACGCGCTAAATCTACCCGATGAAGAAACAGCTCGCAGACCTCACCGCTGTTTAATAGGGTTTTTGTGGGCGCTTCAGAACATTTTCAGGTTTCGTAAACGTCGGATCAAAGGTTAGAGTTGTAAAATATTGAAAGAGCCGACTCTAATGCACTGTGATGTTGGTGGCACGCCATGTCCTGTGGGTGATGCTTGCGCGACATTCCGCTGTGAGAAAATTGCGGATTATGAACCATTTAATATTTGACGGTTCTGTCGTACGCATGACTTCTACCGCATCGCATTCACTGTCAAAACCTCGATGAGTTGACAGCTATTACCAAACAATGGCTCACGTTCCGTTCTGTGAAGACCACTGGCATGCTGCTGATCGTTTGTGTTTTCTCAACATGCCGATGTAGAGAACAGTTTATAGTCCGGCACAGCCGTTATTTCATCACGTTGCGATCGTACATTGAACTCAATTGTCCGTCATACGCTGTAAAAATTTGTTTTATTTATTAGTAATGTCAAAACGTTTTACTTCAGTGACTGGTCCGAGCATGTCACAGCGTTCTGAACCAGGCGGTTGTTATCGGCTGAAAATGATCTTTGTTTGCACTTTGTTGCATCGAGGTTAGATGAGAGAGGCGACTCCCCCCCCTCTTATTGGCCATACGCGTTCATCTGGGTGGTGTTAATATGCGCCGAGAAAGTGAGGGCGAGGAGGAGACGAGAGTTCGCGGAGACATCAGAACGCCGAGGTCTGGTACGAATTATTTGTGGATAGACCTTACTCTAGCTGTCTTTGTCTTCACTGCAGTCGTCGAACGGGTTCGAATGCTGAAGCCAAACGCTGGATGACGGTTTTCCGCGTTCTAACGGATTCAACGAGTGCAGTGGGGACAAAAGGAGGCTAGTTTAAGGTCTACTCACTAATCAGTCGATTCACAGATCGGCGTTCTAACGTCCCCTTGAGAGTCTCGTCTATTCCTCTCTCTCTCACTCTCTAGGCGCATAGACATTTTTACTCGTTCTCGACGAAAAAAAATGCAATTCGCTGGTTATAAATGCTGGCTACACTATATAGGCGAAGATAACTACACTATATAGGCACTATATAGGGGAAGATAACTACAATGTCCGCAGAATAGTATCTTTTAAGAAATTTGAGCCATTCAGTAGCTGCCGCGCTAATTATCCGAGTCTGCCAGTGTTTCCCTAGTGAAACGTTCATTTGTATGAGAAATTTCTTGTGTCCAATAAACACATATGAATCATACAAGATATATAAGAAAATATAAGAGCCATATAAGAACTATGTAAGAACTATATAAGATATATAAGAACATATAAGAACCATAAAAGAAGCACGCGCCTGTTTGTGTTCTGTAACTTCCTAGTCTGTCCTTGCCTCTTCGTGCCGCATTTTTCATCATCGTATGTTCTTATACTATATGTTGTATAATTCATATGCGTTTATCGGACACAGAAATTTATCATACAAACGAGATGATTCAATGGGGTTGGGCACGCACACCGAGCATCTATTGGGCACGTGGGCTCCGTCACCGTACGGCACAAACTCTGCTCAGCACAGGTCGATCACGAATGTTGCGTCATCATTCGGTGGCAACTCGAATCTCAATCCGCGTTTCATGTCCAAGAAATGGCGACCGCTCATATTTTCATTGGGATGTTGAAAATGGTTTATTTACGTCAATCCAGGTCATGTAAATCTATGCGAAAGCACTTCCAGTGTATTGCGAGTTACGCCGTACAAAATGTGACTATCTTGTAAACGTTATAAGTGGTAAACGTATTTTCATGATTGAAAAATATACAAAAAAATATTGTAAGGTAAACTTTTTGACTAATTTAACTTTTCCCACAGACCACGGAGGGCATTCTCAAAGAAAGAGTACTCCAGAACCTCGGTATTTAATGTTACAAAAATACAGAGAGAGAAGAAAAAGAACATTCGAGCACCTTGTGTTAAGAGAAAAATTTTGTTTTAAAAGTGGCCTCAACGGAAAAATCAAACAAATAGGTAGACTAATCATGCTATATTAAAAATCTCACTGGCTCCACCCATCGCCTTAGTATGAAAGACCCCGTTATTCGCTCGTTTGAGTTCCCTGGATACATAACTGCGCATGCACAAATTCTAATCTGTTACTCGAGCGTCCAGAATTGCGCTGGTTCTCACGGAAATTTCCCTCAGCCATTATTTGTCTTCTCTTTGCCTCTTTCTTTCTCCCTCTCCATGTTTCCCTCGCGACAAGAATTCCACGAGTTTGAAACGCAGTCAATGTGTCAACACGCATTCTGTGAGCTGTCGCAAGGCAGATATACCACGACGGCCACGCCGGGCTCAGGCTTCGCCGCCCAGAAAACAATCTGGCCGCACGAACTAATCTCTTCCGCACACTCCTCTGTGCCCGGGGATTGTAAAGTGACTGCTGTCAGCGGCGTTGCACTGAGAAATGTTGACACACGCGCCTTTGCCGAAAGGCTGCGGCCGAGATTGGGCACGGGCGCCTTGCTTCAAAGATGGAAGGAAAATGTTTTCATTTCGGATCAGTGCCAAGGAGAAAATACATTTTCCCAAACCTCCTCCTGGTCGTTCGGGTTTATTGAGGACCTGTTTTTAGGAAAGGGGTTCTCATTTGATGATGTAAGGGCAACGTAGTTTCATTTAATATTTTTGAAGTGAAGTCTTAACCGTATTAAGTGACGTTTTATGATGTGTATAACTATAGAAAACAAGATTTCTATACGTAGTTACACTGGAAAAGGTTAAACATGTTGAATCACTTTACTTCCCCTAGAAAACCGGCAGCATCAAGTTGTCTAATATTTTGTATTCATCACCACCGTGTCTTATTAATGCCCGGCGTTCAATGAAGAAACTTAAGGATCCTAGCATGATATAGTTGACGGTGAGAAGCGCGACTACAAAGCTGATGGCTGGAATGTCATACACCAAAAAAGCAACAAGAAACAACATTGGTGCAAAACATATACACAGAACTATGTGTCGACTCAGACAACGTTGAACAGTATTGCTCAGTGACAAGAATGTTCTACCTTTGAATGGCGAAAACCGAGCGTGATGAACAGTTAAAAAATGGCGTGTCCCGCAGAACATTATGAAATACATGTGGCCACCGCATTTGTGAAGTCATGGATTCGCGTGCCCATCCAGCCTTAACCTGAAGATTATTTACTCGAAGCTAAACGTAGACAAGGCTTACGTATTTTTGTCAGTCATTTTTAAGAGTAATTTTCTTCAGAACATTTCGGGACATCAAAAATAAGGAACGTTGGGTGGCAAACAATACACCCGGATTGACTCATCCCATCCTGCGGTTGTTAAAGAACTGCTTTTTTTTTTCTTTGAGAGTTTTCTAGCTTTACTCAAAGATGAAATGCTTTCGTTTCTAAGCCATTTAAATTTGATTTTGATGGCTTACCATTATTACGGTGCCCCGAACACGTCTTCAACTAGTGTGCTTAACGTCTTATCCCGCCCAATCATTAAAATGGGTCTCGAAGTGGCATCAATTAACGTCCCACATGCCGGCGTGCCGTCTTGATGGATGTCGCAATCCTAGCGTTTGGGCGGTGAAGTCCCGTCCCCCCGAAAAACGAGCGAGCGCGAGTGTCGTGAACTGTCAAGCTGAAGAGCGACCTGAAATCGAACAGGCGTCAGTTACATTCACCAGCGCTGTTGAGACACCATCTGAGTCGCGGCCGGCAAAATATGACGCATTTATGAGGTTCTAAGGTGGTAGTCGAAGGACCGCTTCCGAGGGCACGGTAAACTCGGCAGGCGAAGACGCGTTCCCTGTACCATACCCACAATATGAAGTGCGCTACCCAAGTAACCAAATATTTTTCCTTAACGAGGTAAGACTCGTTTTTTTTTTTAAAGGCAACCGAAGCGATCTCAGCGCTGATAGTAACGAAGAAAATCAAGGAAGGCAGTTTCGAAGCACACAATGATTTCGTGGAGCAGTCATCTCAAGCTCTGCCATCAAAATGGGTTCAAAAATCATTTCGAAAACGACAACTGCGCAGAGTTTGCCAGCTGTCAAGTTGATTTTAATTTTCGCTCCAGCAGCGCCGTGGCGTCTTGTCAATACCGTGCTTCCGGGTCGCATGTCAACCCGCCTCTCGCATGCAACTGCGTCATTCCCAGTGCTGAGAAAACGTTTCGGAAACGAGAACTGCACAAAGCTGTCCAGCTTTCTCAAGTTTATTTTGGCTTTCGGTCCAGCAGCTTCGTGGCGTCTTGCAAACACTGCTACCGCATCATATGTCAACACGCCTCTCGCTACAGCTACGTCGCTATCACTGCAGATAATACTTCCGCCCAATCACGCAATCACTGTGGTGTCTTTATTAAAAAAAAAAACAAAAAAAAAGTTGATACTCTGGACTGAACTCGGTGTCCGAAAAACGCCAATAAATTTTGCTTGGCCTTCAAGCCGTTTTAAAGCATGTCTATGGATGTGCCTCCCCGGATTGCATCTGCCGAGCAGCTGCATCCGATATGTGCTTCCGAAGCGATCGCATAAGAAGCAGGCATTGTATCAAACACGCACTCTCCAACATTGAATGCAAGACTCCTAATGCATGCAAACTCACGGGTCTCCGACGCGCGCACGACCCTGCATTTGAGTCGCCGCGCCGACTTCCACCAAAAAGCGAGTACTGAAAGCCATATCAACCGCCAGGCACAATATAAACCCCCGGCGTCCTTACGGCGTGCGGATCCCCAATACATCCCACGAAGGGCTTAGGCAACGCGAGCTTCACCCAGTTTGTTTGCCCTGACAACCAACTTCGCAAAAGTAACGTGCAAAGCAGAAAAAAAAGGCTGGAAAACTGCAAGCTAACTTTAAAAAAAAAAACGTAAACTTTGATCCCCATTTGTTTTTGCGTGTTTGTATGCCGTAAAGCTCCCGCAGGGGTGTTCCGCGAGCCCCGTTCTTCTCTTAAATCAAAACCAGCGGCTTCAGCGAAACCTTCCGCAAAAAGAAAAAAGAACTCCCGTGGCAAAGTCTGCATCAGAATCCCTCCGACATACAAGCACGCAACTCGACAAAACACGCGAGGAACACAAAATATTAGAAGAATATATTTCCTTCTTCTACCCTCTCGTTTCTTTTTCCCAGTTGAGGATATACTGCCCTTTCCCCCCACCCTCTTCCCCCACCACAAATGCAGAAACATAAATACAACTAACTCCGAGTACGCATCCCCAGCCACCGCATGAAAATCCTCATATCCTCTCCTGGGGTCTGCAGAGAGAAGAGAGAAGGGAGGTGAGGGATAGGGTGTGGAAAACGTTGCATGGGGATCAGAGCTTTCGGTCTGAGCTCTACCCTCTGTTTCGCCTTACGATGGAACGCAGCGGACACTACCAGACATCCCAGTCAGTGCAGCGCTGTGAAAGTACCATGTGACTATGTGCGAGACGTGTTTCTGCGCTTCTCCCGAATGTCACGTGACGTTCAGCCGGCTTCGCATTGGCTCTTATGATTCGTAGCGTCCTCTGTGGTCCATTGCAACGTGAAAGGCAGTATACAGGGTACAACGGCGCTGTGCCCGTTTCTTTCGTATTTTTTTCATAGCAACGGGTTTATGTGCTTAGCTCAGCCGACTGAATGTATAGGAAACACACGCATATACACAACCAAAAACAAAAAAAAGAAAAGAAAACGCTACGGTGGCAACGAAGCGAGAGAGTGAATGAGAAAGGGCGAAGGAGTGAGGTCTACGTGAGCGGTGTTACCGACAGGTCCTGACAGATCGTCCGTATCGAAGACCGTCGCACGAGAACTCTTCGAGGAGCGCCGACGCAGGAGCGCTTTATTCTGGAAAGAAATGGAGTGCTCAGACGTCTTTGCGTTTACAGATTGAATAATGCATTTTGAAAAGGAGACTGCCAGCAATCTGCTCCTCGTTCTCTTTTTCCGTTCTCTTTGGAGACGTCCAGCTCCGTGGTCTACCGCTGAGGCATTGTTTGGGGACGAGTTTTTGTACGTATCGGGTGAAGTTCCGTTTGATATCAACTCCTGAATCTCTTGGATGTTGGAAAGATTCAATAGATACCTGGTGAGTCGAGCTCTGTTTGTGAGTTGTCATCGCGTCGCATGAAATTTTAATTCCGAATGTTCGTGTTTGTCTTTGTGGACGGTCCGTACCTTTGCGAAAAAAACCCAGGTCTGAGCTCTACGCTGTTTCACCTTACTTTGTTTCTTGTCTTGTGATCATCAATATCTATGGTTCCAGTCCGTGGTTATCGAAGGTATTGAATACGGGATGAGTGCTTGCAGATGACTTATATAATACATATTCAATTATTAGGTAGAGCTCAATCGCTCTCCCACCTGCGTCTGCATCTTTATTTATTTATTTATTTATTTCGGGTTACCCCGCAGCGCCCGAAGGCATTATTGCAGGGGGGGGGGGGGGGGTACATAGTTGTGAAGGTGGAAAATACACTCTTGCATATGTACCAAAAAGCAAGAAAAACGCAAGCACGCAGGAAAACACACTCAAACAAAAGCAGGCTCGCATTCCAGGTACGTGCCAGATGACATCAGCTGAGGAAAATATGCGCGAACAGCAAAAATAAAATAACTCTCGCTTGCCGCGTGACAAAAGAGTAGGAAAAAAAATAAATAAACAGGTGTAGTTTTATCAACTACGTTCAAAGAGTAATAAGATAATCAAAGTAGGAACAAACCAAACATACAGCAGTATCACGCCCCGTAATCACTCGATATTAGCATCGCAAGGATCAAAACATTTTCCTAGTCATGTTAGTCAGGCCAGCTGTCACGTGACAGTCTGTCAAAGAAAAGGGAATTTGACAAGATAGAAACGGTGTCGTTTGGCAGGGCATACCACTCTTTAATAGTGTTCGGAAAAAATGAATATTTCAGAACGTTGGTTCGGGCTGTCGTTTCCCTGATTTTTTCTGAGTGGTCTAATCTCCTAGATACGAAGTCGGGGGGTTGAATAAACTTTACTTTATTAATCCCGTTTTGATCATGATAAATTGCGTGAAGAAACTTCAAGCGAAGACGTCTTCTTCTGGAGGAAAGCGGCTCCCACTCTAATTGCCTTTTAAGAGCGGTAGCACTTTCTCTATAATTGTAGTTTCTTGTAACAAATCTTGCAGCCCTGCTCTGTACTTGCACTATTTTGTTCCCCAAGTAACTCTCTTTTGGGTCCCACAGAACACTGGCGTACTCCAGTATCGGCCTCACGTTAGTCTTAAAAAGAGTTGCTTTCGCTGTTTGGGGCAGTCCCTGAAATTACGTTTCAAAAAGTTTAGCATGCGGTTGGCTTTGGCCGTGACGTAGTCAATGTGTGCGCTCCATGACAAATTATGAGAAAATTGAACTCCTAGATACTTTACTACTTCCTCCTTCTTCAGTTTGACGCCGCCGATCGAGTACGCAAAAGATACTGGCTGGCGCTTCCTAGTGAACGTCATCTGGGAGCATTTTTGAATACTCAGCTTCATTCCCCACTTTTCGCACCACCGTGAAATTCTATCAATGTCCTCTTGCAAAGCCAAGCAGTCCGATTCAGTCCTAATACCACTGTAAATGACGCAGTCATCTGCGTAGAGACGAATGCTTGATCCAATTCCAACATAAATATCATTTATAAATATTAAAAACAGAAGAGGCCCCAGAACAGACTCCTGGGGGACGCCGGACGTTACGTCTAGGTAAGTTGATGTTTTCCCATTGACCAGAACTGCCTGTTTTCTATTTTTTAGATAGTCTGTAATCCAGTTAAAAAGACAATCAGGAAGGTTAAGAGACTTTACTTTTTGCAATAATAATTTAAGGGGACCACGTCGAATGCTTTTCGGAAGTCTAAAAAGACACAGTCCACCTGCGTTCCTTTATCAAAGGAATAAGCTATGTCATGGTAAAATTCAACTAGCTGAGTGTCGCAGGAAAGACCACTTGTGAATCCATGCTGATTAGGATTAAGGAAGTTGTTTATACCAAGATGTTTGAATAGATTACTGTAAATTATGTGTTCTAGTATTTTCGAGCACACACAGAGTAGGGAAATTGGCCTGTAGTTGTCTACCCTATTTTTTGGTCCGCTTTTGTGTGCTGGAACAACATGTGCTCTTTTCCATTCGCTGGGCAGACAGCCAGAGGACAATGAGTTTTCAAATAAAACATACAAAAAACATGACAAGATTCCAGAGCATTCCTTAAGGACGCGACAAGATAGCCCATCCGGTCCGGTAGCTTTGTTTTCTTTAAGATTATTTACCAGTTTGAGGATCCCATCTTGGCTTATTTCAATATCAGGCATACTCTCTCCTAAAGTAAAGGAAAATGAAGGAATGGCGTCCGCAGTATGCAACGTAAATACAGACTCATAATAACTGTTGAAGAGCATCGCCTTCTCACTGTCCTTATCTACTAGTCGTCCGGATTCTTTGATGGGTGGAATGCCTGTGACGTCTCTCTTTGAGGCCTTAACATATTTCCAGAATATTTTCGGGTTTCGCTTTAACTTTTCGTCAAGGGAGTTGTGAAAAATAGTTTTAAAGTAGGACATCTTTTCCTTGAAAATTGCTGTAAGCTCCTTCAGGCGGGCCAGATTACCAGCGTTGCTATTCTGTCGGTACTTTACAAACACTCGCCGTTTTTTCTTAATGATGTCACGTAGCTCTTTGTTAATCCATGGCTTGTCGTTGCGTCTTCTGGAGGTTATAACTTTTGATGGAACATAAGTGTCAGTAAGGGATTCCAGCTTTGCCTTAAACATATTCCAGAGTGTGTCAACATCCACATCAGCACTAAGGTCTTTAAACAAAGGAAAAAAAGAGAAAAGTTCGTCAGCCATAGTCGCGTAGTTACCTTGATCGTATAAGAAAATTTTCCTTGGGGGCATTCGAGCTACTGCTTTCTTTGCGCATTTTATTTGTCCGATTACCGCCATGTGATCGCTAATGCCAGGAAAAGCTGAGACAGAAGAAATAATAGAACTATCATTGCTGAAAATCAAATCGAGCGTGCTATCTCTTCTAGGGTCCAAGCGCGTAGGAACCGACACGTGCTGGTGCAGCGCAAAACTAGAAATAAAATTGATAAAGGATTTATACGGCACGGATGAATTTGAGGTACTCGGCAGTCCTTCATCCCATTGCATATCCGGAAAATTGAAATCCCCTCCCAGCACAAGATAGTCGAAAGAAATGGATGACAAGGCATTTGTTAATAGTTGGATTGACTCGTCACTGGACGCAGGTGGTCTATAAAAGGAGCCGATGACGAGGAATTCGCCATTCAGCAGGGACACCTTACACATAACAGCCTCAAAAGAGTAGTTCGAAAGATCAACAGCAAGGCTTTGTAAGCTGTTAAGTATTAACAGGAATACCCCGCCGCCATGCCTATTCCTATCCCTTCGGTAAGCAGCACACTCTGGCGGAAACACCTCAGCATCATCGATCGTGTCATCAAGCCAGGATTCTGTTCCAATAACAACACTAGGAGCGGTAGTGTTAATTAAGTCGGCAAAGTCATCAACTTTATTTTTTATGCTTCGACAATTCACAAGGAGTACAACCAGTTCATTCACTGCTGTGGTCTTCTTAGCACAATTACGAGGAAGATGAGCTGGTTGCTATGCTGGTCTTTCTCTTACGCTCATGTCTGTTCGATCAAAATAGTAAGATTTTTGACCCATTAATAATTTGTTGAAACGTAGTTGAAAAGGGATATTTTGGGTCTTGGCGTATTCTAGAAGCTTCCTCCTATCTTGACGGACAGATTCAGAGAAGTCCTCTCGAATCGATATTCCACTGTCTTTGAATCTGAGTCCCTGTGACAGTATGCCTTGTTTTGTTTTAAAAGAAGAAAAGTTAACAATTATTGGCCTACATTTTCCTGCGTTGAATCGGCCAAGTCGGTGAGCACGTTCAATATGTGTATCTTCTAGTTTGATTCCCAACAGATTATCGCACGTTTTCGCCACTTTTGTTTCCGATATTGCCCATGTTTCATTTGCATCCTCGTCGATGCCGTAAAAGATTAGATTGTTTCGCCGAGAGCGGTTTTCTAAATCATCGTGGCTGGTGATTAGCTGACTCAACTGCTCAGAAAATGCAGTCGACGTGGCCTGCATACTCTGTACTTCCGTTTCAAGGGTTTTTAATGAAGCGACATCTTTTTTTAGGGATTCAAGCGTCACCGACAGTGACGACAGCTTCTCCTCAGCCGATATTTGCTGTTGTCTAATTGCTGTCATTTCAGTGAGAAGAACATCTTGCGTAGTCTTTATGCTCGGTAGCAACTCCATTACTTCGAGCATTCTGTGCACTTGCTCTTGGGTAAAGGGGCCTGGGTTGACCTCAACATCGCCGGATACAATCAGCAGCATTCTAATGACAACAGACAGCGCGCAGCAGAGCGCGTACATAACACAAAAACTTTTTGAGTCAATGTCACAGAATACAAGGGCAAAGGGGCGCGGCATCGACAAGGCACATCTGTTGCTACGAAAAGATACAGGTTTATAGACCAGACCAACCTGAAGAAGAATCCGACGTGAGCGGGTTGCGCACAACATGTCGATGCCGAGCCCCGCCTCGAAAGTGCCGCGGAGCTGGTTTTGTAGGCTGTAGTCACGTGTCAGCAGTGCAGGTTGCCAGGCTGTCCCTCCGAGGCCGGACAGATCCAGCGGGGAAGGTGCCAGGCAGTCGGCTTGCGGTTGGGGCGTTGTCCCATCTTTGTTGGATGGTGGTTGGCAATCGACGCTTGAGTAGGGCCGGGTGTGAATCAGGGAGGCAACAAGGAGTACCTGAAGAAGAATCCGACGTGAGCGGCTTGCGCACGACATGTCGATGCCGAGCCCCGCCTCGAAAGTGCCGCGGAGCTGGTTTTGTAGGCTGTAGTCACGTGTCAGCAGTGCAGGTTGCCAGGCTGTCCCTCCGAAACCGGACAGATCCAGCGGGGAAGGTGCCAGGCAGTCGGCTTGCGGTTGGGGCGTTGTCCCATCTTTGTTGGATGGTGGTTGGCAATCGACGCTTGAGTAGGGCCGGGTGTGAATCAGGGAGGCAACAAGGAGTACCTGAAGAAGAATCCGACGTGAGCGGCTTGTGCACGACATGTCGATGCCGAGCCCCCGAGTCATCTGCATTTGTAGATGTTATTCAAGACTACGGAACAAAGACTGGAGATTTATATATTTAGGCCTGCTAGGTCTATGTCCCTCTGCTGTCGAATATATATATATATATATATATATATATATATAGCCAAATTGGCCATCAGCAATAGAGACACTTTGAGATACCAACCTTTGATCAAGGTTTCAGGTCAGAGGAAAGTTTATGGAAATGTGCGTTCTCTTGTAGACACTTTGTGAATACTACGACGCCGTCACATTTTAGTAGGGCACTTTCAGGACTCTCTGAACACAAGCGATTCTTCACATCGGTGCCTGGAACAAGTCCCCGATTGGTGTTTAGGCCGTCCTAAAAAGTGGTCCCTCGATTTCTCCTCATAGAAGTGTTATGTTCTCCCCGACCGCAATCCTGGCGGGGTCACACCAGTGGTGGTGTACGTGACTGACGCCTGTTCATGTGCAGGCCGCGTTCTATCTTGACCATTTACGGAAACTTCAGCAGGCAGGACTTTCGACTCTTTGAGGATAGCAACGTTCGCGTTCGCTTCTACTTTTTGCTCGGGGTTCTCGTACCAACCGCCAGGATTGCGACCTCTGGCAACGTGCCACGCCGGCTTCTGTAACGTCAGTTTTTGATATTCGGGACCACACTTGATGTATGTGAGGGATAAAACGTAGAACACATCACTCGCAAATGCATTCCAGCGAACATTCAGCATTCTCAGTTAGTTTACTCGGGTAGATGTCTTGATGGCCGCTTTGCTTATTGCCCCTATTTGATTGCCAGCTACACCCTTAATTGAACGAAGAAAGCACAAGCTCCAAGAACTTTGCTAATGTAATGTTGAGGATGGACCATTCTAAACGGAGACGGGGAGTGAATCGATTAGCTTGTTTCGCGAGGAACGTAATAAAATGCAGTTGATGCTGCTGTAAATGTCTCTTTACGTGAATATATACGAATGTACTGGAAGAACACGCGGACCCGAATTATAAGTTCAATTGAGCGCCTACCTAAGTCAGCTTTTCTTGTAAAATTGTCAAAGTCGGGAGAAAAATCCTTTTAGTTGTAACATGAATTTTTGGATTCTTTTAAATAAATTTAGAATGAGGCTTAAAGGTGTTTGTATTTTTTTATAAAAATAAAGACCATTGAAAAAGCAGAGTAACCGTGAACAGGACCAACTCAAGACTCATTTTAGAGAGGGCCTAGTGTATACAGGAAAGGCTTTAGAGATATCTCCAACATCTTATCTTCAGCAGTGTCTGGTTTAATTTCAAAAGGTAAATCTGATTAGAAGAGAGTTAAACAGCGGAAAGTTAGTCTACGCTAATCAGTGTTAGGCAAGGTATTCGACAACAGTATTTTTGAAGATACGAGATAAACTACGCAGATTAGCAGCAAAAATTGCAATTGTGGTCGTTGCCCAGAGAAATAGGTGATACCCAAGTGAGATATATGGCCATCATTACGGGCAAGTCGATACCAGGCTGCGTATTTGGAAAAACTTGTAGTTTAAGTCGACGTGGACAACATCGCTCTCTGACTGGCGCGTTTGCATGAACGTCGCTTTACCTTCTTTACGGGGAAGGAAAGGTAAGAGGGGAAGGGAGATTCGCTAAACGCGCTCCAGTGATTCACGCACAAGCCTTTAACAGGCTCCCAGAAGTGCTTACCCGATAAGCGTAAGCAACTATGGGAGCAGGCTAAAAGCTAGCGTGCGAATCTCCGAGTCGCATTAACCTAACATCGACCCTCCTCACCTCTCGTGCAAGCAAACCAGGAAATGTGAGGTCTATGGAAATGCTTCAATCAGAGAGGCGATATTGGCCCTACTGACTTACTCCGGAAGATTTTTGAATACGCTGGACGGCTAGGAGATGGAGAAACCGAGAACGGTTAAAATATAAATGGATAAAATTTAGCGATTTTTCCGAATTACTGCTGCGGTAGGAACTTGAAGCTGTAGACTTGAGGCGGATGCAATTTATTCGGGCCAAACATCAGGCCAATCTTTTGCAGAAATTTAAAAACAGTCTTGAAGGTTTGTGCACCATTCCGCATGGTGCAAAAAGGGGAAGAAAATCTTCGATGGCCGAGCAGGGCTACGCACTAATTGCGTAGCGTTGGTAGACTTCCTTCCGCTTGTCTGTATATTCTGAGCAGGAAAGGAACTCCTGTCCACTACCCTCTCATCCACTGCAGTGTTGAGAGTTGGCTCCAGAGCAGTTTTCAAGTTGCTTTCAAAGTATCAAAGTGTTTACGTATTACTTAACCCCCAAATAATTTACTTTCGCATACACTTAGCACGTATCACGGAAATACGACGTGACATAAAGCTGTGCCGTTACCTAATTCGCTAAAAGAATTATATATTGTAGAATTGTTTTTATTTAAAGAGCCGCACTAATGGCCGTGGTCATATTAATATTGATGGTTTTAAAGGAATGTGTGATATAAGCGAGAATATTGGAAAATGTTGGTGAGGGGGTCATCGGAGTATTCAGGAACAAAAAGTGCTTTGTATCGAAGGCATCAAACCTGTTGTATATCAAGATGCTGTCTGCCTACCGTTTGAAGAATTTCAAGTATGTTTGTTAAATTATACCGTTGCTTAAAGGAAGCAAGATAACAAAAACAAAAGAAATACAAGATGAGACATAATGTGATGCCTTGAAAGACATCTAATCAAAAAAGTGCTCTATAGAAATAGGGGGAATTACGACTGATAATATCAGATGGTCATATTTCCTTCTAGTGTTTCGACATAAAAGTCGTCCAACTCTGGAAGTCCTTAGCCGGGCGACTTTGATGCGCATTTTATTTGCGCTTCTTTTTTTATCTTGTAGAATGAACAGATACTTCACAGTTCCATCTTTTACATCTCCGGTTTTCAACCCTAGGACGTTCACAGTTTGTTCGAAAATATGGAATGTAAAATAACATATGCAATAATTGCAGAAAGAGTGACACACTATTGGCTACAAGATAAAAAAAAAAACACATAAACATCACAAAAGTGTACTTTTGTACTAGTGATTTTTTTTTTACATTCCGGTATTAGTTGTAAAGGTGCATGCAGATGCAAGGCATCCCAAATCCAATAAAGATACACAAAAAATTGCTACCCGTTAAAACGTCGCAATTTTTGTGTAGCCGCCACAAGCTTACGTCCGCCAAGTCAACTTTTCTACATTTAAGGTATGTGTGAATGTTCAGTGCCAAAGTTGGGACATGCTTTTTCGCGTGGTCTAGAGCAAACGCAAGAAAAACACATTGTGGGGTAAAGTCCCAAACAAGAGCAGACTCAGTGGAATTCGACAGCAATGCGTGTGAGTGCGGTTTCAGACGTCGCTCCGGCTGCACAGAAAGATACCTGCTCTGCAATCACACTTTTCTCTCAAAGCGCCATCGAATTAAGGCAAACGTGGTTTCATACACGCTTTGCGACATATGGCCGTTTTGTTCCGAACGCTTTATTTGTTATGGAAAGCGTAAAAGAGATTCTTCATCTTCGAGCTCCCGGGATTGCTATGCTATGTAGTGGTAACGGCAGGACTTCACCCTGTGCCTCAAATGACGTTCTGCAAGCTCTGGTGCTTGTGCAGTTGAGCGTCACTCTGCACGATCGGTTAATATATTTCACAATACTACCTGGGAAAATCAGTGATGTGGTAGGAGAGGCAAAAAATAAGACCAATGAAATATTGCAACAAAGAAATGGCAAGATGGTTCAAAACATTAAACAAGGCTTAGACTACATGTAAGAAGAACGCATGTTTACGAATTTCACAAATTAAACTCAGTTGAGTTAGAAAAAAAAAGTGAGTTCATCAAAGTGGTGGTCATCAAAGTCCAAGTTAGTTAGGGATGGAGGCAATTTGTTAATTTTACACTCAATTCAGGCAAAAACGAATAATTGTGTTGGACGAGTAGAACTTGATATGTTAATACTGAACGTGCAATACGAAAACGGCTGATTAGCATACCAGAAAAACATATATATTTGGAACATGAATGTTAATTTTCCCCGGAATTACTAAGCAAGTGCTTGAGTTATGCCCATACTGACTGGGTGTTTTGCTGTAATCTGGCATATTTGGGCCCATATCACCACTGAATTGCCCAAACTAGGCTTACTGCCTTTTAGTTCTACTCTCATCTGGCATATCTCTTTCCAAATCGCCTAACAAGTATCATATTTATGCTTCTTTTCTGGATGTTAGGCGGTCATCTGGCGTCTTTGGTCAGAAATCATCAAACAGGTGTCAGAGTTACGCTTCACTGTCTACTAGTCCAGTTAGAATCTGCTAATTTTGGGACTCAATTTCTGAACAAATGTCATAATCAGGCAATCAGAGCCGGTCCCGTTGGGGCTGGTACATTCATGTCTAGGGATGGACCGATGAAGTAAAAGTAGGGCGCGGCTGCTTTGCGACTTAATGAAATATATATTGAGTTTGTTTCTCCCAGCAACTTTTTTAGTTTATGTTATTTTGGGCATCTCGTGATTTTTTACCCATAACAAGGGGCATACTCTTTTGCCGCGGCTGGACCAGACAACAGTAATTTGGCAAGCGCAGAATGCACTGGATTGTCATGTCTACGCGAAAATACACACGCCGATGTCTGGTCGGAGAGTTATACTGCTCTAACAGATGTGCTGTAATCCTAACGCGACGTTACTGAAACTGCGGTAATCGAGCGAGCGTTGAGCGAGAATGATATGCGCAGGTACCCTCAACACATTCTACTTTCTATGCGACGTTTTGAAGAATCGAGCGGAGATCTTTGCGTGTTTTGCGTTGTGATTAATCACTATCAAAACCTGCCGTTAAAGACAGAGATAGTAGCCATGGCTCTCTGGCACCACGCTTGCTTCACACTGAACGTGCACGGGATGGAATTCTAGCGGCGTTAATTTTTAGTATATTAATTTTTAAGCAATCAGCGATATCATCGAGTGTGATGACATATGACCAGTGTGTTTAAAACGCTCATTTTTGTTTTGTAGCGCGTGCATAGGCACATTGTTTGCAAACCAGAAAAAAAGGAACTCTTCGGCATGCCTGTGGGTTTTCCTTTACATTTATGGCCTATATTCTTATATAGGCCATAAATGTAAAGGAAAACCCACATTTTGGCTCATATTTGGCATCCAGTGGTAAACCACAGAAAAGCCAAAATTTCGCGTGCTTCCCGAATCTCCAACTAAACTTAACTTTGGCAGATGTGGCTCAAGTGTGGCACTTATTCTGGCACTCCTTTGACGGACAAGAGAAAAACACAAACATTGGCATGCCCCAGGATCGCCCAGCTATGGCTGGGCGATCCTGGGGCATGCCACATTAAGAAAAACCTAATTAGTTCATAGCAAGGCCCTCACGTTTCGCATCCTGTTGCCAAAAAATTCGTTTTTGTGGCGAGCTACGTGAGATAAGGTCATATTTGTTGTAAAAAATATTTATCGAGTTTTTTTATGAATATTCTAAAAAGGTTTTTTTCCTTGATTGGGTTTCAAACAGCATTGGCATGCTGTCAAAATGTGCGCCTTAGCAAACCGTGTCAGAATAACGTCGCTTGCATTCGTAAGCGTTCGTAACACTGTTGATCGTACTTTGACCGCAAATATATAAACCAGCTTTAAATAGTCTTTTCACCTTTAGTTTGATTACGACATGAGATGCGCGCAATTATAGGTACCTCTTCGCGTGTACAGCACACCGCTACTTTAGCGCTGGAAATGGCTGTGACCTTGCGGATGCAGCGTTGTCCTTGGGCTCTATTAAAAAGAAATACAACGTTGGCACAGTTCTGCGTTGGTGGATAGACGGGCTCAAGTCAACGTTACATTATTTCTCTTCGTAGTTGATTTAGCGTTGGATCAAACGCAGTATAAAGCTACTTATAGAACACGCGGGTCTTAAGGTGCTCTTCAATCGATCAATTAATCATACTTACTTTACAATGCGATAACACCCTGGATGTGGATCGGTACAAAACGTGAAGATGTAGCCAGAAAATATATGAAAATGGCCGACACCGGCGGTAATGTTCAGCGGTAGACATACGCGCAAAACTAAAAAACTATAAGTGTACATTATCAACAGTAGTAATGCATTGATGCCATAGAAGAAATAAAACGTCAACAAACGCAAACAAGACTACATAAGAAGACAAATTCTATTGCTAGAAAACACGCGAAACACAGTCCAGTTTAAACTATCACGAGGTATTTGTGAAAACCATGCGGGTTAAACCATGGAATAAACCTTCCTAACATAGAGTTAAGGAACGGCGTTCAATGACAAAGAAACAACATATAAGCTCGGATCACCCTAAGGCTGCCCAACATTGATTCAGATCGATTAAATTTATATCTGTGGACCGGAATGGGCTTCTGAAGCCATCATTTCAACAGAAAACATAAAATCATACAGATAAATGTTATCTTTGTTTATCTTTGTTAAGTTAACTGTACCACTCCCATTTAAATAAATAAAAAAATAAATACAAATACTGAGATATGAACACCCACGAGCAAAACACAATGAATATTAAAAACATAGGTTTTTTATTTAAAAAAAATATTTGAAGAAATATTTTTTTGTAGTTCCCAGTTTCTGACCCGGAACGGGGGTCGTGAGGGGGAGCGGATTCAAACTGACGCGCAGCTGCGCGGGTGTTTGCCACGGGCTCCGAAAGATGGCGCCGCGCCCGACCACGCGGGAGCCCAAACCCCGGGGTCTGGGATCCGGCAGGTCGTATTGCACGCCTCGGGAGTCGATGTGCTCGCGCCGACACAGGTGCGAAGCAGCCGGCCATCTCTGTGTGCGCACTGCTCGCTCTCCCCACCGGCTTCCGATCGCGGCCGACAGAGTAAGTTTGACAACCGCTTTTCGCTCTGCTTGCCCGTCGCACGCTTCGTGCCTTTTCACTTTAAAGGGACACGAAAGGAAGGGTCAAACTAAGTGGTATCAAGGTGTTTTGTCGATCGCGTGGAATCTCAAAAAGTTCAACCGCACTCACGCTCCTCATAGGCCATAAGAAAGACGCGGAGATCTCCGCAGACATGGTGACAGAATTATCTGCGGACAAGTCTCAATCATCTTTGAGGCGTGTTTGCGTCGTACGTAATACGCTTCGAGCATGACTAATGAGAGTTTTCGTGTGTTCGAAACATGATGTCTTCAAACATTTGTATGCTTGGAACGCGTCTGATAGGAGTTCTTTGATGCCAATGTAATAGGACAGTCCGGAAAGGAAAAAAAATACACCACAGTCAGTGTATTCCGACTGTCTCTTCGATGTGCTAGCATTGTGACCGCGATTGAAGGGGCCACCGAAGGAAGCCTCACACCGCCCGGTATCATAGTGTTTGTCGAAAACTCAAACGTTTTGGTTACATTTTAAGGGAGTGTTTTGGACGAGATTCTTTGACAATTTGTGGAAAAGCTTTCGCTATGAATATTCCAATTAGACCAGCCAGTTTGACTACGCCGCTGCTGACGCGATAGGCCCGTATCTTTCAAGTTTTGAGCGGCCCTTGAGGGGAGCAAACTAGAATATTTGTGGCTCGCGTTTGGAACATGCGTCATTACACTTCCCCACTACAGCTTTTTTTTTTCTACTCCATTTTATTGCACCTGCAGCGTAGCAGAGGCTACAAGAGCGAGGTCCGAGCTTGCAGTGTACCTCCCAAGTGCGCTCGGTCGTGCAGTGAAATCATCGTTCGAGAGAACGCGCGAGTCCACGGAGCTTCGGCTTCTCTATCACGTAAAGTAAAACATACTTGCTCACGGGGGCTTAAAGTAATGTTTGATAGGACGCTGAAACCGCTAACTTCATAATGAACTTTGACTACGTTTTGTTTTTGAGCATTGACAGTGGCTAATAGACACTTGTATTCGAAAGTGACTCGTGCATAATCAATTGTTACAGAGCCGATGTTATGGTCGTATAGCGTGGATCGTGCAGCCAGCATTACATAGTAGTGTTTTGCAGACGCGCTCGCTTCGCCTGCCAGAGAGCAACGGGCCTATTCATAAAGAGAACTTTAGCATCTCCGTACGTGCGAAAACCTATCTCCAGGTCTGGGGGAGGACGGCACTAGGCAGCACGAGCCCTCTTGTGCACTGCCGCATGCCTCCTGTGAACTAAAGTTACGGTGGCGTCAGGCATGCGTGGAATGCGCGGTGAGATCATTCTATTCGTTTGTTAAACACGATGAAAATATTATATGGCATATTTCTTTATTCGTTTTCTTTTTCTGAGCATGAGAGGGACACTTCTCGTTTTCATATAAAAGTCGAATAAAAAAAAGAACATGTCAAACTTTTTTCGAAGCAAAAATATTTGTTATTCTTCAGCTTCTTTTTCACAATGTCACCCGAAATACCGGATTCTTTTTACACGCTGCTTACTTAACTTTGACCTCACAATAGGATTTCTCCGGTGGCACTTGATTTTCTCGTCGCTGAAATCAAATTTGCTCTGCGCGATTGCTGCTTCGTGGAATAAGAACGTCGTTGAAATCTTCGACAAAGCACATTCTCCAAATGTCCGCATGTATTGCAACACTGTGAGATTCGCTCTTAGCAAAAATTGTTCATTTCACTTCAAGGAACATTTCTGGCGGACGGAGGCCTGGTATTGTACCGCTTTCAGTAGCTTTAAACAAGTTTCGTTTGCGTCCAAAATTTTGAGAAAATTGCAGCTCTTCTTCCTAAACACTTACAAGAAAGGCCACCGAAGTTTTACCACATCACTACCTATTTGAATTTTTTTCAATGCAATGGAAACGTCTGAAAGACGTGACATTCGTTAAGGGAAAAATCCATGAACGGCAAAAAGTGGAGGCAAGTATCTAAGCGAGTATAGATGTTTAAACAGTGATAAAATACCCATTTTTTATTCTTTGATTAATCTTCTATTGAAACTTTATGGTCATTAAAATAAGACACCTTTCATATTACCCTATGGTTCAGCTGATTAGAAGAAGATTAAAGATTGGCGTTCTGAATTGCAAAGGGACGATTAATCTCCAGGATAGAGTAATGTACAACAAATGATTCCGTCTTTGGACTATGTCTGCTGTCTGCAAACCTTAATAATATTTCTCTTTGTCGCAAACTAACATTTCATCTCCAGTTTAGAGTAAATAGTTTCTTGAAATTAGCGTTACTATCACCTTAAAAGTAAGCTGAAAGTGACTCTTTAACTATGCATGGACATGGACTGGTCGAGCCTGAAGTAAAATGCTGGTAAGTGCGAGGAACGTTGAAAATACAAAATATATTAAATATATAACCCCAGGGTGTACTGCCTTGCAGTGACCACGAGTAAGTAGTAGATTGATGTGTTTTTCGCTTAGCTTCTAGATGTGGGTTTAAAGACACGATATTTAAATTTTTATTATTAAAGATTGTCCCGGATATAGTTTTCCACATTACATATGTATGGCAATCACAGTAATATTTAAGGTTATTGTAGCAAACTGGCGTGATCGAATTATACTTCCAAATTATACGGAGTGCAATGTTTATTGTTTTTTGTCTCATTGTGAAGCCTATGTACGTATCCAGCACATCAGAGGAATGCCCAACTTGGCTCAAGTGTGGCAATACAAAGGACTTTACTTGGGCTTAATGTTATTTATCCAAGGCGTCAGTTATTATCAACGTATATTTTTGTGCTTTTTTGTGGTATTCCACATAATTCAAAAACTGCACAACATGATTCAAAGATGCGAGGAGTTGCCATTGGCCATTCCTGGCCAATGGCAACTCCTCGGGAAGTGAGGCTCAAAAAATCCTTGTGAGAACCGCCGAACAAGGAAATGAAGCCTAACTCCGGCACCTGTCTGACGATATAAAATAAAGCTAAACCAGGTTTCCTAAAAAAAAAAAAAAAAAAAAAATAGTTAGACGTAAATTCTATAGTGTTCTTATACCCTGAATCGGAACATAACGTTTGATTAGCCCGGAACATGCAACTAAACCCGGAACAATACGAAAGACCTCTGACCAGTCGTGACGTCCAACCCAGATCTTTCGGCCGTCAAGCTCGAGCCGCTTGTGTGGGCATCGCGTGCAAGTCACAGCTTGCCAGATATTAGCGGCGAGATGTTTTGGTGGCGCCCTCCTGTGGTTCCCCCTCGTGACGTCATTACCATGCAAACAACAAGTTCGATGGTGTTTGTTATTAGCATGGTGGAAGCTTGAAATCATTGCGCTCTCAAAGGAACACTGCCAACACCGTCAAAATTAAAGTTCTTTCATTCCTCTTATTTCCGTCGATGATAAATCCCCTTTCCGACGTCATAGTCAGCGTTCGGCCAATCGTGGAAGGCCGACCACAGCGACGCTTTCGGTCGCGCACGGGGCTAATAATCTCCCGCACGAGCACCAATCGTGACGTCGTTTTTTTTCTTAATAGCAAGTGTGCGCGTGCATAGCTTCGATGGGCGCTGAAGATACGCTACAGCGGAGATTCCGAAAAATATGAATACGACGACACGCCTTCAAGGCGTACTTTGACAATAATTTTCTGCAGCCTTCGTGCACTAAATTGAAAAAAAAAAAACAATAATCGCGATATTCGCGATTATCGAGTCCAACTGAAGGCGATTTAATTATTTTTCTAAAATACAAAACCACTCCATTTTCTCTTTACCGCCAGAGTACACAACCTCTGGCCAAGGAACATTACATTTGGTTATAGCTTGACATTACATATGTTTGGTTCCCTAAACTGCGAGACAAACACCGAATTTCGGCCTAATAAAAGTTTCTACTTGGGTTGTCACAAACCGCTTGAGAACCTACAACACGCTTCTGCAGCAGGCGGGATGTGGTCGCTATGATATGAACATAATAGTTCGTGGTCTGCTGTGCGATAGGACGACATCGACAACATCGGCTAATGGCTGGAGCGGAAGAGGCGAAGCTCGCTGCTCATCGAGCTGGACGACATTGTCGCAAGGGGATGCACGGCTGTGATGACAAGGACTGGACGGTTGTCGATCTGCTTTTGTCTAGGGTGACTGCAAAACACGATTTTAACTTTAATAAACGCTTGTACATCTAAAGCAGCAGTATGACGACACGAACATATATTCGAAATGAGTTATCTTGAAACAAGTGTCACAACAAGAATTTACAACGGCTGCAAGTTTCACATATGAATACGTAGTAATTTACAGGCGTCATTTGGAATCATATTTTTATTTGATAACGCTTGGGAAGCATAAACAGTCCGGTTACGCCGCCAGCCGGTGGCGTAGCCCGATCATCTCACGCAGAGCACCGTAAGCATTTTCAGGCAGCCCCTCAAAAAAACATCGCGAAAAAACGCCCTTTGCGATAAGACATGGCAAAGTAATTTTAGTCAGGGGGCCAACACCAAACCTACGAAGAGAAGCCTTCAGCGGCTGACAAAGCTTATGAACCGTAGTCAAGGCGGTTGCTAGGCTTATCCGCTTTATCAAGCGGGCAGAGTGAACACTGGTGGCGACACGACCGTTGAATTCTCACGCCGCCACACAGAAACAATCACAAAAAATATCGGCAATCCGCACGACTCTGCAACGAAATTATGTATGTAAATATATGAAACATTCATGCGATAGCCTGGCGTCCCTCATCGTCAGCGTCGTTAACAACGCTTACTACAATAGTAACAAAATAGTTCTGCAAGCCCTGACGCAAGAACATCGAGGAAATGAGAAGAAGCGATTAACTAGAGGAGAGATAAATCCCTTCGAGGGGCATCCGGTAAATGTTACAATAACATAATTAATTTCATTACAGCGATATTGCAGCGAGAGTTGTTAATGAAAAACTTCTGTTTCGCGCCTTCGATCGCACTCCACATCAACGCGGGCCATTTTAGGTGCTTTGCCAAAACATTCTAGCGTCTGTAGATAACAAAATAACAAGCAAGCAACTTAACGGGCAAGGTCATGCATGGTAACAAGATAACATGCATTGCCTGTAAAACAGTTCCCGCCTGGCAATTTGGCAGTGCACTGGGGTAGGTGTCCATATGACCCAAAATTAGTACAAAGAAATTTCACGGGGAGATACGCAGATAAACGTGCCTTAGATTTTTACGATGCATTCTGTATCTCAAAGCAAGGGGAACGCAAGTGAGTCAGTGCCCCGTTAATGCAGCTGACAGATACAGAGTTTGTTTTTTTGTTTTTTAACGAATAGTTAGAATGATTGTATTAATATTGTGTTTGTTTTAATATACCTTTGTATGAGAGTGCGCTTCATCTTGTCCCGTTCCTTGTCCCTGTTTTTTCGGCGCTTTTCGTTTAGCACGTATAACTATTTGTACTAAAGTGACATACGAAAACAGGGATCCGGAAAAAATGGTCCCGGTCAAAATGATCCCCGTCAAAATGGTGACGGATAAAAAGGTCCCAAGCACAGACCTGGAAAAATATGTCCCAGGCAAAAACTGCTTGTATTGAGGGGTTAGTTGATTGTTTACACTTCCTGCAAATTAAACATAAATAAAAAGATGTTTTGCTGAATACTTACGATATAGGACGCAAACCATTTAAAAGTTTGCATATTCGATTGAAAACTTATTGCATTCCCGTAGCTGAGCCAAGAGTAAGACAAAGGTATACTACAGAAATAGTATACAAGTGCACGTATCAGACGATCTATATTTATTAAAATGCAAGAAGAAAGACGTTGTTTCATAACACTCCATCTCAAAACAATATATTTGAGGTTCGTGTTCATTCAGTGAAATGTCGGTCTGCCTTCGAGGAGCAGAGACGCTGGTTTACACTGTAGACGATAAAGTTTGGCAGTGCAGGACCACTGCTTGCCTGTGATCTTTAACGTTATCACGCAGTGGAGATACACGACTGCACTCACACCATCACAAATATGCAGTATGTGAAGGATAATGCCTCAATCATCATGTGCACGCGTTTTCCTGCAGCGCCATAGCGCTGATTCAAAAGTATAGATTACACTGTCGGATTGTCTGAAAATTTCTTCCCGCGTCAATGTGGAGCGCAAGTTCGTCTGCGTTTTGAGCAGGGGTTACGATGACGCCGGAACGCCGAGCTCTGATAGGCTAGGATTGAAAGGACAGTGTGTAGACCCCAAGGCGGCTAGCCTTGAGGTCCACTTACTATCCTTACAATCAGGCCAGTCAGAGCTCGGCACCCTGACGTCGCCACCACCCCTGAGCGAGAACTAGACGAATTAGTGCATCGCTTACTACGCTTTACTAAAGTCACAGCTAAGCTAACGCTACGACCTGATAGGACCACTCAAGCAGTGCTGAAATCAAAACGTAATAATGGCGTTTGTCGACTTTTTTGTGTATTTTATTATGGGCTATTCTAATCAATCGCAGAGAGCATTGCGACCTCGAGCTTTTAGAGTGCGCGTGTGTATTTTTGTACCGACTTCCAAGCTCCAGCTTTGTACCGTGCTCAGACCCTGGCGAATAGGAGCCATAGAGCCAAGTGAGCGATATTAAAACCTAAATCATCTTTTAAACTTTTTTGTTCATTTCCTTCATTACATAACAAAAACCTTAAATGCGTTAAAATAGACATTACTCGTGTTTTTAATACAGCTTCAGAGTTGCATGTTCACTAAACTTTTGAAGAGCTCCCAAGAAGTCATAAAATCACTTGGGACCCTTGTGTCTGGGTTTGCGCCCGAGACAATTCTGTCCGGGACCATTTTGAACGGGACCATTTTGTCCGGGCCCATTTCTTCCGGAACCATTTTGTCCGGGACCATCTTGTCCTACACCCACGAAAACACGCTCCGTTTCTATGCACACGGCTGAAATGCTCAGTGCTGTGCACACTCGTTGGTTCCAAAACGCTACGATATTTTCTTCAGGTGCGTTACTCGGTTTAATAGGCGTCCAGCGTTGCCCAGGGGCTCTGCGAAAAGGAACTCGTTAGGACTATTTTTGTGTAGAAGAAATTTGAGCGTCTGAAACTGCCACAGATGTAGACGCGTGTCTGCTCTGGTGCGAAACGCGAGATCACGAGGAAAATACAACGAAAAAAAAAATTCGAACGCCGTCGAAGCTCAGGTCAGAGTTACGATGCTAAGAGCGTGACCCAAGAAAAGCCGTTTCATGCGTTTTAAAAAAACAAAAAGGAAAAAAAAAAAGCGACGGAACGTTCGATTTTCTGGCTTCTCCATGCAGAGATAAGAGACGCGTACCCCAGCGGTGGTGCCATGAATCTGGCACTTTCGATTGTCTTGCAGCGATAAATCTAGCCGATTTCGGAAGTCGAAAAAGTTGTTATTCTGTTCGTCAGCACAGCACTTAAAGATAAAAGCTCAGCGAAAGTGTCGTAAGTTGTGCGAGGACCAGTCAAGTGATTTTGTGCAACCCAAAACGAGGGCGCCAAAGTTTGTTCGCAGCTTCAGCGAAGGAAGCAGATACGAAACGCCTATGTGGACTATATAAGGTGCCATACATGGGTAAATTACTTTCAAAGTGTAATTTAATTAAAATTACCATTGCCTTGCTTCAAAAATAGTTTAAGTACAATACAATTACTACTACGTGAAAGTTAATTAATTACAATTACAAATTACTTTTAAAAAGTAATGCAATTACTTTACAATTACTAATTTCTGAGGGCGACCAGACTTGGGCCATATAACTTTAAACGAGTTGTATGGAATGCAACTTATTTGTTATTCCTCCCCAACGTTTGAGGAGGCTTAAGCATCGCGGCATAAATGCCACGTATTGTACTTTCCTTTTATGAATTTTGTTAAATTCGTGATAGAACTTGACTGTTTGGGGCAGTGAAGTACTGCGTTCTTATATTTTTACTAAATAATAATAAATTAGTTCCTATGCTGGAAGACGCCAGACCGCTAAGAAAAAAATTGGGTTGTCAGACTTTTGTCAGCCAGGCAAATAAAAATGCGACAATTAGTCATATATGAATACTCTACAAGTGTTAATACAAAATTAAAATCCACACACGCTAATACGACCGCATTCGCATACAAGCATCATGGTATTGTAAATTATTAACATTGAATTGAAATGAAAATGGGTCAGAAATGTTTAAGAACCGAATCGGGGCTTCCGAATCATTGGTGACAATATTCACAGGTGCGACGTCAGTCTCCAAAATGCATATGCAAATAATATCCGAAGTAAAACAACAAAAAATAACCTTGAAAATAATACAAAGATACAGATATGCGACAGTACTGGAAGAGGGACGTATAAAACTGCCAGAAAAAAAAACCAAAAAACATAGACAGTTAAAATTCCCAAGCTCGGCTGAAAGCTGAAGCTCAATTTTTTTTTCTTTCAATATTTTTTGCATGTTTATACTATTGTTTTCTGCTCGCTCCGCAGACGGCGCCACATGGCGCCGTTGAGGGAGACTCCAAAGAAGATTGTCTCTCAGCCCGCAGTGTAAGCAACAAAACAAGAAACAACGCAATACTGTTTTTGTTTTTTTTGTGCCCGTATGTGCGTGCGTGTCTATGTGTGCGAGTGTGTCACCAAGCGCTAGGCCGCTTGTGCGAGCGCTGAGACATTCAGAAAGGTCCCGTCGGCTCCACAAAGTCTTGTAAAAATAATTGTAATTGTGTCTGAAATTTTGCAATTACTGACACCAAAAAGTAATTAAATTACAATTACCATTCCTTTTAGCCTAAAGTAATTATTTCAATTACAAATTACCACGAAAAGTAATTAAATTACAGTAATTAAATTACTGTAATTGAATTACTACCCAAATATGTAAGGTGCGCTCTCACATCTTCACTATTCAGTTAAGTTCATCTGCTACGAAAGTACCCATTCGCCGCTTCGACGTCACACCTCAACGATGGCTGTGTTTTATCTAACGAGGTGAGTGGCTTAGAGCGATAAACTGGTATTCATTTCACCAGGCAAATATGACCACCACTTGGCTGCCGCCCTGCTGCACAATTTTTGCTATACACGCGACCGTACCAAATCCTGACTATTTTGCGCAAAACGGAGCCGAGATTTGTATTGCGGGCGCTGTAAAATCATGATAAACTATTTTTTTCATACCCTTAGCCCCAGAGGTCGCTGTCTAGCTTCGATAACAACCCAAATACAGCACCGCAACTGAAGGCATCTATCGGAGGCATTGCAAAGCTCTCAGGCTTTTTGTCGTACAAGCAGATTTTCGACATACGAAACATAACTTATGTCGTCGGTATACTATTATTAAAGAACAATAAGCAATTCTTTGTGCGCAGTACTTCGTTCAAATCTAGACATAAAACTATAAGGTCACGTGTCGAGTGGTAAACAAATGTGCAACATGGCGGCGGCGAATTGGGTTTCACTTTCAGCTGCCAGTATAACGTTTAAAGGTAATCTACCTCGCTGGTTTCACCTTGCGGGTTGCGCAAGTGTTTACATTTTTTGTTTCGTTTATGTCCTTGACGCAGCGCGTGTCTCACGCAGCAGAATGCTGCTCCAGTGCTCGGACTTACTGCGAGAAAGTTTTCATAGATCTGTCTGGTTCACCGGAACGCCAATCAGAGAGCCATGTAACGAATGCAAAAGAAACGATCGATGACAAATTAGCCAAGCGCACACCGTCATTGGTTGAGATCACGGAAGTACGTGCGTTTGTTTGTCGGCTGAGCAAACGTAGCAAGTACGCAAGGAACTAACGAACTTGCAATCTGAATTAAAACCGAGTCGCAGCAGAAGCTAACACACTGATCGTGACAAGTATTCTGCCCGCACATTATGTTGGGTAGATATCGACCTCTGTGTAAAACAGTCTGGACAAAGTGGCTCCCATTGTTCGGTCTCCTCGCCACTGGCGGCCATACTTGAGTCCACTGCTGGTCAACGCAAGCTTACCATGAGATTCCACAATGCTTCCACAAGGGGCACTGCATACCGCCAAGACTTTAGTTAATCTGAAAAGATAAGCAATAACTAGTTCTGCTCATACCCTTCCTGGAATCCCTTGTCGACTTTCGTCAAAATGGGATATTTTTATCATTTTATCAAGAAATCGTGAAGTAGACTTTCTTTAAATAGATACGTTTTCTCACTCACATCTGCGCTGTTAGCGTCGCGCTCAAGTATAGCACCCAGTGAATACCGCATATACTCTGATCTCCCTTAAGCTGAGACTGCAGCCGAAGCTACTAGCGCTAGCTAGCGCGCGTTTCAGGTCTTGAGACGTGCATTTCTAGCGCGAGTGCTCGTTCTGCGGAAGAACGCTTCAAAGCAACGACCTTGAGCTCCCGTGCTTTTGGCATTGGCTGCAGTCTCCGCTTGAAGGTGAACGGTGCATAGGACTTAGGTTCCACGCTACTGCTGCATCACGCTGCTCCGTGAGCGCGTCTTGCATCTTATTCGCAGCCACTTTTGTGCGCCAGAGGTCTCCGAGCACGGAGCTCCAGACGAAGCCACGTGACCGCACAAGTAGCTTTCAATACGTCTGATCGTTGTGAAACTTCACTAATCTCAGACAACGCCTGCATTGTGACACTCAGCAGTTGGGAGCAAGTTAAACGGCTTACGAACTCACATCCATCCAAAGGCAGACATCGTTTTCCGGTGGAAACATTTTCCTCCAAGGTCATTCACTGTGGTTCGTTTTCTACATCCTTGGGATCGGCTTTCTGTCTAATGTGAGGCGGACGTGGATGTGAGAGAGAAAGACGTGTAGAAGACGTAATACCTCCCATATAACGAAGCCAAATAGTGCTGAAGTTTCGGCATCCCCTAGAGAAGTCCAACGCGGGGAGCAGATTGGGCCGGAGTTCTGCTTCAGCGTTCAAATAAGACTCACGTTCAGCCAGTCAAAACGACCAACACGCTCTTTGCAGCTGCCAGAAAAAGTAATCTCCTTTGACGAGAATAATCCCTGGAGAAGGGGAACAAGAGAAACAAAGGACAGACGCAAATCTCGAAACACAGCTAGGTGAGTGGTGCGGGACCGAAAAAATCCGCCTGGTCCGGGTATCGAACCCATGACCTCTCCATTTCCAGTGGAGCGCTCTACCAACTGGGCTAACCAGGGGTTAGACGTCAGTAGAGCAAAAGGTTTCACACGGACCAGGCAGATGTTTTGTGTCGCACACCAATCACCTAGCTGCGTTTGGAGATCTGTGGTTGTCCTTTTCCCTCTTGTTCCCCTTCTCCAGAGATTATTCTCGTCATTCTTGTCCAGCTCGCTTGCACCTTTGCATTTACTTTCATTAAAATCACATCCTCTCCTCTCCTTTGTTGCAAGCGCCGCCACCAGATGGCTTCTCGATATGCGGCTAATGGCAGCCAGTAGCTGGCCCGGTTTCCCATGGTTCATATGACAGACATGCTTGTTTTACAGTCGTTTTCTGGGTACGCCATGTAATGTACAACTTGGCACCTTCGCTGCGCGTTTTGCTTAGACACTGCTTCGTCATTGGCCCTTGTTTCCTGCCTCAATGTTGGCAATAACGTTTTTATTAACGCGCTGAAGCGGGGAGAAGTTTCGCGCGGTGTTTAATGGGATACTGCAACGAAATTGCCGCGCCTATGTTTTGGTCTATACGTGTTGAAAAGAGCAGTGTCACATCGGACACACCAATATATTGTTAAGAGAGACACGAAACGATATTTTAAAACAAATCAAACGATTAGCAAGAGTACCTTATGGATGGCGCTAAAGCCTCGTTTGTAATGCCCGTTTAGGTACCTTGATAGATAGTGACGATAAAAGTATCGCCAAGAACTTCCCGCTCAACAGCACGCTCTTTTGTGTATCCCAGACGCAGCTATTCTGCCTCTACAAGATTATAGAAGAATAACCCGGCACTCAACCTTCACTCAAAAGTAGGTTTGCGGTTATTTGGGCTGGCGCGATTGCTAGCGTGCTTTGACCGCTTCGGTGGCTGGAACGGCTAAGCCATCCTGACGACGTCAGCCTCGCCGCAGATTTGTTCATCCCGAGACAAACTACGTCACGTTTGCGCCAGATGTGTCGTGCTCTCTGCTGGCTGCTCTCCGAGCGCTTGCCAGAGCAGGTCTTTTATAAAAAAAAAAAACAAAACAAGAAAAACAAATACAGCCATCCGGCTCAAAATACAAACTTCGAATTGTCATGTACGGATACTGCGGATCATATGCAGCCTATTTCTGAACACGAGGTTTTTTTTTTTTCAAATTTCGTTAAGTATCCCTCTAAGCCAGCGTCCGTCAAGAATAAATAACGATTAGAGCAGAGGCTCCAAACAGAAATTGCAATCGTCCAGGCGCAAAGCCCTTTTATTTTTATTTTTTTACCTAAGAAAGAAAGTTTGGATGGCGGAAGCGCTGTCGGCTGACTCTACTTCCTCTACTTAAAGCCCCGTGATGTTTTAAATGTAGCGCAAGGTGCGTCGATGCACGAGGCACGTGCTACTTGCAGCCCTTGGGAAGATCATGGCGGCACAGCGCTGCACTAAGCTATACTCTGTTTCACCTTATGGTGTACCGCAGGAAAGGCTGTGCTCTTGCTCAGAGCACATCTCGTCGGCACAAGCTCTCGCGCACTAAAAAGCGGCGGCAAATGCTACGAGCTCGCGCTTCCAGCCTTCGCTGCGGTACAACATAAGCTGAAACGGAGTATAGATTTCAGACGCCATGTTCTTCCGAGAAGTAGAACGCGGCACGTGTCTCGAGCATTTCCGCCACTTTTCCCAGGATAGAGGGGCATTGACTCTACCAGGGTGTGAGTGATGCGAACGTTTCCTAATTAACCGCGTCAAGCGTTCGCCGTGCATTGCGTCTGTTGTGAATAGTAATTTTGACACCTCCTACTCACGGAAAACAGCCGCACAGTGCTCGTGTAAATAGGCGGTTGACGAAAACGAGGAAGACGAAGAAACAGTTTGACTCGATGCAGATCGAAAAAGACATTGTGCGGAACGACAGCGATGACCCAAACCTACAGACTAACTTCGCCATGTAAATAGAAAATCCATTGTTTTTTACCGTACGTCTTTGACGTTCAGTTAACGCAACAACTGAATGGTGCCGAAACCCGGCACTTGAAGCCAGGAACGACCCTCAACTAAACGAAGTCAGTTGCTGAGCAGTGAACGAGTGAACGCTATAGACTAACCTTGACCGAAATTTGGATCGACATCGTAACAAGTAAGCAACTCTATTAGCCGAAGCTTACCAACCTCTCAATTCATTCAAACATGGAAAAAGGGCGAACAAAAAGGACTGCTCGCAGAGCACAAAACACCCGGATTGTCAGAGAGGCCACCACTGTTCTCAACACAGCGAATGCAATTCAAATCGAGGCCACAGCAAGAAAGCTTGACGTAAATTATGAAGAACTCAAGAAGCTGAACACCGAGCTCGAACCCTTCATTGCTGATGGATATCTCGAGAACGAATACCAGTCGGTAATTGAGTACCAGGAAGAAACGACCCACGCCTTGAGTGTGCTTCAAAATCCAGCAGTGGAACTACAGTCTGGTGACCCAGCGCGACCATCAACATCGAACATTGCCTCACGTAGCGAAGAACGAAGACTGAGCGGTGTTAAACTACCAAACTTGCAGCTGCAATCCTTTAAGGGCGAAATTGCTGAGTGGCAGCCGTTTTGGGAACAATTCAAGCGTGCCGTTCACGCAAACAAAGTGCTATCAAGCGGCGAGAAGTTTCAATACTTAAAGAAGCTTGTTAGTGAACCCGCCAGGGAATCTATCGCTGGTCTCCAAGTGACGGATGCGTGCTACAACGACACAATTGAAATTTTAACTCGACTGTTTGGAGACTACAGGCGAATCCAGCAAGACCATCTTACAAAGCTTCGAACGCTTCCAAGTGTCACCTACGCAAACGATACTAAGGGTTTGAGGAGAATTTACGATCAGGTACAAACACACATTCGGGGTCTTTATGGACTTGGTGTCAGCTCAGACAACTTCTCCACTATGCTGATGGACATTGTCGTCAAGGCTCTTCCATTTGAAATTGTGATGGATTTCTACCGGCGTGCTGGCCACTCCGAAAGGAAGACCATACATCTGTACGAGGGAGACGTGGCTGCACATTTATCTCCACCCACATCACAAGCGGAAGAACTGGGGTCAATCTCAGGTACTTCCAGAACTGCTGAGCTGTCCGCCAGACCAACACCTCGATCTGAGGACGTTCGTCGAAGAGCAGAAGGGCGGAGGGAGATTTGCAGCAGTTGCTCGAATATCTGGTAATCGAGATCGAGAGTAGAGAAAGATCTGGTGCGAGCGATGACCGTCCAACAAGAAAAAATTGAGAGCAACTATCTAAACGAGCTCATCTTCCAACTTCTTCGGTTCTCCATGCAAAAGCTGAAGATAACAAGAAGGATCGCATTTCTTGCAAAAGTACAGGACACAGCACGGAAAACTGCACCAGTAGCATCTCTCTAATAGAGAAGAAGAAGAAACTCTCAGTAGAGATGCAATGTTTGCGGTGCACCCTAAGAGGGCATAGGTCAAAGGACTGTCACAGGATATTGTCTTGCACTTACTGAGCGGGGCGAAACGCAACATCTATGTGCGATCCGACCTGGAAGCCTTCAGCGAATATTAGTGCAAAACAAACCATGACAAAGTGTTCAAAGCGCTGTCACTGGTAGCACTGGCATTTCGATAGACGACGACGTCCTACTTCAGACCTTTCGGACTTGGGTGGTCGAACATGGGAATACTGTCTACGCACGTGCAATCTTAGATGGTGGAAGTCAGCGAACGTACATACGAGAAGACGTTTCTCGCAAGCTGGGTCTTAAAGTGCTAGGAGAGACCAGACAACGCTTGAACACCTTTGGAAGTTCTACTTCACTGCCGCAAAAACGAAGGCTGGTTCAAGTGAAGCTGCGTAGTCAGTACAGTAACAAAGAATACAGTGATGAAGCGGTAGAAATCCCATTTATTTGCGAGGACATTGTTCAGGTACCTGTAAACCATGAGTTTGACCGCAGCATTGAGGAAGACGGAGGCTGCATCGCTGACAAACTTCTCTTCCCCTGGCGTTCCTACTGAACAACGCATAAGCCTGCTCATTGGGTCAGACAAAATCTGGAAAGTCCCCAGTGAGCGGGCGCCACGTTGTGAAAGCCACTGGAGCCTGATCGCTTTAGACACTAAATTTGGGTAGACATTTCAAGGACCTGTAATGCTGCAGTGCTCGCTTACTGGCCGCGCCAACACGATGGTCTGTATACTAAAGATCGAACAATCGCAGCCGTAGATGATGCGACCTTACGCAGCTTTTGGGATGTTGAAAGCATAGGAATAACAGAAACGCATGTAGCTCAGGTGAAGAGCAAAACGAGGTGTGGAACGACTTCAAACGAACTATTGCAAAAGTGAATGGACGGTATGAGGTTTGCTTTCCATGGAAACCTAGCGCACGGTAGCTAAACGATAACCGAGCCACAGCTATGAAACGACTCGAGGGATTGCAGAAGAGGCTATCACGCAACGAGTCCCTCTCCAAAGAATATAGCAACGCCATGCTGAACTACCTTAATGATAGAAGTACGGAGAAGGTTCCCTCGGAGTTACCATGCACAAACTCACGCACCTACTACATGCCTCACCAAGCAGTGATCCGAATGAACTCTGAAACCACAAAACTGCGTGTCGTGTTCGACGCGTCGTCCAATGCAAATGAAGCAGCTTCACTGAACGATCATCTAGAGAAGGAGCCAAACATGAACGCGGATCTAGTCCCCAGGCAGCACGAAAATATTGGACAAATAACGGACAAATATCGGTCAAAGTTTTAAGAAATAACGGTCCCATAATGATTTGCAACCCGGCTCCAGATCGGTCCAATAACTTGAACCGATCACGGCGAAAGTTTTGAGACCGATGTCGTCAACCGTTTTGCGACCGAAATCTTCAACCGTTTTCCGGCCAATATCGTCAACCGTTTTTCGGCTACCTTTCAAAATGTTTTGTGGCCGTTATCGTTGAACCATTCTGGGATTTAAATGTCTATTGTTGAAATATGTCAGAATGCGAATGACTACGACATCAAATGTGAAACTCTTTATTTTCAATGGAAACGGACGCTTCATTTAGGGGCAATCAGAGATGTCAGACCATTTTCGACTTGGAAAAGGGGTATGGGAGCCACTGTAAAAACTTTTCACTCCATTTTATGGGTAAAAGTTGCGGGTTCTATAGTGCCGGCATGGTTTCCCTTAATCTAGAAACTGAACAGTCTGTAAATACAAGGCATACAATTTTGTAAAATGATGGAACGTCTGTATTTCACTTTACGGAGTTATCCGTTTTCCCATTTCATTGGTAAACGTTGCTGGTTTTATACTGCCGGCAACGTTTCCCGTAATCTAGAAACTGGACCGTCTGTAAAAACAAGGCACATAATTTCGTAAAATGACGGAATGTCTAGCCCACTACGGACAGCTATCCGTAGGAATTGTGAAAGCTGTCGGCACTAAATAACGAAGCACTATACCTTTCGGCCATATATGAGACCAAAGTTACGTGCCATCCGTACCACCTGCACCTCCGATACATCAGGCGACTCCCCTGGAAGGGCTATACCTCTGCCAGGAGTGTCACCCGACGTATTGGATGTGCAGGATTGGTGCGGATGGCTCATAGCTATGGGCTTCAAGAAGACAGAAAGGTCTAGTGCTCCGTTATTTAGTGGGAACAGCTTTCATGTTCAAGCAAGTCGAAGTCACATGAAGCTTTTGGGGTACGAATTGGTATGGAGAGTTCATAGCTCCGTCATTCTATATATGAACTTGTATAATTTTTCATCCTTAGACAAAACAACAACAGTTCAACAAGAAAAAGAGCACAGCAACCTCTACTACTCATTTCCAGGATTTGGTTTGTGCGAGATCAGCTGTTCCTTGAGGTGACAGCTGAACAAACGAACCAATTAAGTAGTTTTGCCACAATGCCTTTATTGGAAGAAGGCATGCCTTGATTTAATTATAATGCAATTAAATGCAAAGGTGCAAGCGAGCTGGACAAGAACTGGACTTTTCCAGGGATTATTTTCATCATGCCTTGATTTAAGTTGGGAGAAATTTTACATTACAGTTGTCCTTGCGCTCGCCGTTTAGATGCCTCTCCATTCTTGAGGTTATAGTTGTCCTTCAATTGAAGACCTCTTCGGTATCTTCATGGTGCACGTAAGGGCAGCCTGAAATAAAGAGCAGAAGAAGATTCGAAATCAATACACAATCACAACAAACTGTATATGACATACATGGTTAACATCAGCAAGCAACGTGTTTACCACCTAGCCCAGCTCCTCACCTTTCTACTGCATATGACCATATAAAACAAACCTCCCATAAATTGAACCAAAGTAAAAAATTTTTTATTGATTTGAATACCCAACAAAACAAGTGCTTGAGAAATAAAACTAGCAAATTAAAATTTGCCTAACCATTCAGTGATATTAAGCACATTCAAGTGAGCCATATCTCCTTTAGAGTATACACTTGGCTCGCAATAATTCAAACTCGGATATTTAATACCTCTGGTTAAGTCAAACAAATTTCAAAACTTGGGTTGTCCCGCTACGTTTTCAATGTATTCATAAGCCGCTTAATTTGAACAATGTTTTCGTGTAATTCATACTTTTTGTTCTCGCGGCCCCGTTGAGCATACTTCTTTCCGAGCACCAGTGCACTGCGGAGAAGCAGCCCCTGTGGAGTTTGCTTTGACAGGTGTTGCTTTCTCACGGTGCACTGGTGTTCAGTAAGAAGAGCACTCAACAGGGCTAAAGCAGAGCAGAGCTGTACATATAGCTCTTAATATATGAAAGGAGCAAGCAGAGCCAATTCGTGCATCAGACGCAGATAGAGGGCCCGACAAGCTCTCTTGGCCCACCAGAAGCTGAAAATAATCCGCTAGCCATGGTAGCAAAAAACGGTTTTGATAAGTGCTTAAGAGTTAAATGTAGTAACTCTTCATGGTTGAAAATATGGTGCACGCAATGTTTCGATTATGGTTATGCAAAAAGATGTAAGAAACGAATGTGCCGCTTGATTTCTGTTTTGCTCAAATGGAGTCCGACCGCTTCGACGGCAGATTCCCGGCGCTCGGCGCCGGGTGTACGGATTACGTCAATCGTTCAGCTGGTCGCGCATGCTTTTTATATTTTCTATGTCTTCCACCGTGATTTCGCATGACCGTGATCAAAACATCACTGCACCCCAGTCACCGAGAGTTACTCCGACGAGCTTAATAATTTTGTTTCTCACAACCACCGCCATGATATTATGCGCGGCTTCTGGTTGGCCACACACGAATTTGTGAAAACGCTCTGGAACACACCCAGCCCACCTTCAGCTAATGGTGCCTCCTCATTTGCCTTCTATACATCCCAATGAATGGTTAAACTATCTCTATATATGTCTCTGAAGCAGAGGACACATGAGCGGCAAAAACGGGCGCCGCGTGGCAGTTTCCATATCAACTTGCTCGGACGCTGTGATGTGGCGGCATGGCTTTATGTCGCAGCGTTCACGTAAGCTGCTATAGAAACTGCAGCACAATGCCCGTTTCCATTACTCATGGGTCCCTGCTTAACAGTTCATAATAGACGACTTTTTTGCTGGTTGAACAAACTTAATTTTGTTTTGAGGAGTCATGTGCTGTCTAAACAGTCCCTGATAAACATTTTCGAGGGTTGAATAAACTTGTGTCATAAATTTTACCCATGTTTCATGAATGGCATACCAGCTTATGATTAATGGGCCTGTGCACAGGAAATCATGAATTATCTGTTTTGTATGTGTATCCATCCATATAGAAAATCATAATTTATCTTGCAACACACTTAAGTGAACTTCTGATAATTCGAGCTTTTAATAATTTATACAAAATTCGTGACTTCCTGGAGTTTCAATTGATGAGTCTACTGTATGTCACATTCAAATTAATGGTTTAGCTTCTTGGGCTTAATGATATCTGAACCTTTTCCTTTGGCAATGCATTAAATGCAAAATAGTACAGCAATGCATTTGCTCTAGTTTGTGCACTGGCACAGGCTTGTGCAACTAAGTCAAACTAGCATTAAAGGGAAGTTGAAGCACTTTTTAAGAAATCTGAGTCAGGAGCAGAATGCCATAGCATTTTGGCTTGTTAATTCAGTAATAGCACTAAACTTGGGCAAAAGTCAACGTAAACTGCATTTATCTTGAAAAATATGTGCAGTGATTATAGCAGGGCATGCATTGACCTGTCCAAAGCTTCGTGACGTCATCGTTGGCATTCCCAAGTCAGCCTATTGGCGAGCACTCTGCTGATCACTTTTGCTAGTCTTTATCATCGTTCTTTCGCTCTGCTTTGCTCGGTGTGCCGCAACCCCCCGAACGGGGGGGGCTACGCCGCAATTTTAATTAACGATTACGACGCTCCTACTAACAAGATTAATAGAAAACTTTGACTTGACTCGGGATCTCATTGGCTGGATCTTTGGTGGCTCGTGGACTGGGAAGCGGAGTTTGCGGATAAGCGTCCCAGCGTGCCCCTACCTGGCGACATGTGCCGCTTAGCATATCCAGTTCAATTCTAGCAGCCAAACACAGTATCCAACCTACAGCCGTTAGATCAAGGCATAATTCAAAGGTAGTCTTGATTGTGTTTACCAATTATAAATGTCCAGGCATGTCTGTCAATTAGCCCATCCAGAGGCCTTCGGAGATGATCACGAGAGCCGCAGCTTGTCTTGGGCAGCTCACTGTCAGCCACTCTGTCCCTCTGTGCACAGTGCCACCTTCATGAGCTCCCACTGAAGAAAAGAAACAGAATATGAAAATTGTGATGACTGCAATGAGAACCAATCAGAACATTCCAGCAGCAGATGCTACGGTATGGTGGCTGGAATGTGCCTCCGCATTCCTTAGCATTCTTTACCACCCATGCATTAAAAGTGGTCTCTAACCGATAACATTAAATGATGCCACAGTAGCCGGCATGTCCTGCTGTCGGATGAGTCAACCCTGGCGACTGGTTGCACAACTTTTGGCAATAAATATATGAGCTAAAGGCAAGCATCATTGGTCTCGCAACACCCAAAATCCTGGGGATATTCTCTCCCCCGCCGCAGATATTGATATTCACCATGATATTCACAACCTGTAAGAGAAATTCCATGGAAAGTCCTTTCAGGAGCAACTGGGGTAGCTACAGAGACAAGCACTCACACTATGAAACCATTCCACAAATCTGCCATAAGCAGCAGCAGTTCATTCAGAGTATAGAAGTTTGCCCTTTTCATACAATTCGAGATGAAATTGTATCTCTGGATTCTCCCAAGACTCTAGTTTCCAAGCAGAGTTTTACATTCGCAGGCTGGCTGAGTTCCTGAGTAGAAAGGTTTATGTGTCACACCACACGTGTCTTTTGCTGATATTCAGAGAAAGGAAGGCTGAATTTCCCTGATCGATGTTTATTAGGGTGGAAATCTTCAGACTTTTATAATCGCCAACTTCCTCAACATTACCATTTTTCCAGTTCATAGACACCTTACACGAGGTTGAGTTGGGTACCAATGGTCATTAACAGCTGCCTGAATCACCTGTACACATATGCGGTAACTATACAAAAGCCCAATTCATTCTACCGGGTGTCGCAAGGAGCGGCCAGGTTCTTTAGATCGGCCGCAAAATTCAGTTTCTTAACCAGTGTTGCGGAGTTGCCGCTCTGGAGTTGGAATGATTCCGGAATCATTCCGAATTTTCGCGACCCCGGAATGGAATGAAAATGGAATGGCGGCAACATTGAGGGGAATGGAATGGGAATGGAATTATATGCATTTTGCCCGGAATGGAATGGGAATGGAATGGGCCCAGTTCTTTTTTTTCTTTTTTTGCGGTCAGCGAAATTGAGCCAGTCAGCGAGCCAGTTGCTCAGAAATAAAATGAGTGGGCGGGAAACAGCTAACCTGCGCGGAGCTCTAACAGACAAATGCAATAAAAAAAAACAAGCGTCAAAGCAAAGAGCAGAGGGGGAAGGGAGGGGGGGGGGGGTGGCGGTGGCGCCTTTCGCGCAGGCGACGGGTTTTGCTGGCGTTACACGAGAGCGAGCGAAACAACCCTATTGAAAATAACTCTAATGGGCCCTTCAAAACTTTTTAAAAGGTTTGAGGGGGCCTTCAAGAATTTTTAACGGGTTTGACGTACCCCTCAAGGGAGTCTAAAGGGGCCATCAAAACGTTTTGATGGGTTTGACGTACCCTTTAAGAAAGTCTAAAGGGCCCGTCAAAACCTTTTGAAAGGTCTAAGGGGGACTTCAACGATTTCTTAAAAGGTTTGAAGGACCCTTTAAGATTCCTTGATGCGTTCTGGGCCCCATCAGAATCTTTCTTAAAGGGTTTGAAATGCCCTTTAGAAAGTTCTTAGAGGTTTTTTGAAATGTCTGTGGGGCCTTCAAACACACCCGTCAAACATTTACGAGCAACTCGCAGACGTCTGTTGAAGTAAAGCCTGGTTCAGACATTTGCGTTTGACTGCGTTTGACTGCGTTGCGGCTGTGAGAAACCAGCACATCCCTGCTGCTTATATCGCGTGCCAAGATGATTTCTCGAATTGGATTCCACGCTTCATACGAAGCACAGATGTGCCGGTGACTCGCATTCGGTTCTCGACGCAACGCAGTCAAACGCAAGTGTCTGAACCGGCCTTAAGAAAAACTGTGCCTGCCAGTTGTATTTGTATGCAATTTCTAATTCAAAATTTTTAGTGCTTAAAATACTAGGCAAAATTTATGACTGCGTGTTGTAATGATGTGATCAATACGGCAACAAAAAGAGGAAGAAAATGAAAGGAGACAAGAATAAAAGGGGAGGAAAGAAAAGGAAGTCGAGGGGAACGAGGAGATTCAGGGCGAAAGCGGACGCATTCGGAAAAGCTTGGCTCCGGAATACGCCGGCAAAGCTGTCATCCATAGAAGTCTGCCGACCTGTCCTCACCGTCAACTCTGAACGGCAAGCCTGGCTCAAGAGCGAACCGGCAAAGCCATCCCAACAACCGGTTGACTGGTCACCATCGGTACGCCGGCAGCTGGAGCCAAACGAGACCTGCTTCTGCCACCAGCATAAACCAGTGCCAACCTTGGCAAGTCGAACTTTGGATGAACGCCCTTTTCTTTTATTTATTTGCTCATAAGTTTCCTTTTTTTTCTTTGCGGGGATTCAGAAAGTAGAACAACTGGATGCAAATATATTTCTTTGATATCAAAAATCAGACGGACCTCTCAGGTTCCTTTCTTTTTACCATAAAGACCCGTGACTATAACTGGCGTCCGCGACAGGAACAGAATTACGAACATGGGTTGATCAGGAACGAGCTCGGCGAAGAGAGGACAGAGTGGCCGAACAAGAAGCTCTCTGACAGAAAGCGGAACTGGGGGAAAGAACGGAGAGAACGCTCCAGCTTAAGCTTAGGGTGATTGAGGCCGAGGGGTCGGCAAGTGACAGTAATGGTGCGGGCGGTGGTGAAGGACCCCAAGGCGTTACTGCGTCACAGTACCTCAGTCCCCATAAGCTAATGCCGTCGTTTGACGACCAAAGAGATGACTTGGATGCGTACCTTTGCCTTTGCACTTGATGAAGCCACATCCGCGTGTCAGTAGCCTTGGCAGTGTTGAACACTAATTACGAATCGGAGTATAGAGAATTCAATTTCTGAGAGGCTAATGGGTCTAAAGGGTTGATGGATTTAAAGGGTTGTTGGGCCTAAAGGGTTATGGGTCTAAAGGGTTGACGGGTCTAAAGGGTTGACGGGTCTATAGGGTTGACGGGTCTAAAGGGTTGATGGGTCTAAAGGGCTAACGGATCTAAAGGGTTTGAAGGGCTAACAGGGTCCCATAACACATCAAGGCTGATGGGTTATTTTCAATAGGGAAGAAGCCAAGCACCAAGCAAAATAAACCAAGGCATGGAGAATACACGCGCGCACAGACTGAGATCTGGGAGCGAGGGACGACTCATCACTCGCAGAGCTCAGATAACTCATTGACTCACGCGCCACCGAAAGATGATCAGTTATTGTATTCTTACGCCCGTGTCCCACTAGAGCGATAGACAGAAACAAACGACAGCGACAAGCCTCAAACCAGAGTCTTTCGCGATTTGACAGGCTTTGTATAATAAAGGAGGCTATGCTCAAACACGAGCATCATGCACGCGAGGGTATCTTTGGCAGGCTTGCAATCGCTCCTGCTTACTTCACGAGCATCGAACGACTAAACGCCTTCCAAAGGTGCCATCGCGAGCATGCTGCATGGATTTGAGGCTTGTCGCTGTCTTTTCTTTCCGTTTGTCGCTCTAGTGGGACACGGGCATTAACAAACACACTGGCCGCGTATGTCCTAGAAGACCAATGCAAAAAAAAGTTTGCAAGAAAAAATTTGAGGATTTACGTTTTGCTGTTTGTTGCGAGCCACGTGGTCGAAAGACCGATGTTTTAAACAAGCATCGACGTATCAAGGGGCTTTCTTGATATTTGCAGTACAATGTAAACAAACACTTTGTGCCACCAGCGCACCGCTTAGTAAAATCAGTGCTTTTTTGAGGCATTTAGCATTTTTTTGGCAATTTTCTACGCGTTTGATAATGTCAGCTTTATGCTGCTTATGGCTGCAGCACAATGTAGCTGTCAAGTGCCAATTTTTACGTTTAGGAATTAGAGGAATGGAATGGAACGATTCAGCCATTCCAGGAGTGGGAATGGGCCCAGTGTCCCCATTCCTAGGAGTTGAAAGGAATTGAATTATCGCAAACTCTAATTCCCCGGAATGGAATTGGAATGGAATGGGGGTGCCCATTCCGCAACACTGTTCTTAACCTATTGCGCTACGACTTTGTGCAGCGTTGCCCACAGATGGTGCATTTGTTTTGTAAAATTTGCAAAGAGCGAACTTACCTGAGGAAAAAGTAAAGAAAAAAAAAGGCTTAGCTCCTATGAAAATGCAGCGAAGCCACCGGTCTTCAAACAATACGGCGCCTTTTCGCACAGGAGTCAAGAGATGGCACAAGCAGTCGTGACGCCAACTGTTGCCAACGAACGAGCATCCGGCGCCGAGAGCCGGTGTTTTTAGCAGACTATCTTTTCGACTCAAAAGCGGCGCGCGTTCCGCAGGCGGTGACAGTCGCAGAAACAAAAACAGGCGCGGTAACAAGGAACTGCAAAGCAGACGACATAAGCACCACGAAAAAAACAGTTAAAATAACCCGACATACCATTTTTTTAATCGATTATGTGTCCATTCAATATGTTTTATTAGTAAGGATAATAAAATAATGCATTGGCAACTGATATAAGAAAAGTTTGCGCCGCTTTTGAGTCGAAAAGATTGTCTGCTAAAGACGCCGGCTCTCGGCGCCGGATGCTCGTTCGTTGGCGGCAGTTGGCGTCGCGACCGTTTGCGCCATCTCTTGTCTCCCGTACGAAACGGCGCCGTATTGTTTGAAGACCGGTGGCTTCGCTGCGTTTTCATAGGAGCTAAGCCTTTTTCTTTCTTCACTTTTCCTCAGGTAACTTCGCTCTTTGCAAATTTTACAAGAAAAATGCAACATCTGTGGGCAACGCTGCACAAAGTCGTAGCATGATAGGTTAAGAAACCGAATTTTGTGAACGATTTAAAGAGCCTGACCGCTCCTTGGGGCACCCAGTAGTAACCCTCACCACCATAAAACTACCGTAAAACACCAAGCGTCACCAGTGTTGGAGTAAGCGCTCAACCCCCACGTTTGAAACATTTCAACTCATCAAAAGAGAGATTAAATGCCTATTCCCATATTTTAAGCAAGTTAAAAAAAATATATGTGGGAGACACCATGCGCCCTGTCGCCATGGGCGGTTATCTCTACGATTGGCAGAGAGCATGGGGATAGAACTGGTAGAGCGACAAAGCAGGAGAGGAGGATGAGGGGTAGAGAATCGAAAAGAGCTAGAAAGTCATATATTTAAAAAACAACTTTCCGTGGCAATGGAGCCAAAGCTAGAGAGCGAAACATGCCGTTTCACTGCACAGCTGAATATAGTTCAACCATAATAATTTTGTGGGTGTAACTTAACCAATTAAAAAATATATAAAATAGTACCGTTTAGCTTAGATTTTAAAATTTTAGCATAACATTAGCCAGGATGTACCAAACATACAGCATTTCCTTTTTAGCTCTTTTGTGTTTTCTTGTTTTAAGTTTGCCATAGCTTTTCTAGTTCCCCGCAAAACAAATACAGCGTCCTTATCATGTGCATCTTGGGCATCATCGGTGTTGTGTATTGTCGGTACACTCTCTGAGCGCGCCCTTTGTTTTCCGTGTAGGACTTTTACGAAGTTTGGCAACCAAGAAATGTCAGAAGAAACTGAGCACGTGGTGTGCAACATGTACGACACGTGGGACAGTGGGAACCGGGACTCCCAGTTGTTTCCGTATACCGGTTGATTAGCGAGCAGGGGTGGGGATAATGCCCAGGACCTCTGGTTTCTGCAGCGCAATCTTTCGCTACATGTGTTCTGAGCTGTGGTGCACCACCGACCCCCCCCCCCCCCCCCCCCTAGGGCCAGCCGTAACTGAATGCAATCCAAATGAAATGTGACTTTGCGCCGTGGCGTGTGCGTGCTTCTATTGTGGTATATCACGCCCGCGCTATGATTTTTCAGCACCAGAAGACGCATGAATGACCTCAAAACACTGCAGTGCTGATGAAATTCATTAATGTGGCAATTTGGTCCAGTTGGTTCATGATCGTGACAAGTGCCGAAAAAATAGACAGAGACAAGAAGTTGACGTAAACACTGGCACACTCGCAACTAACATTTATTGAAAAAAACGATCTCTTCAATAGTCCGTGAAAATAGTCAGTCATGACTACAACTGGTGTAGCCGTCTATCGAGAAATTCATATTCTTTTGCCGATAAGGTTACGGATGTGTCAGTTGTACATTTCGTGCCTTTGGCTTCCATCTCAAACGCCTCGTGTAGCTTTCTAGATAATTTATCTGGGTATATGGCCAAACATTTGGTGTCATCGAATGACGGGAGCAAGGGCAGCGGCTGCACTGGATGGCCACTGCAGCCGCTAACTTTGCTCTTGCAAAAAACAAATGCAAAACAAAACGCCAGAAAGAGTGCACAGAATGCATGACTGGAGTTGTGTATGAAATCCCAATCTCATGCGGTTCTGTATACATTGGTCAGACAGGTTGATGTTTTAACGATTGCACCCGCGAACATGACGCGGCAACACGAGCAACCGCCATCAGGACATCTGGCAAGGCACTGCAGCCGCTGCCTTTGCTCCCAGTCATTTGACGACACAAAATGTTTGGCCAGACACCCAGAGAAAGTATCTAGAGAGCTACACAAGGCGTTTGAGATTAAAGCCAAAAGCATGAGTTGTACAAGTAACACATCCATAACCTTATCAGCAAAAGAATATGAATTTCTTGATTGAGGGGTACACCGGTTGTAGTAATCCTTGACGTTTTTCACGGCTATAGACCGACACGCTGTTTACAAACAACCCCGCGTTTGCCCACACCAGGTGTGGGCACTGCGCGTGCGCAGAAACCAAATTCGCGTGATGGGAAGCGTCGGCGCATGCGCTGTACCGTCGACAGCGCCACCGCAGCTGCGTGACGTCAGGGCCGCGTGTTGGTCTATATAAGAGATTGTTTTTTCATTAAATGTTAGTTGCGAGTTCGCCATTGATTACGTCAACTTCTTGTCCCTGTATTTTCCTGGCGCTTGTTTACGATGATGAAATTGGCAGCATTTCCTGAATCGACGCTGCCCCTCTGCGCCAGTTGCAAGACAACTAAAATTCTAGGAGATTGACAATGGTGAAATTTACCTTGTAAGTCTGTCCGAGTGCTGCAGTCAAAGTGTAGGCTAACGTTCGAAAACATGGAACGTTGGCACGCACATAGAATGCGAGCAACCAATGTGGCTTTTATCTTATTCTGGGTTCGCTTTTGTTTATGAGTGTGTTTACCTGTGTGCTTGCGTTTCTTGTTTTTTTTTTTTGGTACCTATGCCCAGGTGTATTTCTACCTTCACGACTGACTATATACCTCCCCCCTCCCCCTGCAATAATGCCTTTGGGTGTTGCAGGTTAACTCGAAAATAAAGAGATGTGAATGTGCCTGCATGCTCGGCAATCCCAATTCAACTCCCTCAACTGCAATCCATCGTACAAAACACATGCACTCTAGCAACTGCGTGGTTGACATGCCAAACCTGAATCCGAGACCAAAAGAAGTTCAGAACTATGTGGTGCGCTAACACAGAGCCATTAGCACTGCCTGCCTTCCCTAGCTTTCTTTTTATTGCCACAGAAAGTTGTGCCCAAGACAAGTTGCTCTTTTGTTCCCCCTCCCTAGCTTTCTTTTCATTGCCACAAAAAGTTGTTCCAAAGAAAATATGAATTGCTCTTTTGTTCTAACTCCGAAGAGTAAATTGAAGGCTTTACTAAAAAAGACAAGCCAGTGCTAATCGAGCACTTCTTAAAATGCTTCTTTGTAAAAAAGAAAAAAACAAATTGACGCTTTGTTTTTTTTTGTGTTTGCGCAATTAATTAGCTGCGCAAACGGCACCTATTCGTACTTCCGTGGTCAGACCAAGCAAGGGACCACCTGACCATGGACACCTTCGCTATCCTACCTACCAAGTGCCCATCCCCCGGCTCTCCATGATTATCTCCAATTTAGAGTGGGCGCCTGTTTGGTATTTTACAGTGTGTAAAGGTGTTGTTTGTATAGAAAAACAAAGTGTCGGATAAATCCAGCAGGGCCCTGCGGAGGCAGGGCATGGGCCCCGTTTCACCTTTTACAAAGCATCCCGTCTCGAATGGCAGTAGAGAAACGGGTGGGGCTTATACGCCTTCAGGCCCTTGCTGAGTTGATAGCTGCTATTCGGACTGGCAGCTCATCGGCAGCTTCTATTCACCTGCAGTTTTTTCGTCATCATACAGACTTCCTGCAACACCATGAATAAGACTCCGACTGACATTCTGGAACAAAAAAGAAACCAGAACTTGCTTCACAGATCAACAAATGAACAAGTGCAACATTACGCTTCTCTTGTCATCAACAGTGCAAAGACCATGATGACAACACTATTAAACTCAACCAAATAAGAAAAATGAACTTCTGCATGAAGTAATTGTATTAAGAACACTGTGCATGTGGAGCTTAGATACCTACTGGTACCTTAAAAAATCCCAGGAACTTCAAAACAAATTAAACACCACCTAGAAATAGCACAGCTCGCTTGATAGGCACATGCACAGCAATCAACAAGCCTTTTGACGCGTTCTGTAGTGCTGGGATACAAATCAAAAATCAACATCGGAGATGTGGTCAAAATACTTTAAGTTAGTACATTGCGCAAGTTTATCCTGAAGCTACTGTTGATTACATGGACCTAAGAGGCGTTAAAGCTCGTTCATACTGTTGCAACCGACTAGGACCAAGTGGAACAAAACAGGGTTTTAAGTTGCTTACGACTAACACTGATGCTGCGCAGCACGGTCACAAGGTGTCACAAGAGGCTTAAAGACTGGTTTTGTGGGACTCAATCCTAGCCTTTAGACTAAAATTGTACCCAGCATTGGAATCTTGGACATGGTTCCAAAAAAGTTTTAAGAGATTCCCTTCAACTTTAACAGAACCTCAAGTATTTAAAAGTTGAAGTAGGGAGCCTTCACACTCAAGCTGGATCTCTTTGATTTGAATGTGTCTCCACTGTACAAGTGAGAGCGCCTGGCAGGTGCGCGAGTTTTCATTGCAACCTCTCCACTATACAAGCGAGAGCACCTGCCAGGTGTGCGATTTTCCACTGCAACCTTCGTACCACTACACATTCTATACCAGATCAGAGCATTATAATCAAATCATATAACCTCTTTCCTCAGCCATGTAAACTACGTGTGCACACCCGGGTTCTAGAAGTCACGAATATGACCGGGGTAAATTAAAACGCCACTAAGGCAAACAATAATAATCTTTATTAGCGACAGAAGTAGTACTCTGGGTGGCTAGCAAGGCTAGACATATATGCAGGGGCCCGTAAGTGAAAAAACTAACGGAAACGACGAGCTTAACAGGGTCCTGTCAACACTTTGGCAACTCTAGGCCCGCGCGCCTCAACACCGACGACACGCACGGCAGGCCGGCGCGGAGCAAACGCCGTACGCGAGCGCTACGACGCCCAGCTAGGAGCGTGTTCTTTGAACCCGCCGCAACCCGCCAAACGCCAGCACCCAAACCGCGCCATCCCGCTGGACGCGGGGCAAAAAGCCAGTGCGCGCTGACCGAGAGATACGCTGTCGCTAGCGTGAGAAAGGACGAGACGACACGTCAAAGTAAAAAAACATCCAATTCTTCACGCGTGTCGACATCCCGAACACATTCAAGGCGTTTGTGCTAAGATCCGTATCCAAGCGTTTGACAGCACAGATCAGTTTAGAGCGACCGGCACTTACAGCGTGTCCAAAGGACTCGCCGATAGCAACGCCAACTTTCGAAACAATCTGGTCAGCGTCTCTGCAGTGCTCCGGTATCGCAGATCATTCACGGGATTCTCAAGATAGCGGCTAGCATTTACGCAAGTTTTCAACGAACAGCCTCCACAAGCGATAGCGGTCGTTTTCCTAAAGACAGCCAGCATTCCTCAGAACTGCGACGCTACACGAAATCGCTGAGACCGTTCAAGCGTCGAAAAAAGTTAAATATCATCCGAATTACGGTGGCAACGTGAGCTGCGGTGTTCGGAAGTTCATCCAGCGTATGTAGATACTCTTCGGGAATGCGTTATGAATATGAAATTGGCAAAACTTACCTGAAGTAGGACTTCGCCTACGCACGTTTAGATAGGCCTTTGTCTGCTCGGACGGCTCGGACGGAAAAGAATCCGGAAGCTGCTTTTTGGATTTGGATTGAAACGAAGCAATGGATTGAAATACGACTAAACCCACTAAACCACGGATAAAAATGAGTTTTGAACCGGGGGCTGGTCTCAGGTGAGTGACGATTAGTATGCCTGCTGTACTTTTCAAATAAACTTTAGTTGAGAGTGCGCCCTGTGCTGCTGTCTTTCTCTCCGTTTGTGTATTTTTTGGCGCTTTTCCACCGTACATATAGTTTCAGTTTCGATTTCAGTGGCCGGTGTCACTACCTTGTCACTACCGTGGTAATTACTGGAGTTATCGTGTTGTCTACGCAGTTTGAAGTGAATTTTTGGGGCGAGCAGATATAGGCCGTGTTCCAAATCTTACCCAAATGGATGTGAGTAACTCCGGCGGCTCGTGTCATGTGACAACAGAGATTGAAAAACGCTGGACGGGGGTAGGTTTTAGAACGCCAAGGTACAAAACCTTTACCCTAGCCTAGAGTAAGATCGAGTAAATTTTGGAACACGGCCATAATGTCCCAGCTTCTTCTCCTGTTATCCGTTCCATGATAACCTTTGTTTGCTGATTGAAATCTACATCAACTTATGTGCAAAACAAACAAACAAACAAACAACTGGGTGTTCGACATTTTAATTTAAGTTGATTTTTTTTTGTTTTTGAGGACATGCAATTAATCATTGGATATTTATTTTAAGTTTTTATTTTTTGCTTAAAAATTATTTGTATTCTTTTTTTGGTCTGAAACTTTGGTCGTGGTGCGCGGCTCAGTAAAAGCAGGTTGTTTTGAGATTTTCAAGATCCCGTACAGCCGACAATACACCAGTGACGTAGGTAGAGGGTAGGCCGGGGGGGGGGAGCTTTCAGGGGGGAGCCCTCTTGCTCCTGCCTCTCCTCCTCCTCGTCCCTTCTCCTCCTCCATCCTCCTCCCCCTTCTCGTCCTCCTCCCTCCCGCTTGGTGCATTATGGGAGACGTCCCATAATCTAACGCGCGCGTCACCGTGGTGCATTATGGCACGTTTCCCCTAATGCACTGCGCGGTTACGCCGACGGCGACGCGTCACTCGGACGCGTTACGGCTACCGTTACGGTAGGCGTAACCGTGATGCGTCGGCGTTACGCTTTTGCGTTACGCGACGCCGAGGCGTCACGAAAAAGCGTTTCGCGACACCGACGCGTCACGAAAAAACGTTACGCCGACGCGTTATACGACGCCGAGGAGTCACAAACAAGCGTTACCCCGACGCGTTACGCGACGCGTCACGAAAAAGTGTTATGCGACGCCGACGCGTCACGAAAAAACGTTACGCCGACGCCGACGTGACACGAAAAAGCGTTACGCGACGCCAAAGCGTCACGAAAGCGTTTCGTGACTTTCGCGACGCTGAGGCGCCACGAAAGTCGCGAAACACTTTTTCGTGGCGCGTCACGAAAAAGCGTTACGCCGACGCTTTACAGTTACGCCTACGGCGACGCCGCTCAAGCCGGAAACGTGCGCCTAAGAGCTGCGCTCTCAGATGAAAGAAACATCAATCAATTAAGGTTTTAAAGTCTGAGGGTTAAGGTTTTATAGGCGAAAATGCTTCTTTGACTAAATATTCGTAGAACATATGAAAGCATCCCGGCGATGTTGCCGCGATTTGGCTGGTGCAGCACAGTCAATCGGTGGTTGCAAAACTGAGCCCGATATACCCTTTACATATACCAAGGATAAAACTACATATATTTTCAGCAATATCATTTTGAAGCTGGCAGAAACGGCCAATGTTGCCGTCATGTAGCCGGGATGTAGCCGGGATGCAGCAATATCTTTTGGAAGCTGGCAGAAACGGCAAATGTTGCCGTCATGTAGCCTGGATGCAGCAATATCTTTTTGAAGCTGGCAGAAACGGCCAATGTTGCCGTCGTGTAGCCGGGATGCCGCAATATTGGTTGGACGCTGGCAGAAACGGCAAATGTTGCCGTCATGTAGACAGTTTAGTGCCAGCATCATGAATGCTGGCTCTAGACTGGTCAAGCTGGGCCCATATGGGGCCACCTTAACCATGCTGAGACCAATGTTGGCACAATATCTTGTGCTGCCTGTGTCGAGGTTCTAACACGTTTTCGAACGTATCCTATTGCTCTCATAGCAGACATAGAAAAGGCTTTTCTACAAGTGAGCTTGAGACCCGAGGATCGTGACGCACTTTGTTTTCTGTGGTTTGACACTAAGTCTGAAACGTCAAACAAAGAGCCACCAATTGAAGAATGGAGGATAGCGCGCGTGTCCATTTTGAACATCGGCAAGCCCATTCCTTCTATCGGCTACTCTGAAACATCATTTGCAAAGTGTGACTAGAGGTATGAAGGAAACTGCAATGCTACTTCAAAAGTCATTCTATGTAGATGACTTGCTCTTGGGAACGAAAACAATAGAGGAGGCTGCGGATCTACTTAGGCAAGCCAACGAGATTTTGAAATCTGCAGGCATCACACTGCGAAAATGGGCAACCAACGCAAGGCATCTTCAGGATATGCTTAACGATGGTCAAAACACGTCTACGTTTTCAGAACCCAAAGGAATACTCGGACTGCGATGAAGGCGGGGATAACGACACTTTGATGATTCCAATCGTGAATGTACTCAACTTCATCAACGGCAACAGCAGAACAAAGGGTTATGTACTACGTGCTGCAGCGAGGGTCTTCGACGCACTTGGACTTAATTCCCCGTTCGTAATGAGAGTGAAGGTTTTGTTTCAGCGATTGTGAGAACGCGGACTTAACTGGGACGAACAGCTTCCTGAAGACCTCTTTGGAGACTGGCAACAATGGTGCAAAGAGCTTTCACAGATAGAAGATATTGCCAGCAACCGGTGTGTCGTGAGCACACAAGAAGAGCATGAGACGTCTCTGCAACTGCATGTCTTCTGTGATGCCAGTCCCCTCGCTTATGGAACTTGTGCCTACCTAAGGGTGAAAGAAATGAATGGGAAGACAGATGTCAGTCTGGTATTCTCTAAGACGAGGAAAGCGCCGGTAAAACGCTTGACACTTCCGCGCCTAGAGCTTATGGCGGCAGTGATTGGGAAGCGAATAGGCAAGTACCTGAAAAAGATGCTGGACCTCCAGGAGAAACTCTTCTATACAGACAGCACTATTGCTCTTCACTGGATCAAGGGTTCAGCAGTAAAATGGAAACCTTTCGAGTCTAATAGAGTTACCGAAATTAAACCTGGAGGGGAACCGGCCAGTTGAAACCACTGCCTTGGGCTTGACAACCCTGCGGACTTGATGACGCGAAGAATATCAATAGACAAATTACGAACGAGTCAACTCTGTTGGAACGGCCCAAAGTGGCTCTCTTAAGACAGAGACACCTGTCCAGGTGACATTACAAGCGAAAATATTCCTACGAAAGTAGGAGAAGAGGAACGAAAGAGTAAGCATCAAGTGCTCCAGTTACAAACCAAAGTAACGACACCTCTTTTGAAGCTGGAACGATACAGTTGAATAGGACCACTACTACGAGTCACTGCTTAGATAATGAGGTTCGTTAATAACTGTAAAACGTCTCAAAATTGCACCAAAGGTCCTCTGATAACCGAAGAGATTGAAAGAGCAGAACTGCATTGGGTCGGGCGAACGCAAGAGGAGGCTTACCCAATGAGCTAAACGAACTGCTGGAGGGAGGGAGATTGACCGAGAAATCCAGCATCATCGCTCTCAACCCCTACGTCGACGTACACCGGCTAATGAGAGTCGGCGGGCGGCTACAAAATACGAACGAAGGAGTGGAGATCAAGCACCCATTACTACTGCCAGCTGAACATCCTTTCAGTGAACTGCTGATTAACGACATGCATAGGCGTACACTCCATGGAGCACTTCAAGACACTGTGACACAGTTACGTGAACTTTATTGAGTGCCAAGGGCACGACAAACCGTCGAGACGGTTATAAACCAATGCAACGCCTGCGCAAGGTCAAGAGTCAAAAGAGCATCAGCACCGACTGCACCACTTCCAAAAGACCGCGTAAATGAAGCGAGCCCATTTGAAGCAGTAAGGAGTGGACTTTGCCGGACCCTTGTTAGTCAGATCCAGACACTCCGAGAAAAAAATTATATATAGCACTATTTATTTGTGCAGGTACTCGTGCTGTCCACCTAGAACTAGTTACAAGCCTCGCAACTCCAACATTTCTCATGGCCTTCCAGAGATTTACAGCAAGGAGGGGGCCACCTAGAGTGGTATACAGCGACAACGCCTTAATTTTAAGGAGAGCCTCAAAGGACGTCCGCAACTTATGGAACGTGCTGAAATACAAAAGAGTGCAAGAATACTACACCGAACAAAGAATGCAGTGGAAAGTCGTTGTTGACCGAGCTACCTGGGGGGAGCGGGGGGGTTGGGAGCGTACGGTACGCACTGTCAAAACAAGCCTTGGGAAAGATCTAGGAAGAAATTGCTGCAATTTTGAAGAGCTTACAACTATACTCCATGAAATTGAGGCAGTCGTTAACTCTCGGCCACTCTCATTCCTGCATGCCTCTCCCGACGAGCCCGAAGCGTTGACCCCGGCACATTTTCTGACTGGGGAGCGACTGACAGCTCTTCCGACTGCGGGTGCTGAGAAACTCCGAACCTCTACGAGAGAAAATGTCACCTGGCGTTGGAGAAAGCATCAACAACGCCTAGATCATTTTGGCAGCGGTGGCGAAAAGAATACTTGCTCCAGCTGCAATCAGCACACGAAACAGCATGTCACCGAAACAGCCAAGTGCAAGAAGGAGACCTGGTTCTAGTTCAGGAGAACAAAACGCCCAGACACCTGTGGCGGACTGGACAAAATGGGCAGGTATTCTACACCCGGGATGGTACAGTGCGATCCTGCGCTGTGAACTTGCCAGGCGGACAAGTGTTCAAAAGACCCGTTCAACTTTTATATCCCCTGGAGCTTCATATTGATTGAGCAATATAATAACGCTCATTTGGGGGCAGTGTGTTGTGAATTATAATTTTGACACCACCTACTCACGGGAAACAGCCGCACAGTGCTCGTGTAAATATGCGGTTGGCGAAAACGAGGAAGACGAAGAAACGGTTTGGCTCGATGCAGATCGAAGAAGACGATATACTGAACGACTGCGATGACCGACACCCACAGATTAACTTCGCCATATAAAGAGTAAATCCATTATGTTTCCTTACCGTAAGTCTTTGACGTTCAATTAACGCAACAGCGTCCTCACCGATGTGTACCTTACACCGTGGTTAAAACACGAGTTCCTGCCTAACACTAACGCAGAAGTCTTATCCTAAATCTGCTAAATGATGACCTTTTTTAGGTTCACGATCTTCCTACGAATCCTACCTTCGTGTGTTGGAGGCCGAGCGTCCTAAAAACGCTCTCTGCAGTTTTCACCATGTTTGTGACTGTGGGAGGTGTCGGCATTAAGACGCGGAGACTCGTATTAATATTTACGATTTTGATAAGTTGACTTGACATGCGTTGAAAGTATCCTTATCCGTCTTACAATTTTCCGGAGATGAAAGATATGTACTTCCGTCTAATATGAAGAAATCGTGTGCAAATGCTAAGATTTAGTCCATTTTTTTTAATGTTGTATAAGACTGGCGCTGACAAATCCTTTTCTGTCACTGCTGTTTCGTTTGTTATTGCGGACGGAAAATCACAAAGGGACATCCACCGCTAGACATCTGCATGTGTCTACGTGAAGCAAACACTGCAAGCACCCATCCTAATTAGACTTCGGGAATCGAGATCTCATTATGGACGTGTTTACCGCGTCAATAGGTCCGTTTTTCAACGGCTATTTCAGGAGCGTAATTGTCTTTCTTCGGATATGAACAGTAGAGCGTACACGATGAAGTTGACCGCGGCATCGTCATTTCTCGATCGCTAATGTACTGGCCGATATAAAACACGACCCTCGTGTACTTTTAGAAAGTTTAAGCTAACGACGCATAACATTTCATTTGACTTTATGCAAACTTGGCCGACATCAAATACAATGATGAGATACACCAATGAGCTATTTTGAACTCTTTCGGGGACGGCGACATCTGCTTTGTGAAAGAGAATATTACAATAAGGTTAATACAATTTATGTATAGTTACAGCAGTGGACATGATTTAGATTTTTTGTCCGTGTACATGTAACCCCCTTTAATTCAAATTATTCAGTAAAAAAAGCAGAGCACACATGTAGTCTAGACACATGTTGCGTGAGAAAAAACGTTTTGATCGAAATACGCTATCTTCTTGCAAAACGCATCAAAATATTCTTTGCCAAAAAAAAAGAAACAATTATTGTGTGTTATGTTTTTAAGTACATTTTTGTCCCCTTCCACCCATTGAAAATCATCGCGAATGAGTCCAAGTAGGCAATCGATCTTGTCACACCAACGACCCTTTCCAACGATATTATTCGTCAGTTATATTAAATAATAATAATAATAATAAAAATGATATTGTTATTATTAATATTAACAATATTAACAGCAATAAAAATATTACAAATAATGCTTTATTTTCACTCTGGTCATCGTCACCACGGCGAAGAAGCGTGTGCTGAATGGACTCGCACGCAAGTGCAAAGTCTCAAACCAGCAACAGATGGCGCCATTCCTTGAATAGTACCGTCTACTAAAGTCAACGACACAATGCCAGGAAAAACCGGATGCGTGGTAACCCCGGCGTCGATGACGCTTGACAAGGATATGGCAGCCTTTGGTGCTTCCGTGAAGGCTTGCCGTAACCCCGAGACTGAGGTTAGAGCGTTTTTGTAGAACGTACTCCCGCCTCCATAACTAATACGCCTCTACTGCGCACGATCGCCGCTGGTCTTGCCTGCAGAGTTCCGGGGCTTCTTAGTGGGGTCTAGATATAATTGCGGAATTGCGGAAAGTATTTATAAAATCTTGCTGTCAAGATTCATTTTCCTCGGAGACAAAAAAAAAATACTAAAGAACACTAAAAGGTGCACTGTCTATTCTGACAGATTCTTGGCCTCACACTTGCAATTGGCAGCAGTGGCGACAAACAGAAACACAACCGACAGATTTATTTTAACAGTTAAGAGGTGTATATCTTCAAAACATTTCGGGAAATTAATATTTATCACCATGACGGCTCACAATCAAGCACAGCGAAAAAAATCAATAACTATGAATTTATAGCAATAGTAAAAACGAGAAGCACACGCTTTCCAATCAAAACGTGTAAAATACACTCTAGAAAGATAATGAGAAAAAAAAATGTATTATATGCATGCAGTTCGTGTGTCAATGATACTCGGCGTCAACTATTTTGGCTACGTTGTCAAGGCTATACTCATCTACGGGGTGCTCAAACGCTGTGAAAACTACTCTTAGAAACAAAGGTCTATATATATGCATACCTCCCTAAAGAGAGGAACGCGTTAGTAACCAATGGTCATTCAGAAAAGAAGAAACCTTGGTTTCGGAAAGCAGGGATGCAAAGTTCCGCTGTCGTCTGCATTTCATTATGGCGTCCCCGAATCGAGCAAGTTGACCTCAGTGAGGCCTATTAGGGACGCCACATATATTGTACGTGGCGAGGGGAGCAGCAAATAAAACTGAAACACAAGCTTTCCGCGAGCTGTATTTATTTCCGAAGCCATCTCCACCGGCAGGTAAATAAACTTGCATTTCGAAAGCCGTCACTCAGTCTTCCCGTCGTCAGGGCTGCGATGCTAAACGGAGACAGCAGATAACCAGTAACTTCGGGCACTTTACGTCTTACCTTTGATATTTGTCAGCACCGCACATCACGGAGGAGTGGTAAACCATTCGCGAAACCAAACGCTGCTCTCGAAAGAACAATTTAGAAGCAGCCTGCTTGGCCCATTGTTGCACGGTAACCAGAAAAGTTAAATCGCTCGCCACCAGATAGCAGGGTCAAGCAGAGTAATTTAACATCCCTACACACTGAAATGTAGCAAATGGATCATTTTCGAGAGTCAGAGTCACCTTGTGGCAGTCCCAAAAGCTCCAACATTTCCCCTTTAACGTTGGTGATAGGAGATCACGCTCGGCAAAACCAAGCGCGCTCAATTTCGTGAGTCGAAGATGACGTAAAAGGACCAACACCGTTTCCCCTTTTTTCCTCTATGCTTTCGAAGACTGTTCGTTTTCTCTTGTGTGGAGAAGCTGTGTAGTGCCGCCATTAGAAGGTCGGGTTCGGCTCTGCACAGGGTAGGTAGACTGACTTTCGGAAATATCTATTCACCACCTCCCTCGTTTTTTGCTCCTTTCCATCCAGGGTGATCCTCCTCGTTCTCACTTCGCACCACGCCCCCTGCCGCCTTTTTCTTGCGAGGCCCAGGAGGCGCGCGTATGCGCGCGCCTTTGCGGGCTGGGCCGTAGTTGTCTCTCTTCGCATACGGTGGACTAGATGATGTTTTTTTGTTTTTGTTTATGAATGCTGTTATGTTCTTCAACCGAGAATAAACTAGCGTTTGTGCACCTTTGTTAATGGTCTAAAGCAGCGGAAGATGTCTTAATCGTCCAATGTAATAGCACGAGCAGATGTGGAGTCGCTCGGGTGTGAAATTCCGCTGAACGCAGACGATTTTAGAAAATTGCGATGTAGTCCCTAGTTATTTTGGGACATCGACATGCACTGGAGAAATATATTGCGTTTAACTGTTTCTTGCAGCAAGTGCTGAGAGCATACACACAATAGGATGCAGCTATGCCTGCGTGTAAATAGAGAATTTTAGTCGATTGTAGGTAAGGACTGCTTTGCTAGCGGACACTAGTGCCGTCGTTTTGAGCATGGATGGAGCACGCGTCTACGATTCCCGTAGTCCTTAGCGTACGCACGCTCTACTAAAACTTTCTGTACCCTATCACAGAAGTTGTGTTCAGCAAAGGTACAATATATAGGTGCGGGCACATGGCGTTCAGATTTTCTTTATTTTCGCGAGTACTCAGGAAAGAAAAGTAAATCTGAAAGCCGCGCGTTCGCACCTGGCACAACGCGTGCAAACTGAAGACTTTTCAATAATTGTATGCATTACCGATGTTTTACCAAACCAGCCGCTTGGTTTACTTTGTACACATTTTATAAACATCGAATGCAACCTGCAACTGCGTATATGCGCTTGGAGGAATAGCCGACGTCTGCTATTTACGCGCTTCGTTTATTTAACTACAAAAAAGCATTTTCTTTTGTAACGTTGTCTGTACAATCCATAGCGCAGCAAGATGATATCGCGTTGCCGCCAACGTCGTAACAAAAAAAAAATACGGGTCGGTTGTAAATGTATCGGTGCCAACGTCATACCTTGGAGGAAAATGCCACTGGTTCAGAAAAGACCACCGAGTCGCGCGGAATAAATGGGAAGGTGACGATCACGCGTCGCGCCCAATTCCAATTCAAGGGAAGGGAAATATACATTTTTAGAGGGAAATGCTAATTGCGAGGACAAATTCCTCTTTCCCTTTTCAGAAATGGTTTACGCTTCCTTTCAGTATACAGGGACCTTAGACTAATTGCAAGTAGTTAGGCTAGGTGGTGCTGGGCACCAACCTGGCCCACACAATATTTTTATTTGCTCACGCCACGATTGCACCTCAGGCACCCTTATCATGCAGAAATTTACATACATTACGCGTACAACAAGCATTAGCTGAACATATACAACGAGCGCATACGCATAGAGACCACATACAAATATGAATACAACAGCACACTAGACGTATTACAACTTCCGAAGTGTGCGCTTCAGCCCATCATACTCGTCGTTTTGAAGATAGGGAATTACTCGATGAGCACCAAAGCAATACATAATATTCCCAGCATGTTTCATTTTCCTCAGTAATGTTATACCTCCGAAAGTAGTTTGTACGGTTCAGGGGATGAATCTCTTAGTAAAGAGTAAATGCTCATGCCGTAATTCTTTGAAAGGAGAAAAAACAAGCCGCCCCACTACGGTTCCAAACTATGTGTTTGCTTCCCCCTCACTCCCCGTCGTAGAATGGCGAATACGACGCCCATTTGTTTATGTTTTTTTTTATATTTATGCTGTTCCCGCGTAGTGGCAATTTTTGTCTTGAAACAATTTCTGTAGGGGGTATTCACTCAGCTGGAAGCGATTTTTTGTGGGCAGCGAAGTCGCTTTTTGGCCACCATGAATGCAATCAAAGCCGCGAATTGCAGCGGGTGTTATGTATACGAAGCTACGCCGCTACGCCTAGGTAAGATTGAAGACTTCTAGCGCTCAACCCGGAGCACCACATAGAAGTCAGTTTCTCCAGGAACCGCAGTATATTTAAGTGGAAAAATAAAGAATATTTTTTCTAGATATTATTTACCATATTTCTTTAATGCTAACATTCTAAACTGTAAATAAACGTACTTTTCGTCGTATTTCAAAACTGTTCAGTCCTTCTCCCAGAGCGCAATCGCTGTCGGGGAGGGGCCAACAAGACATAGCACACGACAGTCACATTGACAACAGTAGTTACGGCTCAGACCAGCCTTCCAACCTGACCACCCACAGGTCAGCCGAGTGCACCGGAATCCCTCAAGTGGTCCTAAACTCTTTATTGTAAAGCATAAGGTAACCTGCGGTACGCCGCCCCCTCCGATCACGGCCCTACCAGCGGCATCAATGCCCGACAATGTACGTCAACTCATCTTGCTGTTACACCACCGATACGCGAATACACGATCACATCGGCGACAATTCCGGTCTTCTTTCCCGAAGCACAACACTGCCATCGCGATGTTGCTGCTATGTTGTAGGCACGCGGAAATACAAAACCAGGTTGATGGTCCGTTGTCGCTCGGAAAGAGGAAACAGATGCGAATGCAGTACGGAAGACACGCAGGCACCCGGCAGTTAAATCTGCCTGTCTTGGACGCAGTTTCGGCGATTTCCATAAAGTCATCAACGTATCACTGCTGTGGTACCTGGAACGCGACTCCGACTGGTTTGTTTACACCGTCCAATAAAGTAGTCCCTCGAGTTCCGCCTGATGACGTCATAGAATTGTCATGCGATGCTCCGCTCGCCATTAAGCTGAGACTACAGCCAAAGCTACAACCGCGACCCAGCCCGCACTCCTGGCTGTGAGACATGCACTTCCAGCGCGAGCGCTCGTTCTGCGGAACAACTCTTCAAATCACTGAGCTCGAGCTATCTTGCTCTCGCCATTGGCTGAAGACTTTTTTGAAGAGGGAACGGAGTATATCACCGGTCGCGATCATGGCTACGTTCCAAGAGCAGTGGTAGATGTTGCAGATGCCTGTTCTGCTGTAGGTCGCCCTCCAGTGTGGCAGCCCGAGGAAGCTTCGGCAGCAGAAATTGGGACGGCGCAACGGACGGGGACTACCGCGTTCCCTCCTGCTTTTCGCCAGCGTTTCTACGACCAACCGCCAAGATTGCGGCATCCGACTGCGGGACACCCGCACCTCTGTGACGTCATTCCTTGCCATTTCCGGACCACTTTTGATGCATGGGAGGGATATGGCGCTGTCACGGGGTCCGTTAGTTCGTGTTAAATTAAGGTGGTAAAATAATCAAAGGAGAGACGAAATTGAATTTCAGCGATTTGTAATCGTAAAGAAAGAAGCTAATCATATAAAACATAAAATGAGGTAAATAAAAAATCAAATATGTTCACAATTTTTTGTAATGACGAATTAGAGCGCAGCTCTTGAGGAGGAGGAAAAGGGGAGGGTACGCGGGGAGGGTATGCCCCCTCCTCTGTAGTTTCCACTCCACTCCTCCTCCTCCCCTCCTCCTCTTCTCCATTGCTCTTCTCCTCCTCCTCCTCCTTCTCCTCCTCCTCCTTTTATCCTCCTGCTCCTTTCCTCCTGCTCTCGTCCTGCCGCTGAATTCGTTCATGGGTGATGAGACACGAAGTCGTGGCGTTACTTACCCTTCTAAATTTAGCAGGGAAACTAAATTGGTGTTGAGGTCATGTGACGCTAATTTTTCCGCTAAATTTAGCGGGGAAACTTAAGCCGCTAAAGCTTGAGGGAAAATGTTTTTGTTAACTTCAGCGTGAACATTTTCCCGCTAAATTTAGCGGAAGCATTTCCTGCTAAATTTAACAATAAAAATTCCCCGCTTGAAAGAGTGAACCGCTAAATTCAGCGGAAAATCGTCCTCGCTAAATTTAGCAGAAAAACTGTCCCGCTAAGTTTAGCGAAAACGTTTCCCGATAGTTTTGGTGGTTTAAATTTCCCTCTAAATTTAAGGGAAAAGCTTTGCCTCTAATTTTAGTGGGGAAACGTTCTATAGTGCAACGCACGGTCACGGCGATGCCGGCGCCGACGCCGAAGGCGACGCCGACGCCGCTCAACCCGGAAACGGGTCCCTAAGAGCTGCGCTCTAAAACAACATATTTACAGCACAAGCGGCAGTGTTCAGTTCTGTTGCTTACAGCAAGGAGTTCCTGTTTACACATCAACCTTCGGGTTTCTGTTTGCCGGAGAGAGAATGAAGGTTGAAGACTCACGGTAAAACGTCGGAGCTCGAATTGAGGGGCGGTTGTGTCGCCGACTCTGGCTTTCCCCGAAAAAAGGTCTTTTAAATAAGAGCTTTTAGGTCCCCGTTTCCGCGTTTAGCGGGAAATTGAATTGGTGTTGAGGTCATGTGGCGTCCATTTTCCCGCCAAGTTTAGCGGTGAAACTGAATTTCTTCATGAGTGACGTGACACAAAGTTATGAGACGTCATTTTCCCCGCGAAATTTAGCGGGGACATTGAATTGGTGTTGAGGTCACGGGGCGTCAATTTCCCGTTAAATTTAGCGGGGAAATATTTTCAGCAAATTTTGGGGGAATAATTTTCCCTATATTTACCAGGGAAATTTTTCCCGCTGACTTTAGAGGATTAAGGAGGAGGAAGTTAAGGTACGGAGGGGCCTACCCTCAGCCACCGTACCCTCCCTTCCTCCTCCTCAAGAGCTGCGCTCTAATTTTGCAAGACAGGGGTTCGTAAACGTCTTTTCCTTTTTTTTAGTCCGCTGCCTTGGAGACAGTGACTTGGTTCGGCGGTTTCCTGGTTGCCAGCGATTTGCAACCGAGTCCTGGTTCGGGCCGTTTATCTAGACGGCTAGTCCTGGCTGTCGGTCGCTGGCTGTCCTCCCAAATTCTCTCGCGTCATTCTCTTCGTGCTTCTTGCCTCGTCTTTGTTTGTTTTTTGTCTATTCAGCATGAGCGTCATTATTCAACCCCCCCCCCCCTTTTAAGTTTTTGTTTCACAAAGGGGAAAAACAGAAGCCATCGATGATAGGCCTCTCAATATAGTTGCAGATGTACACCGAACATCGTGTTCCGCGTTCGCGCTGATACAAAATATTACAAACAATAAATCACCAAAGTTGAGTAATAAAAAGCATTAAAAACAACATGGTTGAGACGGGCAAAGCTTGACACAATATCCTAGTTAAAGAACTGTTGCAAAGTAAATATCATTCATACAGTAAGCAACTAGTCAACGCTTAGTTTAAGTAAAATAAAAAAAAATCCCAATCTTGCTACTAAATAATTAGCCATAGCGTGTCAAGCATCTTCCTAAAATATTGGAGACCTGAACTTTGTTTAGTGTTCAAATACCACGTACAACTAACTTGCCAAGTGAACATTTAAGAAGAAAACAAAAGAACCGCCATTACAAAAGTGCTCATACGAAAGACAAAAAACAACAAAAACAAATCAGCCAATGACCTGCAGCAAACGCTACAAACATGCAGTGTACAATGTCCGGTCAAAATTTCAGTCTTAAATGGGCCTTATAAATCTAACGTAGCTAACCGTCTAACCTGGGCCATCGAGGTGACCAGCTGGGCGCGGGACCTGAAAGCGTTTTGGCGTGACACTCTGTGTGTGTTAGGCCAGCCCGAACAGGGTCGAAATCAACATGTGTGTGAAATAATTTAATTGCAACTTTATGTATTGAGGGAAAACGATGAAAAGTACATGCTAGATTGCGAGAAAAACTAAATAGCAGAATGAAGACAACGAAATGCTGAACTCAGGTCGCCTCAACGAATACTGAACGACGCAACGCACATTGAACGCCTCAACGGATTGCAACGTTTTCCACCTATGTAAATATTGTACATAAACCTTTTGTATTCCTCCTAGTAACGCTAATTAACAAAATCATGGTGCCGAAACCCGGGAGATAATCGCCAAGAAAATACGTTCAACGGAAGCCACAACGACCTCGGGCAACCCAAACAACCGAACGACGTAAACGACAGCGGCTGCTATGGAGAAGCTCAGGAAGAAGTGAGGAATCGTCCGATCCGCGATCACAAGGCTCATCAACGAGATGACAAGAACCATGACCAAACTTACGCGCAGCAACGTGAGCTTAAAGATAAGATCACTCTTCTTGCGTTAAAATAAAAATCGCTTTGGGAGCTCAACACGTTGGTGGCGGACATTGTTGATGACAGCAACATAGAAGAGGCAATGGAAGCTAGCCAAGGTTATGAAGGCTCCATCAGCATAGCCAGGTCGAGAGCCATTGAGGAAATTACAGAAACTACAGTCAAGAAACAACGATACGACCTCTTCGGCCTCTAACAACGCGTCACGTTCAGAGGGACATGAGATGAACGGTGCGACAGTCCCAAACGTGAAATTAGCGAAGTTGGAGCAGCCAAAATTCAACGGAGAGCTGGTGGAGTGGCAGACATTCTGGAACCAATTTCAATCCTCTATCGACCAGCACCCTGTCTTGTCTCCCGTGGATAAGCTGAAGTACCTCAAGGTGCACGTGGTCGGCCGAGCTGAGGCGGTGATCAAAGGAATTCCGGTAACCGGTGACAACTACGACATGGCCATAGAGCTGCTCAAAAAGAGATTTAGGCAATCTTCTGTCATCTGAACGACCACCTCACACACCTCTTTAACATATAGTCAGTCGCGACGTCAGACGCAGTGGATAGACTCCGGAGACTCTATCACGATTCGATGACCCGGATGAGGAGTCTAAAAAGCCTAGGAGTTAACTGGGACTCGTATGGGGTACTACTGCATACTGTACTCCAGGTCTTTCCCTCCAGAGCTCATTCTCAGGCACAATCGCAGCTTGATTGTCGAAAACGGCCACAGAGCGAAGACAAAAATCAACTCAGTAGGCTTCCCGAGTGCATTGAAATCGAGGTGAAAACCAGAGAGAAGTGCCGCCAGCTAACACCCCACAAATCACAACGACCGACACCCAATTCACATCTCCTAGAACGTCACTTCGAGAGGGAAGGATCGGAGGCAGCATTGATCAGTGCCGCGAAACCTGAACTAAGGCGCTGCGTATTCTATACCCCCAAGGATCACAACTTGGAAAACTGCCCGTCACCTCTAACGATCAATAAAACAAAGGACTAGCTGAAAGTAGAAAACAGGTGCTTTCGAAGCACTAAACAGTTCCATCGCTCCAGAGAGTGCAGATCCCCGCACAAACGTTCGTGTGCAAAGTGCTCCGGAAAACAACTGACCGTAATGTGTGACCCCAAGTGGGCGGCGGCAAAGCAGCCGACTAACACCAGCTCTATTCCTTCTCAGCTAATTGGCATCTCGAGCTCTATTACGGCAGCTCACAATCAAGTACTGCTTCAGACAGCCATGATACGAGCGAGTGGTCAGACCGAAACGTCCCTACGATCGCTGATAGACGGAGGGGGTCAACGAACCTTCATCCGTCGAGACACCTCTTAAAGACTTGGATGTCGACCGGTCGGAGAGGAGAAGCTAGCGATATTCGCTTATGGCGACTCAGGGCGTGGAACAAAAAGAAACTGTCGCCGTGTGGAACTTGTACTCGGAAGCCATCATGGGCCCGCCGAGATTCTAGTCAAAGCGTTGGAGGTTCTGGAAATCTGCGGAGAGATCCTAACTCTCACTGAAGGCGACATCATCAGAAACCTACGAATAGAAGCGATCACACTCGCTGATCTACCTGTGGGGAACTGTCAAGGGGTGCGGGGAGTGAGCATTCTAATAGATGCAGACTACTATTGGAGGGTACCCACCGGAAATTCACGTCGCGTCATCCTTTCATTGACCGCCGTGGAGACCATTTTCGCGTTGACACTACAGGGACCCATCAAGGCGAGCAAAGCCGTCAACGTACGTTTTGGCGACAACCGTTTCCAAAATTGACGACGACGATGAACCTCCAAGGTTCGGCCGTGGCAACACTCCCGCGAGGCCTATCAGGGACGACCGCAAACCGTACGACTTCTCCCCTGCGGGCCGCTCGCTTTCGACGTCTTCTCCGGTTGACATTTACGGAAGGCCTGTCCAGGTCCTAACCGAGAAAAAGGCGCTTCAGCAAGAGGAACTGCTCCGGCGGCAGTACAAGAGGGCACAGAGGCGTAAGGCTTTCGAACAAGACATCTTAGAAGAGGAACCTAGGGGACGTCCCGAATAAAAGGCCCCAATCAGGTTTGACCCCCTCCAAGGGGCGACAACGACCCAAACAGGCCCAGACCATTTGACTACTTCGGAAGGCCAGTACCGGTACACACTGCTCCCTCAGCACACAGTGCTGAGGGAGCATTACGAAAGGGTTCAGAGCGGTATGAGGGAAAACAAATCGATTACAAGAGGCTAGAAGACCCCCTGAGAAGCAGCCGTTTCACAGGCAGCCCCAAATGTCACAGAGAGGCGACATACCGCTGAGGGAGAGGGGTGACAGCGAGGAGGTGACACGTAAATCAGCGCGCCATCTTGTCACCTCCTTCCCCTACGACTACTTCGCACGTCCGGTTCAGCTGCTGACTGGCGAAAAAGCGGTGCAGGCTGAAGAGATGCTTCGGAAACAGCACGAGAATTACCAGCCGCAGTTGGACGACAGGACGGACAGGAGCCAGGAGGCAGCCGTTGGACGCCCGGTGGAGTATGAAAGGCGGCCCGTTCAGCCACCTTCGGGAGAGGTTACTTCGTAGCCTGTTGACCATTTTGGAAGACCAGTCCAGGTGCTTTCTGGAGAGAAAGCCGGCCAACGGACGGAGTTATTGCAACGCATGTACGAGAGGGCTGAATCGAGTAGGAACATGCAGGGGTCGAGAAGAAGGCCCGTCGAAGAAGTGCACAGGTCTCCTCGCGAGCACAGACAGAGACATAGACACGGGGAAGAACAGGCCACGAACTACGAGTCCTCGAGGGAGTCTAGGAGGCCAGCCGCGGAAGGAACAAGTGGGAGTTTGGGCTTGAGTAAGGAGGGCATGAGGTTGATGAGCACGCTTACGCCAGATGTCAGCAAGAGCTACTTGAAGGATCTGCACAAGGCACGAATGAAGGAAGAGTCTGATCCCGTGAGGGCGAACCAATTCTTGAGCCGGTACCAAAATACCTGGAAGAGTAGAGCGTCCCAGCACACAAAGTCTCTTGACAAGGAACCGGCAAATGATGCCCTGAACGAAGACAACGTCGACGAAAAGGGCGACTACGATGACGAGCTCCAGAGCGACCACACGGAAGAAGACATCCCGCTGACCACAACAAACACGGAGGACACGTCATCCGAATCCAGCGAAGGCAACTCCACGAGGGACGCCACGGCTGCCTCTACATCCAGCAAGGCGTCCTACAACCAGACATGTCCACGCGATCAAAAACAAAGAATTTTCTTATTAAGCGCCCCTAAGGTCAAACGCGCCTGTGTTTAAAGTATGAACGCAAAGTGCTCACGAGGCCGCCGATATCCAAAAACGATGGAAACATAGACAAGCAGTGACAAACCATTTCTGGAGGAGACGGCGAAGGGATTACTTAAAATAACTACGCTTAGCTCACCACTCCCGACCCATCAAATCCAGTGGACTCGACGAAGGTGATTTCGTCATTGTACGAACATCTACAGCCATGTCAGAGCTGGAAAACAGGACGCATAGTTCAAACTCTTCCCGGGCGCGACGGACTCGTACGCTCATTCGCGATAAAGCTTCCCCATGGAAGGGTTATCAAACGGCCGGTCCACTTTTTGTTCCTTCTGGAATCCCTCAACAAATGAGCAGGTCTATGCTCAATGCGGGTGAGTTTTTGTAAAAAGAAATCAATTATAACTTTATGTATTGAGTGAAAACGATGAAAAGAACATGCTAGATCGGCGAGAAAAACGAAATAGCAGAATGAAGACAACGAAGTGCTAAACTCATATTGCCTCGATCAATACCGAACGACGCAACACACATTGAACGCCTCAACAGATTGCAACGTTTCCCACCAATGTAAAGTTGTACATAAACCTTTTTTTATTTTTCCTCTTAACGCTATTTAACAATCTGAGAACTTAGTGCCTTTGTATCCGAACTTGCGTCCCCATCTTCTAGCCCACTCTTTTCTCACTCCTGCTTATCTGGCATGGGTCCTGTCTCAGCCCAGTGATTCCTGTTTGGCGACTAAGCATGCGTACCTTGAAGTGCGCTCTTCGCCCTCCTTGGATCTGCACGACGTAAGACACTTGCCTCCGTAGTTCTCTTGCAGAAACAATACTGCGTCTCGTTCGACGAGAATCACTCGCACCTTTCTTTATTTCGGAATTCTCGCCGCTGTCTCGTTGTCGGGATTCAGAAGCAGTCCTGGATATAAGCCCCAGCCACAATCACTGGCTGCGTCCTCCACGCTCGGCATCTCATTTTTCACGTTTTCTATGATTTAGCCTCCCCGAGTAATCTGATTACCATGGCAGGAGCCTTTCTGTCTGCGCTCAGAGTACGGGGAGTGTTATCGAGTCACCCTCAACTTTCTCATCTGCGTATCGTTCTTTAACTAATGCGCACATCGCATCTTGAGCTGTCGCTACTACTTCTTCCAAACGCCCAATCATCTATTTCAGGCTGGGAGACTCGGCCTGAAGACGGGACAGTCGTGCAGCTGTCTCTCTTTTATAATTCTCTATTTCTAAGAAAACTTCGTCACATTCATTGTCCGCCTCTTGCCATATAGTTTCCCATCCTTCAAATCCCAGATCCCACTCTTGCTTTACGTACGAAAGGTGACCTCATCGCCATTTCTGAAGTGACACCTCGCCCATCTCCAAAGACTCCCCCTGTTTTGTTATGTCACTGAGCGCCATGGGTTCAAGAAATGTTTCTTTCCTATTTGCTAGATAGAAGTAATGCTACTCATTTTTTTATTTATGTGCTAAAAAAACACCACATAACTATCACTGTATGATATTAAGATCGGAGCTTAGAAATAATACTACAAAAATTATTTTAGGGCTCGTCCTGTCGCGGACGCTAATTTCCACGAGGTTCGTTAGTTCGACTTAAATTAAGATGGTAAGATAATCAAAGATGAGACCAAATAGAATTTCAACAATTCGCATTCATAAAAAAAGCTAATTATAAAACATAAACTAAGATAAATGAAAACAAAATATGTACAGCAGAAGTGGTAGTGTTCAGCTCGTTTGCTTCCTCAGGAGGTGTTCTTTTTTACATATCAGACTTCGGGCTACTCTTTGCCGGAGAGAGAATGGAGGTTGGATGCTCACGGCGCAACGTCGGGTGTCCTGTGCCATCAGTTCGAATGTAGTTCGAATTGACGGGCTGCTGTGTCGGTGACAGTCTTTCCTCGAATGGGCGCATTTCTGGTACGCTGTCTTGGAGACTATGACTTGGTCCGGCGGGTTCATTGTTGCCACCGATTTTCAACCCAGTCCTGGTTCGGGCCGCTTACCGGAGCGCACTGTCCTGGCTGTCGGTCACTGGTTGCCCCTCCAGGAATCTCTCGCGCCGTTCTCTGCGTGCTTCTTGAGTCGTCTTTTTTTTTGTCCATTCAGAAAGAACACTATGGCAACGCTAAACACACCAGTCGGAGACGCGTTCCAGTCACAATACTCACGTCGTTTGCGTGGTTAAGCAATACGGATATGACCATCTTAGCAGAGTGTACGTGGCGCTTCTGGCACTGTTCCGGAACTTCGTGTTTCTAAAGGCTCGGTTCGCTCGTTTAAAAAATTAGTTGCAAAGACATCAATGGAACCGAGATGTTCTGGACATTTCGATTTGGAGACGAAATTAAAGGCGGCTTTTGCTTCCGCTGAAGCTCATTCAAACCAAGAAGGTTTATGAAACAAAGCGTGCGACGTGCTCGAAAAACGAAACCGAACAATGAGACGGGATGGTGAAACTTTTCTTCGTCTGCCTGGAGAAGGCAAAAAACGTCTACTTCATTCCAACGTCTCATGTCCGCTTGGGGGCGCGGCAGTAGAATAAAGGAAAACTAGCTTTTTTTTTTTCTTAGAGTGTACGTGCGTGTGCGCGAGGCTTTGTTTGGCGTTTCTTCTCAGAAGACCGAGCGCAAATTGGACGCAAGAGGAAGCTAGATGTTCCCGCAGCATAGCGAAGCTGAAGACAACATAGCACAAAATATTTGTCGTCAGTAGAGAGAATCATGCATCAAAACAAGGGGACCCCTCTCTGGTGTACAGAGGGTGTTCGCTAGTTAAATAACTAAACGTGATGATTATTCCTTTTCGCCCTTTTTCCGGGGGCCGGGGGGGCGGGGGTTGTAATTGGAGAATTTAGGGTCGACGTCAATATATTTCGAACCGTGCCACGAAATGTTGGTTCGAAAACTCGTATTTGGCGCCACGGGGTGATATATATAACCCTTCTTTAAGGCTCGAAATAGGAAACTAAGCGGGGAAAGAGTGGTGCTAAAAAAAGAAAAAAAAACTAAGGACGAGAGCTTAAAGCTAAGAAATGGTGCACGATCGTATTCCGGTTGTAGAGTTATCCAGACTGAAACCGCATAGGCTGTAGCCCAAAGCAGGATTAATCCTGGGGTCTCTTAAAGCAGCGGCCACTCTGCTAATACATCATAAAGACGACAGTCAGAATACATTGTATGACACTTTTTTGTACATTCTTCCTGTCCCATTGCTCATAAAACACTGTCTGCAGGCAGTGTTTGAAGCGCACATAAATATAAAACAAAAGTGCTGCGAGCGTGGTTAAGGCATGTCCGCAGAGAGTTATGTAATTAGGTTGTTTCGAGAGCAGTTATGAACTGCGCCTTTGGGGGTGTTCTGCGTAGCGCATGCGCAATTCTTACCGGAGGGCCCATCGTACCGTATTGGATGGATAAGAAGCGGTTCCCTAAAACTCTATATTATGAGTGCAACAAACACCGTGAATATAGTAATATGTATGAGCAGTATGACGGCGGCTGAACGCTCTGATGTGGCAACAGATGCTGTCTTCGACTGCCTTTCTTAGACGCACGGGAAACGCAGCCGAGCTCGAAACTATCAAATTAAGTATCTCGTGCTAACGACGACGGCGGGATGAAATCGCTGCCTGACCTGCAGATGGGTTTGCCTGGCGGTAGGTTAGGATCAATATTGTGGAGCAGTGGCAAGTGTTTGCGTCCCGAACCTTCAAATATTGACTTTCCTATCATAGACAAAATCAGCTACGAGTGCCGTGGTGACGTCTTGCCAAGAACCACAGTGAACACGTCGTCCTTAATAGACTTCTGCTCATTTTGAAAATTCAACCGCATCAAAATTGCAGTCATATTTCTCTTTTACAGACCACGCATCACATTGTTACAAGTAAATACATGTATATTTGTGTCGATCTCATAGACAAACCCTTGGGTTCAATCCCCACCAATGCCCGTTTCGATCTGGATGATCATCGTACCGGCGTGCGGTCTTGTATCACTACTGCGTGGTGCATGTTAAAACCCCAGACTATCGGTTGTACGGCACTGGCTAAATTGCTCATCTACAGCTGAGACACAAGTCGCCCGCTGAGGCAGCCTAATCTCAGGCTTTATACACATACCCACACACCTCGAGAGAGTTGAGGGAGTAGATATGAAGATGTCCTAATACTGTACTTAGTCCCACCGCTATCAATGCGCCCAACAAAACAAAAATAACTTTATCACATTGTTAGGCACAAAAAATAACGATCATTTTCAACCTTTTTGAAGCATATTCTATGTTTTGTTAGAATTTTATAGTAATCCAACTATATATATATATATATATATATATATATATATATATATATATATATATATATATATATATATATATATATATATATATAATATATATATTTATATAAATATATATCAGTGTTGCGGAATGGGCACCCCCATTCCATTCCAATTCCATTCCGGGGAATTAGAGTTTTCGATAATTCCATTCCTTTCAACTCCTAGAAATGGGGACACTAGACCCATTCCCACTCCTGGAATGGCTGAATCGTTCCATTCCATTCCTCTAATTCCTAAACGTAAAAACTGTCACTTGACAGCTGCACTACGTTGCAGGGTTGGGCAGAAATATTCAAAAATGTATTTGGAAATACAAATACTGGGATAGATGAAAATAGTTTCTAAGATACTGACACTCAAGTCTCAAATATATCTGTAAAAATGTATCGCGATACGTATCGGAAATACATTTAAAAAAAGAGGCAAAAAGTCTTTGGAAATACAAATACAAGAATACATTTTAGGGAGGGCAGAAATATAAATACTGATAATGCAATACATTTTTCAAATTTCTTTGACACGCCAACTGAGATGAGGCTTTAAGTTTGAAGTGGAAGTTTTTATTTTTCGGTCCCAAAAATTACTTTCCCGCAGGCTTGGCACTTCGGCTTGAAGGTAGTGGTTTCGGACAAAGAGTCTTCAATGGGTTTAAAAAACGTTCCATCAAGGATTGACCGCGGTCCCTTCCCTTGCATCCCGTCTGACTGACCAGTGATGCGAAAAGACTTCGACCTCTAAATAAATTCCATCAAAACATCACCACTTCCCTGCCCAATAAGGGCGCCCCTATCAGCACTGATCACATGACGTCACATTGGGATGAACTAGTATTCTTGAATCTGTAGGTGTTGTCTTGAACATGAGACTTTACCCACGCTGCTGTATGAAAGGACAATACATACTTTCGTTGTAGGTGACTTCGTTGAAGACTATGCAGGCAGTTGCATTTGCAATTTTCTAGAAAAGTGGACCAGCTGAAGCATCCTGAAGCACATGTCTTATCTTCTGTTACGGTTGAAAAATCGATACGGTGGCATCCCTGTTGTGACGGTCCTACCTACCGACCCTCCGCCTCCAACGCATGAATGGCAGTCCTCAAGTTTCGCCTAGCATCATTCAAGCAGAGACCTCGTGGATTGCGACCTGAAATGGCCGGCACAGGTGCGAGCTCTCCGAGAAACAGCGCGCTCGAGACGAGACGCAGGTGTACGAAGTCTGGGTTCGCACAGCGAGGCCAAGTCTGGCCTCCTTCCTGGGTATCGGATCACCAGAGCAGCGGGTCACGTTCACGTCGGCTGATGACGTACCCTTGAGCCGTGCAATATTACTGGCGCAGACGCATTCGGATAAGTGTTGAACTTCACTGGTGAAAGGTGCCACCGCCGCCCCTCTCCCCCTTCCCCCACTGTTCTTTGCTTTGACGCTTTTTTTCTTATTGCATTTGTTTTGCGTATAAGTCTGTTAGGGCCTTACGCGGGTTCGCAGTTTCCCGCTCATTTTATTTCTGAACAGCCGACTCGCTGACTGGCTCGGTATAGCTAAACGTAAAAATAAATAAATAAATAAATAAATAAAAAAAATAAAGAACCTGGCCCATTCCATTCCCATTCCATTCCGGGCAAAAGGCATCTAATTCCATTCCCATTCCATTCCCCTGAACGTTGCCGCCATTCCATTCTCATTCCATTCCGGGGTCGCGATAATGCGGAATGATTCCGGAATCATTCCAACTCCGGAGTGGCAACTCCGCAACACTGAAATATATATATATATATATATATATATATATATATATATATATATATATATATATATATATATATATATATATATATATATCCAGTAACACTTTAAAGAGTAATAGCTCTAAGAGCAGCTTAAAAATAAGAAACGCCGGGCGTGACGAGCAGTGGGCATCTTAATACCACGCGAACGTCCATGTCGTCGCAATATTATCAGATCAGAACGCCGAAGAACGAATCACAAATGAAAGAATTGTGGAGCTATTACGCTACTCCCCGCCAGGCTTAAGCTGTCAGCCACTACAATAGGTTTTAGAGATTTTACAACAGGCTCACTATGACATGATGCGGTCGGCGGGCTGATTATTGTCATCTGTACCCAGGTTGAACGGAAGAGAAACGCCTAACTTTGCTGAAGATTCTCAATTGTGGGGCCCTAACTTGCCCTAAAACGGTTTTTGCCTCCAGGTGCTACTTAGTGCCAGAATTCTCGTAGGTCGGATTTCATCGTGACGGTGTCCTCACGGAAAAAAACAAAAAAAAACCTTCAGCCATTGAATCAAACAGTACATATCACGCGTGCAACGTACAGCACAGCATTCGTTTCAATAAATAACAAGCCCAAAACAAGCATCCGAACGACATAATTGATGATAAGGCGCTCCTGATAACAATACGAATCACGTGGCGCTCACTGCATACGTCTCACGGTAAAGATTACTGTTGTGCAAGCTGCCGCGGTGACGGCACCTTGAAACGTGGGGAGTGACGTCACTAGCCTTTCATATGTAAAACATTTTGGTACAGTGGATTTACTTTTCTTTCGCAAATCCATTAGTATAAACCCTTTTGCTGTTTACAAATATGAACTTCCTCCTGTGTTCCAAGCGTCTTCCGGTAGCTCCGTTTTTGCAAGCCTGTTGAGCTTGCTTATGTCACCAGTGCTAGAAGGCATAAGTGCTAGTAACGATGAACCCGAACGCCGAACGCGTGGCCATCGATACAGGCTGCTCCACCTGGAGGGCCCCTGAGAACTAATGAAAATGCACCTGTGTGCGAGGGTGCGGGTCCTACTAAGATGTCCTCAACCCTCGCGCGGGGCGTCTGGGACTTCCACGTTTCGCCAGTGGCGCGCTGTAAGCGCCGTCACTCGGGGTGCTTTTCTGTCGCCGCACTGTCGCCCGGTCGACACCGGGCGGCCGCTTAACCTGGCTATAGCTCTTTGCGATAGGAACTGCTCAGACAGGGTGATGAATTTATTCCGCTCCGGAATTGATACGCCTGGCATATCGGTGATTACCAAAGATAGCGTCAGCAAGCAATTGCTCGCTTTTTAAGATTCGACTGATAACCTCGCACAAAAACATGGGCATTGCTCCTAAAAACCGAGGCATCCGCTTCAGTCTGTTGCAGCATTTTTTTTCATAAAGAGTATGGTCTTGCGAATAAACAAATTTTATTTCGCGTTTTTGACGTTTCACTTTTTTTCAGTACATCGAAGTTGGATATTTAACGAGGGCCCTCGGCTGGGCAATTTAACGTCTTGGAGGGGGCAAGTTGGTTTAAAAGAATATTCGGAAATGTTTACAAGATCTCCCGCTTCTTCGTTTTTTTTTTTGCCGTTCACGTAGAGAGTTAATGGTGTGATGGGTGATCCACCACGAAGACAAGGAAGAAAAAAAGGTGGAAGAAAAGAGATGCACGAGGAATGGCACGGTTTTTGAAAAGGGCTTTAGAAGGAGCGCGAGCACAGCTCGGACTCGGAAAGGCGAAGCTGCGAACAGCTGTTCGGACCTCCGTCGACGTGACCAGGCGTCAGAGGCTCGACTCTGTCCCCGCCTCCTCTCGTGGTCAAGGCGCCGGCCTGACTGGGGCCGACTGGACTACGTGAGGCGCTGAAGACCACTGCAGCGACCGGGTTCACCAACATCTCCGGAAACCAGACGCTCCAGGCTAACAACAACTGCCGCCGAGCCCATCATCGACGAGCCCTTCCACCCTCCTCCTTCGGCGATACCCCTCCATGTGACCAGGAAAAATAAACTGTGAGAGAGACAACACGTACAATGACATTCTGTAAACAGCCGCGGTGTAAGTATTTGGTTTTTCTTTTCTTCTGATGTTTATATCGCAATAGTGAAATATTCCCTAACGCATCCGGTGCCTTCCGTACTTCTACTAACACCGTAAACACACGAACCACTTACCATCACGATTGGCGTCCGCGACAGGACGGAAGACACATTGGATCGTTCGGAAATAATCACTAAGCTATGGATCTCAAAGAAATTATAGAGCTAGGCAAGCAGCTAGGCCTACAAGGTGTAAAACTTAAAGAATGGGCGGAAGAGAAAGTCACTTACAAGCGCGAAGAGAAGGCGCGTGAGAGAGAGGAAAGGGCTGTGGATAGAGTAGCAAGCCGAGAGTGCCGAAGTATTTTCAGGCAAAAGATTCCATCCTGTTCGTTTTGCCAAAGAGAAGGGCATGATGTAAAAGACTGTCCCAAGAAACAAAAAAAAATCCGCGAATCCTGTGTATGGTGGAGCCAGAATCAGTAGAAAGCACACAAACCCCACTTGGAAACTTTGTAGAGGGTTCAGGCCTTGGATCCACAAAGGATTGTGAGGCAGGAAGTCAACACCGAAGTCCTAAACGAATATCAACGATGCGATCGCACGTTGGAGAATTGTAGGAACAAAATCGGAGAGGTACACCACGCCAAGGATGGATCGACATACAGCTTTTATTTCTCGAAGGGAGTGCTATGTCGACGTTATGAACACAAAGGAGGTAAGGTGTTTAAGCAAGTATTCGTTTCAGCCGCCCTGAGAACGTACGTCATGGAGGTAGCACACGACAGCGTAATGGCCGGCCACCAGGGAATGTAACGTACCACTGACCGGGTACTAGAGGCCTTCTATTGGCCAGGAGTGCAGGCTGACATTAAAAGATATGTGAAATCCTGTGATGCATGTAAGAGGGCCACTCCTAAGGGGACGGTCAAGAGGGCGCCTCTCGGCCGAATGCCAATCACTAATACTCCATTTGAAAGGGTGGCTATCGACCTGATAGGTCCACTTCCTACGAGTTCCGAAAATAAGAACCGCTACATTCTAACGATGGTAGATTTCGCGACGAGATACCCTGATGCGGTAGCGCTACCATCCTGTTACTTTCACACATTAGCGGAAGGCCTATTGGAGATCTTTTTGTGCGTGGGCCTCCCCAGACAGATTTTATCTGATCGCGGGACAAGCTTCACATTGGGGCTCATGCAGGAGCTCACTCGAATGATGTCCGTCCAACAGCTGCTGACGACTCCGTACCACCCCATTTGTAACGGTTTAGTGGAGAGGTACAACGGTTCTTTGAAGCAGATGTTGTGAAAGATGTGCCAGGAGAAGCCCCGATCATGGGTAAGTATCTGGCCCCACTCCTGTTTGCTCATCGAGAAGTCCCCCAAGCGAGCCTAAGTTTTTTTTTCCATTTGAATTGATCTATGGGAGGCATGTTCGGGGACCATTGACGATATTAAAAGAGATATGGACGAATGAGGATTTTGGACGAGATCTTGAAACAACATACTCGTATGTTTTGGACCTGCGGGATCGCCTTGAAGAAACCACGGAACTGGCACATCAAAGCTTGGCAGCCGCCAGCAAGCACCAGAAGATGTACGACAAAAGGTGGGAAGACGACTTTTGAAAGTAGGAGATAGTGCACTGCTATTGGTACCTGCCAAGAAGAACAAGCTGCTCGTTCACTGGAAGGGTCCCTACAAAGTAGTAGGAAAAATAAACGAAGTCGACTACGTCATAGATTTAGGGCATACTACGAAAGTATTTCATATTAATATGTTAAAAAAAGTATGAGGAGCGAGAGAGGGATACCGAGGTTAAGAATCAGGCGTGCTCAATAATAGCTATCGAGGAGGGGGAAGCGGAGCAGGGCATACCGTGTATGGACGTCAGGCCTTCCCAGGGAATCGATGATGTGGTAGTGGCCGAAGACCCCAGCGAGAGACAGAAAATGGACGTCAAGAGCTTTCTACGAAAATTCGAAGTGATATTTACCGAGGTGCCTGGACGAACAGAACTGTTGGAGGTCAAGCTTGAGTTGACGACAAGCGATCCTATCCAGACTCCACAATACCCAATCCCCTTCGCGACGAGGGAGACGATAGAGGAGGAAGTGGCACAAATGTTGGCGCTACAGGTGATTGAGCAATCAACGTCACCGTATCGTTCTCCTCTGGTCCTAGTGAAGAAGCAGGATAAGTCACATCGCGTCTGCATTGACTTTCGACGTCTAAACGACGTACTCATTCCTGATGCCGAGCCAATTCCTCGGATAGAGGACGTGTTCGCGGAAGTTGGGAAAAAGAAATATTTCTCGAAGCTAGACTTGTCAAAAGGGTACTGGCAGATTCCCCTTACCAGCGACTCTAAAGAAAAAACAGCATTTTCTACCGAAAGCGGTTTGCATCACTTCAAATACATGCCTTTTGGGATTAAGACTGCATCTGCCGTCTTTACGCGACTAATGAGGAAGGTTCTCACAGGTATCAAAGGGTTACAACATTACATTTACGATATTCTAATCGCCACTGAGACTTGGGATGAACATCTCAAAGTGCTCGAACAAGTTCTTTGGCGAATTAGCGAAGCAGGACTGACTGTTAAACCGACCAAATGCCAACTGGGAATGATAAAAAGCACGTTTCTAGGCCACAATTCGGGGCATGGTGAGCTAGCTCCGCTACCGGAGACCCTACAAAACATAATAGCCTCTAAGCGACCTGCAACAAAGAAACAGGTGAGATACGTTTTAGGACTGACGGGTTATTATCGGCAGTTTGTTCCGAATTATGCGGAGAGAGCTCTTCCTTTAGTTGAGCTCACGAAGAAAAGGGAACCCAACAAGGTGCGTTGGACTAGTAGACACGAAGAAGCTTTTCGAGAATTGCAGCGAGCTCTCTCAGTAGGACCGATTCTCCTGGCGCCGGACTTGACGAAAGTGTTTGTGCTTGGGACAGACGCGTCAGATAGCTGTCTTGGTGCGGCGTTGATGCAGCGCGTCGTACCTACATCTAGTGGCGTATGCCAGTAGGGGCTTGATGCCCGGCGAGAAAAATTACCCTACCATTGGGAGAGAGGCCCTAGCGTTAGTTTGGGCAATCCAAAAAGTTTCATGTTTACCTATACGGACGAGAATTTATAGTCCAAACGGATCATCAGCCGCTGGAACATCTACATAAGATAAAAACTGCAAACAGTAGAATTACGAGATGGAGTTTGCTTCTACAAGAATACCAATTCCGGGTACACTATATGAAGGCAGTAGAGATCGTAGGGGCTGATTATTTGAGCCGGGTGTGACATGGGCTGAGGACCCTTACGGGGCCCGTGAATGTCAATATTTGTATGGTGCGTGTGTTTGAATGAGGATGTGACATTCTAATTAAGACTGCAAACAAAGTTTTGTTTGACGTGCGGTGGAACGTGTAATGGGAACTTCGGGATCTACCCATGTGAAGTGGTTTTAGTTTTTTCTTTGTCCTGCAAACGAAGACAAAGGCAAAACAAAAACAAAAAAAACCTTTGGTGGATGGTCATTGTGATGGGTGATCCACCACGGAGACAAGGAAGAAAAAAAGGCGAAAGAAAAGAGATGCCCGAGAAATGGCGCGGTTTTTGAAAAGGGCTCGAGAAGGAGCGCGAGCACAGCTCGGACTCGGAAAGGCGAAGCTGCGAACGGCTGTTCGGACCTCCGTCGACGTGACCAGGCGTCAGAGGCCCGACTCTGTCCCCGCCTCCTCTCGTAGTCAAGGCGCCGGCCTGACTGGGGCCGACTGGACTACGTGAGGCGCTGAAGTCCACTGCAGCGACCGGGTTCACCAACATCTCCGGGAACCAGACGCTCCAGACTAACAACAACTGCCGCCGAGCCCATCATCGACGAGCCCTCCACCCTTCTTCTTTGGCGATACCCCTCCATGTGAACAGGGAAAAAAAACTGTGAGAGAGACAACACTTACAATGAGATTCTGTAAATAGCCGCGGTGTAAGTATTTGGTTTTTCTTTTCTTCTGATGTTTATATCGCAATAGTGAAATATTCCCTAACGCATCCGTTGTCTTCCGTACTTCTCTTAACACCCTAAACGCACGAACCACTTACCATCACAATGGTTAAAAGTTTCATCAACATTTTAAGCAGCGGATTTACGGTGGGCTTTTGTTTATTCGTTTTATGAGCTGGACGTTCTCAGGGACGTCAAAGACTGAAGCACCACGTGGTGGCGTTTGCTATAAAAAGGGTCTATAGTGCAGTGGGCAATCGTTGCAGGTGATACCACAGCTTCGCTGGCCAACCACCACCGCAGCGTCGATTGGAGCCCCCAAATTTTTCTGTGTGCTTCAATTTGTTTTTGGCTCGCCGCATAATGTTTTATGTGCCAGACGTCAATCGAAATGTCAGTTAACAACCAAACTACGGGCAGTGAAACCTAAATCTGACATTTGTGGTGATAATGCAATTATTGCAAAAATGGAAGCGAGCTGGACAAGAATGACGATAATAGTTCCTTGAACACGGAAACAAGGGCTGCAAAGGACAAACACAAATTTTTAAACACAGCTAGGTGACTGGTGCACAACCGAAAAATCTGCCTGGTCTTGATGGCGAACCAGCGACCTTTTCATTTCCAGTGGAGCGCTCTAGTAACTGAGCAAGCCAGGAGTTAAACGTCAGTACAGCAACCACGTTTTATCAGCTGCCCCCAGTCTAACACCGACAAGGGGAAACGGCATGTATTTTAAGGTTACGATGATAATGCAGTTCATGCAAAGGTGCCATTTTGCCGTCCACAGTTTTGAACGAACGCGGGAGAAAGTTCCTTCTGTTGGGATTGTTTGTTGTTGTCAAGGGTTGAGTAGTCGTAGGGGGAAGAGGAAGGTTCCGGTCTTCAGGTCGGTTCACCTTCCCTTTTGGGGAGTTAACATGTCGGCTCTGCTTGTCAATTGGTATCTGTTGGTGGTTTGGTGTCTGCTTGTAGGTTGGTCAGTCCGGCCCAGTTCCGCCCACTTTGAGGCGTCACATCTGTTCGTTTTCCCTTTTTCCTGTCTTTGTGGACGGATACAAATCGTTGTTCCCTCGCAAATAAACTCAGCTGCGTTTGCGATTTTGCATCGCCTAGGCTGGTATTTTACTTATCCTTGTCTCTTGGCTTAGATTATAATGCTTATGTGAAGCTTGTTTAATTTGCTTGATCCTCGAGTTTCATTTCACAAACTGTAACCTTTCTTGTTTTTTTTTCTTTTTAATATAGTGTATGGTGCTTGCTTCTTAATATATATATATAGATAGATAGATAGATATAGATTTTAAATTGAACAATGCATCTACGATATAAAAGTTCCAATCATAACAAAAATATTAAAATATCGATTTTAATTAACTTTAACTTTAATTAACCCTGCAGAAATTACCTAACAAATAACTTAAATATTCACTGTGTTTTGCTTAAATATAATGTCTTAGTATAATGAATGCAATGAAGGAAGTTTGGCAGCTAGGCATCAGTTTGCTTCCAATTAAGCTATAGGCAATATTTATATTTATTTTTATTTGTAAAATATCCTCTCATGTTGGAACATTCTTGATTGGTTTTCAGACAAGCAGCAGATTATTGACTCCAGATATTATGTTCGAGCGAAGAGGAGCTGTAGATCTTTGTTTTCCCAGGGAATGCTGCTACATCAAGGTATTTAAGAAAAATAAATAACAAACGCGCATATTTTAGAAACGGGGCACACATTATGCACTCCTTTAAGGGGGGGATCAGTAAATTTTAATAATTTAAGACATGTGAAACGTGGGAGGCGGGTCCTGGTTTTAATTATGGGCTGAGAAACTTTCAAAAACCTACTGAAGCGTAATGACTGAGCATTTTTTTATATTTAGGACTTCGAATCCCTGTAAAATAGATCAACATTTACCACTTCCAGAAGGTTAATAAGACCAATGTTCGCTGTCGTTGACTGCAAGTGAACCTACAGTAACTACGGTTAGTATTAAAATAATATCCAGAGATGTTGCTCTTAAGGTGCGTTGAGAGTTTCAGACAAATGAGGATAACTAATTTAAGTTACTCTTATATAGCCATATGATCAAAGTGCTAAAAAGGAGGTTAGTTGAAGACAATTCTACCCTCCCCGGTGAGTAGAGGCGACCAGATTGTGTTCGCCTCTACTTTCTCTCCCGTGAGCTCTTCTCCCCGGGCGGCCTGAGTGGCGCTGTTTGCGGGTGGCCGCAGGGAGCAGACGACGTCCGCATCGCCTGCTTGAGAGAACCTTGTACGATGCTCTAACCATCGCTCACGTTATGAATAAAAAAAATTAAAAAAACGCAATCACAACACCACTTTGTTGTAACACAATGATCAGAGGTTGAACCAGCTTGTAGCTTGTCTGATTGGGGTGTATGACTGACATTTCAAGAATGCGTACCGAAACGTGTATTCCTTGAACCATGGCACAGCGCAAAGGGCGGTGTTGTGCAAGGCCCCTCTCGGAGGAACTTTAACTTTTGGAAAAATTATGTGGATATGACCGCTTTTTCACCAATCTGAAGGTGGCGTAAAATAGAGAAAGTTTCGAGGTATACCCGTAAACCACCAGTTTTGACTTTCTCGACACTCGCATGCTTGCGTGCCAGGATTTCTCGATCTACATCTGCCGAGCGCCTTGATATGGCACAGAAATGTTTTCTGCCAAATTGTAGCTCTGTGTAGCGTTCGGGCAAGGAGCGTCTCATTTCGTAAAGCCCCTGCGGACCATGATCGCCTCACGTTATGGGATCGTCTAACGCGGAGTGCAGGTTCCTCTGCTCCTAGCGCACCTAGTTCGTTTGTTTACCCCCAAACAAACTCACGCACTTCAGTTTACCTCCGAATTCAACCAATGACAGCGCTCTCTTGGCGGTCTCGTCATCGCGTGTCTTCTGAGGGTTCTCTGTGGTGCCCTTTCATTGGCGTGCTCCTCCTCGCGTTCCGATACGCCGAAAACGCCTTTTAGAACGCTTGCTCGCCGTATTCCCCGCTCCGACCGCAAGCTTCAGGAAAGTCATTGTGCTTGCGAAAAAAATTTCAGCCCACACCTGATTTCCAAGATATATTACGTACTGCTGAAGGCACCGAATAGGTCAGTATATCTAGGCAGAAGCGGTGACATAGATTCTTTTAACTGTCCAAAATACTTATATGGGCAAAGGTGTTTTACTGACACAATGTTAGCGCCCCTTATAGTGAGAGGGAATGTTGGTGGCGGCCAGCCCTCTTCTTCGTGATTGAGACAGAGCCATGAGTGCGTTGGTGCGATGTGTGCGCGGCTTGTGTGGCATGTAGTTTTTTTTTGTTTTTTATGCGTTACTAAACCTAAGATTTGTTTTCCTTAAAAGTTTTTTTTTTCTTTCTGTCTGCAAAGATAACATGATTCAGAAGTGGGATGAGCGACAACTTCTTAAAAGGCAACGAATTACGAGTGCGAACTGTGCGAAGTTACAAGTGACGTTACGGCTACCAACGAAAATGGACAAAGACAAGTCTTTAAACGCGGCCACTGCAACCGGCACAGGTGAAACCGTAAATCAAAGCGACGTTATAACCGTGCGTGAACTCTTGGCTGTGATTATGGAAATGTAGCGGTTACTGGTGGACTTACTGGATCTATTGACAGCATCAACGACGCCATCAGCATTGACAGCAACGCGATGCGTGTCTACGTTCCAAGTTATGCCCGATATGAGTACGAAATTTGTAAATTTAGACAGCAGCGAAGGCACGGCGTCAGCAAGGAAGTGAGTGGAGAACTTTCGGAGGACATCGACGCTCCAAAAGTGAACTCCGAGCTTCCTCCTCGAGACAGCGAGATCTCGTCTCACTGAAGCAGCGAAGGATTCGCTGCGGTCGCGTAACGCTGCAGTCGCGTCTTGGAAGGACTTCGAGGATCGTTTCTGGCGTACTCTCCTCAGCCAAACCTGTCTGGCGGAACGATGGAGGCGGATGCAAAATCGTCTCCAACAGAGGAGTGAGAGCACTACGGCGTATTTTCACTCAAAGCTACGCCTGCGCTACGAAGCAAATCTTGGTGTCTGTGACACCTGCGAGCAAGTGATCATGGGCCTGCGTTGGAGACACCTCATCGTCATGTTAATGGGGAAAACGCCCGATGCCAAACATGACCTCCAACATGGCATAAAATAATTTGAAAGAATCGACAGAGAGAGACGAAAACGTGTCGGTGGCGTACTTGACAAAAAGGGCGCTCTCCAGTTGCGGATGTGACACACTTAAGAAAAATCGTCGAAGAGAAAGACAGGAAGGATAGGAGAGCACCACTTTCAAACGAAAAAGGAGAACGCAAGTGTTCGAACTGCAACCATTATGGGCGCATGATACGAGATTGCTCCCATCCAAAACGACCTAGAAAGTGCCTGCGTTTGATTATAACAACCAACACTCAACGCCACTTCATAGAGAGAGCACAGCCAAATCGAGATGAAGCAGACACCGTGAGTCAGTCATCAGACGTAACTAAGCATGCCGGTGTTTCTCTAAAGGAAGTGACTCTCAGTGACGAGTTTGCCCTTATTAGACTCGTTGACACGGGTATCTCCGGCTGTCTAGTTCGTGCCTCTGCTGCAGCACGATGTGGAACGGAGCTTGTTCTGGAGTCAACATACCTTAATGGGTTCGGAAACAGCAGCGTTCCTGTGACTTAGAGCATTGGGATATGCCAGGCAAACATAAAGGTAGACGATGTTCTTGCAAAGGACACGCACATTCTCGTGGTCCCGGATGAAACCCAGACCGTGAACTTGCTGATCGAATGAACATTGAAGGAGCTACCCTACCTGACGTACGTAAGGGTAGTAGTTCGCCTTCGTTTCTGGCGCAAAAACGTCTTCCCGTTTGCCCACTTGGAACCATTCGAGGTTCAACAGAAACTTCAGCTGAAGGCAAGTGACGAATCCATCCCACAGAAAGACAGGATCAACTGGATTACTTTGAGGGCAGAGCAAAAGCTGACAAGCCCCGTTGTCTACAGACACTGTGGAAAAGATGTTCTGATTAACATGGCACTCAGCGAGGTCGCAGTGCCTGGGTCCTGCCAGCCACCAGAAGACACACATCCGGATGTGTACAACCTCTTCGTAGAGCTTATCATGTTTTAAGCTTTGAAAATGGACATTAAGTATTGTCATGAAGTTCCCACCGAGCGACAACCTTTTCAGAAGAGTGAAATCAACGTTGGACCCACACTGACATTAAAACAACAGATAGAACTCGTTGAAGTACTGAAATATTTCAGGGAATGCTTCGCAACGATGCCGAGCGAATTGGGCTTCATGTCGATGATAAAAATGGACATAGTTGAAGCTCTGTGTAGCACCCCTCTTTCTCTGCGGCCATACTGGACGAATACCTAAGGACGAAAAACGATACGCAAGATCGTCAAGGAGTGGAAGGATCTTGGAGTGGTTACAGAGACGGACTCTGATTATGCCTGACTGGCAGTCGACTACAGAAGTCTGAATACGCAGACGGTGAAGGAGAACATTGATGACCGAACCTTACTTACATAACATTGATGACCAGTTTGAAGGAAGTGCTGGAGCGGCACTCTACATAGTCCTAGATTTTGCGCACGGACACCTGCAAGTCCCCTTGATTTAAGAAGCCAAGCGCAAGACTGCCTTTTTTAACACCAGTAAACAAGCAAGCTCGAAAGAATTATGTTTGGCCTCACAAATACACCATCTATCTTCCAACGACTTATGAAACGTGTCCTAGGGCCACTGAAGGGAGATGTCGTCATGTGCTTCTTAGATGATGTACTCATCCAAGCGTATGAATGGAACGACATGATGCAGCGGTTAAAAAAATTTTCGCAGACTTTCAAAATGCAAATTTGACATTCTGCTTCAGCAGGTGCGTCTTCGCCAAGGACACTGTCGAATTTCTGGGTTTCTGCTTGACCAGTGGGCGGGTGCAGTAAGGGTGAACAAAGACACATATTATCACCCAGTATACAACACCAGAATATGTGCACGATGTAAGGCAATCCTTTGGACTGATTGGAATATTTCGTAAATTCTTTCCTAAATACGCTTTGATTGCCGAACAATTGACCAGACTGACACAGAAAGATTCTGTGTTCGAGTGGAGAACGTAAGAAAAGAGCAGTTTAGGAGACTTGAAAGGATGACGCACGTCGAAACCTGTCTTGCAGCTCTTTGCCCCGAAGGCTGAGACTGAGCTGCACCCTGATGCTAGCTCTAAACGACGTGGGGGATTTTGCTACAAAAAAGGACAACAAGTGTCACCTAGTCTACTGTGGTAGCAAAAAGACCACTGAGCCTAAGATTAAGGATAACTCAACAAGACAAACTCATGGCGATTGTCTGGTTAGTGGACCGATTGAGACCCTTTCTTCTGGGCATCAACTTGACAGTGGTAACGGACTGTCAAGGGCTCGTCAGCTTTAATGCCGGGTGCACTACGAAGCCATAAATTGTTGGTTGGTACGACCTCGTCCAGGAAATCCACTTCACTATCAAGCACCGACTTGGTACCCAGATGATGCATTTTGACTCCTTGAGTCGGCAACCTGTGGAAGTCTCAAGCGATACCATGGACAATATTTTTGAAGTATGTAGAACTAGCAGCCTGGATGACAGGATACTTGCCATGCAAAAAAAAGGACAAGGAGCTGCGTCAGCTAACCGAAATACTGGAGAGACCAGAAGAACTCCGTAAGAAGGAAGTAAGGAGCAAAGCTAAGAATTATGTCTTCGGGAATGGAAAACTGATGCCCATCATTGATCACGACAAGCAAAGATCAGTTAAGTATGTGTTTTACGAGGCAATGCGTAAAGCGGTAGTGGTACAGTGACATGACCGCTTAGGACATATTTCAGTGGACAGAACTCTAGCAAATCTTCATGAGACGTTTTGGTTTCCCCGTATGCGAAACTATGTGAGTAAGCACATTTCGCAGTGTTTTTAGTGTATTTATAACAAGGCTCCTGGTGGGAAAAGAGAGGCACTACTCAACTCCTTACCTCCTAGCTAGCGCTCCTTTGAAACTGGTCTCCTTGACCACATGGGACCATTTGTTCCAAACGAGAAACGCCACCAGCACCTCTTGGTCATTGTTGACAACTTGACGAAGTTTGTACGACTTTTTGCGACTTGAGACAGGTCATTCAAGAATATGCTGCGTCCCCTGGAGGAATTCATACTTGAGAGAGGTCTGCCGAGATCCATCATCACGGTCAGGGGTAGTTGTTTCACATCGGGAGCGATCAAGAAATTTCCGAGGCACGAACCATCCCACATATGCTGAATTAAAGACGACAACCTCAGGCCAACGGCCAGGTTGAGAGAGTAAACCGTATTGTGCTACCCTTCATCACAACACTGATGAATGACCGCGATCACCAAGTTTGGGGCGTAGACTTCAAGCATGCAAAGTCCAGCCAAAGCAATGCAGCTAACAATACAACTTGGAAGACTCCTTCTGAACTACTTCATTGCTACGAGCTAACCTTCCATGGAATTGCATTACGAGAGCTTGCCATGGATTAAGAAGCTGTATGGACTGAACCCAGCGAACTGCGGGCAAAGGTGCGACAGCGTTTACTAAAGGAACAAGAAAAGAGTGAGCATGCGTAAGGCCATCGGCATCACCCGGCAAGATTGTTTGACGTGGGAGAAGTAGTATTTATGATGAAGGCAACACAGAGCACCGGACAACCAACAATACACAACCCAAATACAAAGGACCCCTTGCCGTCAACCAGGTGTTGCCAGCGGACATTTACTGTGTAGTGGATCTGAACCCACGCACAAGTGGCCGGTTCGCAACCACGGCACATGTTTCACAACTAAAGGGATGATCAATGACGGCTAAAGCTTCCATCTCGAAAATGATGCAGTTTTTGAAGATTTCGAGGACCCACAAGAGGAGCCCTCTGCTGCTAGGAGGCCCCTTAGGAAACATAAACTGCTTGCGAGATTGCGAGACTGCTGTAGCGAGAAGTAGTCTGCAGAATTTTGTTTGTTATTGTTGGTTCGCTTTTAAAGACTATCTTTTTCTCGTAACGATGACGTTAAGCGTTCAGGACTGCCGAATGTAAACATTTTGTTTCCTAGCCCACTGATACCGTTTTTTATAGTGAGAGGGAATGTTGGTGGCGACCAGCCCTCTCCTTCATGATTGTTATTTTTTACGTGTTATTAAACCTTCTAAAGTTCTTTTTTCTTAAAGATTTTTTTCTCCTAGTCTACAAAGATAACAATTGTCCTTGGCGTCATCGAAGCCGCCGAGGAAAGCGTAAAAGCGACCGCTCGTTGTTTTTGTTTTGTGTGTAAAAGTTCTGCAATGCGACGCTGCTCGCAAATTGAGTCTACCGCGGCGGCGGTAGACGGCACCACCCTAGGAGCGGGGCCTCCGGCGACCTGTCCCGGAAATGAAACAAGCCGAGCGAAGAAAGCTGTGGGGAAAAATAAGGAAGCAGAACAGCAGTGACCTAAACCGCGAGTTAAAAAAACGCCGTCGCGGGCATGGTGTTTACAGCGGCAACACATGATCGTGAAATTATAGGCAGCGTCAGGATTCACCACAGACAAACAACAAACAACAAGATTGCATTAGTGTTATAATAGTGTTAGACCAACTAAAAGCACAGAGTTGTGGCAAAGAAAAAAGTACCAACGTGTAAAGAATATACACTAAGGACGCAGGTCTGAAGCACCTGCGACGCTTTTAATGTCGTAAACGTTAAATACGGAAGTCTGCTCAAGCAAAACCTCAAAAATGTCTTCCCTACCAATTTTTAGGAGGGGAACACAGTCCAACGAGAAAGAGGTATAGTTGAGTGACGAGGTGTCCTATAGAATCCAGAATTCTGCTTATTGAGGTACTAACTAAAACACGGCATTATTAACCTCGGCACCTTAGATGGTAACAAAGGCATTTAGAAACTGCTATATGGCGACGAACTCCTTGGGTCACGCGAAAGGATACCGAATATTATGACTTCTACAGCTTTAACAAAATACGCAAAAAACAGCCGAGAACAGCGCTGTTCTGACACCACCAGAGGTTTTTTTTTTAGTTTTGACGAAATCAAGAGGGCTTATTTTCTTGGCATATCCCGGGTCACGCACAAACCCTGAAAAGAACACAAGAGAGGAGCCTCTGCACCTTGATTATAATAACACACGCACTTTTCAACACTGAATTTGTGACCCGCATCTCCGCCGGCGATGTTTTCTTCTCGTTAGAGAACGGGGCAAATCAAAAGAGTTGAAAAGCTCATATACTTTTTTTTTTTTGGACCGAATCGCACATACGGCTGCTTCCAGCAGTATTCCTGGCACTACTTCTGAGAACACAGAGAGCGCCCCGTAAAGCGCCACCTACATGAAAGAGTACTGGAGGCGAGAGTGGGAGAGAACATTCCTTGGTTGTCCTTGAGGCGGGGTGTTTTCACCTAACCTCCTTTTTTTACACCGTGCATTTGGTGTATGATGAAGAACTTCTCCTCGATCGCAATTTGGCTTTCAAGAAACTAGCAGTCACAGAAAATGTTCACCCGGAACTTCGGTCGATTGGAAATTTTGGGAAAAGAATGACAGGGATATTGAACTGGAAACCACTTCAGTACATTCACTTTCCTCTAAAGTACACAAAGACAAAGTATTTTTTTTTTAATTTACGCCAGAAAAGACAGACCACAGAATAGTTGCTGAGAAAAAAAAGGAAAATGAGTTCCACCAGAAAATGAACACATGAAATGCAATATCCAGTGTCACAAAGAAATTAAACTTCTCGTTTAAGACTCATACAAACGTTTTGTTAAACACAGGTCGTCCTAAAGAGAAACCCCTCTCCCATACTGACAGCGTTGTACAATAAATACGTAAGGGAAAAACATGAACCTTTGTTCCCACCGCGCCCGCAGTTAAAATTCAGAGCCATTTCGTCTGCGCGCACGCGTGGGCTCAAAACTGACCTTTAATTGTAGGCCAACCTTACAGTGACGTCAGTGTTTTGCGTGCCATTTCCAATTGACTCGAACGAAACTGGGGAAGAGGTACGCCCTTTCTCGTAGACCGCCGCTCGTTCTTCTTCGTGACATGAGAAAAAACGCTGAAGAAAAACGGGGGACAAGAGGACTGTTTCCTACGGCCAACAGCTCCTGAGTAGCCAGGCAGTAATGTCAAATTTTCGACATCACTCAAAGGAGGCGAATGTGGGGCAGAGATTGGGTTAAAGTGCGGCGTCAGGCTTCGACAGAAAACCCCGTTATATCAGTGTGGAGACGAGAGCCATACAAACGTTGACGTGCCAGTCCTGTCCGATATGTGTACCGTAGTAACCTTCCCTAGGCGGCGGCGAAAGTTCAGCATTACGGCCTTAATTGCATTGTGGGGAGTAATGCGTTACTGTAAATTTGTTACTTTTGTTAACTTTAACGGTAACGAGTTACTTTTTCAAAACATAACCTTTTAACTTTCTAAAGTGGCGATGACTGTAACTACGTTGGTTTTTGCCATCACTGCTCAGGTTCTTGAGGAATTGGATATCGCCGAATCAAGCCCTTCCTTGCACATTTAATATTATCTGTTCAGACATTTTGCACGAGAGCTTTATGCACGAGTCCCACTAGAGCGACAAACAAAAAGAAAATACAGCGATAAGATTTCAACCCATGCAGGGTGCTACCGATGGTACCTTTTACAGGCGTTCAGAGATTCGGTGCTCGGAAAGTAAACACAAGTGTTTGCAAGCCTACCCATGATACCCTCGCGTGCATGATGCTCGTGTTTGAGCATAGCATCCTTTATTCTCAAAGCCTGTCAAATCGCGAACGACTCTCGTTTGAGACTTCTCGCTGTTTCTTTTATATGTCTGTCGCTCTAGAGGAACTCAAATATTAAGGAGCTCGTGCCACAGAAACGCTGGCGTCGGTGCCGTGCGCAAAAGTCCAGGATTGGTCGATAGGGTCACGACGTCACAGCCACATGACCTCACACCACACTTTTAAAGAACCCACAACGTTTGCTTGACACGTAACGTCGCGCGTGGAATACAAGTGATTAGAAACCATGGCATGTAAAGGGGCTAATTAAAGGTCGACGCATGTCTTAAATAATTTCACGTTATAAACTTATGTATATGCCTTAGAGAAAATCTTCAAGAATTTTAGCCGGGATTCGAACCCACGACCCTTAGTTCGCAAGCCAGACACGCCATCGACTAGGACACGCAAGGCACGCTTGCGAGGCATGAGAACGAGTGGGAGTTTATATGTTTCGCTATCGCGCTCCATTCTTAGGGGTGGAGCTTATGCGTCCTCCGAGTTTTGAGTGTCAAGTGCGCCTTGCGCCAATTTGGGATTGCATTGTTTTTCGCGAAGAGAGGGAGAACCCAGCCATCGTACGCAGATGCTTGTACTTCGTAATTGAGCACTTACGCCTTACAAACGTAAATCACTATCTATTGTGTTTATTTTTTTCTACGCAATCGCTTTTTTAATTACTGCACATGTTCCGTTCAGTGATTATCGCTATTTTGTTCAAAGGTGAAGTAGGAGGCACACGCACGTCATGAACTTGAGGAGGAGGGAGCTTTCTCGTTTTTGTTGTATTCATTTTATGAAAAAAAAAAACTTCAAAGCAACGCCGCTACTTTTGTAAAATGTCTGTAACGTAAACGATTTTCTTGATCGCTGTCGTACCTGTAACTTCAACATCTGTATCTTTTCAGGAAAGTTACTGTAAGCGTAGCAAATTACTTTTTGAAAGAAACTTACCCAAGAATAATTTTTTCCTATGCAGGAGTTCTATGTAGTGCTCTTAAAACTAGCACCATTTGGCGTAGATATTTTTTTTATTAACGTTTTCTGATCTTTTGGGAAAATATAATTTTACGCACTTGATTTATCAGCTAAAATATCTTTGGCTGTGCAGTGTCCCCTTGCATTCCAACAGACGTTCATCTTTTACGCGTTATACAGATGGAAAAAAATCACGGACATCTTTAGAATGTGTTGCAGTATCGCAATTTTTAATAAAAAAGTATGGTTAAGGCAATATATATTGGAAAAGAAAACGGAACATAATAATACTTTGAAAACAAGCGCACTACAATTGAACAAACACACGATAATAACAACTTGATTACTCGGTAAGTAGTAAAAGGTATTTCTTACAAGGACAATTTACACTTTGAATGTCGCCTGAGTGATTGAGAATACGGGGCACTAGTTCAATTCGCAACGATCAATTGTGTGATTCTCGAAATAGTTATTATTCTGTTTTTTTATGATTTTGCATTACCGTTTCTATGGCACGTTCCTTTCGTACCTCTCATTTCTATAGCCTTTAACTCGACAGCTAAGTGCAGAATATTACTTGACTCTTGGCCGAAACTTGAACTGAATCTGAATAGTCTTGGAACTGCGGAAAATGTTTAGCTTGTTATCTCTTCTTGGCGCATAATAGCCTTGGACCATGCGAGCGAAGCGATGGTAAATCTTTCTGCGTTCTCAGTAGAACATTTCACCCGTTTCTTCGCGCACGGAATAATTAGGAAAGGTACTCGACCGATTGCAATGGCTGTTAAATGTTCACTTGTGTGCACCATAATCACACGGCGAAACATCATGGGGTGAATAATGAATGTTGCCTTTCAGCGCGGGTAGCACCTTCAGAAACTCTCCTGTTCCTGGTATTTTATAAAAGTACGAAGAGAAGCTACTCTTTTTGGGGCAAAAATGTTCTCAAAACAGGAAATGCTGCGGCATACCATACATTACCTCTTGCTAGGCTTATAAAGATCTCATTTTTGTTGTTTGTCAGGGGCCATTACTACGTCGACTCTGTGAGCTGACACGACCATGTGTAAGATTATTAAGCGGTTGTGACTTTGATTGAACGGGCCAATATGCAGAACTCCAAAGTTAATAGCACAAACTTTTTTAGCTTCTTTTAGTTGAAGGCTGTCGTTATCACAACAAGCAGCCAACTCCATATTTTCAAAGTCAGCTTTGAAAATGTGACTTTCATATTTTCAAAGTCGTGGCTTTCAAGTCGTGCCTTTAGCGGGAAACGCTGCTGTCTTGAATGTATTATATACGTATATCGATATTCAATTATCCTTTAGACCGCAGCGAGCACAGCTCATTAATCTGCGTAACTCACTGGAAACTCGAGGTTCAGCTCATTTTGTTTTTGCCTTATTTTCTGGTTTCGCGAAAATCCGCCCACCTTCTTCAGCTACTCAGTGCACGCTTTACGTCAAGATGAACTGAAGAAATAGCACGGGCTGACACGAGAGTTGTGAAAAGCACTCTATTTTTGCGAACGTAAAATAATTTACTTTATAAAGTACGGGGACGTCTACTGTCTCATGCACCCTTCTCGTCAGCTAATTCCTCGATCCGGGCCGGTACCGTGTTTGAAATCCACGCCGGCGATTCCTGGTAGTCCCAAATGACTCAAGGCTTTCGCTTCGGTCCATCAGAAGGAAATCAGAACCTAGTGGTAGGGATCGCTGGAGTCTGCAACCGGCTGCATGAGAGGGAAACGTCACAAAATATTGAGGGGGGGGGGGGGGTGGCGTAACGGGGGGGCGGGGAGAGGGGGGGGGTTGGCTGGGGGGCCTACGTTTGAAGGCGACAGCCAAATTAATGACTCTTTACATGAACTTTTGCCGATGATGTTTCAGTCGAGAAACAACTTAAACGTCCCCGGCGAGTGAGAACCCCCACCCTCAAACCTCTCTGCTCCTCTTCTCGTCGTCATCTTACCTGTTTTATTTTTTTACGTAAATATTTAGATCTTTCGTGCTTTTTTCTTAAATATGCGAAAGTATCCAATCGGCGGCGGGTGTAAATTTTTTACAATATTTTTTTTAGCGTTTCCATTGAGACCTTACTTCCGATCTCACACCTTCGCTAAGCCGACATTCCCCCCCATTTCGAAAAATGACTGGGTTTTTCAGGGGGTTCTTTCCAAACTCTTAGAATATGGGTTGCGAGCGTCGATGGAACGAACTCGGCGTTTCCCAAAGGTCTTATTTTATGTTAGTCTATTTTTTCTTTATGGTTAGCGCGCGTCTATTTGTGCACCGTATCAGTGTGAAAGCTCGAGTAAAAAATACATGTTGACTTTCGAGAGATACGTGGAGTATTGAAAGAAAACGAAATTCGCACGGATATTCAGCGTGTTCCGCATGAGTCGATATCATGAGAGCGCAGGAGGATTTCTTGCCTCTATAGGCTTCCGGTAGTGTATTTATTCGTTCTTGTACGGTGCACTTATATCAGGAATTGCTTCTTGGAGAAACTAATAATTTAAAATAGTAGTGAGTTTGCAAGCGAGCTGGTGGTAGTTCATCGTAATGTAACATAACATGTAACATTCCTTAAAGCTCTTTAAAATTTGCCGCACCACCGACTCAGATGTTATATTACGATTAATATGAGAAATTGGCTCGTGAGTTCTTGCGCACGCTTCGAAAAAAATTCTAGGCAAGAAACAAACAAAAAAAATAAATACGAAAATTGGAATGGCTCAGGAACCTACCGAAAGGATCGGTTATTTAGTGTATTTAAGAAAAAAACTGAAATCCGTGAATAATATATTCTACAAATATATACATAAATACTAAAACACGCGAATTTTCGGAAACATCTTGCCTCACTCGACGTCACTATGTCTCAAATTTTCGAAAAGAGCGCCGAAAAAAAAAAAAACGGACCGATAAAGTACGCACACATCACGCACGCAATTACGTGTTGACTACTTCTCTCATAAGTCCGTTTTTTTTTTTTACTCGCTCATTTTATATATAATTTGCCTGCAACGTTAATAACGTCGCTAATGTCCCGGTCGCACAGCTCGTTCATCATACCAAGGACAGCGTGCACACACTAGAGAGTTTTATGACGTGGTACGAATGATAGGCCGTCCGGTTGGAACTGCGCATGCGCAAGCGCGGAAGACTCGCACATGGGCAGTTCGCACCAGGGGGCCCCTCGTACCGCAACGGACCTTCGAAAACGGTTCCCTGAAACTCTCCACTGACTGAAGCGCGTTTCTTCTGTGCATCGCGGTCCTGCTACACTGGCCATAAAAGCTCGTTTGCAGACATGATGGAAGCGGAGATGTGTATAAAGCAGACATGCACTGCACATGATTGAGGCGTACCCGCGTATAATTCAGTCACCATGTCGTCACCAAACACTGGGTTTCTGTATCATCTATGAACAGTATAAAAGGGGGTTTCGTTGTTTCTCACGCCCTAAATAATAGTGCAAACTTGTATTTAAAACAAGGTTATCTTCGCAGCTTCGCACTTTTTAATTGATTCTCTATGATCTTGTCTTTTTCAGGTTCTTTGGAGTCTGGTCTTACTCGGAATTATACCGCAAAAGGCTGACAAGTCATCATCTCACCTGACATGGCGGATGCCCGGCATCCCTTCTAGAAGAATAACCGGCATTTCGAGTCGACCACGATGAGGCTGGGGCCGTTCATCAGCATCGCCTTTCTAGTGGGTGAGTGAGCGGCTTCACGTGAGAACAGTCGCACGCGCCTCTACACCGGGCAAAGAAAGGTTGTACGCTACTCAGTGCATGAGCCGATTCAACTAACCAATCGAATCACGCAATTCCGTTATGACTGGGGTAGTGTGTTTTCGGTGAATAACTTTAAATCCCAAAGTTATCCACGGAGGAGGTTTTATCAAGATCGGGAAAAAAAAGCCAGAGAACCAGAACTCGCGCTTTGGTTGAAAAAGAAAAAAAAAAAAAACTACATAAAATATCTTTTTTTTTTCCGATGAAATAAAAGATTTGGCTGTAAGTATGGATAGCTTTATCTACAGCCTTACTTTGAGTCGACTCGGAACACACGCCAGCACTGAACAGTCCTGAAGGCTGCTCGCTTCCTTGGGTACCAGGCATTGTATCTCGTTTCTGTCTTTTATAAGTATAGGACGGCTTTCTGAGTATTAAGGGAGCGCAAACGTTTCCTGAGGCTTAGGAAATCGCATGCCCGCGTTCCCTTTTCTTTAACATGATCTCCTGACAAACGCCGGGGTTTTCGTTCACGCCGGAATCCATCGCTCGCGAGTAACCGACAAACGCCATCCGTCGTTTGACAATATATATATACTCAGCAAGGTTCGGTAGCGCCACCTGACTTTCTGCGCCGAAGGTAAGTGTCGAGAATTTTGATAACTTTTTTTAATATGCGAATCGGCAATGCATGAATGTAACTTAGGGTTGGTTATGATGCGTGAAGCTCGTAGATTGATTTATGACCATGAGACGAGTATCTCAAAAAGCGCTTTGGTGCCTCGTTAGGCTGAGGCAGTAGCCAATGCCACAAGCAGGAGAGCCCGAGGTCGCTGCGTTTCAGAACTACGAGCACTTGCGCTAGAAATGCTCGTGTGAACACCAGAAGCGCGGGCTAGCTCGCCTTTGTAGCTTTGGCTGCAGTCTCAGCTTAAAGGTGAACAAAGAATAGCTTTCTTTTGCGGAATATGAGATGCCGCTCACGCGTCCACAGCTCCTGCGACTCGACGTTTTTCCCCGGGTCGATCACCGCCGAAAATAACCACTACGACATCCGGATACCGTGCACTGCGCGACGGTGTTAAGGCAAACACGACGTCGGAACCTTCTGGCATTTTACTCAGAGAAATAAGCACCACCCTTTACTACTTAGCTCACTGCCATGATTGAGAACTTTGCACCACATTGGTATTTCTTTTTGTGGCTGCCCTTTAGTTTCAATGTAAAAACAGTACAGTATCGCTTGTTCGTGCTACTATAGTCGCGCCTTGTACCTCTGCCGTCGACGAAAACTAATCTCCACAGATCCAGCGTAATAAAGTAGTTGTAATGCACTGGCTACGCGAATAATTGGATGATTGATCTGCACGTTCGCTGGCGGCCGCCTTTGATGCTTCGTCTACGCTTTCTTTTGGCGGGCAAAATGAGGCCTACGGCGTTCCCGCGTTTCTCCTACATCGAGCGGAGAAGCAAGACTTACGTGTGCGCTGCGGCTGACGGGGCTTAATGTTTAATGCTGCACGCTGTTGGGTCAATGGCGGCCCGGGGGCTCCGGTGGGTGTGACTGTTGCTGACGTTGATGCATCGAGTTGGAGACGGAAATCGGCCCGTCGTAGGCCGGTCGCTAATGATTTAGAAGAGTATTGATTTGGTATTGATCCGGACGCAAGAGCCACGGTTCGAGGGTGGACAAGGCTGCGCGCTGATAATGCCGCCAGAGTTCATTTGCGGAACGAATATCATTTGCGGGAGATGAAATACGAGAAGCAAGTGTATGATCGTTTGCAGAAATTTCTGGCTTATTTTACGGACGTGGCTGATTTGAAATGCCGAAACTATCTGCCAAGCTGATTTTTTATTGGTTTTTTATTTCGCATAAAATGAAATAATGGCACTATGCTAATGCGATTTGAAAAATAGAGTACCTAAAAAAACTTTTCTTGTGGAAATAAATAACATCGCCGCCAGTGCGCGTATGTTGAGCCTAAACCACGTTTTTTTTATTGACGGCTGGTGACGACGCGATTTCTTTGCGTACGCAAAGCTTTTGGGTACTCTACTGAGAGCCTTGGCCACTTACAGTTTAAGAAACGATAGAGTGTGGCTTATTATCAGTTACGGTAGGCGGTTCATGATTTGCTCTTCGACAATCAAACCGGCTAATGCCCTAAGCGCATTGGCGCTTTAGCGATAACTAAGTTAGTTAAACAAGCAGGGCTGGGCACTTGACACGCACGGCCTTTCTTAAGCTCGTGGTATCCTTGGTCACTGCTTGTCCGGAAAAAAAAGTTGAAGTCATGATGGAGACCTGTTTAAGAATCGAGCCGAATGTTTCGGCCGCGTACGCCACCATGGCTAAACAGAAGCATTCCCTGCCACGCGCTTGGGCCTCATTTATAGGCACCGCGCTCCCTCCTCGCGAGCCGTCTGCATCATTCCCAAAGTTATCAGTGTCCGAAATCTCCGCATCTCCCCCCCCCCCCCCCCTTACAAAACAAAAAAAAAAAAAAATAGCAGCTACTTTGATGATTGGGGGTGTTTGAACTTTTCCACACACTACCACTATCTTCTAAACATGATGTCAGCGACATTGGAAAGAACCACCGCTCCGAACCCGAGTGAAAAATAGTGTTAAGAAAAATACCACTGATTTACATCCTAGTTACACTAGCGCTCTCACATGTCATTAACCCAACGATCGTCGACACCTCTCAACTGTCATTGAGCTAAACTAACTTGTCCTGTGTTACACGGTATGTAGGCCTTACAACCCCATTTGAAGTGAGAGTCAAGGCACACTCTTCAATCAAAACGAAACCTAAACTGGTGTCACATTATTTTTTCTTAAATGGCGAGGCAAATCAAATATATGCGAAGTTTTCATTCATTATAAACGCTTTAAACATAATGAAAATACACTTTTTTTTTTGTTTTTAGAGTAAAGAAACGACAATCGGAACTTTCCACATGAAATACCAGCGAGAGAGACAGAACGAATCTCTTATTGGCACCGACACTACGACGGCCGCCGTCGCCGAGCTTTGGTTTCCGCAACGTGCAGTGATAGTTCTAGCGGCAGCTCTGGCCCCAAGTCATTATTCTTCGACAATATTTGGTGCTACGATACTTTCTATATACTTCCCCCAATCTTTCGCCATAGTAAGTGCATCGCTGGCGCTGGCCATGTGCAGCGATGCGGCGGCCGCCGCCATCTTTAGCTCTACTGCAGAACCACCGTGACTGGAGCGAACCGCCATCAGTTATACTCCGTTTCACCTAATGTACCGCATCGAAGGCTAGAAGAGCGAGCTCATAGAGTTTTAAGCTATTCTTAAAGGGGCACTGACACATCAAAAGTTGTCTTTTTTAAATTTTTTGTCTAAAACGATTCAAGTATGGTCATAGACACGCAAAACAACTATTACAGCGCGAAAAACAATTTCCCCACGCGCGTGCTTGCCTTCTTATTTTTGGAATTCTTCTCTCCCGCTCCTTACCTCCTCGCTTGTTTTGATTCGTGACATCAAATATTATAAAATTTAGAAGCTTCGTAAGCGACATTTCTGTAACATTTATTAACGGCGTTCGTAAAGCATGATTTTAACGCAATTCTGAACGCACGCCGGCCTTTCTTATTAAAATAACAAAAACCGCAGTTCGCAGTGATATCGCATCCTGGCTCTGGCTTTTTATCCCACAGAGCATGATAGGTGAGCCGGGGAATCGGACGAAGTTGCGTTTTTTAGGTGCCCGACGACCTCTCAGACTTTGAAAAGGAAATCGTCAAATAGTCAAAACAACTGGGCATGTTGTCTGGGTATCTTAGTTTCGGTTGTGACTCCGCCGGGGCAGCCCTTCACACAGAACCGGCGCGACGTGGCCACTCAAGTGCCTCACAAAAGTCCACTGCGCGTTCTCTGCGACCTCACAACGTTTCAAAGAATTTGAGATCGCTGAAAGGGCCCTAAAATACATTCAAATTGGAAAGACAAGTGTCGCCTTCTTCGTAGCGATAGGCGGCACGGCACACACGAAAGAAACCGGTTGTTCCCGGGACGCCGGCGAACACGACACTTCGGGTGGCGTAAGAGGAGCAACTCGACTCTCAAACGGCTCAATATTTGACTGTCACCGCACTGGCGCGGATCGCGTGGGAACTTCAAATCCTGAATTCGGAAATTGTTTTATTGCGTCATATATACTAAATTCCCAAGTTCCTAATTCTGAGGGCAACGTCCAGGCGTCGTTTTCAATTTTATCGGATGATAAAAAAAAATGATTTTGACGTGTCAGCGCCCCTTTCTTTCGCGAGATCTTGTGCCGCCTGAGATTTACCACAGAGCAAGGAGCTCGCGCTTGTAGCCTTTACTGCGGTACACCAAAAGGTGAAATGTAGTATTGGGGAGGAGATCGAACAGCCACGCCTCTAGCGATACGCTTCAACTCTGTGGGCAAGAAGGCGAATTTCATTTTTTGTTGTGTATCAGAGAAATTGAAGATGACGACTCGAATGGCCGCTACACGTGCGACTACAACACTGTGGTCAGAGTGGAGCGCTCGTGCCCAGACCTTGCTAGATGAGGTTCAAATTTGTGTTATGCTTTCTTAGTAAACACGAGGCTGTGTGGATAACAAGCTTGAGAAAGCGCCCCTATAGTTCCATTTCCTGCCCAATAACTGAGGTAGGCCAGCTCAGTTGAAGTCGATGATCGTTAGCGGCTTAATGACAGTTCGCGCCGCCATTTAACTCCGGCCGATCGCCATTGAGTCAACTGTCATTGGCTTAATGACAGTTAACAGCGCTAGTGTAACTAGGCTATTAGTTATCCTCGTAAAAACCACCAACTGTTTTTGGGGGGCACAAAAACTCACAATCATCAATAACTTCGCGGAGCCAATAAATGGATCCCGAAACATCTAAAGATTTAGAAAAACGTCAATGATAACAAAACATTTTTCCCGTTTTCCGTCGGTTTTTCTCTGCAACAGATCATCATAAATAACGGTGTTTAACTTTAAAAAAAAAATCCAGCTTGCGGAACGACTAGTTGGGGTGAAAAGAGAGACTATAAACAGAGCGTCAGGCACTTACACTTCAAAATAAATGAAACGGCAAAGCTGGCACTGAAGTCTATCCACTCTAGCGACATCCTGGGCTGATGAGAGGCGAGCAAGACTGCCCGGAGTGTTCTACAACAGAACAACCAGGATGACGTTTTGATATCTTTTCAAGGTCCCCCATCTGTTTCTTGGCACTATCGACGTCTCTCTTAACAGGGTGTATGTCGTTTCCAGCTGGGTGGCTTCATTCTCCCTCAGGTGAAAGCGGACTTCAGGCAGGGCCGTAGCACAAATCGCCGGTGCTATCTATGACTTGACTGGTACTTAGGGCGCCTGTTTTAGCTCGATATATTCCTAAAATACTGAATGAGCCTCCTGAACCACATGCACTTGGTACATAGTAAATGTTTAATTTGTCCTCAATCGCTAGGAATAAAATATTCGATCTATCTATGCGTGCATTTTCCTTCGGTGATAGCAGGTTTGTCTGTGGCATATGTACTTAGCAATAACTTAAAGGGGTCATGAAACGATTTTCCAGCTTTTTCCTGTTTAGCTTTCCTTCTCAACTCATAGATCGCGCATTCCACCAAACAGTTCGAGAAGACGAAAAGAGGGGAGGCCCTTTTGCTCGAAATCTGGTTTGTCTACCCGCACAGAGCCATTGTCCCCCTAGAAGATTAGCCCGTCGCTCAAATTCAGACAAAAGTTGCTTTCCCCAACCCGTTTACCCCGAAGCTGACAGTGTTGTGGAAACCACGTGCTCCTTGGGCCAGCCACACTTAAAACGTGATCACACTCCTTCGCGCATACCCACACACAGAGAATGAGGTCAGGTTATGAAAGGGAGGCGGCTGATTGATCCGGCAAACGCGTAGCTTCCACCACAATGCCAGCTTAGGGGTAAAGGAAACAAGTGAAGTTCGGTTTCGTGTGACGTGCGTTTAGACCCGATGACGCGCTTTTGGGTCCGCGGATGTACCACAGTGAAAAGGCAGAGAGCTTACGAAGGGGAGGAGGTACGAAATAGTCCGCTGTGTTTTCAAATTTTCGCACTGAAAGTCAGGCTTTTGACTTTCTAACCTTTTTTTCTTTTGGCCCACTGAACGATGTACTATTAGTAGAATCCCAATCTAAAATGATTTATCCCAACCCAAAATTTGTTTCATGGGCCCTTTAAGATTATTAACTTTTTGAATATGAAGTATATTGGTTTATTTGCATGGTCCTTAACCCCTGATATTAGATTTATTAAATGAGATCCTGCCAAATTGGCATATTTGAAAATCCGCCGTAATAAAATTATAAATAGTGAGTTTTTTTTTTGCTTTGTGTTTTTAGGAAGAAGAGCTTCCCAGAGGGACTACATATGGTGATATCAATATTCCCAAATTCACCAAAATGTGATCAATGCGCTTAGTCCTAATTAGGTTTTAAAATGAATATAACCCCAGCATCTGTGATTTTCCTCTTTTAAGCTGTATGTACTATCGGAAACAATATGAGCGGGAACGCGCCTCCGCGTGTCTCCGCTACCTGAGGCGCCGCCCTGCGGCGCCCTTGTGAAGTTTTGCGCATGCGTGTAAAACTCCTGTCGCTGTTCTCGCTTTGACTGTTAACCCCCGTCTGTCGTCTGCTATGCGCGCGCTGGCGGCCGCTCACGCTGTCGTCTGCTATGCGAGTCGTGTATTTCCGTCGCAATTCAAACGACTTAACATGATTCAGGAGTTTCCTGCGCGATAACGCAATGCCCACATTTGATACGTCATAGGTAGCTGGCTTCTTTCATTGGGTCGAGATACAGCAATAACATGCCGATAGATTCAAAACAAAATATCTGCAAAGCTTAGCGTTCAACCACGCGGAGCCCGGAAAAGATTCAGTTCAGTGAAAAATGGCTAGAGTTCCTGGCGACGAACGGGTCAACATAGTTGAGCTGTCCCTGTTTTTCCGAGTTTCCGCTCCATTCCTGTTTCCAGTTTCCGAGTTTCCTGTGTCCAGAAAGGACACAATATGAGCACTACTAATAAGCCTGTCGAGCCCATGGCCGATGGCATAACAGATGTTTTCACGTGTCAGGGCCACGTGTTCAAAAAATAAAAGCATTGTGCTTCACTGAAGACTTTGGTGCAAATCAACACCATTAAAGCTGTCCAGGGCAAACACGATTTGCGTAGGAAGCGCGGGTGTCCGCCGGAGCACGCAATGTTGTGCGGCAGAAGACAGCACGAGCGGCCGCCAGCGCGCGCATAGCAGACGACAGACGGGGGTTAACAGCCAAAGCGAGAACAGCGACACGAGTTTTACACGCATGCGCAAAACTTCACAACGGCGCCGCAGGGCGGCGCCTCAGGTAGCGGCGACACGCGGAGGCGCGTTCACGCTCATGTTGTTTCCGATAGTACACCCGCCGGCGATATGACGGTAAACGCCGGACCGTTGACCGGTCCGTGTTATCAGCGCCATGACGCGGCTGCCGTGGCGACTCGCTTTCTTATCGCGCGCTTCGCCGAGATTAAGCGCTTGGATCGAGCGCTGTTCTCATCTCTGCGGCTACTCCCTGCAGAAAGCGTCGAAGTGGGTTTCGATTTCGGCATCTCTTTTTGTGGGCGTGGCTAATATAATATCATCATCGTCGTAATCGCGACGCAGTTTCTGACACTCACACAAAACAACAATATTGTGTTCTTCTTTTTCAGAAGCGGAAAGTATAGGTTACTTTCTGACTTCTTCCGCAGCCTTCCGGTTTATCACATATCACAACAAAAAACTACTAAATCACATTGTCTACTGATAGCGTCTGAAAGGCTCCTTCCCCAATCCTCGCGCTTTCTGCGGGAATTAGCAGCAGAGCTCTGAACAGCGCTCGATACAAGCGCTTAATCTCGGCGAACGAGCGATAAGAAAGCAAGTCGCCACAGCAGCCGCGTAATGGCGCCGCTAGCACGGAGCGGTCGACGGTCCGGCGTTAACCTTCATATTGCCGGCGGGTGTACATTAGTGCTTTATGAAATACTCAATGAATGACTTTCTGTGCGCAATTAACTTTGGCATTATTTTCTTTAGATATTAAACTCTATTTGCCATTCCCGACATCAATGTAGTATCCATTCTAAGAATTACATACCGAAACAGTTTGGCCCTGGTAGGATTTACCTTCGTCTTGTAAAAGACGATCGTCCTCAAATAACCTAATTGTGACGTCTAGGTTTTAGTAATACTGTTAGTCTAGGCGTTAAACGAAATGCTTTTTGGGATACCTTTCACTTACATTTCAATATTCAGCTGAACAATTTTAATAGTTTTATATTAATAGGCTTTAAAATTTAGCTTTAGAAGGTTATATGATGAGAGATTTGCCACGTATAAGGTCAAGGAGTGTTTTCTTCCACAAATGTTTTAAATACGCCTTGAATGTAGAAACTATGTTAATTAAATATATTACACTTAATAGTAATTATTTTGGGCCTATGTATTACAGATTTGTCTTGTGATTTAGAACAGGACATGTTTCATTTTATGTTTGTTTGATATTAACACAACTCAACGCCAGCGTTTTCTAGAAGATTATTAGCCAGAGTTAAGCTATTAATTTCAAATTGGGGAGCATCCATATCATCTTTTTATCAAACTGGACCAATCAACAGTCAATATTTAGAATTAATAATAAAAACATAACTTCCTTCGTCTCTTCGAACGAGACCGCTCACCCATTTGAAGACGCAGAGAGCAGGAAGGGTAAAAGAGGACACTTTTACCCTCCCTCTCCCTCACCCCCCGTCCCGTCCTTCGACCCCGCTTTCTGACTTTGAGCTTTCGAAGGTATAGCCAAAGGTGTAGTTTGGTAGAAGGTCATCAACAATCAAAAGTAAAAACAATAAATAAAAAAATATCGATACAAACGGCACCTATTCTCTTTCTGATTTAGCCGCAACCGCTGTACGTGTTTTTTTCTAAAATAGATGTAATTGAGGTGTCTTGTTTGCATAATATATCTTCATACTTTCATTAGATACGGCTTTTGAAGATTAGTTATAGTATATTTGTACAAAAAAAAAACTTTATATCAGAAATCTTTAAACTGGTTTAAGGGTTTTGGAATAAATTACCAAATTCTTAACCTCCGAAAACAAATGATTTATATATATATATATATATATATATATATATATATATATATATATATATATATATATATATATATATATATATATATGGGAGTTTTCATCTCAAATCGTGCAGGCAAAAAAGGTCGAATTTTTAATTTCGCTGAAAAACATATGTTATGGCGTCGTCTCTAAAAACACAGTAGCCACAAACCGCAAGTTCGTCGGATATTTGGTTCTCGACTTACGAATTTTAAAAGAGGCCGCGGCGGAAAACAGTGTTTTTCACATACGTCGTGGGTCGGATGTTCCGCTCGATCTCTCGTCGTGGATTTTCAGTCCACATTATATTTACTTTTTTCACGCACTCTGTAGACACCGATAAAACGATATAATACCATGAAATAATTTTAGGCGTTTTGCTTTTTTTCTGTAAAAATGTCAACTACGCCCCCTCGGTCAATTGTTGACGAACTTTGACAATTAAATACTGGCGATCTACTTGAGTTATATCAATATTTTTATGTCCATGGAGAGCCCAAAACACGCTCTTTAAAGATATTATAAAATCATTTAGCTGTATTAAATATCCTTTGCGGGACGTTTACGTTAATGTTATGCAAAAACCAAAAAGTACCAATTTTAAGATCGATTTTCTAAAAAAAAAACCATTTTTTATATTTTTTTATTTTTTGTTAAAATGTAGATATGATAGTTATCTACTCGAAAAGCAAGTCTCGAAAGTGTATATTTTCTTTGTATCTTTTATATTTAAGCCTCAATATCGGAAAAAGACGTCTTCGTTTTGCAAGACCTAAGTCAGACAAAAAAAGACGTGCGCTTCTATGAATTGTAAAAAAGTTTTCTTGAATTTTCGTCTGCGTTTTGTAATCGCTTATAAACGCACTTTGTGGTATTGAATAGTTATTTATGTTTTCAAAAGAGCGGGAAACCACGAGAAACATATCTAATCAAATCAGCAGGCCTAGTAGACCTTCAATATCGAAGAGGCACAGACGTTGTATTTTTTCGATTTATAAAACTTTCACTGTAAACTACCATGACTAGCTATTAGCTGTCATATTACTAAGACATAAAAAATCACCACATCATTGATCTATTATATACCATTCTTTCCGAAACCAAACGCTAGGGTTTGTTCACCGCACATCGCACAGATCACCAGGGAATGGCCTTTCACTTCCGTAATACACAAAAGCGATGACACAAAAACGATCCAAAACACACGGAGAGATTGTCACGAAGAAGGGTAGGGAATAAAAATAAATAAATAAGAATAAAATTACCCAACTCCGAACTTAACGAAAATTGCGGTAAAAAAATAAAAGATTTAGGTTCGAGCGGTGGCAACGCGATAGGTCCACGCCTGGTGGAGAGTCAGACAAAGAAGTCAACGACACGTAAAAGAAAAAAAAAATAATTAAGACAGAAAAACTCAGCCGCACGCGGCAAGAATAAAAACCAACTCCTCCGGGCATTCCCTAAACTGGACACAACCAAATGCGTGCGAACACGCTCTCTACAGCACCGTCAGGCCGCTACGCCATGAAGAAATAAACCAAACAAGTAAACAATGCTAACAAACAGTTAGTAACGAAACATAAAAAAAAAAGTTCAGCAGAACCGCACCCGAGAAACAAAGTTCAGCGGAGTGACGAAACACTCACGAAATAAAATAAAAAAGCTTAACTGACCGACGCCGAGTCCAGTCCCACGACACTGTAGCCTGGCAGGATGATGGCGTCCAGATGATGCTCGAATCTATTCTTCACTCTGTTCCGCACATCCGTCGGGGCTGTGCGGAACAAAATCAAGAATAGTTTCAAGCAGCGGTGCGCCAGAAGGTAACTGAGACGTAACATGCCTCGAGCTTCATATCGTGAGAGGAGCTTTCGAGGTAGTTACTGCATGCAGTTACTCAAACTTTCTCTTTCCCCTTCCCTTTTTCAAAAGAACACGTCAGCCGGCGCTAACTTTTCATCTCGGGAGAAGACCACTCTTCACAAACGGTAACTAGTCTCCGGGCAGAATAGACACAAGTATATTTACCAACATGCTCGTTTTTGATGCTAGTCTCCGGGCTTTGCTGTTTACAAAAGAGATAACCCTTCGGTGCTATCGGATTTCCGCGGAGGGAGATAGAGTACATAAAATTGAAAGAATAAAACACGGAGGACAAGCACAGGACAACCACTTTGCAGAGCACGGCCATTTCTAGGATAGGGCGTTCGAAGCTTGGGCAAATACGCGGTATCGTTTCACGCGTGCACGGATGGCTGGTTGCAAAATTTTTCCACATCCCTAATGAAACCGGCCCATCTTCGTGTGCGTGCCCGCGCCGCCGGTTTTAGCTCGCACGCGGCGTTGTTTTGGCAGGCAGAACTGTTGTTGACTGTCGATATTGTAAGGCCGTGGTGTTCTCATCCTCCCAGGCAACAGTTCCTTTGCTTTCCCTTCTGCAATACTCTGACTGACTGACTCCTCCTGGGTGGCCGTCACTGTTCGCCGCGTCAACGACACATTCGTACCATTTCACTCCTCGTGACACAGGGTGCGCTGCTCGCTTTACTGTCACGGGCCGTCCTATCTAACACAACGAGCGCGAAAGGTCGTGGTCATCTGCTGGTTCCGAAAGGGCGGGAGGTTAATATAGGCCAATGAAGGCCCCGAATCAATACGACGTCTGCCGATTTCTATACATTAAATTTTACGACGCCCGCTGGTCTGTTAAGAAGTGTCGCTTTCTCTTTTGAACTGCTCCAATGTAGCTTGCCGCCTATAATAAAATTTAAATGATCAATAAATATAACAGGGTGGAACTACTGTATTTCATTTTTACGTGGGAGCTTTAAAAAAAAAATGCAAAAATATTTCAAAGTTTGTGAAGACGCACAATTAGCAAGTCCCTTTCAAGCCGAAAAAACACGTTTTTGTACGACATTGATGCTTAAATATAGAACATACAAACAAAATATACACTTCCTCGACTTGCTTTTCGAGTAGACAACTATCATATCTACATTTTAACAAAAAATAGAAAATAAAAAATGGGTTTTTTGAGAACATTGATCTTAAAATGGTACTTTTTGGTTTTCGCATAACATTAACGTAAACGTCCCGCTAAGGATATTTAATACAGCTATATCATTTTATAATATCTATAAAGAGCGTGTTTGGGGCTCTCCATAGACATAAAAAATATTGATGTAACCCAAGTAGATCGCCAGTATTTAATTATTAAATTTCGTCAACAATTGACCGAGGGGGCGTTTTTGACAATTTTGCAGAAAAAAAAGAAAACGCCTAAAATTATTTCATGGTATTAGGGCGTTTTACCTGTGCCCACAGAGTGCTTGAAAAAAGTTAATATAATGTGGACTGAAAATCCACGACGAGAGATCGAGCGAAACATCCGACCCACGACGGATGTGAAAAACACTGCTTTCCGCCGCGGCCTCTTTTAAAATTCGTAAGTCGAGAACAAAAAATCCGACGGACTTCCGGTTTGTGGCTACTGCGTTTTTAGAGACGACGCCATAACATATATTTTTTTTAGCGAAATTAAAAATTCGACCCTTTTTGCCTGCACGATTTGAGATGAAACCACCCATATATATATATATATATATATATATATATATATATATATATATATATATATATAGTAGTGCATTAAAGTTGCCACTCGTTGAGCACGTACAAAGCTAACGGTTGCGGTAAGGCGCCCGTGCGGTTTTTCCGTCTCTTATCTATCCCCAGCCTTGTACTTGCTTCACGAGTGGTAATTTTAGTACAATACTACGCTTCTCACGCGCTCAAAATCTGTTTGAAAATGACTGATTTAGTGGTTTTCGATGACGCTGGGCACGTTTCTAATTGAAACCATATGCCTATTTTCATTAATTAAAAATTAATTAACGAATTTTAATCAATTAGCCGGCTGATCGTTACGATTAGTCCTCTATAATATGCCCACCTGGTCGTGTAACTCACCTCCACAAGCGGCCTCAGTGTAACTTTCACGGAATTTTTGAAACAAATCTGTTAAGCTTAAAAAGCACCCTATATATATATATAACGGGCTTGGTGGCGGGGGCCCGCAGGCGTGGGTATTTATATTTATATAAATAAATACAATTGTTTGAGAGGCATCCGACCGCTGTTAGGTTATATGTTTCCTTGAAACATAATTTACTTTGTATTTATAAATAAGCCACTTATTTAAAACTAATATTTTAAAACATAACAAATAAGCCACAGTTACTGTATGTTATCTGATGCAATATGATATTTAAATTTAGACAAAATAATTAGTCAGCCATACTTTAACGGCTTGAATAATGCCAATAAAACCTTCACTCGTCCGAAAAAAAAAAGTAGCAATTTACAAAAAAAAGCAAATGAACCGACTTAATCAAAAGCACTTAATTGTTTTAAATTCAATTCATATTTTTGTTACTAGCGCACCCAGAATAAAAGAAAAAGGAAATGAAGCAAGACAGCGTTACCAACATTTCGCAGACTACAAAAACGTAATTTATACCCTAGTTATCAGCTTGAGAAGCCCATATGATAAATTCCGGAAGACGACACCAGTTCTAAAAGGGACAAGCCTCTTCGTGTCGAACGAATGACAAGTTGCTAGTTTCTGCAAACTTTGTCGAACATTGAGAATAAAACAGACACGTCAAGTCAACGACAAAGGCATTTCTGAACGGAACCACTCCGACCAACAAACTGTGAACAGATGCAGAAAAGAAAATGGAGAGACAGAGATAAAGGGGTCAGATGAAGTCAAATACTGAAAGAGATGAACATGATAGGAATGAGGTTTTCAAAAAAACGAAACAAAAGAAGAGGAGTCTTTGCACGGCACGTTCCCCGTTCGCTCTATGCAAATGGAAACCGGAGAGAAGCTTTTCCTCTTCACGGGCCCGGAAATCGCAGCACTCGAGTCGACCGCGAAGAGCACAACTCGAATTACGCGCACCTCAGCTTCTCGCAATCATCGCCTCTGTGCCTGCCCCGGACTGGTTGTGTCCCGAATCTCGGCCACAAATCGCGGTTGCCGTGGAAACGTCCCCCGAAGAATATAAATATATAAATATATATATACATATCGGCCCAAGAATCCTCCTCCCGAAGCAGCAGCCCACGCGGCCAAGCAAGGCAGGCCTTCCATGTAGCAGACAAGCCAAAATCGTAGAAACTCGTCGTCCAAAAACGCGGAATGTGTTTCAGGATGGGTCGTTGTTGCCGAAATTTGCGACGGCGCAAAAATGTCGGCCTTCGTTTTATCTTTTTTTTTTTTTATCTCTTCGTAAGAGCAAAGTTTTTGAAATGTGAAAAGAGGGCTTTCGAAAAATTCTCTCGGGTGCTGTTTGTCGCTAGGCTTGTAATATAGAAAGACTAGCGCCGATGGGGTGGTTAGTTTACAAATTTTGCCTAAAGCATCCGTCCGTATGAAACGTGTCAGTTTGTCTGCTATATACGAAAGTTCGACAGGCGTGCTTTATTGTCTTTTCTGGTTATAAAGATGGCAGGGGAGGGGGGAGGGGGGGGCTGAATCTGATAATTTGAGGATACCTTATTTTAGCCTAGAAAGGACCATGTAGCATCTATACTCCCTTTCGCTTTAAGTTCGACGCAGCCAAAACTACTTTTCGAATTGAGCCAATCAAATAGCGTTCAAGGTGCTTCTTCACAGCTATCGTTGTTCACGTGGGTTTTCTATGAACGTCAATTCAAAGCACGCAGAAAAAACAAATAAACGCAGGATCGCTAGCGCAAGTGTTTTGTGGGATTCAATTAGTCTTTGATAAAAAAACACAGTGAAACGAATTCGCTGTGAAGATGAACCGTTATCTTTATTATTTATTTCTTGTGTCTACTAAGAGTCCAAGCCTAAATACTGGTACACACAAACGCAATGTTAAACCAATCTAAATGGACAAAACAACACAAACCCCCAAAACACTGTCCTCAATAAAGCTGAAAGATTAGGGTATTTATAAATGAGCGTTTCCTATCGAAAATATCGACCTCCGCGCTATGTTTATGAAAGCTACTTTGAATACGCGAGATGGGGAAAGGGAACATAGGAATGCACAAAAAACGTCTTTGGAGTTGCAATTGTTCATGCGTGAAACAGATAAAAAAGGCAGAGTCAGAAGTTCAGAAGAACTTAGTGCTTCATGTACGGTTTTGTTTAAAAATACATACTCCTAAAAATTACGCCGAGCTACTAATGTCTACAAATTCATCCTATGTAACATTAACCCGTGACTAAAAAACAAACAAAAACCCTGCGACCGTATGAAATCTAGTAATCAATGTGTCACAGCCCCCTCTGAACATGCTCTAATCTCTCCGTGCCTGTCACTCTCAGGCAGTTTCAGACCAAGAAGGCGAGCTCAAGTTTTGAAGGTGCAGTAAAGGTATAAAGCCTAAGAAGACACGATGGCTCCTTGAAATCGCGAGTTATTCTCGAAAACAAACCTAAATTTCTAAAGCATGAACTTACCGCATTTGAAAAATGCGTATTAAAGCTAAGGCTGGAATGAGCAAAGACGCGCAAATGCCGCACACAATCCACTTGATGAAATGGTGAATCATATAGCCCATACAAAAAGTGAGTAAACACGTGTCTTGTGCGATAAAGAAATAGCAAGTTCTTTTTTCTATTTAAATGCAAGTTCTGCACGTCACACCATAACGAGATTGCAGATATCTATTTTTGCAAAAGTACCCAATCAGCATTCAACTTTATGTGTCTGTAGATCTTAATGTCATCCGTGAATTGGAGCAATTTGGAATGTTTTATACGAGGATAAAGGTAATTAACAAAAATATTAAACAGTAGATGTTCCAGAATTGAACCCTGCAGAACACCAGAATTACATATGTATGATCTCTGTAACACACCGCTAACAGGAACTCAGCTAATCCGCCCATGAACTAATATGTTTTGAATTACAGACATAACGCCATGGAAACTCTATACTCTGGCAGTTTGTGAAGTAATAGTTCATGGTGCACAAGGTCAAATGCGTTGTTGAGGTCAAAATAGATGAAGTTGACCTGTCCACAGTTAGCGACGACAAGGCCAACGTTACTAAAATAGTTTACTAAGTTTCTTTCAACAGACCTAGACTTATTAAAATCTATGTTGTGATTCGTTTAAAATTAATATAAAATCACTCGAGAGATGCACTTCCACTATACCCTCAAAATACTTTGAAAATATGTACAGTAATGGCGCAGGTATATAATTTGCAACATCCGACGAGTGCCCGATTTAAACATTGGCTATATAGTGACTTTGACGCTCTTGCCTGAATCGTGGGAACTGTAGTCTTTCTGCACGCGCGACAAAAACGCTGGAGATCTGCGCTAGCAGAACACGAGACGGCACAAGCAGTCTCCTGCTCAGGAGCCTATCGCTTGTGAACTACAGTTATGGCGGCGTCGGGCATGCGTGGAATGCATTGTGAGATTGGTCTATTGTGCAGCGCGAGCCATGCTCTTCAGATGGAAAATGCACGTGCGGCGTGCCGTTCGAAGTTCATGTCGACCCCATACCACTCATTACACTTCCGAATGGTCTAATGGCGCTTACGACACTCCCCATCCTCGTCAACAATTGCTAAATGCACCGGGAATTTATTTCAAGGGAATTGTCAGGACTCATGAGTGGTATGGCACCCAGTTGAGTTCTTAATGGCACGACGCACGTGCATTCACAAGCTTGAAAGCACGGCCCACTCTGCGCATTCAGTCTCGACAGCAGCTCGGTAGGCAATAGTACTCGTTCTCGTCATCATATACCTAATAGTACGAGGTAGTAGCCGAAATGTAATTTTTGACTTATTGATCGGTTTCTCTTACCAAACGATAGAGTTGTCACAAATAATTACTCACACCCTGAAAATGTACTTTTTGTTTTAAATAATGTGAATTAAAGAACTGTGCGTACGTCAGCTGGGAGATTTCGATTCGAGTAGCGTGGTTGTATTGTCACCTTTAAGAGGACAAAAAATGTGTAGATCATCTGTTGCTGCAAACGTTTTTTCACTGGTAAATAAGAGTCCTGAAGGGCGGTCATATTTTACCAGGCCACATAAAAACACTCCGCCTACAGCCTTATCAAAAAAAAAAGAAAAACTACGGCCAAATTTTTTAGTGGCGAAGCTCCTTAGGGTCTAGCCTTGTCCGTCCGTTTGTCCGGCGTCCGTGCTCACAAAAAAGAAAAAAAAAATGTTTGTGCAGTCGACAGGATTCGAACCTGTGCGGGGAGACCCAAATGGATATCTAGTCCATCGCCTTAACCACTCGGCTACGACTGCAGGACGAGTAGGGGCTCTGAGATGTGGTAGTAACTCAAGAGCTGGAATGTCATGGATGAAACGTTGCATGTAGCCGCTCAGCGTCTATACAGGAGAGGGCGCTGTGGTCAAATGCGTATATAATCGCGTTAAACGTTGCTTGCATGGCTCTGCATTTCACCGACCATAAAGCAGTAATAATCAAGTCGAAACGCTACCCGGAACTCAGGACTACCTATGAGCGATAAAAGAAAAAATCAGCACATTCACCACTACCTATGAAGAATAAAATCAGTATCATCAGCACCACCAGATCTTCGCCCCAATCAACATCTTTCACCACGTGGAGATGGGGTCATTTTTTTTTTTTTTTGGACTCGGGTTTGTAAGATTTTTATCTTGAGTCGTGGTTTGAGCGCCGCGGGCCAACTTTCTCCTTAAAAGGATTGCCATGCGGCATTCAAAGCGCGAATCTAGCGGTGACTAGCTTTCGTATCTGTATGCAAACCGTCTTTTGTATGATGTAGAAGCGGGACTCTCCTTCATCAGCCATCCTTGGCTCCGCCTGTTGCCATCGCGTCGGTCGCGTCGAGTCACTCAACGCATTTTGGGTTCATGTTAACAGCAATAGCACGTTACCAATAAAAAAGGAGAGTAAACATAGAAGGAAAATCACAGCCCTGACATCCAGCTCACGTTTCCTAGATTTGCTTGTAAAAATCAAAATCATGGTAAAAAAAAAAAAAAACGAATAGGGCGTTGGATATTTGCAATTATCACATAGACTACTTCGCGAAGTAGTGGAATTATTTGGCGGATAAATAAACAGAAAGGGCGAAGATACCCTTGTCGTCGAGCCACACGGTATCTTCCTCAATCATTTCTCTATTTAGTGGGTCGCCACTCCGCATTAATACAGTGCATGTTGTGAGCATGTATGGCCAGGTACAGACTGGTTTGTGTTGTTATAATGTTCTCGCAGCATGTCGCTGAGACCTCTGCCAGTTTGTCCGACATACATCTCGGATTTCTCGGGAGGGCGGTTCGACTTTGGTGAGGAGGGGAACAAAACAATAGATGACGTCATAATTAGTGGCTGTGGTATCTTGCTAGATCCCTGTTTTTTGTTATTTTTTTAGAGACGAAATGGAAAATTGTGTATGATAATCTGAGCTTCTCGAACTAATTTCGTAAGGAAATTTTAGTTCTTTTTTTCGTTTCGTAATTTAGCGGCGTAATTGAAAGTACGTAAACTTGTGCGAGGCGTGAAGACCTACGATCACCAATTTTAGGCTGGAGAGGCACTTTAAATACTGCATATTGATTTATCAATCTCTCCGATCACTGAAACAATACGGAAGAAGGAGTTACTTTAACCTATAATACTGTATAATTAGCAACGTCTCATTGATGCAGACTCAGCCATACTAAAACAAATAAAGCTTTATTTTTATCTGGTTAAATATTTTTATTATGCACTCTGATTCGCTTGGAATATTATGTTACGAAGCGGACGAACGAAGTGAAACATGGAAACAAGCTAAACGCTTCAACTTTCTCAAAAGATCACGTTCAACCTGACTTAAATCGCCGAAATGTTTTCATTGAAATACCAAAAAAAAAGAGAATAAAACGCATCGAATAATAAAGAAACCTTAAATAACGATATAATTTCCAGACTAGTATTGCGAGAGAGCTTTGATTTAAATCATCATAGGGGTTTTCTGCGCCAGATTAAGCAATGATGATCCTGTTATAATGTTTATACTTACGCAAAAAATATAAGTTAAAGTCATGTTCTTAGGAGGTGCACTTAACTATACGCGAACGCTGTAGCAAATGTTCTTCCTGATATATAAAATTACGAAGCTCGAGCCTTGGAGATTGCCAATGTTTCGCTACTGACTTTTGCAGTCTTCAATTTTACACCGAAGCATGCACGTAGTAATAATTTGTTTCTATTTATTTTATAAATTTGTACGACCTTTACAAAAAATGTAAAAAAATACAATAAAATATTTTTTAAACAAAACGATTTACAAAACACGTAAAATAGACACATTTTAGAGACGCAGACCGGCTATTTGCCAACAAACTCCATGATATCGAAGGACGCAAATATATATCAAAATGATCATCCTTAAATGCATTTGGCGGATATGTAAGAAAACAATTGCTTACTGATTGTTGTAGTTCTGTTATTAATACAGAAACGTAACTCATTTTACGAAATAAAAAATTGCACGCAACAAAAAAAAATCGTTTTTTTTTTTGTATACTTACCATAACCATTTACAAAGACTTGAACTAACTCGTCATGGCAGAACATGGAGTAATATATGACCTCCTTAAGAGATAAACGACAACAAACCTTAACTCAAATCGAGATAGCTTGTCTTCCTTATTGTGAATTTGCCGCACCATTTCGGCTACTATACATTTTTTTTTTACATCCGAGAAAGCTCTACAACGTTGCTACTCTATCGTAGGATATAGAAAGCCATGGTGTCCCTAGCTTAGTTAATTTTGTGTTTGTGTTTCCTTGCTTTGCCCCTTAACTCCCCCCCCCCCCCCCACAGTTCCTTTCCACGGGCTGAAAGGACCGTGGAAAGGAGCTCTGAAAGGACGGTCGCCAGACGTCACAGCTGCCGGCAGTTGAGAACTGTATGCACAGCACGTTACCACCAAGAAAGCCCTCACACGAGGAATGTCTATTACCGCGAAAACATAGGCGAGGGACCTAGTATTTGAAGAGTCGGTATTTTTCTCTTCAAAACTGCGTGGCGATAAACAACTCAGCTTACAATCTCTAAGTACCCATGCGTACCCAATAGAGTACAGATAGAACTTTGTAACCACGACGTTGCAAATTTTTTGCAAATTTTGCGCAAACTTTTTGTAAAATATACTATATGCGAGTCATGTCCTTGGGGGAAGCACTCAGCTACCCATACACATACACATGGAGGGTGTTTTGCGAAACGCGGGCCAAATCGTGCCTGTAAAAAGGACGTATCGGTCAGAAAGAGCGTCGATGTAACATTGGTTCCCGCCCGAAGGACAAATTTAAGAAAAAATTAGTGTTTGATATAATTAGGCTAATAATGACTTTTAGGATTCGACTTGATAATTGATTAATAGTGGGCATAATTGAAAATCTTTAAATTCATCAATTATATAGGGATATAAGGCACACAGAGCCTTTTACGGCGCTCCGTAAAATACAGTCAATCTAGAGGTCTTTTGGAAAGGGGTTCTTAGTAGACAACGTAAGGAAACTCAAATATAAAGCTAAAATAGGCGCTTTAATATCTCAGTAAGAATACCTTAACTTTTCACACCCTACGACAGAGCAGCACCGTTGTACAGCCTTTTTCGGCTATTGAAAATATCTCTTTGGAGTCGACGTCGTGCGGTAAAAAAGCCCACACAACAAGGACAACCTGCTCAACTTGACTGAATGTTTGTTGTCGTTCTTTTTTTAAGGAGGTCATATGTCACTCAATGTATTACAAAGTCAGCTCAAGGCATTGTAAACAATTAAAAAGAAAATTAAAAATAGTGATTTTTTTTTTTAATATTTACGTGTGATTTTATTACAGTTAGAGAAATGAACTACGTTTCTGCAATAATTAGAAAAGAACAATAATGTTGGTCTATATTCTTATACATTCGGAAACCGCATTTAAAGATGACCAATTTGATATAGTTTGCGTCATTTTATATGAAGTAGCTCGTTCGTAAATAATTTGTAAATGTGTCTTTAAAACGTGTTTATTTGACCTGAATCCGAATTTTGTTTTTCGTTTAAATGTCTTATTATAATATTTAATATTATGTGTACATGTCTTAAACATCTCATAAAATAAGCCTAACACAATAATACTATGGGCATGCTTCGATGTGAGAGTGAAGCCTCAGCGAATTACAATAGAGAAACTTCAGCAATCTCCGAGACTCGAGATTCAACATTTTGTAATTGCGGAAGACAGTTATATACGGCATTCATATATAGCTAGATGTTCGTCTCAAGAAAATGGCTCTAACATGTACGTTTTACATAAACATTAAAAAAAAAATTACCCGGACCATCATTGTATGATCGGACTTAGAAAGACCGATCGGGAAACTGGCGTACTGTAAATCACGATTTAAATTATGCTGATTTTTATTTTCTCTTTTTTGTAGCTTACTACATAACAACTTCTGCACCCGACACACCCAGTCTGCATGACAATTTCCAAGCAAGCAGTTTCCCATTTCATGTGTCGTTCGTTGCCAGTAAAGGAAGACGGTAAAGCGATAATGTCAGAGGCTCGACTTAAAGAAGCTTTGCTCCACCATCGACCGAAGAAAGAATTTGAGTCTACAGATTATGTTCAGTGCGAAAACACACAAGACTGACTGTCCCTTAAGAGTAATAGTGTCGGAAAGGGGGACCTGACAGAAGACTGTTGCCCTATTTTTACAAGAGAAGCTAAACTGGCTGACAGTTGACGACCCTTTCTTGTTAAACAACTCAGATGAAGTCATTAGGTTCTTAAATGAACACAACAATGACTTACAGGCCTTCTCCATTGAAATCAAGGACTTGTATTCTGCTATACCCCAAGAAAGACTTTTAAGTGCATTGAAACCTGCATTGACTATTTCGGCATTATAGCCTTCCAAAATGCTTCAGGAATGTCCCAGAGCGGTTTTCTTGAATTGCTTACCGTCTACTTGAAATCTACTTTCACCACGTGGGATGGACACATCTACCGACAAACGAAAGGTGTTTGCATTGGATCCTGCATTGCGCCTCGTCTTAGTGACCTATACCTAGCACATCAGGACAACATCCTACAAAAGCGTTTGGACACTTCAAAAGTTGTGAAAGTGTTCCGCTACGTAGATGATTTTTTTTATTTTCTTGGCCCCGGACGGCAACGACATTTCAAGTACTGTGTCCAATGTCCTCTCGATATTTAAGGACTCTTTGGATCCTTTGGACATAACCCATGAACTTCCGGTTGAAGAGTCCCTAAGGTTCTTAGACCTCAGACTGTGTTTCCTTTCTCATCATACTTGTTGGACATATGCTCCGAGGGGGAAAAAGCCACTCCTCCATTATCAATCAGCAAACTCCAAATTAGTTAAGAGGGGTGTAGTCAACCTATGCCTTAAAAATGCCATCACAAAGTCATGCTTCCATACTGTAAAAACCAGCTTTGACGCTCAGATATCTAGGCTACTGTCAGGGGGGTACCCTAATCACGTATTAATATCTGTCGCAGAAAAACCCCTTCAGAAAATCAAAAATCCTAATTTAATCCAATGTAAGAAGAGGGACAGAAACCAAAGGCCAGCAATTGTGCCTTATATTCACCATATTTCTCATGGTCTTAAAAAGATAGGCAACCGCGTAAACGTTAACGTAGTATTTTCTGCTCCATGCAAGCTCTCTAGTTTATGTAAAAAAGTCAATTCTTCCTCCGATAGGACCTTAGGTTGTACCAAAAAGCACCACTCCCGGTTTGTTCCATGCTCTGATGGGGTGGTTTATGCCATTCCCCTCTCATGCGGAAAACAGTATATCGGGCATACCGGGAGGTGTCTCAATGACCGGTTACGAGAGCATCATTATAACATAACCAGAGTGATATAAGGGAATCTAGGTATCCATTGCCGGGATTGCGGGTGTTCAGCGGAACTGAGTAATTGCACTGTCATAGCCAGAAGTGGGAATCAGCTGACACGAGAGATCATCGAAGCTGAAAAAATAGCCAGGTTGGACAAACAATGTGTTAGTGTATCATCCGTAGCTTTGTCAAAGAAAGAATTGGATAATCTAGAGATATCATCAAAGCACCAAAAGCGATGAGAAAGTTTTCGCTTTAAATTTTTTAATTTAATTTTTAATTTTTAATGTTTAATATTTATTTAATTATTAGTTATTTTTAATGTGTATTTGGCTATTTTGTCTGTGGTGTGTAAAAATTTAAATTGTTCTCATTAATGGCAAAGGTGAAGAAGTTGAAGATTGGAGGAAGAAGAAATATAGAACTGAGTTGAAAGTCAGCGCTGCGAGTCTGTTTGCTTCCTGTGTGCATGTGAGTGTGACTGTACATCCGCGCTGTTCCATCCGAGATAATTTCCAACTTATCAAGCAACGAAACCTGAACGCCATTAAACCCTACTCAAAAAAAAAAAAAATGACGGCTAACAGAATTACAGGCCAATTCCAGTCCCCGTAACCGGCCGCGTTCACGATGAATCCAAAAGACAGCCGCGCACTAAAAGGAACCTCCGACGCGTTTTCCCCGAACGGACAAGAAGCAATCAAAAACCAAAAGCCCCACGGCCTCATGCAATGCAACCATCGCGTCGTAGACAAGTTGCTTCCCGTGCCATCGATGCATTCGCGCGGATCCGAGGTCCCTTCATAAGCCATGGCCCTTGGGGAGCGCGCTCTATCTCTAGATGCAATCGTAGAAAGTACAACGATCTGTCCCCGAAGGCCAGCCCCGCAGAACGCCTCGTTGCAGCCAGATATTGGTCCCTGGCTGAACATTCCACGATCCTGTCTACGTCTCTCCTCCCCACCCCTCCATCGCCTCCTTTCCCTCGTCCGCGTTTTCCCTCAGGCCGCAATATCCATCGAACCGAGGGGAGCGGGAGAGCTAGGGAGAGTCCCCGAGACAAGCTCAGGTTCGACCCCGTCCGTCTGGACGGCTTTTGCCGACGCTGATTGGAGTGGCATCCCCGGACCATCGGCGCGATGTCGTGCTCTACTCTCTTCACCTCTAAGCTGACAGTGCAGTGGAGGCAGCTTGCTCGCCATACCAATTGGCCGCATCCCTTTCGTCGTAGTGCCGCACTTTCTACGTGTGGGCATGGACGTGAGCCTGATCACGTGCCGAAAGACCGGCGTACAACTGGTCCAACGGGATCGTAGCTTCCACTTCGCTGTCAGCTGAGTAGTTGTCCTCTCAACTCTCCCCTTATTTCTCACTCTTCCTATCCCCGTCCTCCCCGTCCTCCCCAACCTCTCACCCCCTCTCCCCTGCAAATCTAGTGTCATCGCGGCACCTGCGGGAATTAAGACGAGACATTCCACTGGCGTTCCTTGCCGATCCCTCGCTGCGCGACGTTGCCTGCGGGGGCAGCGGGGTAAACAAGCTAGCTCGTTCCCAAAGTCGGCAGGCGATCGAACGAAGTCCTATTGGGGAAAGAAGTGTTTTCCTCTGAGTTTGAGGTTGTCTAGACGTACTGCCTATTGCTTCGAGTACGGCGTTACGTTGAGGTATTAAGTTCGAGCACTCAAGACGACGTTAAGGTGTAGGGGCTGTGAACACTTCGAAAAATTTAACGATGATAGGTTTTTTATGTATATTTAACCGTGGCGTTTTCTGGTGAGCAGAAATCGTAGTGCAATTTTTTAATTACTTTTTTGCGAGCATGACAGCTTGCAATGTCCCCAGTGGTACTTGAGAAGGGAGGACTCCTAAGACTCACTTGTTTTCGAGGAACCAGATATGAAGAATAATTGATCTCGTGAATTTGAGCTTGATATTGTGTTTAGGAGATGAAGTGCAGCAAATAAGAAGAAAAAACAATATTCACCAAAGGAAGGCCAACTCTACCGATCAATGTCGTGTCTTAAGTTACCTAATTTACTTAGTTACCTAACCAAACGTTCGCAAATTGCCCTGCTTCCTTTTTCCTGGTATTCTTATGAGACTTGCTGATGTATTCAGGCTCCTCCAGCAACACATGTATTTCGCAACATATATTGGTTTGTCGCTACTGATTCTTTGACTTTGTTCTTCTGTCACTTATACCTTAGCTTGCGACGTGTTCTAATGTCTCTCTCTCTCTCGTTCTCTCTCTTGTGTGCTTTAAGCAATATTCTTAATGACAATTAAGAATTGATGAAAAATGTAGCTATCTTAAAACTTTATTTTAACTTGCTTAATTGCTTGTATTTTTTTCCAAGTTTTAGTATTTGTAGTTGTATACCAAGAAGAAACATACCTGAGACGCTGTCTGCACGCTGTCTTTTGTATGATGTATTACCAGCGTGGCCACGCTTCTAATACAACATACAACGTTTAAAAGAGACGTTACCACAAAGCGCTCAGCGCATACCGGTGTCTAACATAGCAATTATTGAAATATAAAGTTAAAAACGCAATCGCAACAAACCAGAAGTGCAGTCCCTAAAATCTTCTCTTTGAGTTAAAAAATAGTCTATTGTGCAATTAGTTTTCAACTAGGCATCCTCACCATTGGGAGGAACCAGTCCGATCCAGTTTTTTTTTTTTTTTTTGACACACAGAAGTGGTGCTTCCCAATTCGCGCAGTTTGAGATATGCCTCTCTGTCTCCTCCCAGCGCCTCCCTTCCCTTTCTTCCGCTCGAGAAGCATAACAACCTAAAGCGGCACAACCCCATTTCTCCAAAATCGGGATCCCGCTTCTAAAAAGGCTATTTCGAATAGCACGCAAGCTTGGTAGCGTCGGTGCCCTCTTCCCCAAAAGTTCAGTGCAGATCTCGACTCTTTGTCGTTTCAACCCCTGCACTTCTCCTATACTGCTCCCCCATTTCCCTTCCGGCATAAATAAAAACAAAAAAATCATCGGGAGCTTTTCCGACCGCAGTTCGGAACCCAAATGAGGAAACCGTAATGAGCTAGGTATTATCTCTCCCTCTCTCTCGTCCCTCTCGCTTCCGAAGTTCCCTAAATCTGCGTCGAGGCTCCGCCGTCGCTTTCCCGAATGTAAGAGGGCCGTTGGGAGTGAGACGTTATCTGGCGGTCCTCATCTGCATCTGGGGAAGCTTTCTGCGATGTGCGCACGAGGGATTCAGAACCCATCGGACGCGGCGCGTGCTTGTAACTCGGGTCGCTCTGCCTGAAGAGGGCCGTCTGCTTAACGCCGCCGCTTCCAAACTCGTTCCCCGTTTGCAATTCGAATTCGGCGGCCCCTCTTGTGCCATGATGTCGCGGCGGTCTGTCTTGTCAGAATAATTTGGAAAGACGCGTTGGAGGACGAGTGCACCGTTCGTTTGGACGTGTGACCAAAGTTGCATGCAGTGTAGAGAGGAGGCTTAATGGCGGAGGGGTTTTCTAAATAGCACTACAACTATTGGGCAGGCTTCGCAGCGGATTCTCGCGTGTGCCTTGCATAGGGTCGTGGATGCTAGGAAATTTAACCGCTAGTGTTATCGGGAAAATGTCTCCGCTGAACGACATGGCATCGCATGACGTCACGTGAAACTGTAACGCATCCCCAGAAATGTGCGCCATCGTATGCTTGCGCCATCTCTTGGCGGGTTCGGCAGCGCTCCCATTGAAGCCCATGTATTTCATATAAAATATGGCCACCACGACGAAACATTACGCTTTGAGCAATTTGACATGCTACTGCTCTATCCTATCGCATGCAACTATTCTTTTACCAAACTTTCAAGGTGATGACGTGTAAGCTGTACGTTACTCAGTCGAATAAAACTTTTGATGTAGTGCCAATATGGATAGTATAAAAGTTAATCGAAGTGCACAGTTTATTCTTGAGTATAAACAAATTTTTATGATAGTATAAATTATAAAGAACCCTTCCCCTATACTAGAGAAAACCTTGTAGAGTCCAAGATGTAAATAACATCTGTAGAAAAATAAATTTCAAAGGAAGCTCAATCAATTTAAGAGACAAAGCTAAGTTCAGACGAGCACAATTTAAAAAAGAACAAAATATCCAAGATTTGCCAATCGACTAAAGTAAAACACAAGAATTGATAATGTGCTGAGTACATTTTGTTTCTTTTCAAAATTTCTTTCTTGGGTTCCTAAAACCAATTTAACAAATGAGGCGGCATCATTCCTGTTTAGGCGTGAACGATCGATTCCGGTATTCTACAACCGATATAAATAAGCTAGAATATAAAAACAACTGTGGATATTACGATAACATAAAATTACAAAACGATCTCAAAATGTGTTCACTAATTTTTATAGTTATTATGGAATTATAAAAGTGAGTTTTTTTATTGGAAATAGGAAGCACTGGGTGAATAAACTATTTATGAGAGGATGATCGTTCGTGTGAACTTAACATTCATATGTCAAAACTAATATTTCGTCATGTACTAAATATTTCTCTTAAAATTATTATCCCAGTCGCCCTGATCAAAAACAGAAAAAAAGAAATCGGAAAAAAACGTGTTGAACTATCCCACTTGATATTTATTCGATGATGACTGAAGCCTGAGATTTCGCAATAGCAGAAGCTTTGATTCGAGGTCCTTAGGTTTTGTATTTTATCACCAGTTAAGAATACTGCCGATCTCGAAAAGTTCCTGGATGAAGCGCAGGTGCCCGATTTAGACATAATAAACAAATGCCTAAAACAGTCGAACCATATCCACGAAGAGACAAGCTTCCTCAAGGATGGCTCATTTTAGTGAATTCGCCATAGCAGCCACTTGTTGTCAAGACCCCGAAATTGTGGATTTCGTCAACTGTTAAGAACTCGGCCGATCTCAAAACATTCAGGGATAAGGCGCGTGTGCACGAATTTGAAATTATAAACGAATCCTTGAAAATAGTCGAACCATGTCGACTTTGAGACAGGTTTACACATATACGGTTCATTTGAGAGAATATGTCATAGTAGCAGCCAATAGTTGAGGGCCTTAAATTTGCATTTCATCACAAGTTAAGTTCTCGGCCGAACTCAAAAATTCCCTGCATGAGGCACGCGTTCCCTAATTTAAAAAGATGAACGAATGTGTATAATCGGTCGAAGAAACCCCACTTTGGGAACGGTTTACTAAAAAAGGATTCGAATTTGAGTTATTGACATTGTACCAGGTAATGATAGAGGGCTAAAAATGTTATATTGTTTTTAGCTGGGAACTGCACTGTCCTCAAAACGTTCCCTGGCGAGACTCGGGTGCCGACATTTCACAATATGAACGAATGCGTAAAAACAGCCGAACCAAGTCGAATTTGCGACCTTATTTCTTAAAAAAGGAATTACTTTTGAGTGCTTGCCATTGTATAAGGATGTGCTCGATGGCTCTAAATTGTATATTCTGCCTTTTGCTTGGAAATCGGTTGTCCTGAAAAAGGTTTCTGGCGTGGCGTGGATGCCCGAATTTCAAAAGAATAACAAATGCGTAAAAACAGCCGCCCCATCTTTACTTTAAAAGCGGTATTCTGAAAATAATTCACTTTGGTGTACGTACCACAGTACCAGGATGGGCTCGATGTCTGTGAATTTTATATTCTGCCTTTAGTTGGGAACTGCGTTGTCCTCAAAATGTTCCCTCGCCAGCGCGGGTGAAAAAAATTTCAGAGGATGAACGAATGCGTAACAACAGCCGAAAAATCGCCACTTTGCGACCTGTTTTCTTTCAGAACTGGCATTTGTTGATTTTCAGTTTCTGCCCCTCCTAGCGCTCGACCTCCACGACTGTGCGCAAATGCTCAATGTGTTCCTCCCACATTTTACTGAATACAGCTATATCGTCCAAGTAGGCTCGAGCGAAGTCTAGGTGGTACCTGAATAGGTCTTCCACCATTATTTGGAACGTTGCCGTTGCCCACTTAAGCCCGAACGGCATTAACGTGATCTAGTGAAGGCCGGCATTCGTGCGGAACGCAATCATGGCGACAGCGTCTTCGGCAAGGGAAGTTTGCCAGTATCCTTGAGACATATTCAGGGCGCTGATGAACTGCGCCCTTCCCACGGTTTCAATCATCTCTTGAAGGGAAGGCGTCGGGTAAGCCTCCCCTGTAGTTGTCGCGTTCAGCTTCCTGAAATCAACGCACAGCCTAGTACCGCCGTCCTTCTTCCTTACGCACATTAGAGGTGATGCCCATGGGCTCATTGACCTCCTTATGATTCCTAACTCCAGCATCTTCGCAAGATGGCCATGAGTTTCCGTCTTCCTTTTATCCGGAACTTGATACGCCCTTGAAGCAATCGGGTTCGCGTTAGTAGGTATCTCGTGTTGCTCCCTTTAAGTGGGACCCGGTTTGTCATTAAAAACGTCATCGAACAATTGAATTAAATCTATCAGTTTCTGAGCTTCATAGTGGCCGCTGCTCTGAGTCGACATTCATGAGGGCCACCGGCTCGTCACCCACGAAGATCACGTCGAAAAACGCCATTTTGTTTCCAACTTGATGCGGGGAATCCATCAAGATTATCCTCTCCTGCACCTTGTTCTCTGTTTGTTCAATGTTCATTTTTCAACCCGTTCGCGTAGTATCGTTCACACTTCTTGAGCTTGCTTCCCAGCTCAATTAAATACACGGCGGGAGACAGCTTCTCCACTACCATGAACTATCCTCTCTACTCGGCGTACAACTTTTTTTTTTTATTGTTGGCAGAAGGACGAGGACCTCGTTGCCGCTCTAGAATTCCCGTTTCCGGGATTTTGCGTCGTACCACTCTTTCTGCTAGCGCTGCATCTTGGCCACTGTCTTCTCTGCTAGTGCAAACGCGTCGTTCGTCCGCTGACGGAACTTCTTCAGATACTCGATAACCGATGTAGATTGCAGCCCTTGACCTTCTGGGCCTTCCCAGACCTCTCGTAAAACATCCGACGATCCGCGTACGTGCCGCCCACACAGCAGCTCGAATGGGCTGAAGCCCGTTGTTTTGTTGGGGGTTTCCCGATAGGCAAAAAGCAAAAACGGAAGAAGCTCATCCCAGTCAGTGGGTTTGTCCTTGATGAATTTCGCCAACATCCTCTTCAGGGGTCCATTGAATCTCTCCATCTGGCCAGTTCCCACCTAGATTGGAAAGGACCCACTCGTGAACTGCGTCTTTACCCAACCTTCTCCCATAGCTCCAGAAGCAATGCCAACTTGAAATTTGTTCCTTGGTCACTCCGCGCCATTTTCGGGATGCCCACTCGGGCGAAAACTTCAAATAAAGCCAGCGCAACCGTTGTCACCTACGCAATTTCGGAGCGGGATGACTTCCGGATTCCTTGTGGCGTTGTTCGTCAAGCCGAAGATAACTCTGCTTAGTTCCCTAGATATGGGCTCGATAGGGCCCACAATGTCATTGAGAACTCCTCGAAAGGCACGTCCACAACGGGCACAGGGTGCAGCTCGGCTATGTCAGATGTACGAATGCTCACTTGGAGTTGACAGACATCTGATGACCGCACGTGCTCCCGTACGCCCCATGACAAATTTACCACACGAAGAGGTCCTCAAGGTGCGCTTTTGTTTTCTTTGCGCCTAGGAGACCCGCCACCGTCAAATCATGGGCAAACGTTAGAGCTATCGGTAGGAAGACGACTGGAAGGGTCATAACCTCAACTCCTCGCTCCATGTTGCTATATTGATCTCAGACAAACTGCTTATAGAGGAGGCCCCAAGACACCAAAAAACCTCCCGCTCGACTTCTTAGCCTGCTCCCACCTGTCTCGCAGTTCAGGTCCTTAGCCTGCTCTGTCCTAAAAGACGAACTCAGCTCGATACCAGAAATCCGTTCCTCTTTTTTATTGTCCAGCCCCTTATCGCGTACGCTCTTTTTCATCACATCATTAACGTCAGTGGTCAGCCTCCCCTACCTGGTCAGCGCACCCTGTTTCCCCTCGTCCCGTTTTTTGTTCATTGCCAGCTGTGCTTTCTCTTCCCTCTTCTGCACGCGAGTCCTCGCCAATGTACTTTAGATGTCTTGACAAAACCACACGCGCCCTTTTGTGCGTCCTAACAATTCAGGCACCTGCTTACATTCACATGACGCGTTCACCACGTCGTCTCCAGTAGCAGTGGTGATGTGTGTGATCGGCGAACCCACTGTAGTCGGCGAAACGATCGTTCTCGAGAAGCACTTTTGCTCCACTTGTCGGTTCACCCCGGCACAGTGACACCACGCACTCTTCGCGATTTTCCTCAGGCCCCCTCCCTAGTGCAAGCCCCGACACGCGGACCTTCTCAAGGGTACGCACCACTGTATCCTCGAGCATGTGTACCTTGGCGTTCGATTCGAGCCCCTGCTTTGGAGAAACCAAGGACTCGTCAACGAGCGTAATATAGTACTTCCTGTGACTCGGAAGCCCATTACCACTGCGTCATTGATTATCACCGGCCAACAGAAATGCATGAATGAATCACTCCGGCGACACGACTGTTCGTGTGAAACATCGTAGTCTGGGGGAGCAAGTTTACCCTGTTGGATGCCACACGCCCGACAGCCGCCCATTCTCAATCATTTTCCTTGGTCTTTGAGCAGCCGCGCAGCTCTGCTTGACATGTACCGCTTTCCAGCAATTAAAACCAGTCGGTGCGGATCTACACTCATTCTTCATATACCCCATCCAGTCATAATTAAAACAACCAACTGCTGCCGTCAGCGAGTCACTGTTGTTCTGCTTGACCGGGGAAGACTGCAACTCTTTCCGCACTGCTTGAGCCCCCCGATATCTTCGGTTCTTCTCGTACCGGTCAATAAGCTTGGCGAACTCCTCATGGGTCACCGGTGAACGATCTCGAGCCCAGGTGAACTCCCCCAGCAGTTCTGCCTTCTCCATTTGCTCCATGACAATCAGGCTCTTCATCCTAGCCATATGATCTGCCTCCGCCGCCTTCATCCACCGGTCGAAAAGCGACACATTCTCGGCTGTTCACTACGTAAGCAATTCTTCCTGAATCCAGATGGTGCTCCTGAATTGGATCCGGTATGCTTCGGCGTTGAGGTGGTGTTGCGTCAGAAGTGCCGTCTTTACGGCCTCATAGCCCGTTGCCTCAGCAACGAGCAACTCCGAATAGGCCTCGAGGTCGATTTGTGTCAGTACCGACGCCAAGATGCAAGCTTGTAGTTGCGGCGGATTCTGATTGATCTGGCAGATTGTCTTAAATGTAGCGAGGAACGTCTCTTTGTCCGTTTTTCCCCAAGGAATGGGAGGAGCTTGACATATCAGCACACGCGTCCCCGCAACCCTCCTGATTCGAACACAGTCCCGACCTCGACATAGAGTGGTCTCCGTCGCTCCGCTCCTCAGCCCTCATTCGAAGAATTTCCAGCCATGTCATCCTGTGAGCGGATTTTGAGTCCCCAGTCACGGTGATCTGGGAAGCGCCTACATCCTCGCTCACGACAGGCGATGCTTCGTCACGTAGCGCGCCTCGTAGTCCACTCGTTTCGCCACTCGTGTCCCCGTCAGTTTAGTTATCCAAATGCACTGTACACGCTCCGGTTTTCTTAATGACACCACACGCTCAATACCGAGCTCCGTACACTTTTCTCTCAGCTGCATGTCTTCAACCCTAAAAAACCTACAGCGCCATCTCTCATCTATGATAACGGTTGTCTCTCACCGTTTGGAGTCCTTCCAGGGTCCCATAGACCTGGACCAGCGCACTCCACTTTCACACACTCTGATCTCCGGTTCGAGAAAACAGTGTCCTTCTCGCCTCAGTCATGTGCCACCGATGCTAAAGATGCAGGAACTTGACGCATTCCACCGCTGCCACCATGGAATGATAGGGTTGACACTCCCTAGGCGCGTTGCTGTTGGCGATGCCCGGAGATACCGCTGTCGCACTCGCTGCGCCTCGTTTTCGTGGGTGACGCAAGGACGGTGACGCTTCGAGTGAAGCTGGTTTAATATGCAGGTGTATTAGCATAATATTTACAATATAGCTAAAAGTACAGTTCATTTTCTAATACTCTGCGGTCCTTGCTCAGATATATATCTCTTTCCATCCGTCATCGGCTCCGTCATCTCAATCTCAGTTACTCAAATCTCTCTCCATGTTCCTCATTCAAACTTCCCCCGGTCGACTCGTCTCCAACCTCCTGCCTCTGCCTTCCTCGGACTGTGTCTCTCCTTTTCTCACATTACAGTCTTTTCTTCCCGGCGCCGGGTAGGCTGCGTCCCCAGCTTTCTTCCCCTATTCAGACGCGCGCCCATCCCCCGGTTGTTCTGCTCTCAGCCCACTTCCGAGAAAACACGGCCGAAAACCAGTTGCTGGACGGCCATCATAGCTCCCGCTTGGCAGCTGTGTTCGGGTCCCGACAGTCTGTACACAACTCAAGAGAGCGACCTCCCGCGCCACCCGGTTTCATGACACCGTCTTAATAATTATAGGGAAGCCGGTGAGACGTTTTTCCTTGCATTCTCGATGAGAAGAGCATAGATCATTTCGCGTCCATTGCGTTCATGGTCATCTCCTTTGCTTTCGTGAGGCCAAAATTGGAAGCGCATATAAAACAATATTCCTCCCGTGCCGCGATAAGGTGTGTTGGTTACTCGGCTCTCGAAGTTGACTCGTTGTGATGCTCGCGAAGCCAATCATTGATACACCGGCCAGTTAACCCATATATTCGGCTCCGCATATTAAAGTTCCTGAGTGTATATTTTAACCCCACACCCTCTAAGTTTGGTCGTGTATTGCTTATTGCAAGGCGGTTTGGATTTCCTTTGGTTGATGATGTTACACAGGCTCGCCAGTTTGAACCTGCATGAGAAGAAAAGTTTGGTGTCGAAGTGTGCAGGCGATAGATCGGATGCAGTTGGACGCGCTGTGAAAGTACGGAATGATGGCGACTTTTTGCGTGCAGGAGGAAGGTTTTTATCTTGCTGGGGCTGATGAGAAGGTGAAAACATAAAACAAGACGCTCCACTGGGTACCCGGATTTTAGAAGTAGTTGGGTTTGGGAAATTATGCCCTCCGTTGCGGTATGTTGACGATATTTCGTTTTGGCCGAGATTAGTAACGCGTTGATTCATAGACTTGCTATATACAGACAAAGCCCTGGCACATAGCCACGAGAAGCGGCCGCCGAAATGGAGAAGATGGAGCGGCAGACAACGGTTGAGAGGAGAGCAAAGTGACTGGCGCCCCGCTGCGGCGAGACACCGAAACGCCCTTCTCCCTAGCGAACAAGTGTGGTTAGGGTCCTCACCGCTGCAAAAGCTGTGCGCTGACGTCCAGGTTCCCGAGAAATGGCTCTTTGATGCTTTGTGTTACCTGATCCTCGCGCTCAGAATCTGCGACCGGGCACTCTTTGGCTCCGTCGTCAAACTGCCAGGCTTTGTGAGTATAGAGGAGGCTATGGTTGATTACTGCTCATTGGGAACGCAAGAAAGAGCGTCTCATCGGCTTTCTTAACCTTATCAAGGCGGGAAATAGAATTTCTTAGGCCAGAGCTTAAAAAAGCACGGCACTAAACATAGAAAAAACAGCTGTAACCATAACACAGCGATTCGACCCCCCACCCCCAACCTCTCCTTAAAGGCCAAAGTACAACCTCAGTTTTCTGCAGGGAAGATAATCCTCTTAGCGGTCCCCTCTCCAAAGCTGCGAGGAGAGCTAAGTTGGGTCAAGGTAAAATAGGGAGAGGATATGGGAAAGAAGGTGTCGGGCAAAATTGGAAAGCGCGAAGTCTACGTCGGCCTTTTAAAGGAAGAGGACGTTACCACGACACCGTGCTTCGCCCTCCTAGACCCTCCCCCCCGCCCCTTTTCCTTCCGTTTTTCATTCCCATTTGCTCCCCCCATACCTGCGTAAAATTTCGAGTAGAGCATGAATTAGTTTCACCAGAATTAAACGTCGTTGCTATTTCAAAGAGTGTGGTCGTCCGCGTACGTCTTTTATGGTTTTATCCTTTCTTTTTAAAGTATTCATTATAATAACGCGCTCGAATTAACTAGACGTGTCTTGCCTTCGCCTTGATTCACTTACCTTCTGATAAGGTCAGGAGAAGTATACTTGCTGCGTCACATGCGCACGTAGGTCAACCCACGAAGACTTGGCGAGTTACGCTTGCGTTGAGGGGCGTGGTGCATGTCCGCGGCGTCCGCTTGCGCCTAGCCGACGTCCGATAATTAAGAATTAATATAAAATATTCGTTCACAAATGTTTCACACGATTCACAATAGCCGCCAGGGGCCCCTCGGTTTTGCACATTGTCCATTTTAAACAGTTTGGATACTGATGGGGCGGCAAGGGACATACACTAGTGAGGCAAAATAGGCGTACATTTATCAAAAAGAGATTGAGATATATAATTATTTACGACCTGCGCCGTTTTACGAAACTGTCATCTCAAAATAAAAGCAGCTGTTAGATCTAGTCGATTAAAAAAAAAAAAAACTGCATGCCGGCCATCCGGCTGCGTAGAAGGACGTACGCGATCACATTATTTACGAAATATTACGTTTTCTTAAAAGCTTTTCTTTGCGAAGTAAATTTTGTAATGTTTTACAATGCACCGGATTGTAATTCTTATCACAATTGATAAGAATGAAAGCGCAATTTAACAAGATTGATTCTTCACGGCTGGACATATTTAGTGATATGGCAACATTTAGCCACAATCTTGACGGCATATTACTTGCATAGTTTGGTCAAATCAACTTGTGCGCTGTGCATGCTTTTTGCATTCAGCATATTTTCTCCTGTGTAGATTTATTTTGATGTGTTTCCTTTCGTGTGTTAGGTTCGAAAATGTGTTGTGTACCACAAAAGAAGGACATGAGCTCTTTGGGAATATATAAACTGATTATTAATATTAATATTATTATTACTACTATTAAGTCCAACCAAGGAGCCGGGATTGTGTATTATCAATACACACTCAAACTCTAAAGAAGGAATGGTATCATAATAACGAAATAGTTAGAGCAGATGCCGATTCTTCAATGCACATACCATAGCGTACTCAACCACATCGTGGTAAATGTAACTGCAATATTTGCTGCACGTACCACCCCTCTAAACATATAGCAGCAGCGCGATTCATTTGTCGCTATAAGATGAAAGAACACACCTGTACATTAATTCAAGAAATATCAGTGTGAGGGCTAATAGCACAAGACTTCCCAAACTTATGATCATTTCCAAAATATTAAGAGAACCAAGTTATTACTCGTTATCTACCAAGCGGGTGCTCTTTTCCAAGAAAGCAGAGCCACTGGTATTTGCTCGAAGGCTGGACATATGACATCTGTCAGATCCGGGAGCTTTCTTTGAAAGGAGTGTAATCACATTTTTTCCCCTTCAGAAATGCCAGCTGAAAACGCCAGTTGGAAGTCGTTCTGGAGATAAAAGCTCCCTCGTTGATCAATGGAAACCCGAAGTGTACTTACTTTGTTTGTGTCTCTCTAAAGTAGATTAATATTTATCTTTATTTCGTTGCCGCGAGGGCAAGGTTTTTGTTGGTTGGTGCGATGATCGAATGGAAAGTATTTGGTGGAGCTGAGTTTTGATTTTATTTGAACGATAATAGGTTTACGGTCAGTTCTAAAGACATTCAAGTTTACTTACGCTAGTAGTTTTGTTGTTTTTTGTAAGACGTGTTTTTTGTGTTTTATCAACCAATGTATTTTTGTTTTAAAGAACGTACATGATTCGTCACCTTCTAAGTCCGATGGTTTTCGAAATAAATGTGTTCTTAATTTAGTTGTTTTGCCTATTTATCTCTGCACTTATTAACTTATTTATCTATTGTTATTAATTTTTTTCCTGTTATACCTTTCTTTTTGCTTGATTACCTGTTTATCCATTTCTATTCATTTCATTTACTTATTTGTTTATTTATTTTTTATTTATTTATTTGTTTATTTTTGTATATTTATTATTTTACTCTTATACGTTATTTATTTGTTAACAATACTGGAGGCAGGACAAGTGCTCAAGCAGGTGGAATTTTCACGGATAATCGGACAGCATAAAACAGAAATTGAAACGTGACAATTGGCACCCACCCTTGTCTTCAAAGTTCTATAAGGCAAATGAAATTATGTATTTACAAGCTATTGTTTGCATTGTTTGGAAGACATAAAACAGCCGTACCGGGAGTGGAGAACCTATGTTTTTGCCAATTTTGGGGAAACTGCATTGGCGTGTCACGTGACGAGGAAAAAGGGAGGGGGTCGGGAGGCAAGTGGATAGGCAGGGGGATAGAGGTCAATTGGAAATGGGGGGGGGGGGGGGGAGGAGTGTAAGCGAGCCAGATGACGAGGGGAAGAGCACACTGTAGTAGCTGCCCAGAGTGTGTTCAAGAAAACCCTAAACATATCTACTAGAGAGCAACAATACGCTAAAACAAGAACGCACCAAAATATATAAACTCACCTAGAAAAAAAAAGGCGTACACAAGGATGCAACATGCCACAATTCATTATGTATAATATATATATATTGTATACAATTTGGGCTAGTCATTCTTTTCACATAACATAAATTTAACATAATATTGAGATGCAGAAAGTTTGCGTAAATACGAATACTACTTTATGCCGCTTTGAACGCAATCAACTCCAGATGGACTCGTCAAGGCCTTTATCTCCATAACCTCATCTGTTTTTTTTTTATCTCTGTTTTTTTTTTCATATTTGTGCGTTGAATATTTGAAGGCATCGCACCACAATTGAGCGTGAGCAAAGATTGAAAACCAGCGTTGTGTCAGCTTTCGGCTAGAGCTCGAGCGGGGCAGTCAATGCGTTGAAAAACGCTGTGCGGGAGGCTCGGGCCCAGCTGCTGAGTGAGCGTCATCCTAGTATACTTAAGTTTCACGAAAACAAAGGAGGCAGTACATAGGGCGTTAAATAAACTTGGCGATGTTAATAGACTTATTTCGCTTCTGACGGTATTAAACATATTCAAATACAATAATGCGGGCAATTATGTCTGCCCGGGCACTTCAGTCGGCGCATGTGCCGTTGTTTTCCTTCTTGTATCAGCTGATAATTTTCCAAATAAGAAAATATTAAAAAAAAAGAATTCTACGTGCGTGAGTGAAACTTCGGCCATTAAAAATATTTTCCGACGTGTTTACATGGTGAACAAATAACCGAATTTATTTTTCTCTACAGCATCGAAGTAGCCAATTGCTGTGAATAGAATAATTTCTGCGAATGGCGAAGCTCATAATGCAATTATATCTGCAAATTTTTACATGATGCACCGACAAGAGGAAGCGAAAAGGCATATGCTCCTTGTTCCCGCAAACATCGCATCTTTTGAGTCTCAACTTCACTTCAACTTGTGTCCGTACGCAACCGACGATACGAACTGATGGGATCAATTGAGCGGCGTCAAAAGAACAGCAACATTGTTTTCGTCATATTTCAGTATGTTTTCTATTGTCGCTGAACAAATCATGTACATGAAAAACCTAGTGACCGCTTTCCACGCTGTTTTATTAATTTCTTATCTTCAATGCCGCGACCCTTCAGGTCAACGCAAGATAGAAGACAAATTTGAACAAAACAAAAACAATACCACGTTCACACACTCTTCCGTGTCCTCAGACCTGTGCAGACAGGATTGTCACCCTCCACAAAATGTAACTTATTGTGCAAACATTCATATATTAGTGAGGCAAACAATCGCGTAGTCGTGACTCAAACGACTTCACATCGGTGCATCCAACGACTTCACCAGGCACATGCTCTCCATTCTACTATTGTTCTACAAAAAAAAAAAAGTTTATTTTTCACCACAGATACAATGTGATCAATGGGAGGCCAGAGGAAAAGCTGCATGAACGCAGCTTGACGAAGCTCCGGATCCCCCCTATAGCAACGACACATATAAAGTATTTACAATGAACATTTCATTTTTTTCTTCATATATAGTATGAGCATTAATAACATATTCATGATCAACATTAAATAAAGGCAATTCGAGGATATTATTTTTGAAATCTGTATAACATCTATATTTTGGATAAAATAATCACTAAAAACATAGGTAGCGTGTAGCTTTTTTTCTGCTTACCATAATTGATTCTGCATTTCGGAATCTGCCAAGTTTGATGATGTCTAGGTGAGTAATAGTAACTTTTTTTTCTTTTAAATCAGCAAGTGCAAAGATTATATCGCTACGCCTATACGACACATACTTATACGCGATTGTTAATCGATAATCATAGATTTCATGTCTTAGAATTCATGGTTGTGTTGGATGTATGTAAGAAACATTTTCAAATATTTTCTCGACCTTTTTCTGGAGTAAATGTATTGCATTTAAATTTGACACGAATGTATTGCCCCAGACTAAGTTACAATAGCATAAATGGGAATAGAATAACAAAGTGTATAGCACCATTTTAACATTCACTTTACAAAGAGTATATGGAGGCGTGATTTAATAAAAAAAGGCGCAATTACCCTTACGTTGCACGTCATTTTAGAAAGTGAAGTTGAATAACGTAAGCACGATTGTAGTTCTATCTTTGTCAAACCGTTTGTAATAGAAAACATTTCATTTAATCGCAATATGTGTCTTCGCCTTGTCAGCGAGTAGAGCTGTGTGTGCCTCACGCATCATTCTGGAAAAAGATTCCGTGCGCTTGTAATTAAAAAAAAAAAAGATAAATCGAAGGGCCAAATTTTTGTTCTTTAAAATTAAGGAACTTGATATTTATAGCATGAATCCCGTATAGCACTTGCATATTCTAATACTGGTCGCAGATAACACTCGATCGGTCCCACCAGCTCGCAGTGTCGGTTGCGTCCGGAATTAAAGCGAAACGAGGTACAATTGTATTCCGCATAATCTTCGTCATTCGCAGGAATTGATCAGTTGTTCGCGGTGATTGAGTTTTTCAGTGTCGTACCCTAAACTGATCTTAAATACTTCTTGTTGAGTCTACCTTCCCGCAGCCCACTCTAAGAACTAAACTACTGATAACGAACATAGATATACGAGTACAGAGGCCGGAAAAGAAAAGAAAATAGTTTTACCAATAACGTTTTAAAATTACTCTGAGAATTATTTTTGTCCGATATTCGTATAACTCTCAATGTCATCGCAGGCTTTATTTTGTATTTAAAAAAAACGCCAACTTTTGAACTTTTATGTTTGTCGAGTTCCTCTCATACTGAAAACTTCAGGGCGGCCCTATTCCAAGACTGCTCCATTGTTTCTAGAGTTCTCGTAACCAGCCCGTTTTCCGAAATATTCGTCTCGAACTTTACCGTCCAATCCGGCAAATTACGCATTGAAGGCCTCAATAATCGTTGCAAATAGCCTTCGTCGGTGTGACGTAGGTGGTTGCATGATTAGGTTTGACATCAGGGCGTAGCTCATAACAATTACAATTATTTTGATACGTGGTACCCAGACCTGTGCCATTCACTCCAGAAAGTGCAATGTATTACAAATACAAATTACCGAGCCTCAAACGTAATGAATTAACGTTACAAATTACTTTTGTTGAAAATTAACGAATTACTCTACTCGTTAGGTTACAAATTTCTTTCGTGTTTCTTTTCCTTCGCACTTATAAAGAAAACTATATGAAGAATTTGGATCTTTAAAAAATGTTCTGCCACCCTTTGCGATTCCTATACGCCCGCAGTATGGTACAGTTCTTGTAAAGATACAATTTGGTATTTTATAAAAAAAGAATATAGTTGCACTCCGTTCACCTGTAAGCTGAAAAGGAAGCAAGCGCTGCAAACACACCTGCCATCTCGCTAGCTTACGGCCTCCAGGAATCATCCCTGGAATTTTGCAGACAAAGCTAGCGGTACACACGCTCAGTAGCAATGTCTACCTCCGCTAGGAGATCAAGTAGACAACGCCTCCTCGGCGTTGTCTTCGTTATCTTTGTTTTTCGCATATTTGTATATGCCTTGCACTTTTTTTTTTCTTTTTTTAGTAGCTCTAGTTACCGGGTAGATATAAAAATCTTCTTTTCTTTACGGATGTTCTGCTCGTCGCGATGTTACCTATTTTGGTGAACTTACTATCTTTACGCTACCGAAGTGCCCGCTCAGATTGCTCCGGTTTCTGCATCAAGTTCATATATAAAAAAAAAATAAAACGAGTAATTAAAGTAATTTGTTACAAAAATTGTGTAACGAAATTACGCTACAAATTACTGCACCAAGAAAGTAACGTGGCGAATAACAAAAATACTGTGAAAAAGTAAGCGATTACAAGTCATCCGTTCCTTGTAACGGATTACTTCCCAAATCTGGTGTTACCGCTCGACGACGTGAAGCGTATAGATAAAATTAACTCGCTGAGGTCACCCCCTGCGTGGGCACTGCTGTCGGTACTGCACATGCGCAGACGCTTCAATCCAGCCGAATTCGGTTTTTGGGCACTTTCTAAACACAGCGTTGGTATATAGTGTTCCTGGCCGCCTACACCATTTCACGCTAAGTCTAAACGCAGCTAAAGCCACGACCGGATGGTATCAATCATGCAGCGCCAACAATGTATTGTCGAGACCAAACCAATCTAATACAGTGAATGCGCCGTCATGCTGCGCTTTTCTCGGGGCGTGGTTGCTTTAACCGGTGCTGTCAAATGCACACACACAACAAAAGAAAACACGAGCGCCGTGTCGATGCAACTTTAGCGCTGATTCATTGAGTACATCGGAACGCAGCCTTGGCTGCGATCGGGTTTAATGTGAAACAAGGTAAGGGATTGCAGCTCCTCGTCAACCGAGAGCAAGAGCGAAACTCTCCTCAACTCTGCCCTTTATCATACAGACCGCCATCCTCAACGGCCTGCTTCGCACCGAGGATTTGTTTTTTTGTTTTATGCGAAAACTTTAAAAGGTATTGTAATGCGAAAAAGCGGCGGCGTTGTGCCCGAAAGATGGTCAGAAATAAAACAGAAAGAAAAGCACAGCAACGCAGATGGTTCGTTACAGAATCCTTCGGAGAGGCTCACGGACAAAGCGGACGCGCCTCAGAGATAAAAGACAAAGAAGAGCACAGGCATTCGGATGCTTCGTGACGGAAGTCGTTTTGAAGCCGGCGGGGTTCGCCGCGCTTGCGCAGGGGGGGAGCGTGATGTCAACGCCGGAGCGCCGTGTGAAAAAAGGAGACGTCGAGCGCTGCTTGTACGAATAAGCTGCGTGTAGGAATGCTTTCGCACTCCTAAACGTAAGCAGTCTTAACTGTCCTTTTTTGCGTTGATCTTTGCGATTTTCATTGCTTAATAAATTGGACTGAGTGGCAAACTAAAAGACCGATCTCTCCGAACGCGGGCTTGTTATTAGAATTCTACAAATATCGTAGTCTCAAAAAAATGATTGCCCCGAATTGTCAAATATAAACGCATACACTAATACAGTAACCAAAAAAGGTGTATTCATTCGATATAGGTAATAAGAAAATTGAAGGCTACCATTTTCCTCGTACTTTGTGTCGGCCTGAAAGAATAAACTTGGTGCAGAAATGAGTTTGACGTTGCTCTCTTAGTTTTAGAACTTTTTGTTATTTTGTAAAACTCAATTTTCAACGCCCGGTATACACACGTCACGTCTCAGAAGGCAAAAAATTAATAACACGATAATGTTCTGAAACAAAAAAAAACAAAACACTTATAACACCCTGCCTCATTTATAACGACGAACAAAATTCTCCATATGCCGTTTTTATTTGCACCGCTTTTTCCTTGGCATTTCTCCTTCTTCTCCGTCAAATAAGTAAAACACAAAAAAAAAGAAAAAAAAAAACAGGCAGTACGATAGTCAGACGTAGAGTTAATTAAGAGGCCTCTTGTCCTTAGGAGAAATCGTACGATGCCGGTTTCCCCAGCTCGTGCCAGCAAGAGGAACGCAGTGCGAAGAATAATTAGAACCGTTAGCTCTCACCACGTCTCAGCAAAAAAGCCACACGACCGTTCCGCATTACAGAAATAATATATAAACCACAAAAGTGTAACGAATCAAAACAACTACAGAAGGAAACAAGTATAAGCAAGACGGACAAAAAACAAAAATAGTGATTCAAACTTTCGAGACGAATGGAATCCATGACAGCCGCAAAGCTATATAAGCGCTCGGAAGGTTTATCTCCTAATCTCTGGGCTTCTGCGTGTCCCATTTATTTTTGGAAACAAAAGAGCACACCGCGTCCTTTGTGCACTGAAGAGGCGGCGAGCTCGGAAACATGTGTCGGTTTCTGCTGTTGTTGTGGCTGTTTGTCGGCGCGTAACAGCTTTGTTCCTGTCTTGGACGTACAAGCTTGGCGTGCATTTGTATGGGTACGGTATAAAGGGTGTTATATTTCGTTTTAGCTACACTTGCAAGCGTGGAAATGTGTGGGCATTTTTATAGAGAATAATTCTGTGTTCACGTCTGTTTGTTGTTGTGCAAAACGGGTGCATACCTTTGTGTGGTAATTCGGGATCGCTACAGTTTGCGATCCAACAAAAACAATAAAACCATTTGAGAAGTCGAGTAGTTTCTAAATATATCACCTGAATTTCTTCAACTTGCTTTAGATTCAAGTTTACATTATTTGTGTACCTATTTCAAGATACATTGCAAGGAACGAAACAAACCAAGTGCTGCCTCAAACCATCTGCTTCCCCTATCAACAGCCGATAAAACAACATGAGTGCGGTATGTTCGTAATCTTCAACGTGCAATAAAGACAGCATAAAAGTAAAGTATTCGGGTGTCGTAGAAAAATAAAATTGGAGTAATCAAATTATCAATTTGACAGGAATGCACGATACCCATAATAAATTGCACGATACCCGTCGTAAAAGTTGAACGTGATATTTGTGTCCTGATCAAAGAGTCTCTGTAGAAAATTCGCCTAAAGTATTTAAACAACGGACTAGTGTGCATCTCATAATTCGACTATAGTACCAATCACGTGTCTATGTAACAGCTGCCACATGCAACTTCCCTATTCTATGGTGGGAAATTAAATATGGAAATCAATTCTTTTTAGAGTCACTTTGTATGCAAGAGAAAACTCATTATTATATTTATTTGTATTAGTACATTTTCAAAAAGAAATTCGTATGAGTTTCGTACGCAGTGTGGCATATATTGAAGGGCATTTTATGAGAGTATATTGACTCCACGAAAAAATTGACTATGTAAAACGTGACTATGTAAAACGTAACGTAAAACGAACCCAGTTTGCGGCCATCCTCTCAGACGAGCAGCATATCACGTCTGGGCGCCAGTGTGGGATTTCCCTTGCTGCTACCAGTCTCGAGGAATGACACAGCACACCGGTTCAACAACACGTAACGATTTAATGACCGCTATCGCCTGCGGCGCGATCTCAACAGCCCCCGCGCATACGCTGCGACGGCCCTTTATCAGCGGCGGAGCGCCGCTCGCGTGGCCAGTTGCCCTTGGCCCCCTCGTGGTCAAGATGACCACTCATGATTGTCGTAGGGGCAACCTGGGCCAACCGCTTGGAATCCCCAGGTTGCCCACAAGTATCAGCGAATTCTCAGCAGTAGCAGAAGATTATATGGCAGCTCTACTACTATAATCCCGGTAAGCATTTTTATATTCGGATTATTTTACGAGATATGGCAGCGTGAACATGGTCACATGGGCCGAAAACCGTCCAAAAAGGGGCGTGTCATCCAACATTTGGGCAAGTGCGCCACTCTCAGGAACCTAGCAAGTCTCAGCGAACTCTCAGCAGTAAGAGAAGACTACAGAGCAGGTCTACTACTATAATCCCGGTAAGCATTTTTATATTCGGATTATTTTACCAGATTTGTAAAACCGTCCTACGCTGTGAGTTGCACTTACTTAAGCTATTTTAATAAATTGTACAACTTGGCTATCAGGCCGCCCGTGAAAGTTGGTAGCGTCAGTTGAACGTCCCTGCGCTTTACCTCCAAGTGAAGTTTAGGGGAGTCGTATATGTGACAAGGGGCGTAAGGGCTACAACCTTTTTTTTCATTGAGTGTGTAGAGCGCGCGGGCATGTCAGAGCACCAAGGTCTGGAGACCTAGGTCGGAAATTCGGCAAGAATGTGTGCGAGACCGCCGACCGCCGCCAGCGCCGAGGCCTAACGCGGCGATGGCCAATCGCCGCTGCCGGCGATCTTGCCGGCTTTCTCGCCGGATGTGCCGCTTATAGAAGCACTGAAATAGAAAAAAAAAAAAAAAACATTTTAAGGGCGTGCATCGGGCACGTATTTTCTTAAGATTTTTTTAGGGGAAAAAAAAAGTCGCGTTATATTTACGCAGTGAGGCGCAATTTAGGTGGAGGTCACAGCGCGCTAGTAAGCCATGCCCAAAGATCAGTGGCCCCGCCCATTAGTACTGGATTCGCTTGGCTGCTCGGCTTAGCACGCTAACAAGCCTATATAGTGTCTGCCTTTCGTGAATCAAAGTGCGTCTAGTCTAGCACCTGACACCGCCTGCTAGTCGTGCGAGCAGACGCGCGAAAGCCTCAGACATCGTCTGCTATTTCACCGCCATCTACCGTCGTCTGCGATGCCCGTGAGACGTGGACGCGAAAGCTGTTCATCGGCGTCCATTCTCGCCTCTGCCCCTCTGCTATTCTGTCTCGCCTAAAAACTACTGAAGCGCTAAGAAGACGCGTCCATGTTAGCGGCGTTCTAGCGTTCAAACATGCGCGAGCAATGTTTCAATACAAGTGACTGTCAGCGTCTGTCACTGTGCAATAATAAGCGTCTGAGAGGACTAAAAGTATCAACAAAATAAATACGCAGTTCTTTCAGCTTTACTGTTCTCGTTATATATTTTACATGGCATTGGCGAGCAAGTTGGGCGAGCTCAATCGCTTTGGTAGGCCAAGTGCACTAGAAAACATGAGAGCAACTTACTTTTTAAAGCCAAATGACGGGAACATACCTAGACGAACATGATGCGAGCCGAATACCCCTATTGTTTCAAGCCAAATGGCTCGCAAATTCCTAATTGTGCACGCATCTTCTTGGTATTAAACCAGTGGTTGCAATCACAACTGTTGCGCAATTCACAGAACAGCGGGGCCGCATTTACCGGTACCAAGATCTATTTTCAGCACCAACACGCGCAAGGGAACCAAGCAAACCAGATCAAATGACATAGTTAACGTAGGAGGCTAGGCTTAGATTACTTCCGCTACGAACCCAAGCACCTGCGCAGCGCTTCCGAAGGCGCGTTTTTGCGACAGTTTTTGGTGCAAACTAGGTCGGTTGAGCAGGTCTCGGGATAATTGCGAAGACAATACTGACTTTATCTAGATTATTTGCTTCTCAAGCATAAAGATATTTTTTTCCAATATAAATACAATTACGGGACGGAGAAACAATTTTACAACGAATGTCTCACACGTCAAACATCTCTTAATGCAATGAGAGCCGAGAAACTGTGCTTAGTGTTGTAAGCACCATCCAAGGGCCTGGAAATAAGCTTCTCCCACCTAAATTGCGTCTAACGGCTATCAATACTGAATTAAAAATATATTTTGTTTGACAAACTCACAAAAAGAAATGCGTCTCATTTAGGCCCTTTAAAAATAAGACTTTCTTTTTTTTTCATTTTAATGTTTCTTTAAGGTCCCCGGTTGCAACGCTTTGTGGGGTAGCAGCAATGCTATAACTGCCTGTATCTTAACTCACTTTTCGAACGCGAACGCCAAACGCCGGCACGTGGCGGTCGGCGTTGTCATTCAAACAGTAAGTAGAGGGATTGTTTCCTCTTCGCGAATCTACCCTTTGGCACTGTGTTAGTGTGTCGGGCTAGAACTCCGTCGGGCCGTGATTGTAATATTGTTCTTTCTTCTCATTGATTCGTTCTTTTGTAACGAGTGTCCTCTGAAGTACGTGCTACACATATTGTCAAATGGCCCTGCCCTTAAACACGTTCTGTGTTAAAAAAGAACGCAATCCATAATTGTTCTATCTGACGCAGGTAGATGATTCTATTTATTTGAAACTCTGGCTAGGAATGATGCAAAATATGTGTTAGTGTTATGAAGGCAGAAGGGTACGCCTGCTCTGTGCCGGTGGCCTAAGCGCTTTCAGATACATTTTCAGAGGAAATATAATTGCAGTATTACAGTGAACCGTATCAGGTTGCTCCGTTATATTTAACGTGAATATTCGATTTGGTATAAAAGGCGTTTTTTTTTTTCATTTACATATTTGTTTAAAAAAAAAAACTCTAAAAGTTAAACTAACGTTGTCTATGAAGGTAAGTTCTACGATGAGGGAGACAATATATAATTGAATAATCAATTCGACGAGTCCATTACTTAAATAAGTGATGATAATTAAAGTTTTAATGAATAAAAATAAATTGTGTTTGATGAGGGTCAGGAATCTTCTAATTGCAACCATACATTGTTTTTCATAATAAAAACTTAATTAGCACATTTTAGATTGTTATTAGACTTATCACGACGATTAGGCCCCTATAGTACGCCTCCTGGTCTTAAAACGTTCCTGCACCCACCGCATTAGTGCGGCTCTCACGCCTTTTTTGACAACGAAACTGTAAAGCCTACAAAAACACATTCTCTAATTAGGCACCAATTTATCTTTTCCCGCTATATTTAGGTTTCGAGCCGCAATGAACGGACGCATCTCACGGTAGGTTGTCCCTAGATATACCGTAGCATTTAAAAAGAAGACGCCGGAAAAATGCGCCACCGGGTTTTGGCGCCAACCAGCAAAAACGACGGAATCACACGAGTAGGTGTAACTACAAGGCCATCTCGCTAATGGACTCAGCCGTTGTATAACGCAACCGCCACCTGGCACGTCCCTGGCTTGGCAAAGCGAGGATCGTACAGAAAAGCGAATCGCGGGTAATAATGACAATAATAAAGCGGCCCTAATCTGGCGGCAGCTGGGATCCTCCTGACGAAGGCTTCCAAATGACGGCATCGATTGAAAGACGATTGCGATAATTAAAAGACTGAACACGTCACCACCGCTCTCTGTCTCCGAGCGTACGATGGACCTCAGAGGTCGCTACGAGCCACCGGAGCCAGTCACGTGCCTTGTGGGTCTCGGGGGACTATGGGGAAGTGCTACGTGATGCGTGCTGCTCCTTGTCGCGTGGTACGTTGGCATCGCTGGATTGGCTATGATGGCTCGTAGCGTCCGCTTTGGTTCATCGTCAGGTGGAACGGAATATAGTTTTTCTTCGGCGCGAGTTTGCAGGTATCGGGACGCTGCTCAATGTTTTGTCATTATCGTTTTCTATCTTCATTGTAGCTTTTGGAGGGGCAGATGGCTCTGAAACGAAATCGATTGTATTCACTCTGGGGTAAGGCACTTTGCGCTAATTATTTAGTATAATGATAGGTCCAGTGTCTGTCATTAGAGCGTTGAGATAACTGGAACTAGCTACGGGAAGTATAATATGAGCGGAAATAGTGGAGCTCTTTTAATGTGCTGTACCATATTATTGAGTGAGTGTTATTTGGGATTTTGAATGGTACTATGCTCAAACATATTTTGAGCCAAGCGCTGCAATAATTATAACTCGTATGAGTAGTAGAAATTGCCAAAAAATGTTGTCTCTTCCGTACACACGCCGAATCAATGCACGTGGGTGCCTGCTTGTTTTATGGCTGTGAGTGTTTCACTGCCCTAACAGCTTCTGCTTTTTGCTTCTTAACTTCATTGTCTATTTTTTCTCGGCTGGATACTTTAATGGACACCATGGCTACTTGAAATATTAGTTTCTCGCTTACTCGCGCAGGGCAAATGCATACTGTTGTTTTCTTTTATCGCCACCTCTATACGGGGCTATGGTACAGAGAAGAAGTCGTGCTACATTAGATGCGACGTATAGGCAGAAGTAGGGGCAATAGTCACATACAGATTAAGAAACGTAAAGCTTCTTGTGTGTTTGTTTTTTAAATTCTACTTACAGCATTCTTATCGGCAAATACTGTCATATTATTAACTCAAAAACGACAATAAGATTTCTGTCATTTTTCCTTGCACACTTACACAGCGACAGAACATATAAGTAACAGCATCAACTATGTGCGTCTCCTCTCTCCGTGTTTTTTTTTTTTTTAAGCTGCTGTTTTATTTTTGAGACAAAAAGATGGTCGAGTATCGCCATCTTTTGTGAGTAAATATAGTATATATATATATGCATTCATTTCTGACCCACATTGTACAGGAAAATAATGCTGGTCCACGAAAGTAGCATTCTGTTTGAGTGTGGCGCCAGGAAATCAAGTTAAATGCATATTTGTTAGGAAAATTCAGAAAACCCCAACGAAGACACATCTTAAAAAGAAAATGAAAAAAAAAAAACACCATAAGAACATTAACTATAGGACAAGCAGTCAATCCAGTCGATAGATAGGTGGTTTAGAGACATATACTCTAAAAAATGCCTGCGCGTCTACTCGCCCGCAAAACACTCAAAGAGCCAATCTCTGCGATCTCGGAAATCAGCTCAGCGAAATATCAGCCGGAACATCCATTGAGACCTCAAAATAGTCTGCGCTGTGGCCTCACGCAATGCAAGCATGCCTCTTTGCATTGCGTAGTGCCACAGGGCAGACCTCATTTTTAGGTCCATACGGATGTTCCACCTCGTCATTCGCTGAGCTGATTTCGAAGATCGCAGAGATTGGCTCTTCGAGTGTTTTACGGGTAGGTAGACAGGCGGGAACTTTTAAGAGAGTATGTGTTCCAGATTTTTTCAGTGAAATTTACCACAAATAAACAACTCATCCTCAACGGTGGGAGGGGGCGTGACTTCCAAAGAACCGCGCTTATTCGATCGACGGGTTACTATTGCAAGCAATGATATCAACATTCGCTATAACTTCAGGAACAAAAAAAAATAAAGAAAATGAAAGCACACTTTTTTTTTTGGTGGGGGGGGGGGGGGGAATCGAGTTGCGCCAAACTTGGTTTCCGCCTCCGAACAGATCGCGGGGACAAATACATCGACCAGTGTTTAGCGATTGATTGCAGAAGATCCGCGTCTTCCTTTGTGGTCGCACCGTTCTCTTCAAGACGACGCGGAATCTCTTTTGGCGGAGAGACGAAGCTCGCTCCTCCGCTCAAGACGTACAGTCCGACTCCGGCGATTGATTGCTTTTTTCTTCGTCGTTAACTTCATCCCTAACTGCGCCGCGGTCTGCGCGAGACAGCGTTTCTTGAGGCGGCCATTTTTTACGCTCCCTTCCAGTCGTCGCGAGCCAACAGACGGCGCCAGCAGCGCTGAAGGGGGAGGAGACTGGGCCATTGTGTCCACGCGAGGACTGCCTTGCTACACGGGGCTAAGTCGGTTGGCGGCTTCGGGGATAAATGAAGCCGAGATTTTGCGACACTGCCATTCGTTATTCTCTTCCCCGAACTGTTTGTTGTAGATGGTTGGTGATCCTCCTAAACCAGGTTGTTCTCGATATTTTAGACGAGTGGTGCAATTAATACAGTCATTGTAATCTGTATAACGCCTAATATTTTGCTTCCTTCGCGGTATAATCAGAGTTATATATGGGTGGCGCATTTCATTCGGGTATAATCTATAAATATTGATGGTCGGGACATTAGGAGCATGATTTTCGCGTCCGTCAAATCCTTATTATGCTTTCTCAAGGACTGGATAGGAAATAAAATCGCTATGAATAAGGAGGTTGAGATGAAAGTTTTGATTGTTGTCAAGAAAGAAAGGAGAAATTGGATTGTCAACCGAAATGATTCGGGCGGTAAATTTGAAAGAGAAGCAGATTGATGATAATTACATTATTAAACAGGAAAAACCCTGTCGATCTTTTTTTTTTTAAATAAACGCGGATCACTGAAGTCTACGTAAACAAACAATGAACACTAGGGCTTCGCACTTGATCGACTATATTATCGATTAATTGATTAATGATTTAATCACGATTAACTTTCTCAAACGATTAATCAAGTATATTTTGTAAAACAGAATGTAAAATTCAACCTTGTCACCGCGCAGATGTGTACGAAAACACCTTTATGAAGGTAAACGTTAGGTCAAAGTTGGACCTAATATAAACTGTAGTGACAATATTTGTAAATCCGAATTAGTGGAAAAGGTTATACTTGTCCCAAACACTTTAACGCCATGCGAGCGTCCGTTTAGCGCAGCAGACACTATTGTGAACAATCAAATTAGTTCAATATTTCCGAAGCATATCAACGTACATCGTTGCATCTGCAACTCAAGTAGTCAATATTAACTGTGTGTGTCTTTTGACTGTTCTCAACTATACATCAAGGTTGATTTAAAATACAAAATTGTTACATTGCGCCGTTTATCACATAATCAAGAAAGGCAAAATATGCAATTTCCACTTTTTATTAGTCAATAATTGGGTGCGACTAATCATGTTAAACATTTTAATTGACGCCCAGCCCCAATGAACACACAAGCACATCGTGACCTTGAAATAGAGGCGTATGAGGCTCTGAAGATAGAAAGGCTTTTTAACTATGCTTCCGCTGGACTGGCTTATTTTCAGCATCTTAAGTGATTTAGGCACGCAAGCTCCAGGGTATATTTTACTGGGAATTGCTTGTCTGTTAGCGCGCTTTCTTTCTGTGAGAAATGGTATTCAATCTTTGCCTCCTGTTTGTTTTGAATGTACATATAGGGTAGGAAAAAGATCAACACAATATACATCACCAGAATAGTGATTAAAGATGCAGAAAGTAAATGGAGGGCGTGGCCAGACAGTACCAGATATTGGTTTTGTTTACTTGTGAAATACCAAAGGAAGTTTTTTTTTTCTGAAACCTCACCGTGTGTTTAAGATACGAGTTTTATCTGGTGTTAAAGTCTCGTCACGTACACTCAAAGCAAATAACACCGACTTCCGCGCGAAGTCGGGCGTGGCATGTGTTCCTATTATCGCTTTCATCACCTAAAGTGTCGCCACACTGATTTAAAAGAGGGTGCGGCTCTCTGCACTTGTAAAAGTCGCACAATCGATTAAAAAAAAGATCACCCGGTAATTCATGGGGTTTTCGCTCATATTCATTCCTGAGGTAGATCTAGTGGTTTCACCAAAATGCGTTCAAATACTTCAAAAAAAAACAAAAAAACTACGTATATAAGTGGGCGAGTCGGTATATGGTATAAGTAAAAATAAAACAGCGCAAATGTGGCCGAGGGACAACCATACTTCAAATTACTTCACTTTATTACCTTAATGATCCTTAAATATTACCTTAAAGATTACCTATCGTCAACAAAGTTGACATTACGTCTACCGCGCACTGGTCGTTTATACATTCTTCTTGTTCGTGTGTTTTAGGGCCTATTTTATGTTCTTTTACTTCGAAAGTAACGCTCTACACTCTAATTTACACTTTCTAGTGAGTACAAGAATTTTCCACATATAGAAAATAAAAATGAAAAACTCTACCGATCTTGGAGTGAGTAATTTGTTTCCTAAATACATCGTATCTGTGTTCAGAAGAGCAGGGCACCATAAAAAAAAAGACAGATATAGTACAATCTTATTCTCAAAAGTTGAGGATCCACGCCTACGATTTAGTTATCACAAAACGAGATCACTCTAATGCTCGTAGATTTTGGGGAAACAGAAATATTTATGTAGCTCATTTTATATCCAGGTTTCAGAATTTTCGGTTCAAACCAAAAGACACATATAAACATTCTCCGGTGTTAAACAATTAAAAATCAGTTGAAACCTAAAAACATAGATTCTCACAAAATTTTGCTGGGTTTGTTTCTTCTTTTGACGAATCTATTTCTTTAGATGTTCGTATGGCGGATACACTTACCTAGAAACAAGCACCCTCCCATTGTCGATTGTATGGAATCACTGACCTTGAAAGACAGTGGCATCAGGTTATGTCAGTTAGTTGGCCATCGCGGATTGTCCTAATGCCTTTCTTGTGTTCAAGTCAGAGCTCGGCTGATTTTCAGAACTACACTGGCGGTTATTATGAATTGCATAATATGAAAGTAGCAAGATCAACTTGATTCCCTCGTTGTAGAATCACTTTGCTTGATAACAATAAATATTTTGTCACAGGATTGAAAACAAGGATAGCAGGATACAAAAAAAAAACACGAAAACATGTTTATTCTTTAAAAAGTCCTCTCAGAACGCACAAGAAAAAATTGTGCTGAGATATGTAAGGATCGTTGTAGGATAATTCAATCAAATTATATTAGTTGACTGAATGAAAACTCTTTTGTACGACAAAAATAAGTAAAAATAACTAGATTGACGAGTTTTGAATTCGACGGCAAATTTTCCCTTCAAACTAGAGGTACCACAATGGGCACGAAAATGTCCCCGAACTTTGCAAACATAATTATGGGTGACCTAGATTCAATGTTTTTTGCATTCTGCCTTGTCCAACCGATGTTCTACAAAAGGAATATTGTTGGCGTATTTTTTATCTGGTCACACACAGAAAATGAGCTTCTCAGTTTTATTGCAGATTTTAACACCGCGCACCCTTCCATTCGCTTCACACACAGTTACTCGAAATCTGCATTAATTTATTAGACATTAGAGTAATAATTAGGGACACAACCCTGGTCTCTCAACTGTATTGAAAGCCCACGGACAGCCAGAGATATTTGCACTTCGACAGTTGTCATCCTCGACCTTGCAGAATCAGTATTTCGTACAGCTAGGCTCACAAGTTTTAAACATGTATGTTCTAGTAACGATGATTTTGACTGCAAAGCTAATCAATTACGCGAGGTTTTAAGAGAAGAAAAGCACCCAGAAAAATCATACATGACGCAATTAGTAAGGAGCGCGCGCCCTTTATCGCGACCTCTTGCTAGGTGACAGCGGTCCCCAGGCGGAAACAAGCCGACAGGCCAGCCTCGTGCTGACCTCCAGCAATAAGTCTCCGAATGTCATCGCCATATTAAGGAGACCTTTTCATTTCTCACAACAAAGTGAATGCCTCGCAAAAGTCATTGGTACCGTCCCCCGTGGGGTGTACAAACGCTCGCGCAACATTAAGGATTCCATAGTTAGGTCCAAGACAACTGTCACTGAGAGCACTGGGAGTCGGCCATGCGGAAAGTCGGAATGTGAGGTCTGCCCACACGTAACAACGAGAAACTTTATAGAAAGTACAAACTCCAACTTCACCTACAAAATGTATGGCAACTTGAATTGCGACACAAGTAATTTAGTGCACCTTTTACCATGCAGCAGTTGCGGCGCGCAGTACGTGGGCCAGAAAGAGACGCCTTTCCGATTGCGGTTTAATAATCACAGAGCGCATGCAGAATCAATCCCCACACTTCCCCTTTCAAAACATGTTAGCAACACGAAACATTCCTTCGATAAGCTCGCGAAGTTACATTTTTACAGTCGGGTTTCAAAATCAACCGAGATCGCGAACAAAAAGAACTGTACCTTATTCACAAGTTTAACCCTATCAAAGCCGGGATGAATAAACATCCCGGCATTATGTCTTCCATACACGTGGTGAACATACACGATCCTCCTGTATTTGCGTGAGCGTACACATCCCACAGGCTATAGGTCATCCACGCTTCATTTTATGAAGAGGTCGTTCTAATATTTTAAACCGAAAAGGCAGCTGGTGGCGTGTTTCTGAAATGCTGTAATGTTTATGTTTTTCGTATTTACTGACTGTTACTGTTGCCGAGCATTTGGCGCCTGCTGCTTTGTGGCTGCCTCTTTGTTTTCGTTTAGTCAGATTCTTCAGTGTTGTACGGGTCTTTTTCTCCCCGACCAGGTCTACGCTGTGGGCTGATCCTTCAGGCTTTGCCCCAAATGATCGGCTTATGTGGCGATAACTGTGTCGAATCTATCGTGGGGCTCTTGAAGGTGCCAGGTGTTTTGAATTAGCATAATCTATTGACGTCATGGGCTATGCGATCTAGGCAAGGTGTGCCGATATTTCGTCTCATGTAACCAGTATTGAAAAAGGTCTGTCTCAGGTCGAAACATTGGCGAACTTTACGAATGATATAAAACCCCAAACAACCGTCTCAAGCGCGTGTTTCTGTCACACAAACACACAGATATATATATATATATATATATATATATATAACTTCTCACCAGTTTATTGTAACTGCCAGAAATACCATGTTTTACATTTCCGCCGATTTAGCTATAAACGTGATATACCTCAGATATTCACGGAGCGGAACTTGTTGCGATTCTGGCGCGAAAATGTGTCACGATACATGCGCAGTATGGTTTTTAATATTTGCACGTTTCCCTTGAGTTTTGTTGGAGCTGAATGCCTATACTTCTTCGGAATATACACAATGACAACTCTTCAGAATTACGCACATTAAACTCTGTAGGGTTTGCGAAAACAATCCCTCTTTAACCTACTCATTCAAATGTGACCAGAATATAATCATAATATCTGTCCCCATCCTCATCATTCGATTTTAAATTTGCGAAGTTTATTTAAAAGGCAGGGACCAAGCATAGAAAATACGAAATGTTCTGAAGAATTTCAACTTGTTGTTATGAGCGGCGGCCTATTCAAGTTTTAAATAAGATTCCGGACGCATTTAGCATAAAACGTTTTACAAACATAAGAAAGCAACTAAAACCTGCAGCGTAGTAGAAAGTCTCCCGGTTGTAAGTGCATGGTCTGTTATGCAGTCATTCTATATATTCTTCAACAAAAAAAAAGTCCTACAATCGAGGAATCACACGATGTTTAGATTTACGGCAAATATTTTTCTTTTTTTATGAAGATGAGCGAGATTGTGAAGGACTCATAAAAACAAAAATGAGCGAAAGCAAACCAAGGAGCCCTTTTCTTCAACCAATGATAAGACCAAGAAAGCTTTGCGATTTGAGCTTTCGTCCTAGCAATAGGAGAAATGTATGTTCGAGAAACGACATAAATTTGTTAGAGAAAAAGAGAAGCAAGCAGCCATTACGAAGGGTCTAAAACTCCAGACCACGTTCGGAATAAAACACATGGAAAGTCTTCACTATTAAAGCAACAGCATTGCTGAAGAATATGATGTGATATTTTTAAACTGCACGCAGTGAAACACAAAAAGCGCTACGCCTTGAAGCCATCCCGAGAACTGATATGGTAAAAAAGCAACAGACACGCAAAACATAAAACCGAAGTTGGGAACGAAAATGACGTTGTAGACAAGAAATATGATATGCGTTCTCTTCCCAGCTTCAGGTATTTTCGGTTTCGAATTTCCCGCTTTTTATTGAGGTTTTAAGCGTTTTTTTTTTTTCATACGTCTCTATATATATCTATATCTATATACTATTAGACTCAATGTTCCGCTCCGATTGCAATAGTTCAGAAACTAAGCCAATGTTTTATCTTCCAAATCTTAAATTTCTCTGTTTTTTGTGTTTCTTTTTTGCTTATTTTTTTATTAAAGTTTTCAAAACAGGCACAACGTGCGAGAACGTGAATTGGCTCCAGGCTTTCCAGGTTGTCTGCTTGTACTCAAAAATAAAAAAAACAAGGCATAAGGAATGCGGCTGTTTAAGAAAAGAAAACGAAATACCGCGTTGTTTGATATTGTTGCTGGCTTTATGCTTTTTGAGAAACGAGCGAATGCTTATCTGGAAGAAATATCACTACAAATAGCATTAGACAGTGCGCCTTCTGCCCACGAGGACAGCAGAAACTCGTGTTGTAAGTTTTCAATATATTTATTCCCCCTTTGAGAATATATGGGAAGACTCTTTTGCTCTACCTCTTTAGACATCAAAAGCGAGATTTCTGAGATTGTTACGATTTGTTTTCTCAATTATGTTGCCCTAATATACATTTATGCTGAATCGTATTATTTGTTTTAACACTATTGAAGCGTTTAACGACTTTGTGTGGGAGGCTTCAAAGCATGTTTTCATGGAATAGAAAGAGGATTAGAGTACTTTTTTGATCCCGTTTGTACTTCCCAACATAAATTCATCAGAAAATACGAAACAATATTTTATTATAGTTTGGTGCTGAAACTTGAAAAAATAATGTTGACATTCGTTTCAAAACTAGGATACGAATTTGTTTTTCTTTATGAACAATAAACGATTGGCTTAGGTGTGTGTGCGATTCATGAAATGCTACCCTGGTTATCATTTCGGAGGAATACGCTTGCACGTCGCTTGAAGTGCATTTCACTGGTATAATTATCGTTGTTTGCTTCCTTGTCTGAAAACATTCTGGACAAGTACTGATGTCATGTTTGCGCGAACTGTGTCGCATTGTGTCAATAGTCGCTTTGCATGTACATTTCCCAATATTGGTTTAAAATATTTAATTGGAGCTGTCGACGCAAGTGGTTGCACCACATAAAAATGTATTTGCTTCTCACAAGAAAGAACTATATTTTGCTTATTAAAGAAAGAATATATGTGCTATTTGTTATAATTAAACGTACGTATGCTGTCGAAAGCAAGAGTGAACGAAGACAAAGGACGTTCTAAAGAGTAAATTTGTATTACGTTTGAAAATAAATGATGTATCATGTCTGAGATAAGATTAAATAACGCACAAAACGTCAGAGGAAGAGAAAAGTTGTATAACGAAAGAGCGCTCTTTTGTTGTACTACGTTTCTCTTCCTCCGACGTTTTGTGCGCTGTTTAATCTTAGTGATGCACCGACTAGCTCAAATTACCACTTTACTACAGATCATATTCGAGCACGTCGATTTTCATTTTCCCAACTAGGAATTTATATCTTTACTGATCCATTTTATTGGCTAACTTTTACCTTTACAACCTAGGTTGATTCTGCCCCAAAGAACGTTGAAGTACACGAAAGGATTTTAAAGCGGGAGGGCCAGCCATCCTCAGGAGCCGTGTAAGCACAAAATGTGTTAATCGCGCAACCCGCAACCGCCAAGCGGTCTTGAAAAAAACGGCAACCGGTGCCAGGGATGCAGCCCAGCCACCGGCGTGGAAGCAGAATTCGCTGCTGACTGAGCTACAGACACGGCTCGCAGAATCGGGAGGAGCAGAAGCAGGTGGTGTGATACAGCGCGCGCGTAGCGGAGAAGGATGCAAAAGGCAAGGAAGCGAGGTGCACAAACTGGTGGTGTACAAAGAGCGCGAGGAACAAGGATCAGTGGAAAAGACCTGCAGGAAAACCCACTTCCCCTTTCTTGGTGACTCTAAATATTCAGCACAAAGTCTTTGTACCTGATTGATGCCGAAGAGAAACGCGCGCTCCGTTACAAACAAACAACTGTGTGACGTAATTTGTTTTCATAAAACAAAGCCCGTACTAGGCACCACCTGGACATGAAGCGCGAAGCACTCATGAACTAAAAGACAACGCGCAATTCTGCTTTTGGTACCACCCGAACTCAGAGAATCAGTAACCTTTTAAAGCTAATGCTTTTAAACGCGTTTGGCACACTAACCAAACATGTGACCAAGTTTTCGTTTGCCTCTTATTTGGGGTTTAAATTGATGGAAAAAAATTACTTTATTCGTGTCATTCTCGCAGTATACTATAAACGAGGTTAAAGCCGGCACCCGTAGCAAATTCAGAGCGGTCTAACGTTTTCGGAACGTTGGTATTTTTACCCTTAGTCTATCATGTGTGAATGAAGATGTCGTCGAAGTTATTTTGTTTCAATGATCGCTTGAATTGATACATAAATCGTAGCTGTGCAGCGCGCATGTTTTGCACTATGGGCATCTTTAGCCTTGTATCTGACGTCCAGAGCTACACATTCATTTGGATATCTGATATTTTTTTATTTCGTTTATTGCATTCAATCGCTTGATTCGAAGACGATTTTTGCTACCGTGGAAAATAACAGCTGAATCAGTTTTTATTCTTATTTGGCGTACCTGCCAGTGTTTGAGAAAGTTGTGTTCTGAACTATCGAATGGGATGTGAAGTTAAAGGGATGCTGAACCGAAATCTGGATTCCACAAAGTACGGCGTCAAAAGCGTGCAACCGGATGCTAAAAACATCAAAACATCACTCATACAACGATATATCGAACAGATGACCGTATTTTTCTAAAAACGGAGAGCATTTCACAGATATGCTTACGTCTTGTTTCTACGAGAAAAAGAGGGAACGGCCTCGCGTCTTCTGCGCCTCGCCGCCTTGAGGGGGCGAAACGAAGAGAGGAGGAAACGAGATATCTTTACGTCATGCGCCTCGTCGGCCTCGTTCAATCTCGACCTTTTTTTTTGTTTTTCAAAAATGCGGCCATCGATTCAAGATATCGCCTTACGAGTAGTGCTGTAAGGATTGTAGCTTCCCGCCTACAGCTCCTGTATTGTTTTCTGAAATTCAAAGTTCGGTTCACCATCCCTTTAACTGGATACTTCAACAATATTTGAAATATACCCGTCGTGTTCCAAAATAGGTTGAATATGATCCACAAGATCCGTAAATGACAATCGCACGTTTGCATTTTCAGCCTGGTTGCTGTTCTTTTCGTTATAAACGGCCCACTCTGGCACGCGCTCGGAGAACAGCCAGCGGAGATCACGTGACATCAGCCGCAATCGTGACGTAGTTCGTCTCGGGACGAGCAAAGCTACGGTGAGTCAGACGTCGAGAAGATGGCCTAGTCGTTTCAGCCACCGAAGCGGCTGCTTTTGTACGAATTTTGAGTGACGGGTTAATCTTCTATAATCTTGTGGAGTGACAATAGCGACTTCTGGGACACACAACAGAGAGTCTTGGGGAAGGGAGAGTTCATCCTTCCACTCTTCTCTCGTGGTGGCCGGAGGCGGGACATTTACCGTCACTACCTCTCAAGGTTCCTAGACGGGCATTACAAATGAGGCGTTACAGCGACCTCCACCAGGTGCTCTTTGCTAATCGGTCAATTCGTTTTTAAACACTTTTTTGTGACTTTTTTAATAAGATATTGGCGTGTTCGATGTGATACTGCTCCATTGAACACACATAGTCCAAAAAATAAGAGTCGAAATTTCCTTGTAGTATCCCCATCAATTTTAAAACGAATTAAACGATTAGCAAAGAGCACCTGGTGGATGCCGCTAACGCCTCGTTTTTAATGACCGTCTAGGAACCTTGCGAGGTAGTGACGGTAACTGTCACGCCTCCGGGCACAACGAGACAAGAGGGGAAGGAGGAACATTTCTCGTCCTGAAAATCCCTTTTGTGTGTCCCAGAAGTCGCTATTCTCCATCTACAAGATTATTGAAGATTAACCCGTCACTCAAAATTCGTACAAAAGCAACCGCTTCGGTGGCTGGAACGACTAGGCCATCCTCTCGACGTCAGCCTCGCCGTAGCTTTGCTCCTCCCGAGATTAACTACGTCCCGATTGGGCTGGATGTCACGTGCTCTCCGCTAGCTGTTCTCCGAGCGCGTGCCAGAGTGGGCCTTTTATAACGAAAAATATAGCCATTAGGCTCAAAATACTAACGTGCGATTGCCATTTACGGATATTGTGGATCATATTCAACCTTTTTCAACCTACGACAGGTATATTTCGAATTTCGTTGAAGCATTCCTATAAGGTCCCATACTTTGTCCAGCTTGACGAAGTGAGAGATAATGGAGTTTTTGCGGCTGCAGACGCATAAAAATACTGGATCGCGTGTTTAATCAATATTGTCATCCGGCATTCATTCATAATTGCCGACTCAAATTCGATTTACGCTCTACTGAGCGCTTTTTTACCTATACCTTATTCACTCGAGTAGTAGGCGCATTGCTTAAGGACAAGTTTTGTATATACTTTCTAGCAGAGCACATGTAGCCATTTAAAGCGTTATACGTAAAATTGCGAAGAACAACACCAGGAAAACGATTATCCGGTAAAATAAGATATGCCCGGAGAGCGGTGTTGTGAAAGGACGCTATCAGCGACCCTGAAAAGGGTATTTATGCTCGCCGAGGTCTTCATATTAACATGACCGATAAGAGCCCAAGTATCCAGAACACAATTTCCGGCTAGAAATTCTTTTTGTTTTTGTGTACTTGATAGAAGCATAAGTCTTCCGTTTCAAAGCGTGCTACATTGCTGGTGCAATGTAGCACGTTTTGTTTTTGTTTGGCTTTTTTTCGGAGGGGGCGATTAGGGCCAGTCGAGCAGTTTGTTAACCGCTTGTTTCGATTGTCTTGTCAGCATTGTGTTTGTTGGAGCATAAGGAAAAATATTACTGACAGAACGCCATTTTTCCCAGCTGTTGTTCGCACGAGCATGGTCACAACCAGCATCAAGCTATCGTTTTTTTTTTCAAATACAAGTATCACGATTAAGCACGTTCAAGGTGCATTCCATCCCATCAATATCTTTGTTCTCGGCTGATGATAAATGGTAGTTGGTTCTGATCACGCACTGCATGTTACGAACGACAAATGATGTCCCCATGAATGCCGCCTATATTAGGGATATTGAGTCTACATCGCGGAACACAGCTTGTCTTACTGTCCCTTGATAATCTGAGCCAGCAATGCCGCCGCTCGAAATGTTGTAATCGGTAGAACGCTTTCCTTTGGAGGTAATGATGTCGCATTAGCGCCCGTGTAAACAGAAATTCGCTTAAAGCTGTTTGCTCACGCTTGTACCTTAGAGTTTGCTGTTCCCATGGAAACTACCGGGCGAACTTTGCCGTTTTCTTTGTTGGGGTGGTAGCACCGCATTCATTAGCAAGTGTTTAGAAGATTTACTCTCATAAAGTAGAAAAATAACGCGAATTGTTTTATGTTCCTTAAGTGACATTCCAGATGTAGCGCTTTTTTACGTGTTGTTGCGTGACGATGTTCATTGGTAGGACGACAAGGCTTGCAAAAGGGGAAGGCAAATAGAGACTGTTGCGTATTTTGTGGCCTTTCACACGAAACTGTAAGTAATTACATTGTGGTTGCCTTTTAAAATATGATTTAGTAGGTTTTAATGTCTGCAGAATCTATTTTTATTTTAAACTCATTGTGGTGGTGCATGCTGTAGTTTTGTCAAGTTTACATCTACGGTGTTTTGTGTTGTATTATCGTATGTCTAATCCATATTGCACGCGTGTTTACTTTTTAAGCTCACAGTGTTTCCTAACAACTGAGATAAACACAATGGGCGGTGCCATTTATAAGGCTTAGGATGTCTTTGTTTCAGTAACGTTTTTTTTAGAATTTCAAAGAGCAATATTAGTACATTCACACTTGAAAATGCTTTCTACTGATGACTTTGCTGGGAAACAAACTGTACATGCGGGAATTATTCATTAACACTGCTCAAATTATTCGAGTAAATGAAGAATCACTTCACACTTAAAAACGAATCTTCCGGTTGTTGAAAAAAAAACAGTTGAACCCTGAGCTATATAGGCTCTATATACATTGACACGCGAACTCAATTAACGTGACATACTATTCCAGTAATTATGGCGTTTCGTAAGCATCGTGAACTTAGGCTGTTGAAAATTATACCGTATGATTTCTATATTATTGGGAATCCTATAAGGTTTCTCTTAGAACGCATATATCTGTCTTTATGTACTTTATTTATATATGCATATATCTTCCCAACTAAAGTAATTGATAACTTAAGACACGCCGGTCATGGGTTAATGTGGTTTCATTTTTTTGCTTTAATAATCTTTATTTTTGTTGGGTGTCCAAAAACAGCACAAGGCCTAAATAGTGGTACACCGCTCGTCATCAAGGATACATGCAGGCAACAAAACAAGGTCGTGACTATGTACAAATAATTGACTCAAGCCTATGTCGAAAAACAATCAGGTCGCTAAAGATATCTACAGCAGATTGATCCAGTTTGTTAAATTCAAGTTGCATTCTTGTTAGTGGTGACGTGACATTCAAAGCAGACGGGTAAAAAGGACTTTGAAATCGGTTGGACCGCAAGGGAGCGTGAAAACAGACAGTGCTTAACAAGAGTGGTGAGTCAACAGCACCGTTTACAACCTTATGTAAAAACATTAGATCACGTAATCGTCTTCTATCGAGTAACGTACACAACCCAAGTTTTTTAAGTAATTGTTCATAACTGTAGTAGCAAGTACGGTCGAAATATCTGTCGTAAATTATGCCTATGAAGCGTTTTTGAACACGCTCAATACAGCATGATGCAGTGAGGTTAATGCAGTTCCATACAGAAGAAGCATACTCCAGCTTGCACTAGGCAACAGAATAAACGCACAAGACAAACAGGCGAAGAAAACTTTCTCATGAAACGAGATATCGCCCCAAGGTTTGATTCTTTCTTTGAAGTTCGTGTAGACGATGCCCCAATCTCATGATAATAAGATGGTTAAGATTCACCATGCTCTGGGTTTGTTAAAATATTAGAGATTCCATGTTCAACAAAATTTATTGTTTTATAGTTTAAACTAGGCACTCGAGAATTTGAATTATTACTCTAATGGAACCGAAGAATGTCTAAAAATGTCTCAAATGAAAATATATTATGTTCGTCTCCTCTTGTTGTTGATTGTTTTATGATAACATTAAGTTCCTGTTCGTTCTACATTCGATGGAGTTAAAGTTTTATGCATTATTCATGTGTACTAGCCTTTGGGCGTCTGCGTTGGAATTTCTCTGAATATTACACATACATTATTTTTTTTTGCAGGTTATATTTGAATTTGTTTTATTTCCTCGGAGCTAATTTGATAGTTTCGGTCGGGCGAGGCTCAAACCACTTAAAATTAGGTTTTCAGTTCTCGCTTACTCTCTTCATATTATTTTTTCCTATTCTTTACCTCTTACTGGCGGAACGTAAAGAAAACATAATAATTTTTGAATTGAAAGAAGGTGGAAGTCAGAAATCTCGTACAGGAGCGCGCATTTTTTTTTATCTATAAATTACTCGTAAAATTGGAAAAGAAGCAGGCGGAACTAGCTCACCACCAAAATCAAGCATGTCCGAGGAACCGAACTGCAAAAAAATGTATGCGAATACAATGCGTAATTTTCACGGCTAAAGAACTTCCGAATACTGGTTCTTGCTTTGAAGCGTACCCTTCCGAAGCATTGGAGATTTTATTTTCTGTTCAGTTTATTCGATGGCGTTTTTGAAGTGATTTCTAATTTGCTTTAGCTTGCTTTTACAATCAGTGAGTCCAAAACTGTCGGAAGTCAAGAATGCTTAGAAAAAGGACGTAAAAATGTTTTATTTGGCCTGGAAAAATATGCAAATTTAAAGCGCATATAGATGTAAAAGTTCTCCCGAAAAAGAAAGAGTTGAATTGAGAAAATATAGAATCAATTATGAGTCAGCACAAACAATTTGGTAATAAGAGGTGGAATTTAAAACTGATGTTTTCGCAATCTTTTAGGAAAGTAGGTGCCAATTCATTGGAATTTCGTCACCTCCTTTGTATGTATCAATAGTTACACGATCGTAACATTTCTCTTTTTTACAATTTATTTTAAACTAATTTGAGCACCGTGTATTTTGCCCTGAAGTTCATTCAGGGACTCACAAAATGGCAATCAAAATTATTTTCCTATTTGAGGTAGACGAGTCTTTTAAAAACAGGTCTTAACTGTAGATTAAATAAACCAGTGATCGCTATCATACTTGAACCGAACTACACTCAGTTTTCTAATGATCCGTTGTTTCCTAGTTTTACGTAACACCTCTAATTTATCTTACATTAAAAACCTCAACGGGTAACAAACGAGCAAACGTAGGGAGATCAGTCTAAAAAATAGGAATATTTCTAATATTTGTTTACCAGAGAAACAAAAACTGCAAAACAAATGGCGACCGAAGGTAGAAGGAAACTGACATTTTAACGTCTGACTTTTAAATAAAACATAGCCTGAATAATTTAACATAGCAAAACTCATAAAAACTGTCGAACATTGAACGAAATATAAAATAAATCTAAAGACAACGTTTTGTCACAAAATCTGAAGATGACATTGCTGTCACAATTTGCAAAACTGCTTCACTCTTTTTGGAACTATGTTTCGGTCTTTGCTGTTTGATATTTCTTACTAATATTTTTGTATAGACTGCAAAGCAAAATTCTTTTGTATCGCTATCAGAAAACAAAAGTTTGAAAATTCGTACAGAATTCATTGGAAAAAATGACATCACACATGCTACGTTGAACAAAGTATATCAGGCTCCTAGAGCATGGTGTGTATTGGATCCTAAAACGGTTATCGCACTCTGACAGAAGAGATTAAAACGCACACAACGGGAAATACATAAAAAAATTTGTCATGCAGATCTAGCCTGGTATCGGTTATTGCATGTCATTAACTGGCGACCACAATCGATGAAATTTAAACCACAGGACATAAAAGACAAAATAAGAAACCAAGAACAATAAAATGCGGCCTTCATAAGAAAGGGTAGAAAACATGTCCACAGCACACAGACATATATATATATATATATATGAAAAGGTAGCAAAAAGAGGTCTGGTGCAACGGAAGACACGAAAAAAGTAAGCTGAAGTACGTGCGAGCTTGAGGTGTGGGCGAGATTTTCCATTGATCCAGTGGTGTATAATGGAGTCGATTAACGAATCGATTTAGGGAGAGAAGAAAAGCGGAGAAAGAGAGAGTGCGCGTATTTCCTCCACCCCAACCTTTCCACAATCGTCCTAGTCCTCACACATTTCCCTTTACCACCTCAATACTCTTCCCATCTTCTTCCCCGTCTCCCCCTAGACTGTCTTCCACTGAGTTAGGAGTGCCCCTCGGTTCAAGTCGTCGGCGCATTCCCTAGGCGGCGATTAAGGGTCTTCCCCCTTTCGCGCAATTGTCTACGCGCACGCGTCCCCAAATTGGGTCTTCGAATACCAAATGGTGCCCATGTTTCGGCCGTTGCGCGAAAAACGAAATTGGGAACGGCGCTTTCAGAGGACCCTAATTTACAATGAGGGGAGTCTCCCTGCGTGTGTAAGAGATGGAAGTAGAATTGGTATCGGAACCTGCATGCGCTTTTCCAGCTTGAAATGGAATAGTGGTTTTCCAGGATCGAGAAAGTGTTGTGATTGGATCTATAATGAGAAACAAAATATTAAGCACTGTATGGCAAGTTTATGATTGCGTGTTAGCGTCATTCCACTCAACAGAGCATGGTTTTAGTTGTCACCATACTCTAGAAAAAAGGTTGCGAGGCCACTTTAATGCAGAATCTAAAAATACAACCAATCACGACGATAAATAAAAGGGTTGCAGAAAATCATAAAACTCAAAATGTGAGCAGAAAAAAAAAAAACAATATGATCAGAGAGGCAATGGACATGACGTTTAACTTGATCCGTCGTTCTGCGACATCGCATGCTTTGATCCAATCATATGTTGTGCGTCGACATTCACTGGCTAATTTGCATTGTTCGCCAGTTGGGCTCCGTTTTCTGCAGGAAAGTAGTCTCACATACTTTTCTTCAGTTAAGAAATGAAGGCAAGTGGGGGGGGGGAGGGTACTAATTTGATCACAGAGAGCTAAGGATGCACAGGACGTGGCTTATCACCTGTACGCTTCTTTCCTCGTGATTCGTTTTTAGGCGAGCATTTCGGCTAACGCTACAACCTCTGGCCACGGAACGACGATGAAATTCTCCAGCACGCCACTCTATGCATTCCTTAATTTCTGCTTTACAATAGATGAAGGATGTGCCTTTGAGCTCTGTGTATTTATTAAATTCCGAACATGTAATTATAAAAATAATTCGCTGGCCAATCAACAACTAAAAAGTTGCCCGGGTTCAGTCGTGTTTGTGGTACTATTTGAAGGAGTCTCGTGCTTATGTTATTTCATGGTGGATCCTTCACATTGTCTAGAGAAAATCTGCTGCATTTTGGCGAAATTCTGTTTAAGTTCCTCGTACTGTATTAACGACTGGAACACTTCCGAGATGAAACCTATCCAGGGCTTGGATTTTATTTGACAGAGTCGTCATAGTTTACACCAAACTAGATAACGAATATCTAACATTCTCTGGAACCGGCGATTCTAATGGGAATTACAAAAAAGTGTGTGTTGTTGTTTTAAATATTTGTTTTTTCAGTTGCAACTCGGCAAAACAAAAGAAACATTTCATTAGAGACAATTTATTTCGCTTAAAGCTAGTAGGTATAAGGTCTCAAACGCACGGTCCGCGGGACGCATGCGGCCCGTGACTCGCCGGGACGCGGCCCGCAAACAATTGAATTCGAATCCCGACTCCCATGTCTCGAGCGCCAGAAATGGCATTTGCTATAGTGATATCATCTCGTCGATTCACTTTCGCTCGAAAAGTAGCTCTGCTCTTTTCACCTATTCACATATTTTATACTTATCTGTATCCATTTGCCCCTTGTTTTGCTTTATTTCTTTGCTTCCCGGCTTTTTTTATTGTAAAAAAAATTCCAAGGCTGCAAGCGCGAGCTATTCGTTAAATGATGCATCTCGGCTGCGCGAACTCGACCAGCAGGACAAACTAACAAAGCTAAAGCGACGATCTCGGGATTCTCGCCTTCAAAAAAAATATCAGCATTAAAAGACAAGGATGTGCTCAGTGTTGTAATAAAAATCACCAGGAAAGCAAGAACTGTCAAATGACATATTGGTTTCAAATACATGCTAAGCTAGGTTAATTCTTGAGGGGATTGACCAACGGAAACGACAGTGTACCTGCTCTCTTGTTTTATAAAAAAATACCGGCCCTAGCGCAGGACGGTGTCATTTAAATTCTTGCTATCACATCACGTTAGGTCCCAAAGTAGTCATATAAACATGTGAAACCTAAAGATGTCACTGGCTAAACTGTGAGTTTACAAAAACCAAAGAGCACGTAGTATTTTCTCTTTCAAATCATTTCAACACCCCCCCCCCCCTTATAAGTGTGTGGGCCTCATAGCCCACACACTCATGTGAGTGTGTGGGCTATAAGGCCCACACATTCACATGAGTTTGAGACCTCCGTTCTAGGTGGTGATGTACGCCAAACATACGATCGCTTTCACATCTGAAAGGCGATTGCCGCCGCTAACCGAACTTGTTTGATTTCTCCTGACGGTTAGATATAAAATACAGTTTTCTGTAAGTTTTGCATTTTCTGTTCTGTGTACCTTGAGGTTTTCCTTAAGCTTCTCATTTTCATAAACTCCTTTTGTGGTTAAAACTCTTTAAAGTGATAGTTCGCACAGACATCAGCCCACTCGATCTCCAGTATACCAGGGTGCAAGAAAAAATAAATAAATAAAGACATCAGGACACGGTTGTCATGAATGACAAACTGTAGCCCAAAACGAAACCAGACAAGCAGGCAACAAAAATAAGTAAGAGGAATCGGTGGTCGAGTGGGTTAGCACGCACCAGCTTGGAGCACGTGAAGCGAAAGCTCGCCCTGCAGAACCCAGGTATCCTGGGATCTCCCCGTTCTTCCCACCGTTAAACAATGCGTCCTTCTTTTTCTCCAGTTTCGGGTTAACACAAGCGTTGTATATTGAAACTATAATCACACCACTAATATCCCTTGTTTAAAAAAATTTATATCTTTCCGTTTTGTAGAGTTTTTGTTTTTAAAAATGTTCCACAACATCGGTGATTCCAACGCTTCGCTAAAAAATCAACAATTCCTTATCACCTGATACATTTCCAGAAGAGTCAATCCTGATTTTAAAGTGAGCATACCTTATTGTGAAACGTCAGCATTACTTGACTCCTTCATATCGAGAGCATCATACAGCTGAGATGAACCACCATCGAGCACCTCTGGTGACTATACCACCCACTGATTGATTTACAAAGGTGGTAAATAATCACCTTCGTTAACATCGTGCCGAAGTGATTATATTATAATAAATTCGTTTAATTTGTATATTTAGCATCATCGTCATGTAGTGTGTGGACTTTAACTTCAGGCCTATTGTCGCACAAGATTATAAAATTAATAAATAAAGAATACGGTTCCGTTAGAACGCATAAAATTACTTCAGTAATCCGCCTACCTAATCCAATCATGGCATATTAAATGGCCAGATACGTTTTGTTCTTGTGAATCTGGTAACCACCTAGACAATCATATCACAAAACTATCGCGTTAATTTGTTTCTCTGTGCTGTGAACCACTTTGTGAATTCATTACTTATCGAACATCGCGTAGAGACTTGCCACTGACAGGTCAAGAAGGAGAGGGTGTGGCTTGCTATGTTCATGCTTTTCTTCGTGATTCGTGCTTTCTCGTTCTTATCGGTTCATAACGCAATCTCGTTGGATACGGAGCGATAAAAATATACTCGAAAGACAAATTCACGATTGGGAATAGATATACTGAAGCATGTAAAATCGGCGCGGATAAAAACAAAATGAAAATCCGAAGACAGGATTTCAAACAGAAGACTGCATCGCACTAATTAATAAATCTCTTCAACGCCATTATGGTGGACCTTACAGTTTGGTCTCAGTGAGAGAAGGTAAACTGCAAAGGCTTTTGATCCTTGAGTTTGTGAGAGAAGTACAAGATGCCGAAGGCATTTTTTAGAGATGTGTATATTTTGATAAGTAAATATTGATACACTTCTTCTTAGCAAAGCTACAAATTATCGACATTTAACGCATCGCCGAGAAATCGGGTTATATTTTATTATTAAACTAAACACAAAAGTCGTATTATATACCAAGGATTTTTTACACTACACGTTCCTGCGTTCATATGACAAAATAAAAGTCAGAGACGTAAGCACCAGCTTTTGTTTACTCAAAGGTGAGTGTTTCTTTTTGTTTGTTTTGTTTTTATGCTACGGACAATTTAGAATATTCGGTTGTGTATTTCTAAGTCGAAGTATATTATCACAATCTTAAAAATAATGGTTATACACTTTTTTACATATTTAGGATTACGTCCCTCGAAAGAATAATTTAGAACTAATTTTATCTGGGAAATGTTGCAAGTAGCCATCGCAATTAATTAAGCTAAAATCTACTCATCTAAAATTCGCGACATGGAAATAGTTTCCTTAAGGGCAGCATTCGTTTAATTCGGATAATTAATTAAAGCACTCCGTGGGGCAGAAAAAAATGTCCGATTTTAAGAAAAACAAATGTCAATTGACCCCTCAAACTCAGAGAATCATCTGACTAAAAAGATGGTCTCATCAATCTATAGAAGCGAAAGAGGAAATTTCCGATTGAATTTGCATTTGAAGGTTTCTGGAATCACCATTCACATTCACGCCATCCCCCGTAAAATTCACACGGACTCAGGGATTTATACGGATGACATATTTATACTCATTATCCTTGCGTGAACTGCGTCCTGCCGATAAAGCGTAGCCAGCGTTTGGGGGGAAAGAGAATTAAATTCATAATACCACCAGTCGAGGTCTGAAGCGCACATAGTCATTTCTGGGATATTAATGGACACTGTATTTTGGTCTTGTTTCCGTCTCTTTCTCTGCGGTAAAGATTTATGGGATAACTGAATTCTATTATAATTCGAAAATATAGTTTTCACGAATTGTGTTCTTGTCTTTTTTTTTTTGTTTTCGACGCATACTACCATTTAAGTTTCAATAGAATCCCGTAAACTCTATTGTTTATTGATATTGACATGAATGTCTATTTCGGCTCAGGAGAGCTGCGGCGCCGCAGAAAGGCAAGTAGCCCTTACGGTGAAGGCCAGCGGCGCGGCGTCCAACGTGGGATGGTAGAGTACAGATGAATTAAATGTCAGTCATCTTATTTGTTTGGTTTAAGCAAGAAGAAGGTAGTCGCGGGAGGACCCAGGCATCGATTAATCAAAGTAAAAAACAGCGGAATCCTCAAAACTGACCCCCAATAAAAACTAGACCTCTTGCTTTACAAAAAAAAAACAATTCATAGTCCGTTATGCTGCCTACAGAAATAGAAATATCAATGAATACCACAGGGTGTTTCAGCTAGTTGTGCCAATAGTTACAGAACGCTGGTGGACGACACGCATGCCGAAAAAGAAAAGTATTTATCACACTCCTGCTGAGTAAATTAAATATGAATTTGCGATGTTCCAAGCAGGGGGATTAACATAAATATATTGCCTATTTTATATCAGCATTCCTTTGCGCAAAAGGCATTAATACGGAAGTTGGAGAGGGGGTTGGGAAACTGTATCCCATTATGCCGTTTCCATGAAAGTAGACTTTGTGGGTATAATTATTTTGACCTCTCATGGAAATTCGAAAATCTCACACGAGATTTAGGGTAAAACAGCTCCTACGTAACTACCCTATAGCGAACTGCGATGTTAGTTACATAAATCAAATAAGATCTTCTTTCTTTTTTTTTTTTAAATCGCGTGCGCTTTTTTTAGAGTTTAGAAACTTTAGACACACGAATGCAACTTTGATGAAAACAACACAGCGGAATGTTTCTCAATACGCTCTATCACTTTTGTATTTGTCGATCACTTTTATATATATATATAAATGTACACAATAGATTAAAAAATGAAGTGGTCTATTTAGGCAAATGTTTAGGAGGATGGGGTGAAAGGTGAATAATGTCGCGACGCTATTCTAATTAGTCCGTCTCAATTAGCCAGCATAGCCCGTCGCAACCAAAAAAGTTTAATTGCACAATATAGGACTGTTAATATTACGGTGTTATTTCGACACGCGTAGCCATCACCAGCTTTTTGCAGACCTTGGTACAAGTTATCTGAATAACAATATGCACATATATAGCTAAGATTAGCATCTTACCGGCGTGAGGTTGTGTATCACTACCCTGTGGTTCACGTTAAAGACCCCACGCAAGCGGTTGTACTGTAATGGCAAATTTATCATCCATAGCTGAGAAACAAGTCGCCCATTGAAGCGGGCTAAGTTCATGCTGTTAAAACATACACACACCACCAAGAAGAACTACAGCCTTAAAGCTTGGGCTTTTTATATTTCTAATTATACCATGCTATTGCTGGGCGTTTTCAGATAAGATCGAACAACCATGTCCGGTGACCATTTTTAATTTTGATGAAAAAAATATATTTTGCTGGCTTTATGCCCAGAAGTATAAAACCAATCCTTGTTTTCGTGAAAAAACTTTTGTCTTTGCGAAAACAATTTGTAAGCACCCTCTCAGTCTCGTGTGCGTTTTGCGTATCGCGCGATGTTGCCATTTCGGGCGGCTTCCCCCAAAAAACTGTTCTGGCTACGGGTTTTGAAATATTCACTTACAAATTAGGCATAAGAAGGATTCGCAAAAAGTATTGATCACCGAGTATTAGGGTAGTTATTTTGAGAACAAAATCGCAAACATGGCACATTGCGCAATAACGCTCTGGATTAAAGAATATGTTTCTCCGTATCTATAAAAGCTAAGGTCTTAAGCTTTGCGAGTGTGTTGCCCTGTATATAGTTCATCTTTGCGTAAAATACTGTTGTCCTGGTTAGCTGGAGAAATTTACAAGAATTGCTCACACAGGGGCATTTAACTAAAAATACATTATTTTGAAAATCATTTTAAAAAAAAGGCCATCTTTAATTTTCTTTAGACTCTCTGAAATTAACGTTTTTGATATATACTAACAGTGTCTGCAAAAACATGATGCAATATTTGTGTGGCTTTTAAGTTATAAAGCGACAACCATGGCCAAATTGACGCTAACGCGGTTGCCATAAATGGGGCGTGCACATAGCCGTTCTTCACAATTTCATTATTATTAAAACGTTAAAATGCTACAGGGTTGTCAGGAAAAGACAAATTGACAGCACAGAGGTGGACGGTAGTTTTGAAGGGAAAATTACTAATACATTTTCGTACAACCGACCCAAACATGCCCATGGGCCGGAGCGATCAAGGTGCGCCACCCTGTAACATGCTTCGCGGTGCCTGTTTCAACAGCCGGCGTATAGCGTCTCCGTCTACGCGACGTAAAGGAAGCCACCGGAACGACTTTGCAAACAGATCAGCCTACAACCTTGGCGGTAACATGATATAGGAAGTAGGGCGCGGCAGAACCTGAACCTGCGCCGCCTGTGTGCGCCAATAGATCCGCCGCCGTGGAGGGCCGCACAACGCGTAGAAAATAAAGATACATAAAAAAATAAATAATTGCCATTGATTAAGATTGTCTGTAACTTAATTTATAGCACAACGGTTTGGAGAATCGTGAAATCTAATTTGGGTATGCCCATGAGACCTACGTAAGTGGTGGTGCAACAAGCCACTTTAAGAACAAGTACCAACTACACGAGCTGCAGAGCCACAAATACACGTCAGCGAGGTGTATTTATTCCGCAGCTTGACATGACAAGAGTGCCTGTGATTGAATCGTGGGTCGTGTCAAGCACCAGACAATGTTGTACAACCTACGATGGCCCGACAAGTCGGTGATGAAGTCGGCTTCAGAGATGGTTGCCCCACTTAACACTAAACTGCCGAACGTGAAACTAATCCACCTCCCGAAAGCTAACGTCAAAGCGTTCAGGGACATGAAAGCAAAGGACTGGGACTCTGTTTCCGTTGTGCGTGAAATTCAGTCCTATCACTTGTGGCAGTGTACGCGGTCCTACACTTCGCAACCACAGCTGTTTTAGCAAGAACAGTAGCCGCAGAAAATCTATATCTTTAAAAGTAAAGTCTCTTATGGCTGCGAAAAGCAGATATAGGTCGCGAGCTTGCGGTGCCACTGAGAAGAAACGAACAGTGATCGCTACAGGCAAACCGGAAAAAAAAGAATGTTCCTTTTCGGAGTGCCAGGAGAGCGCCGTGACCGACTCAGGTCAGCGTCCGGTAGAAATAATCCACACAACAAGCTCCGAATGTGCGCACAGGATCTTGATTACTTAAACTAGTTTCAATTAGAACACTTTAAACATGTGTTCTTTCTTATCACTATTTAAACGTCAGCAGCCCAGTCTCCCCACGAAGGATAGGCTCCGAAATTCACTGATCCGAGAAATCTGTATTTAAATTGTTGACTTGTGCTTCAAACTCACCTCTAATCTTTTGTATGATTTCTAATTTTTCACAAATTCCTGTCACAGTGCTTTATCTTCACATACTTCCTACATTTTTCGACCCCTTGCTTGCCCTTTTTTTAAATTGGCAACGTCCTGTCTTTTTCTACTCCCGTTACCTCAATTCTGTATATATAAAACCCTGTGAAATAATAAATAAAAAAATATTGCAAAGCATTTTTGAAGGGCCTGATGGGACAGATTATGAGCCTTGATCTGTGAAAAGTAGATGAACAAATGCGATGACCTTCATTTTAAACTGATTTTTCAATTATTGCAAAATCGGTAACCTGTCTAACAGTGTATTTATTTTAGGAAGGTTATCGTTTTCAATTTCAATAACAATTTATGCGAATGTTGAACAAACGCGTTAAAATCATTTAAAAAATTTGAATTTCCAGTCTTTCAAGATCCGGATCCATAAAGGCTCTAAATTGCTTCGTAATCTATAATTTATATTTAGGAATGTTTTTTTGTGCAGAGACTCTATAGAGTCTCTGCACAAAGAAACATTAAACCTAAGACGAACACAGTTTTTCTTTAATAAATATCCAAAAAGACGGTTTCACAAAAGTCGCAAAAACGAGAGCGTATACCAACAGCGACTTTGTGATTTTTCTTTCTCCTCAAGAGAAATTTTATTTTCCGCAGAAAAAGTTTGAATATGTTTTTGCGCTTGCACAACAAGTTAAACAGATATCCTTTGCTAAAAATAAGAAAAGGTCGACCGGACATAGTCGTTCGATCCTATCTGAAAACGCCCAATACAAACAATTTCAGGCAATCAGAATTTTTTTTTTGCTTTTAAGTGTCTTTTATTTTCTACGCGTTGTTTGGCCCTCCACTGCGGCGGATCTATTGGCGCTCACAGGCGGCGCAGGTTCAGGTTCTGCCGCGCCCTACCTCCTATATCATGTTAACGCCAAGGTTGTAGGCTGATCTGCTTGCAAAGTCGCTCCGGTTGCTTCCTTTACGTCGCGTAGACGGAGACGCTATACGCCGGCTGTTGAAACAGGCACCGCGAAGCATGTTACAGTGTGGCCCACCTCGATCGCTCCGGCTCATGGGCATTTTTGGGTCGGTTGTGCTGAAATGCATTAGGAATTTTCCCTTCAAAATTACCGTCCACCTCTGTGCTGTCAATTTGTCTTTTCCTGACCACCCTGTAGCGTTTTTATACACATTTTAATAATAATAAACGTGCGAAGAATGGAATGTGCACGCCCCATTTATGGCAACCGCGTTAGCGTCAATTTGGCCATGGTTGTCGCTTTATAACTTTAAAGCCACACAAATATTGCATCATGTCTTTGCAGACTCTGTTAGTACATAATATAAACGTTAATTGCAGAGAGGTTCAGAGAATTAAAGATGGCCTTTTTTTTTAAATGATTTTCAAAATAATGCAATTTTAGTTAAATGCCCCTGTGTGAGCAATTTTTGTAAATTTATCCCGCTAACCAGGAGAATAATATTTCACGCAAAGATGAACTATATACAGGGCAACACACTGGCAAAGTGTGAAGACCTTAGCTTTTTTAGATACGGAGAAAAATATTCTTTAATCCAGAGCGTTATTGCGCAATGTGCCATGTTTGCGATTTTTTTTTTCTCAAAATAACTACCCTAATACTCGGTGATCAATACTTTTTGCCAATCCTTCCTATGCCTAATTTGTCAGTGAATATTTCAAGACCCGTAACCAGAACAGTTTTTTGGGGGAAGCCGCACGAAATGGCAACATCGCGCGATACGCAAAACGCGTACGTGACTGAGGGGGTGCTTACAAATTTTTTTTTTGCAAAGACAACATTTTTTTTTCCGAAAACAATGATTGGTTTTATTCTTCTGGGCATAAAGCCAGCAAAATATTTTTTTTTTCGCCGAAATTAAAAATGGTCACCGGACATGGTTGTTCGATCTTATCTGAAAACGCCCTGCTAATCTCACCGGTTGGTTAAAAAAGTCGATATTATTAACACTACTAAAGGAAAGGTGATGGCATCTGAATTCAGCGCAACCTCAACCTAGTCCCTCACCCTTTGAAAACACATAAATAAAAACGCGACGAAGATAGAGGCAATCTTCGGTACAAATATCGACTTCACGGCCGTGGCTAGTCGACCGCACAGGCAACGACAAAATAAGTGCGAAACAAGCGCCCGTTCGCAAGGGTGGTAATTGCAACCCTGGCGGGTCCTTTTTTTTTTTTCTAGCTCTACGCCACGGAGTGGGCTCGTGTTTCATCCGACCGTACGAATGGAACGGGGGAGGGGGCAGTGTAGTCGCGGTAGGCCCGTTTCCTCGCTGGAGCGAAAAAGAAAGATTCCCGCGGGCAATGGAGCGAGTCCAAAGAGGCCCCGTTTCCAGCCTAATCCACGCCGGGCCGGGCTTACGGGAGCCAGCGGTGGTGCGAACTGGGTCCGCCTGGCTCGGCACGTCTCCGTCAGCGCGTTACCCGGCCGCGTTCTATAACAACCCCGCAAACGGGACTTTCATACCAATGGCTTCCCTTGTTTTCAACGGATATCTTGATGCTGCGACATACCTGCATATTGTGATTCAGTAAACTTGTGCAAATGTTTACGAAAAGCTGGTGAGGGCTACGCGTGTCCAAATTACAGCGTATTAGTAACAGTCCTATTGTGCAAGTAAACAATATTTTTTTGCGATGGGACATACTGGCTAATTAAGATAGATTAATTAGAATAGTGACCCGACACTATTCGCCTTTTACCACATCCTTCTAAACATTTGCCTAAATGGATATTTTTTTTATCTATTGAGTACATTTATATGTTTTTATAATGAGCTGTGTGCAAATCGTTCAATAAAAAAAGTTGTAGAACGTGTTGAGAAAAAGTGCGCCGTGTCGCTCTCATCAAGATAGACATCTTGTGTCTAAAGTCTTTGAACCCTAAAAAAATCGCGCATGATTAAAAAAAAAGATCCCACTTGATTAAGGTAAATAACATCGCAGTTCGCAATTGTATTCACTTAGAAGTCGTCTTACTCTAAATCTCGTGCATTTTTTATAAATCTTTGTTCAAGATAAAATTAAATAGGCACACAAAGTCTAGCTTCTTGAAATCCACATGATGGGACATGTTTTTTAACACTGTCAAAAACTTTTGAATTGAGACGTTTCGTGCCAATGAATGTTTAAATAAATTAGGTACTTCATTTATGTTAGTTAGCCTGTTTGGCACATTGCAAAAAAATATCTTTGATTCACTCAGCAGGAGTGCGAACAATACTTCTCTTGTTCGGCTCGCGTACCGTGCACCAGCGCTCTGTAATTCATGGCCCAAGTAGCTGAAACACCCTGTAGTATTCATCGATATTGCTATTTCTGTACGCAGCATAATAAAATGTGAAGGAAATCCCCTAGTATCGCAAGTAATCTAGTTTTTATTTTATATAAATTTGGAGGATTATGTTGTATTTTTTTATGAATCGGTGTCTAGGTTTACCCGCGACTGCATTCTGCTTCGTTAAACCAGCGATATGAGGGGACTGACTTTCAATTCATCTGGGCAATACCATCCCGCCATCGTTGGACGCGGCGCCGCGGGCCATTACGTTATGGGCTGCTTGTTTTTTTTTATATTGAAATCTATATAAAAAAGGTTTACGGTATTTCAAGGTAAAGTAAATGGTTGTATGCGTCCAAAACAAATAGAGATAAACATAATCCACGTAAAACATTTCTTTATTATAGTATAATTTAGTTATCCCATAAGACGCGAAAGGGAGAGACGAAAACAAGACAGAAGAAGAGTGTCTATTGCTGTCCCAGAAATGGCCATGTGCCCTTCAGACCACAACTGATGATATTATGAATTCAATTATCTTTCATTGCAACGGTCACCAACGTTAGTTTTGCAGGACGCAGTTCACGCGTGGATCATGAGGATAAATATATCATCCGCACAAATCCCTGAGTTCGCGTGAATTTTATACGGATGGCGTGAATGTGAATGGTAGCTCTGGAAACCTTCAAATGCAAATTCGATCCGATATACTTTCTTTCACTTATGTATATATATACCAATGAGACCATCTTTCGAATCAGAGTATTCACTGAGTTTGAAAGTGTGAAGTGACCTTTCTTTTTATTAGAATCGGATATTTACTTTTTTTCTCTTGAACGGATTTCTTTCGTTAATTATGTGAATAAAAGGGTGCTGCCTTTGAGAAAAGGATTCCCAGCTCGCGAATTTTAGATGGGCAGTTTTTATCATCATTAGTTCCGATGGCCACTCGCAACATTTCGGAGATAAAAAGAGTTCTAAATGATTGTTTTGACTGACATATTCCTAAATATTAAAAAAGTATAAATTTTATATTTGATGATTGTGATAATCTTCTTTGGCTTTGAAATACATCATAGAATAATCTAAATTTAACGTAGCACGAAAACAAAATAGATGCTCACCTAGAGAAATCACTGCATATATATATATGGGTGTTTTCATATCAAATCGTGCAGGCAAAAAAGGTCGAATTTTTAATTTCGCTGAAAAAAATATATGTTATGGCGTCGTCTCTAAAAACGCAGTAGCCACAAATCGCATGTTCGTCGGAATTTTGGTTCTCGACTTACGAATTTTAAAAGGGGCCGCGGCGGAAAACAGTGTTTTTCACATCCGTCGCGGGTTCGATGTTTCGGTCGATCTCCCGCCGTGGATTTTTAGTCCACATTATACTAACTTTTTTCAAGCACTCTGTGAGTGCAGGTAAATGGCTCTAATACCATAAAATAATTTTAGGCGTTTTGCTTTTTTTCTGTAAAAATGTCAAAAACGCCCCCTCGGTTAATTGTTGACGAACTTTGACAATTAAATACTGGCGATCTACTTCGGTTACGTCGATACTTTTTATGTCTATAGGGAGCCCAAAACATGCTCTTTATAAATAATATAAAATCATTTAGTTGCATAAAGTTGCATTTGTGGTACGTTTACGTTAATGTTATGCGAAAACCAAAAAGTGCCAATTTTGAAATCGATTTTCTCAAAAAGCCCATTTTTATTTTTTTAATTTTTCGTTAAAATGTAGATATGATAGTTGTCTACTCGAAAATTAAGTCGAGAAAGTGTGTATTTTGTTTGTATGTTCTATATTTAAGCCTCAATATCAGAAAAAGACGTCTTCGTTTTGCATGACCTAAGTCAGACATAGCGACCCGTGCGTTTCTATGAATTGTGAAAAAGTTTTCTTGAATTTTTGTCTGCGTTTTGTAATCAATTATACACGCCTTTTGTGGTATTGAATAGTTATTTATGTTTTTTATAAGAGCGGGAAACCACGAGAAACATATCTAATCAAATCAGTGCGCCGAGTAGACCTTCAATATCGAAGAGGCACAGACGTTGTATTGTTTCGATTTATAAAACTTTCACTGTAAACTAGCATGACTACCTATTAGCTGTCATATTACTAAGACATAGAAAATCACCACATCATCGATATATGGTATACAATTCTTTCCCAAAGTAAACGCTAGGGTTTGTTCACCGCACATCGCACAGATCACCAGGGAATAGCCTTTCACTTCCGTAATACAAAAACGTGAAGACAGAGAAACGCTCCGAAACACAAAGAGAGATTGTCACGGAGGGGGGTAGGGAATAAAAATAAATAATTAAGAATAATATTACCCAACTCCGATCTAAACGAAAATAGCGTTAAAAAGATAAAAGATTTAGGTACGAGTGGTGCCAAGGCGATAGGTCCACGCCTGGTGGAGAGTCGGACAAAAAATGTCGACGACACGTAAAGGTAAAATAAAAAAAAAAACTTAATCAAGAGGGAAAACCTCAGCCGCACATGGCAAGAACAAAAACCAACTCCTCCGGGCATTCCCTAAACGGGACGCAACCAAATGCGTGCGAACACGCTCTCTACAGCACCGTCAGGCCGCTACGCCATGACGAAATAAACCCAACAACTAAACAATGCTAACAAACAGTTAGTAAGAAAACATTAAAAAAAACGTTCAGCAGAACCGCAACCGAGAAACAAAGTTCAGCGGAACAAAGAAACACACACGAAATAATAATAAACAAGTCTTAACTGACCGACGCTGAGTCCAGTCCCACGACACTGAAGCCTGGCAGGATGACGGCGTCCAGATGATGCTCGAATCTATTCTTCACTCTGTTCCGCACAGCCACGACGGCTGTGTGGAACGGTGGCCGTGCGGAACAAAGTGAAGAATAGATTCGAGCAGCGATGCGCGAGAAGGTAACCGAGACGTAACATGCCTCTAGCTTCACATCGGAAGGGAAGCTTTCGAGGTATAGTTACTGCAGTTACTCAAACTTTCTCTTTACCCTTCCCTTTTTCAAAAAAATACATCAGCCGGCGCTAACTTCTCATCTCGGAAGAAGACCACTCTTCACAAACGATTATAGTTGACAAGGAGGCTGACTTCAACCCAACTAGTCTCCGGGCAGAATAAACACAAACATAATTACCAACACGCTCGTTTTTAATGTCTGTCTCCGGGCTTTGCTGTTTCCAAAAGAGATAACCCTTCTGTGCTATTGGATCTCCGCGGAGAGAGATAGAGCACGGCCGTTTCAAGGGATAGGGCGCTCGAAATTTGGGCAAATACGCGGTATCGTTTCACGCGTGCACAGATGGCTGGTTTCAAAATTTCCCCACATCCCTAACGGAACCGGCCCATCTTCGTGCGTGGGTCTGCGGGATTTTTGTCCCGCGCCGCCGGTTTTAGCGCGCTCGAGGCGTTGTTTTGGCCGGCAGAACTGTTCTTGACCGTCGATATTGTAAGGTCGTGGTGTCCTCATCCTCCCAGGCAACACTTCCTTTGCTTTCGACTGACTGACTCCTCCAGGGTGGCCGTCACTGTTCGCCGCGTCAGCGAAACATTCGTACCACTTCACTCCTCGTGACACAGGGTGCGCTGCTCGCTTTACTGTCACGGGCCGTCCTATCTAACACAACGAGCGCGAAAGGTCGTGGTCATCTGCTGGTTCCAAAAGGGCGGGACGTTCATATAGGCCAATGAAGGCCCCGAATCAATACGACGTCTGGCGATTTTTACACATTAAAAATTTACGACGCCTGCTGGTCTGTTAAGAAGTGTTGCTTTCTCTTTTGAACTCCTCCAATATAGCTTGCCGCCCATAATGAAATTTAAATGATCAATAAATATAACAGGGTGGAAATACTGTATTTCATTTTCATGTGGGAACGTTGAAAAAAGGCAAAGACATATTTCCAAATTTGTAAAGTCCGCTTTGAGCCTTAAAAACACGTTTTAGTACGATATTGATGCTTAAATATAGAACATACAAACAAAATACACACTTTCTCGACTTGCTTTTCGAGTAGACAACTATCATACCTACATTGTAACGAAAAATAAAAAAAAAATAAAAAATGGTTTTTTTTAGAAAATCGATTTCAAATTTGGCACTTTTTGGTTTTCGCATAACATTAAAGGAGCTGTGCAACAATTTCAGGGCTTTGCTTAAATAATTGTGGAAGTTGATGCCTGACACTTCTGCAGTGAAATACAGAAAACAGATTTTGCCTGGATACCCTAGTTTTTATTTAAAAAAATGAAAAAGATCCAGGTTTTTGCCGCCTCTCAACTCGTACATCGTCTTCCGGGTCACGTGCGCAGTGACGTCACTGGAGTAGGCGCGGGGTTCCGGTAAATTCCTCTCTCTAACGCCATCAGAGAGCGGTGAGAACTCATCCGCTCACGACAACGTGACTGCGTCACCACATGCTTGCGACACGCGATCAACATGGCCACCGGCTACTGGAGAGGCGAGCTCAATGAGGTCGAGTCCAGATGCTGGAGTACAGCCAGTCACTGGGGCTCGTTCCGTACGCGGGGACGCCGGACCCCTGAGAGGTTCTTCGCGCGGTAAACGATGGAACAGGAGCATTTTAGCACGGACAAGAGGGCTTTGTGGAGTCCGGTTAGGACACAGGAGAACAGAGCACCCGGTCGGCATTGCCGAGCGGCGGCGTTCGAAGTCGAGATCGACACGGCGGAAAACCAAACAAGGCGCTCGTTCGGCTCCTCGTGCTAGCCGCTGACGCAGCTCGAGCTGGCGGTTTTGTTGACCTCGGGCAGATGGCGCCACTAAAACACTGTATGTATAATAAACATTTTTGTCAATGATACTACGTTTTTGAAGCATTTATGTTTTTGGGACGACAATATTTATGGAAAAATTACCGTTTATCGAGCAGGTATTTGTAGAACTTGCTATCTTTTTTACAACTACCCAAGTGACGTCACGCCGCGTGTTTTCCATGACGGCCGCTCGCGGCTGCAGGTCGGGGGATATTCTAATTTTTACCTGGCGATTACGCGGCGAAATCGCAACATTTCGATGAAAGGAGGTGTGTTTTCTGTCATTTGTGACAATTTGAACAATATCAAAAGCAGAAGATGCCAATTCTTTCAACGTTAAAATCGTTGCACAGCTCCTTTAACGTAAACGTACCGCAAATGGAATTTTATACAGCTTAATGATTTTATAATATCCATAAAGAATGTGTTTTGGGCTCTCCATAGACATAAAAAGTATCGACGTAACTCAAGTATATCGCCAGTATTTAATTGACACATGTCGTCAGCAATTGACCGAGGGGGCGTATTTGACATTTTTACAGAAAAAAAGAAAAACGCCTAAAATCATTTTATGGTATTAGAGCCATTTACCTGTGCTCACAGAGTGCTTGAAAAAAGTTATTATAATGTGGACTCAAAATCCACGGCGGGAGATCGAGCGAAACATCCAACCCACGACGGATGTGAAAAACACTGTTTTCCGCCGCGGCCTCTTTTAAAATTCGTAATTCGAGAACCAAAAATCCGACGAACTTGCGGTTTGTGGCTACTGCATTTTTAGAGGCGGCGCCATAACATATATTTTTTTCAGCGAAATTAAAAATTCGATATTTTTGCCTGCACGATTTGACATGAAACCACCCATATATATATATATATATATATATATATATATATATATATATATATATATATATATATATATATATATATGGGTGGTTTCATCTCAAATCGTGCAGGCAAAAAAGATCGAATTTTTAATTTCGCTGAAAAAAATATATGTTATGGCGCCGCCTCTAAAAATGCAGTAGCCACAAACCGCAAGTTCGTCGGATTTTCGGTTTGGGGTCTAATTTTAATTTTGAAGAAAAAAAATATATTTTTGGGCAAACCCTTTCTTGACAGGCAGTGCAAACCGCAAGTTCGGGCGATGTTTCGTTCTTGAGTTATGGATATTGTAAGCAACCGAGGCGCAAACTGGCCTTTCTGTCGCCTATCGGAGGTGTCAAATTTCACTCCTTTCAAATTTTGCCTTTGTTTTGCAGCGCAATGTAACTTTTTTCGGGCAAACTCAAAATACCGATTATTTATGGTCAATAATTTAATTGCGATTATTTATCTTCAATTCTGTTTTAAATATTGTCAAAGCCTGTGCCTTTGACAATATTTGTCAAAGTTTGACCAGCTATTCCGTGAGACGTATTTTAGATATCGCAACTAATTTAGGGTTTTCAGAAAGCTGACAGTATACTCTTTTTATTGATAACATATTTAACGTTGTGTGTAAAAGAGAAAGGGCAGTGTATTCTCGTAAATCAAAGTCAATTTAAAACATTTTGCAAATTGGGGGTCTATTTAATAAAAAAAACACCTTTTATTTGGCTGATCTTTTTCCCTAGCTTGCAATTGCAGTGCTTTATAAGGTAATATAAATAGAAATTGTAATATTATTTTTGTATGGCAGCTATATAAGCTTGAAATATTATTTTGTTTGACTGTTTTGTCAGAAAATCAACTTACTCGGCAAAAATGCACTATTTCAAAATTCGTGATTCTTATTTTTTTAAGAGATACCTGTGAACACACTTATTCTCTCATAAATAATTTTAACGCGATTATTTATATGAAATATGTTTTAGAAAATTGGCCAATATCACGTTTTTGTACGATATTTATCAATGTTTACCAGCTCTTCCATGTTACGTATATGAGGTGTCTCAACATATTTCGTATTTTCAGAACGTTTAGAGTATACTCCTTCTAATGATAACAAATTTGATGTTGTGTGTAAAAGAGAAAAGGCATTATTTTCTCGTAAAGCAAGGACAATTTGAAGAATTTTGCAAATTGGGTTCGATTTTCTAAAAAGCCTACCTGTTATTTTGCTAATTGTTTTTCTCTAGCTACCTATTGCAGTACTTTATAAAGTAAAATAAACAGAAAATGTAATATTTTGTTTGCATGGCGGCTATTAAAGCTCACATTTTGATTTTTGTTCACTTGTCGCCCAGTAGTACAAGTGACTCACAAAAATACACTAACTCATAATTAACTTATCTGAAATTTTTAGCAGCTACCTGTAAATTCCTTTACTAAAAAAAGATGCAAACCGCGAGTTATGCTAATAAAGCGTCCAGGTCATAATATCTTTAATATTTGTTCTTTAATTGTCAAACTGCCTCTCTGCAACAATATTTGACGAAGTTCAGCAAGCTGTGCCGTGTGACCTATTCAATATATTATTATGATCTTTACATCACCATAAAGCTCCAATTAGGCTATTTCGTTTAAGTATAATTTGAAAATTTTGCGTTAACGTATAGCACAAAACTTTTGCCTGAAAAACAATTATTTAGACAAAAATTGCAAGTTTGAAGTCAATTTTCTAAAAAAAAAAGAACACCTTTTATTTTTTAATTTTTTATTCACAGTTAGGTATTATAGTAGTCTATCAGGAAGTACCAACAGAAATAGTAATATATTGTTTGTATGGCCGGTATTAGGACTCGAATCTGGGGCTATGAGATTTTTGAACGGGACTTCGCGTAGACGCTCAGCTGAGCAGACTTTTGACCACTGTAATTGTTTCTATGTAATGTTAGTACTTACCTCAATATCTGAGAGTAAAAGTCATTGAAGCAACAATATTTATCCTAACAATATTTATTTACTTGGCACTGGGGTGATTTACAAGGTGTGTGAGCTTCGCCCTATGTATTGACGGAAGAGATACGTAACATCTAGACGCCCGGACAAACTTAAGTCAAGAGGGAAAAGTCTAAGTAACCCGGCATGAATCACCCAAAATAGGAATGAAACCTAAACACATGACTAACACATCTGAAGCCTTACACGCTACGAACTTCTCGTTATTTTACGAAAGAGTCCTTATGTGCACAAAGTAATCCGTACTTCCTGAGCGTTAGATACTAAATCATTCATATGCATATGCACTAAACATATCTGACATAAAAAAATATGACAATTACATATCAAGTTCGGTATTTTAAACTCAAAGCCAAAGCAAAAGGTTCCAGAGGAATTCTCTAGCGATGTGCACTCCCCCGAATCGGGAGGAAGTGAGCGCTTTGCCCGTACTTGTGGATGCGGACTTCTAAACTTATTTTAGGTGAACTACTCCAAATTTCATTAATGTTTATGGTTGGATATTGAGATAACTGCTAATGATAAACAAAGAAACCTTACATAGGCAAAACTTCTGCTCAGCAGAGCGCCTGTGCGAAGTCCCGTTCAAAACTCTCATAGCACGAGATTCAAGTCTTAATAGCGGCCATACAAACAATATGTTACAATTTCTGTTGGTAATCCTGACTGACTACTATATTACCTAACTTTAAATAAAAAATGAAAGAAATAAATTTTTTTTTTTTTTTAGAACATCGACTCCAATCTTGCTAGTTTTTCAAAATATTTGTTTTTCAGGCACATGTTGCGCATTATATATTTAGCGCAAAATATTCAATTTTTACCGAAAAAAAAACAGCTTAATTCAAGCTTTACGGTGATGTAAAGATCATAAAACTATGCTGATTAGGTCACACAGCACAGCTTGCTGAACGTCGTCAAATATCGTCGCAGAGAGGCGGTTTGACAATTGAAACAAAAAAAAAAAAAAAAAAAACATTAAGGATCTTAAGACCTAGACGCTTAATTAGCATATAAAAAGAATATGTGGAGAGTGTTCCCAAAACGTAATATGGATGTAGCGTAAAAAGTAGGAAAAAGGAATGGAGTAAACTATGGCACCCCCGATAAGCTGGAAGGACGTAAGTTTCCACCTTGGCCGCTTCAACGGTTCATAACTTGAGGAGAAAACATCGGACGAACTCACCGTTTGCGTCCTCTTTTGTTATAGGAATTGCCCGAGAACATGTATTTTCGACAAACACTAAAAAGTCGACCCAAAATTCGTGCCTGAGTTGAGATGAAATATATATATATATATATATATATATATATATATTGTGAGCCAGAGACAGGTCGGTAAGATGTCGTTTTTTTTAGCAGAGTCTGATATCGATGGAACGTTTCAAAAAAGGTGCCACCAGTCAGCTGACGATGCCGATCGGCCCACACACAGACAAAAGTGACGACGACGATGTCCGTGGGCAGTGCTACGCATAAGCGCGCTCACAATATATATAATATATAATATATATATATATATATATATAACTGGGAAGAAAAAAACCCTTGGTGGAAACAGCAACAACGGACGATTTATTCTTCGACGTTTCGACCGGAGTCCGGCCTTCGTCGTTATATACCCACGCCTTCGGCCTGCCGCCACCATGCCCCTTATATTTATATATATATATATATAAATATATATATATATATATATATAAACTGCATATAGCTGGTGCTCATAACACTGATTTGATCTTCTCATGTTAACACAGCAAGGTATGGTGTAAACAATACTTAGTATTTAATAGGATTGTGGTGATTGTTTTAATAATAGGAAAGAACACGATTGCTTGGTGATGAGTGAAATGTCGATAATTGTTAACTTTGCTAAGAGGAAGTGTATCAATATTTACCTACGAAAATTGACACATCTCTAAAAACAAGCCGTCGGCATCTTGAACTTCTCTCGAAAACTCGAGGATAAAAGCGTTTACAGTTTTTCTACTCTCACTGAGACCACAATTTATTGCTAAACATAATGGCGTTGATGAAATCCATTAATTAGTGGGACGCAGTCTTTTGTTCCTTTCCGTGAATGTTAATTTTTTTATCCGCGCCGATTTCACATACGTCAGTATTTCTATTCCCAATCGTGAATTCGTCTTTCGAGGATAGTTTTATTGCTCCGTACCCAATCAGATGACGATATGACCCAATAATAACGAGGAAGTACGAATCACGAAGAAAAGCATGAACACAGCAAGCCACACCGTGTCTTTCTTGACTTGCCAGTGAGAAGTCTCTGTGTCGTTTTCGATAAGTATGAATTCACAAAGTCGTTCACAGCGTGGAGAAACAAATTAACGCTTTATTTTCGGGAAAACGATTGTCTAGTGGGTTACCCGATTCACAAGAGGAACGCTTATTTAGCAGATTAACCCGTCAGGATGCGACGACGATGTAAACGGCTTACTAAAGCAATGTGGTGCATTAAAATTGTATGTCTCTGACGCGTAAAACATTTAATTACTATAGCGAAACCCTCTTTTTTATTTATTATATTAACATTTAGTATGACCCTAGGAATAAAGTAACACATTTACACACTAAAAAGGTGCATACTAAAAATACAAAGTAAACGAATATTTTAATATATTTACTTTGGCATGATGTTCGCAAAGATGATTTAGTACCACCTCTGTAAATCAATCAGTGGGTGGTACAGTTACCAGAAGTGCTGGAAGATGGTTCATCTCAGCTGCATGGTGCTCTTGGTATAAAAAAGTCAATGAATGCTGACGTTTCACAATAGGGTATACCGACTTTAAAATCCCAATCGTCTATTCTGGAAATGTACCATGAGCTAAGGAATATTAGACTTTTTAGACAAGCGTTGGAGCGATAGACTTTGCACAACATTCTCAAACAAAATATATAAAAAGATGTAAAGGAATATATACATTTTTTTTAAACACGGGATACTAGCGGTGGGATGATAGCTTTAATATACAGCGGTTATTTTAACCCGACATTTGAGCTGAAGGAGGACATTTTTTTTTTTTTTTACAGTGGAGAAGAGTAAAAAGTCTTCCTCCTTCTGCACAAAACTCGTTCTAAAATTGTCATGATAAGCTTCCACCAGCTCACTCACTCAGTCACTGTAATTATACTGTCTTTGATAACTGTTTTCTGGAAGATTCTTCCTCCCTTGTTTTAAGCTTTGTTTGAAGGGCGCACGGCGAATGACGAGACTTATAATTTGTTTCGGATCCTAAAAAAACATCTGGGTTGTAATACTCAGCATCACAATTAGACATGTTCAGTTTTAGAGTGGAGACTGCTTTTTTTGGGGGGGTCCAAACCTACGATGTCAGCCTGCCATGAACCGAGGTTCCTCCATAGAACGTAATGATTGGTATTTCCATTCTCTTTTCGGAAAGTGAACGTACTTCATAATTACATATTTCTAAGTGTGTTTTTATCTCGGTTTATTAGCGAAAAATTAAAAAAAGATCATTAAACATAGCGTGGTTGACAAAACACATTTTGACGGGAACAACCTGCCAGCCATATGAGGGATTGCAAAAACAGGCTAATGATCTGAATATTGAACTAAAATTTACCAAGTAACGTTTTTAACTATTACACATAAATTCACGGTTTCAACAAGAACTTGCATTTGGGCTAGTTGGTGAACGTTATGAAGCATGGTGTAAGGGGCAAAAAATAACCGACACAAGGAAGAAGACACACACCCAGGCGCCACTCACAACTATATTTGAAAAGCGCACATAAAAAAATGCATATCTTGTCACCCTCATCATGTCCATGCTCCCACGAATTGTGAGTGAAAATGACACTTGTCATCTAGAATGTAAGTCGGTATCGTTTCAAAGCTTTGAGAGGTTTGCAAGTGACAAACCTTTCCTCACAAAAAAAAACGAAAAAAAAACTGATTTTAAAAGCAAATAATCCATGAGGTACACGTTTTCATTTAAATTGAAGATATGTGTTTATTCAGTTGCACATTTTGAATTGTTTGAGGCTGTACGATCATGTAGAGATGACAGTGGCGTCATTCCTTCTCAGAATAAGGTAGGAGTAATAGTTCACAACTTTCTAACCCTACTAAAAGCGTACCTTGACAACACGTTTGTTTAAACAAGCTTTTTTGTTATAAGAAGAGGCTTCTGCATTGAGTCATGCGTGGCCACCATACTGTGTAACATTTTTTTAGCAACAAGCGATCGGACGCTTTAAAGGTTTCTTAGTGATTCTAACGTTTTTTTTAAGTTTTTAGCTACGTAGATTATTGTTTTTGATTTTAATGAATGTACGTCTTTGACACACCTTTAGGAGGTAAATTTTGCGTTGGTGGCTTTTGAAAACAATAGGAAAATATTAGCGTTCAACCCAGGAACTGCCAAAGCAGGGTAACCTACAGTTTTTAGATTTTAGTTTTAAGGTCCAAGAAGGTCACACATGTTGGATGTATTCCGCACGGTCTCAAAAGCAATTCCTGGCCTATGATTCCGCGCATTCTAAGGTAGTAAAAAATTAAAGCCCTTTACAACTCCCTGTAACGCCGAATTGGAGCGCAGCTCTTGAGGAGGAGGTGGGAGCGGTACTGGGGAGAGGGGGTCAAGTGACCTCGGGAGGGGTGGGGGGGGTGTCGCGTGACCTGGGGGGTCACGTGACCTCAAGGGGGGAGGCAATGACGTCATCAGTGACGATGACGATGCGGATGCCGATGACGTCATCAGTGACGTCACTGATGACGTCATCAGCGATGATGCCGATGACGATGCGGATGCCGATGACGTCATCAGTGACGTCACTGACGACGTCATCAGTGACGATGACGATGCCGATACCTCGGGGGGGGGGGGGGGGGTCACGTGACTTCGGGGGGTCACGTGACCCCCCTCCCCGAGGTCACCGAAGGTACCCGAGGTCCTCCCGAGGTCCTCCCGAAGAAACCCGAGGTCCTCCCGAGGTCCTCCCGAAGGAACCCGAGGTCCTCCCGATGTCCTCCCGAAAGAACCCGAGAACCTTCCGAGGTCCTTCCGAAGGAACCCGAAGAAACCCGAGGTCCACCCGAAGGAACACGAGGTCCTCGCGAAGGAACCCGAGGTCCTCCCGAGGTCCTCCCGAAGGACCTCGGGTTCCTTCGGGAGGACCTCGGGTTTCTTCGGGAAAATTTACCCATGATGCACCGCGCGGTTACGCCGACGGCGACGCCGGCGGCGACGGGGACGGCGACGGCGACGCCGCTCAAGCCGGAAACAGGCGCCTAAGAGCTGCGCTCTAAAAAGGAATCGCCACTCCATGCCTATAGTTTGCCCTCAAGAAGTCTTGTGCACACCGGAGGCAGAGAAGCTCTAAGAACCAGGTGACCAGACTATTGTCCGCGGTCTTCCCTAAAACGGTCGTAACAAATGTGGTTGAAGGCACCCTTCAAAAAGTAATTGGACGGGAATGACGCAAACGGCACTGAATAAAATAAGGCCTGAGGTCGTACCGTATGTGCACGAAATGTCGCATGACCTCAAGAATGTGGCGAACCGCATCGGGGTACCACTCGTTTTTTTCAGCTTTGAACAAACTCGGCCAACTCTGCTCTCGCACTACCGATGCCTGTGGTTTTTAGGCGAGGTTGCACCAGAAAGCATGTCAGGTCTTAGGTTGAATTCTTCACGGAAGTTATATACGAAATCAACCTTACGCGTGGAAAGTCCTTTGGAGAACAAACGGGGAGATGTGCTAATGACCGACAAGGGGAGCACGCAAAAATTGTAACGACGAATGATGGGGCATATTTGCCAAAACACTACAGGAAATGCAAGTGTAAGCCCCACCTTTCTGAGACAACGGTTCTGGGTAAGGTCCAGAAAGCGCGTGAGTTAATGGAAGCATACATTATCAGGGAAGGGGCGCACACTGCATAAGTGAAACATCTATTGCCCTATATATTATGGAGATAAGAGTTGTTGACAAGATATCTATTTCTTTCATTTCTGCACTTTTGAAATACAGTTTGAGCGGTGCATGTGTGTGAGTCTTCTTCCATGTGTCCGTTGTCTTTGCACTTACACCATACTTCATTGCAATTAGAAACCTACTGGGAATCCTCGAAAACCACTAAATAAAACACATTTTAGGAAGATATAAAGCGCTAAAGCATATTATGGAGTTTCGAAAAAACGCTGGACTCGGACGTGTTTCCAGGTTCCGGATTCTCATCGGAGCGCCTCTTTGCGACAGCGGTCCTGCCCCCTGGTGGCGGGACCGCTGCAACGCAACGCCGGTGCGCCACACCCTACGAGAGATCTGAGGCAGTAGCTGCGCGCCTTCGCCACGTGAGGGCAGGGCCGCTGGTGCGAGAATGAGCTCCAATAGAAAACTGAAACCTAGAAACACGTCCCAATATACCCTTTTTAAAAGTCCGCGCCATCGCCGGTCCGCGATTGTTTGATCTCGCAATCTGGGCATGTGTTGGAGACGATAGCTACGTCATCGTTAGGCGTGAAATCTGCTTAGCTCGTGTGGAAAACAAGTGTTGTGTCAACGCTCCGCGAGGTCTCGAAATCAAACAAGCGCTTTGTGCCTAATCAATGGCAACCGCCAATGTTGCTCGATAGGCTTTTAAAAAGGGTGAATTGAGCGTTTTTTCGGAACGAAGTAAATTGCACAACATGCCTTATATCTTTCTAAAATGAGTGCATGTAAGATTTTCGATGCTTCTAAGCAAGTTTCGAATTTAATCTGTATGTTTGTCTACGCAAATTAAAAAGTTAAATAGTAAATTTATTTAATAATTTAGCAAATTAGATCGCGAACAAACTGACATGTCTCGCAGCTTGTTTCCGTGAAGAAGTTTTTTCAATCACCCTAAATTTTGTGAGTTTTGAAAGTTTTTTTGCAGAAATACTTGGTTGTTACAAAGCTGCTTGAAGAATACGACAGGTATAGTAGTACTTAAACAAATAAAACAGATCCAATCTTGTGACATGTATGATACATTATATTTGTATATTATATTGTCACCAATGAACAGGCGATGAAACAGAATAACTGGGGAAACTGCAATGTTTAATGGGCCGAACGTGTGCCCAAAAATAAAAAAAAGGAAACAGAAGATAGCCGCAGAGCGTCGCGGGCGTCGAAGTCAGCGTAACAGCAGAGTCGAACGCTCTGGCGAGACTGACTCGACATGGTCGCGGGCGGCCTCTTATCTAGAGTGAGTCACTTTGTCGAAGATTCGGCGAAGGAAGCTCGAGCGTCGTGCGCTCAGGGCGAGAATGAACGCGCACTTTCTAGAACAACAAAGGCAGAAATAAATTATAGAAGTTGTGTCCGGATCAAGAATAAACGAGAACCTTCTTGAAGTCTGGGACCCTGCACGCGGCAATATTTATAAGTGCGACAATTTTATGTTCCTCCATAAGAAAGTTGCAGAAACGACTCTCACGTTCATGTTATGTCTTGATGTCTGGGTGTGCTCTCTAACGCGAATAACCGGAAGTGAGTCCGGTGACGCCCCGCAAGACTCTTACGTCTCGTGAACTAAAGCTGCAATTGCTAATAATATTTTATATACAGTTAACCTTTATATAAACTTGTTTCGAAGGCCTAATTCATATATGCGTGAGCTGATGCTTCATGTCTAATTGTGCCAAGTCATATTTTGTGTTAGTATTTGTCATGTTTCTTTTGCATTTGCTATATTAGTTGTACTCTTGTGTTTGATTCCATTAGATATGTGCGCCATAAAAAAGCATAAATCATTATCGGTGGCATTGGCAATATAAAAATAAAACCTGATCGTTATCAGGTTTTATACCAAGCCTACTTTGACACTTCTGGTCAACATGAATAATCAATAACCAAAGGTGCATTTATTATTCATAATGTTTATATTGTGATGCGGGAATAATGAATTAAAGAAACGAATCCATCGTCAGTCAAAGGTTTTTTTATAATCGTAAAATTCTGATTAAATACCGCTTGCATTATTCCAACTAGTATTTGACAACCTATAAAACATGATGGTTTATTTTATATCGGAATCTAAGAAAATTTAAAAAAAAAAAATGAATGCATTGTTTGTCATTCTGCCAAACATGTTTAAATGCGGTGGCTGTATTGGGTAGGTGGTGCTCTTAGTTCATGCGGTGCCTGGGGCAGGTTTTTTTATGAAAACAGATTACGTCGCACAGTTGTCTTTTTGTGACGCTGCGTGCTTTCTTGCCCTTTCCACTCCTGCTCGTTCCCTGCGCTCTTTCAACGACACCCGCTCCGGGCGCATCATTATATCACCTGCTTCTGCGCCTCCCGTTCCTGCGTGTTGGGTCCACAGCTAGTCAGCAGCACACTCCGCATCCACGCCGGTGTCCCCTTCTATCCCTGACACTGGTTGCCGTTTATTTAAGATCGTTTAGCGGTCACGGACCGACCGATCTACACATTTCGTGCTTTCACGGCTTCTGAGGTTGGTTGGCCCTATCTAGCTACCGCTTTAAAAGTCGTAACCCCTTTATCGATGCCATCGTCGCAGCCTATATATTTTGCTTGTCTTACATAAGATATGGTACAACCGTCACAATGGTTTGAATTGTTATTTTTGTAATAATTCTTATTAATTAGCTTTAGTGGGCATAGTGGAAGTGCAGTTTTGAAGGCAGTCTTTGTTAGCTAGACCAGTTCATAAAATTTATGAGAAGCGAAACGTTTGTGATATATTCGTGTACTTGTCGCAGATATCATTCGTGATATATTGGAGGCAGTCATTATTAGCTAAATCAATCGACACAATTTCAGAGAAGCGAAAAGCTTTGTTACATTTTCGTGTTGTCGCAGATACCGAAACAGGATGCAAAGGGCGCAATGCCTCTGCCAGAAATATCGCGCAAAAAAATTTACGCGCAGCATGTCGTTATCTCGACAGTGTACATTCGGTTCTCCTACCAAGCACACGCTGCCGAGATTGCGACCAGAGACCGTCCCGTGTACGTTTCTCTTTTCGACAAAGATGTGAATTCCATTGCGGATTCAGGCAACAGAAATCAAAGAATCATTCAATGATTATCTGGATGCTTGTTTCCATTCCGCTAATTGTAATTTAAGCTGGTTTGGCCACGTATATAATGCTCGTTTAAAGCTAATTTATAATATTGGTTATGCAAGCAAAAAAAAAGTAATTTAAACATATCTATGACGTAAAATGAAACAGTTTAGCGATTGGTGCAAAGCGGTTGGCCGATTGGACGCGAGTTTGGTTGATAGCCCGTCGGCCCGGACGGCCATTAGGCCTCGCTGCAACCATCGTAGCTTTGGAATCGGGTTGCCATCATCGATGAATTTACCGGGCTTATCGGATTTTGAGCGCCGAATTCTTGAAAAGGAGTGCGGAGCTGGGCGTCGCACCGTACGAGGACACACCACGCAAGCGCCGCGACGGGTCTCTGCCCCAGTCCGCTTCGACAGCCGCGGAAGGCTCGTCGGGCTCGTCTCCCGCAACTCCGCCACCGGAGCAGAGCCAGGCAGAGCCACCTCGGCGAGTAGGAGGTACTCCGCCGCTGGGAGGCGCGCATGAGCGACGAGGCGTTGTTTTCGCCCTTTTTGAACTTTAATTTGCAACTTTATTAGCTCTATAAAAACAACTTTTTAGAGAAATAATGACGGTTAACGTGTGATATACTTTATTCCGCTTCAAAATTTCTGGACAGTATTTAACTGCTCGGTATGGTTACTGTCTACTTTAAGGACCGCTGAGCCCATTAAATATGCGGTAAAAGCACTAGTCACCTAATGATACCCACCTCCTTTCAGACAGGTACGAAACGCGTTAATTCTAACGAGCTAATTCTACCTAGTTTTACTCGGTAGCGAGTAACGTATTTAGTTAATATTCTAGAAAAGCAACGAGTATAGTACTTGTTCCTTTTAAGGCCAAGTAACGAGTAACGGTATTTCGTTAGTTTTACGGAGAAACGTGTGCAAGAACGTCTGAACAACCTAGTTTGCATGTTAGTAGTAATAACAATCTTTATTTTTCTGGTGTCCTAAAACGGCAGACGGCCTTCTGTTAGATGCACCAACTCGTACAAATGGAGTTTTAACACGATCGTACTCCTCATAATAAGTATAAATATAGAAAAATATATACGCACTTATATTGACGCGCTATGAGGTGACCAAACGTACGTCCAACTGAGATAGATATGTCGAAATGGGTGCAGTGATGTCAATCAGAGATGGTACAATGACTGTATGACATTATGACTGTAAAAGAGAAAGAGATGACGCACTGCATGGCGAAAAAATATCAAAACAAGTAAACTGCCTGGTAGGGCCGAAAGTGAGATGAAAATTTATTTTCGCAATAAGCCACGAATAATCAACAGAACCATTAATGATCCCATGGAGGAATACCAAACCAACGGCCCTTCTCTTGTGGGATAAAAGCTGCCACGAAAATCTAGTTAGTAATCACTTATAGTAATAATACACGCACCGTCCAATCAATCTACCATTCACAATTCAAGCAAATATTTTTGCACATGTCCAACAACCAAAGCCCGAGTTAAAGACACTGACTCCCATCACACATAAGCAAATTTTAGCTTTGGTAACGTTAAGGAATTAAATAAGTATATGAAACTGTCGGACCTTTGAAAATGCTCGGTCAAACGTGATATAACTCCTAAAACTTTCATTGCGGAGCCAGCAACAAAAAAGAGACGTGACATTTAAAAGTTTATGGGAATTTAAATTACACACAAAGATCCTTTACTAGTAAGCTCGTTCATTCGATATTCCCTCGAGATGATTAGAGTTATAAATGATCGCACGATGTCTGCACAAAGACATCACTTTGGTATTAGTAGTAAGAAGCCGGGGATTTTGTCTACACCACTGTGCAAAAGTAGACACATAGTTGTATCAAATGACAACTTAAAAGGGAATGAGCACTCTTGAACATTTTGATGTCGGCAGCTAATAAAAACAAATCAGCATTTATACACATTACGTTATACCACTTATAAAAATATGAAAACAACATACCCAGAATTGATTTCTGCTGTATACATGATAATGAGAAAAAAAAAAAAAAAAAACTCTTGAGAATAACTTTTAGCGACCCGAAGACTATTTGATTGAAAAGACACAAAACACTTGATCCTTTTACATAATTCAGGTCAGACATCATAAATGTATAATCTTCGCAAAAGCAACGCGTGACTGACTTTGTCAGAGTTTTTTGGCAAATAAAAATATATTGCATCTACTTGTTCTTTATTAAAAACAAACTGCGCACAGTGATCTAAAAAGGTACATAGATTTGTTTCAACAAACCTACCATTTATAAAACATTAATTTTTCACGGAAATCAAAAATCATACTGCTACGCACAACCATCTTAAATACATTGGAAAAGCTAGAAAGCAAGATGACTGGACGGTAGTTAGGCACAATAGAAGCGTTACCACTTTTTTTAATTTAGAAACCACACTTTTTTCATTTCTTTAGAGCGACGGTGAGAAGACTGAACCGAGGGACAGATTAAAAGTAAATTTCAAAACAGTACTGAGCAGCCCACTGCAACCTTTGATAATAAAGCCTGGTACAGAATCGGCAGCAGATCAACACTAGGGTTTTACGTTTCTTATCACCTCCGCAATATCAGGAGAGTCCACACTTATAGAGCTAAAAAAAGGATTACAAATCAGGTCCTTGTCCACCAGCTGAACAGATTGCTTGTTATCAGAGAAATACTTACTAAAATAGTCCGCGATAGCTTCTTAAACTTCACGAGGTGGTAAAACAAAACTCATGGCGCTATCTGAACAGTCACGTAAGCAGATGACTGGACTATCGTCAGGTCACGCGTATGTTGCTTCGCGAACTTCCGGAAAATCTTCGAGCGGCGAAACAAGCTTTTTGTTACGCAATCAAGGTGTTTGTGTTTGGCCCTCCTTGTAAATCACCTTCTCGGGTTATACAAGATCAAGATGTATGCGTGTATCGCGCTTGAACGGGCGCGATAGAAACTGAATTTCGATCTTTCTTGATTAATTTAAGTTTTTAAATATCAGGAAATATATTCAGAATATTTGAACGACTTTGGTGAAAGTTTCGGCAGCAAATTGTCGAATTCATCTTTTACAGTTGTCGTTAGAGTATCATGTGCGCGTTCGACATCATACTAATTCAGAAAATTAGACCAGTCTAAAATTTCAATATATGTATATTGACGATTGAAGGTGGATATAATTCTTCAACTTGTACCAAAGGATCGGAAGCCAGGTTTAAGTGTAGAATGGGGACATTTGAAAGAACAAGATTTAAGATATTGCCTACGCTGTTTGGTATTCAATATAATTGTTCGAAAAACCTCAAATTATTGAGAGACAAAAATAAATAACAGGCCATTCTAGACGTTAACGTATTGCTATTGTTCAAAACATGTCATGACCACTCACACCCGAAAGATTAAAATGGCCGTATATCTGAACACGAACATTGTCGAAATCGGGTTTCGGCTGTCAATATTCATGTTGATAATATCGAATATCGCTATCAATACTCACATTTATAAATTAACTCTAATCTGAGTATGCCTCGATTGTGAGAAATACAAATAGGTAACACAAAAAAACAACTAAACAGTATGACCGTGCAGTAACGTTTATCACTGAACACGTCAGTCCAACTCTACAGCTGGGAATATCCTTCACGCGGAGAATTCAGTAAGCCAGTTGGTTGAACCTCCAAGAATCGTGTACAGACCGAACGTGAGCCCGGTAATTGCAAACACGTGAAGCCACAAAACTACATAGTCAACTTGGAACTTTAGAAGCAGAGAGAACAGAAAAAAAAGATTGAATCCCAGATTCCCCAGCTCTTCCTGAAGCACAACACTGCCGTTCCTTCGAGCGTGACAGTAGAACGACTCTTCAACGTCGCCGAAGATGTATTCTCAATGAAGTCGGGAAAGATAACTGATGAAGACTGAAGAGGAAAAAAAAAATAAACCATCAAACAAAATCAGTTAGATTTTTGGTCGTAACCGGTAAAGTACCTTTCTACTTTTGAGGTACAAAAATACGTTTCTTTTTGGAATATGTAACGAGTAACCTATTTAATTACTTTTATGAACGAGTACCAAATAACTGTATTTAGTTACTGCTTTTTGGGGTAAAGTGTATACATGTCTGCCTCTTTCTAGAAAGACGTTCGGCTAAAAAGACAAATCCTTGCATATGCTTCATTTCTATACTACTGACAACAAAATATCGCGCTGCGCCAATAACGTGCATTATTTGCTTACGAAAACTTAAAATAAAACTATTCTATGCAGGTTTCCTCTTAAGGTGTCGACAAAAGCGTTCATTTATTATAAACTTTCTAAGCACGAGCTCACGATTGGTTTGGATTTTTAGGTTGTGCATATGGGACCAACATCGACGTGAATTCAGTGAAATATATTTCTGACTAAGCTTCGTTTTACCTTGAAATAAACCGCAGCGGTCGGTCGGAAAACATTCGAGCCGACACAGCGCTGTGAACATTGCGTGATCACCCGACCCAAGCAATGTTGTGAAGCTTCCGATGGTGACGTGAACGTCGCATGTCATTGGATTCGCTTGGATGGCTCGAAGCATCCTCTACGGTTCTTCGTAAGGTGGAAAAGAGTAACGTTGTTCACACCCCTGCTTTACGGATACCTGGAAGATTTTTCTGACAAAGCTTATTTTAAAACTCCGCGAATCAGCACTGGCCGCTGGGCGCGGGAAAGGATTAGGTCGCGAGCTAAGTTCGACGATTCTTGAAAGCAGTTCGCTTTGAAGTTCTTTTACGTCCCCGAAAGGGTGTTTAAAAATGTGTACAAGTTAAGTTTTTTTGTCGGTGTTTTTAACCGCAAAAATAAGCTACGCATCGACGAACGCTCAATCTCCGCTGTAATGTAGCGCTATCGCTCCTAACATGATGGCCAACTTCCAAAACTCACCGTTATCTCATTGAAAATTTAATACTGATTTCGTAACATTTCTTTGTGTGAAAATGGCGGCCGACGGTACTCTATAATACGTGAAGCTGAAGGGCGTCAGTTACCGAAAACGAACGAAACGGCGGCCCCTTCTTTCTAATAAAAGTTTGAGAAAATCTCCTGTAACTTTTTAATCAGAAAACAGTTAGTTTTGAAAGATTGCATCTGGTTCGGTCTACATTTTGGCCGATAATAGGAAGTTTTCGTATACCGCGTTTCCCCCTCCGCTAAGCCCTCCGCAACGAAGAAGTTGCTACTGCGCCTGCGCGCCAATGGCCTTGACTATAGAGTTCCGGATAGCGTAGCGGGTTGCGGAGGGTGTTGCGGGACGGGGAAAACGATCTACGAAAACTCCCTATTGAGCGTTCGAAGATGCGTTTTGTTATATTCGTGGCAAACAACAACAACACGAAACACTATAACGTTTTTCTTAGGAAAGGGGCGGGGGGGGGGGGGGGGAAGCACACGTTGTATAACGTTTCAGACGGAAACAGACCGACCGCCCTTAAACGGCTATCCCGTGAGCTTCTCTAGTAAATAATAATAGCTTTAAGACACTTGGGTAGTTGTCTGATATGTTGACGCGTCTCACTTCATGATTCATTCTTTGGTGTTCTTTTTAGATAATATAGCGAGAGCCCATTAGCTGCCGAGCAAGAATATGAAGCTCGGTACTCGCTACGCCCAGTGTTTCTTACCTTGTCGGTTACTATAGCTGCTCTCCCACACCTCAGGCGTAACAGTTAGCTCACGCATAAAAAGGTACCTCCCCGCCTACTGGAAAGTGAATTTTTCACGCGCCCCCGGGGCGCGAAAACCCACACAAACACATCGAGACGCTATCAGAATCTCCCCACTCCCCCCACTCCCAGAAGGATTCTTTAATAAGGAAAAATGGCGTCTGCGAGCAGCCGATATCGTCCATACGTTTCACTTACACCCGGCCGTGCTCGGCTAATAACGGTATTAGGTGAAAGCGAGTAAAAAAATAAAACAAACAAAGAAATGACGTAACGATTTTTGCAAGACTGATAGTTGAGATGGAATCGCTGGCCCGTGCAGTATGGTACACGCACAAGAGCCGAGATAGGATTCATTTTTTGTTATTTACTTCCATTTCTTTCGAGCTACGATCGAAGCTGATTCTCGGAGCCCTTGTACGTGAGTAATCTAATGATTCAATAGCTTTGCCCTGTTGAGTCTCGGCGGGTCCGCTGTAAGCCTATTTTGGTACTTGCGTCCAGGGAAGCGGAAATTCGCCCAGTCTGCGGAACATGTTTGAACCTAAAAGAGCCAAAGCTTATAATTAGCGACATACGTCAGCGCAACCTTATTAAAAATAGCGATTGTTATTGTTTTCCCTTTTTTCTTTTTTTACTATGGTGGCCGATCTTTATAGAATTAATAAAAAGGAAAATAATTGACTGTTAGATTTTGCTGTCGGAAACAAAACACACAAAAAACTTGGTTTATAGTTTAAAATAGTGTAAGCGATCTGATGGGTGAACTTCCTCACGATTCCCTTTGTAGAACCAGTCGCTGTAATCTACGATCTAGAGGAATGACATTGCTGAAAATATGTTTGAGATCTAAAGAAACAGCCTGCGATGTTACACTGTAGCGTTTGACCTGCCAAAGCACAAACTGATATTTCTTTAAACCTAAACATATTTCGGCGTTCTTAATTGCCAAATTCCCTCAGTAGGTTGCAGATATTGACTCCAGCAGTTTACGGAAGTACTTCTAAGTGCATAGTACTTAATGTACTCCTTCAATCAGGTTTAGAATACTTTCACTTTACTTGAAGTAGATTATCTGAGCATGTACTTGGACTTTACTTAAAGCAAGTTTTTCTTGTACTTTCCGAAATTAGTACAGCTCCAGACTTCAAAGTACATTGTGTCAACTCTGAAGAAATATGGGAAGGCATATTCTACTATCGTCAAAGACACGAGCAGACAACGCATTACTCCGTTGGTACTGGGGGCGGCTTTCCCGCAGTTTTTTCGAATCCTCGCTACTTTTCGTTCGGTCAGCGAAAGCGAGGAGATTGAAAATTATTAGAAGAGGTCACTCCTCCACAAGATTATTGCTTGCGAAAGCTACGGGATTAACGTCATGACCTCTCTCCTAATACGTTTAGCACCCTGAGGTGCAAGCAGAGCCAAATTGCGAACTCGTAGGATCTTTTAAATTTTGCACCAATTCCCGAATATAAATTTTTAGTGACCCCTAGACTCTATCCAATATTCGCAGCAATTTCCGAAAATAATAGATGCATCTTGGATTACCCCTGGTGTAGTGCTTACCAGTTCAAAAGTCTGTAAAAGATTCTGTTAAAAAGTACTTGTACCTTAAAAGGTAGATATTGCATTTCTAGTACTTTAAGAATATTACGCCTGGTGTATATACTTCTTTATCCTAAGACCTCAAAGATTCGATGGGCGGTCTGAGTTCCAAAAGAATTAGATGTTGTCAGATGATGGCTTGAAAAGAAATAAAAGAAATCGACTCTCAGCTTTTAAGATAATACAGTAAATATAATAAAATGTCCCTGAAACAAAAAAAAAATCTTGATTTTTTTTTGTCACCAGCGAAATAAAAAACACGTCGCCGCACGCTCAGCCTTTTTCTAAATGTAGCGCTAGCCGCTCGAACCAGATGAATATTTTCAGAAGTTTAGCGTTATCTTATTAAAAAAGTGCGAGCGATACTAACACATTTTTAATTCTAAAATGTCGCTCGTTTTTGGAAGCTGAGTCAATTTACGTAATTGTAGGCTTCGTGGGCCTGTATTTTTAATTGAAAATTTTTAAAAACCACTTATATCATTTGAATAAGATAACGTTTTTTCATTCGGTTCGAACCGCTGCCGCTACTTTTGAGCAAATACTGAGCATTTGCCATAACCTATAATTTATCGATAAAAAAACAGCAACAAAAACAACCAAGTACTGTTTATTAAGATGAACCCTGGATGTGGCGTAAAAAACTAATGCACGAATAGGAGAGGAGTCATGTCAAGCAGAGCTTCCCATTCCAAACTTCAATGCCCTATGGATGACGAGCCGTTTGTTGAACGGCGGCGTATGAGACGAGGGTGAACTATATGGGCGCCCGTTCGCTCATGTTGGTACGTGTGCTTCAATCAATTTATCTGGCTCAAAACGTAACTCAGCGAGGACAAGGGCAGATCGCAGGCGACGGAAGTGTTTACGTTTGCAATGATCCACCCCGGTCTTTTTGTGCAACGAAGTTGCCGAGCGGATCATGGGAATTCCTAGGGGAACGCACTGAGTTTTCTCGAAAAAACTATACGAGAACGGAAACATCGTCCACGACGGTTCCCGCCTCCGTCCCTCGCTCCTTCTGTTCTTCTTTCATCCTAAAGAAGCCAAGCGGCAGTCTGGATTTGTGAATAGGATCCCGAGTCGGACACGAACATTTTTATAGATTTTCCCGCCATGAGAAATGGGCGTTCGTTCGGAGAATCATAGCAGTTATCGCCGAACAACCCCAACATCTTCTGTTAAGGCAGCATGAAACGAAGAGTAGATATTTTCACTCGAATATATAGCATTTTACTTACGGTAATAAACATACCCATTTGTTCGTGACTGATTAGTCTGGGCTCTAATCGCTGCATCTGATAAATAATATTTATGAAATGAAGGGGCTTAACTAAACACCCTAATCACTATACGAAACCTTTTCGCCATGCAGGTGTACCCAATGTGTAAAAACAAAAATTGAGTTGTTTAAATAATCGTATTACAGATCCTGCAACCTATATTCATCTTGTTGCTCGCATCTCGCCAATTAAACTCCGGTACTAATGGTGTTTCTGTTTTCCAGTAAGCAAACTTCAAAATTAGTTTCTGCTTCGAACAAGCAACCATACAAACGCACGTACGGGCTTTGAGAACAAGTTGGGCGTGTAACGTGCCATTTCTTAAACGTCAACACTTTAAGTTTGAAGTGTTCGTCCTTGTGTAGCACCATTAGCAACACACGCAATACATGCTTCTTTCAAACAAAGTAGAAGGACAATCGCTACACACGGTCGAGGTTGCAAAATTTAAAACTCGGGCTAAAGAAAAACACTTTTTATGATTTGAGTTTTGGTCCCTTTCTAGAGTCATTCATTTTCTTAAAGTGCTGAGTGGTTTCATCGTCCTCATTAAGACCTGTAGAAGGATCTCAAAACAGTTAAGGAATATAAAAAAATAGAAACACGAAATCACTTACACATTTTTATGCCCGCGTCAGCGAAACGGTACTTAAGTGGAGCGTGCTCCCGCACGAAAGAACGAGCTCAGTACAAAAGGACTAAATGACTGACCACTAGAACAAAAAGAAGCGAAATTATCGTTGCTCAAAGGAAGCTGGCGTCAAAAAAAAAAGCGCTTCGTGAAAATACGAAAAAAAAAAAAAGATAAGACGCGACCGCGTCTTTGCGCGAACACCCCCACAACGAAAAGACAACTTGCTGTACGGCATAGTGGGAAAATAAAATAACGAAAGGCAACGTATGACAAAAGACGACATATGGCGCGATATACGTACAAGTGGTAAGAAATAAGAAACAAAAACAAACAACAAAAAAACAGTGCGCTGCTAAGATCCAACGCTACCAGCCGACGACACCATGTAAAATCAGAACACAAGCTTGACGACAAGAATGTGCCAATATAATGGAAAATAAGAACAAATAAAACATTCAGGAATCAGAACAAAATCCAAAGTGTATGACAGGAACACGCGGGATACCCCCCGCGCGGACTCATACAACAGCAGCGAAGCGCTATATCCACCGCCAAAGCCGGTCACTTTGAAACAAACGCGATGGTTGGTGCAGACAAAAAGAGGGGGGGGGGGGGGGGAAGTCACAACTGACGACCAAAAGAGACAATCGGCAAAACACATACGTCCAAACAAATGACCCCATAGCCCCGGCCGACAAAAAGGCCATTCGACCGCTCTCTTCCATATGTGTTTTTTTTTATATTTATTTTGTTTTTGCTTTTATGTAACTCGCCTACTCCGGGTGGCTCACCCCCTCTTCCCTCCTTCACCTCTCCCTTCCCGTGGTCCTAAAGCTGATATTCCTTTTTTGCTTGTTTCTCCCAAAGTCCCCCAGAAATCGCCTGGTTATTGTTTTCCCCGGTCCTAGACTCCAATGAAGGGTAAACAGACAGCAAGGACGCATCAAAAACAAAGCAAAAAGAAGACGACGACCGACAATTCGGTGGCTGAGAAGGAAATAGGAAACAAAGATGACTGTAAGGATTGTAAACTAAACAAGGAGCAGCCGAGGCAGGAAATGTAAAAGAAATCAACATAGGGTAAGAAAAATCCCGGTACAAAAGAGCCAAAAAAAAAATAGGGAGGGGGAAAGCTGAAAATGAAATATCGCCATTTCGGTATAGCTTTGCGCCATGGGTTTGTTAGTTTGCTTGTCAGTCTGTTTTGCAGTAGGGAAGAAAAAGAATGGAAATGGGGAGGGGGGGGGGGTGGAGCACAATCCCGCCTTCTTGATGGAGGAAAACATTCGGGACTCGGTGTACGCACAGACGCACATTTGGGGAGGTCGAACAGGGCATCCGTGTAACCGAAAGCTCAGAAGGCACGACCAGTCTGCAGCCAGCCTCTCAGAGCGGGAGAGAGGATGAGGGATGTTGAACACATTTCGGGAAGCCGAGCATCGCGGTAGGCTCGGGGAGGGAGAAAGGGACGTGGCGTAGCAGAGGTCCGAGGACGGACTGCTCCATTTATCTTTGGGACAGGGCGCGGTGCAGAGAAATGAACATACAGACGCGGGTAGCGGACGAACGAACAATTCTTGCGCGCAGGACCCTGGGTGTCCACCGACCCTCCCGAGGGGGCTGAGCTGCCAGCGAAGAGCAACCTAGTTTGTAGCCCGAGTTGTAGGTGCTTGCACAGTGTCGCGGCGATGTTCCAACACGGTATTCTGGACCCTGTCGCCTGTTTTAGTTTTTGTCGGACGATTCGGAAAGCTATGTCTTTGAGACACCTCGGGGTTGACGCGCCGTTGTTTATTGTGCTCTATTGCTGCTGCTGAACTCCTAGAAATACAACAGTCTTTCCACTTCTTTTTTCTTGAGGGAGGGAGTGTATGTGTTTTTAGTTTTTCTTGTAATGGTGACTAGATGGTTTTAGGGATATATTCTGAACCGGCGAAGGGAGGAGTCGGTAAAAGCGGCATTGCCGGAAGTTGCTGGGAACCATTGGCGACATGTTATTCGCTCGTAGTAGGCTCCGGATGTCGTAGTACCATTGTTTTTTTTCCTGGTCCATCATTCGCCCTATGATTTAATGTCAAAGGATTTCGTTTAGAAGTCGCCTCTATAGATTTTTATGGCCAGCGCGCCGAAAGAGCCTTGATAAGCCAGGCTATCGGTGTCGTGATCGCGATATATGCATCAATGGGAGCACGTTCTTTCATTCTCATCTACTAATCGAACGTGAGATGTAATCCCCATGACACGTTTACACTGTTAAGCTCCAAACTTATGAAAAAAGGCTCATATAGATCGCACCGTGGTAGAAGACGCATTGAGAAAGTTTACACACAAAACGTGACTTACACAGATGGAAATACAAAACAAATTTAGTTCTTCGATGCCAAGTTACTAAATATTTGCTTAGTTCGACCGCTTGCTTAACTTTGCCTCTTCTTCAGTTTTTGAGGTGCTCGGGAAGGAATGCGAAAGCACATCTTATTCGGCAATTAATTTCTACATGCAGCGATATTATTTGCAAACACGTTTGGTAGGTCTGGAGAATAATATCTCAAAATTATATTTGCTCTGATGGGTCATCTGTAATATAATATTTCAAAAATAAGCATGTTTTCTTCTTTTATATATTTATTATTGAGATCGCAGCACGTCTCGTAAGCTCGCAGTTTTTCAGAGAAAGGAGAACACAGCTGAATTCATATTAGGTTTCCGCCCTCCTGCTTTAGATATATCTAAATTTATGTGCAATCGTAATTTTCCACGGATTTCGATTCAAATATCCCGTGGATGTTCTCTTTTGTTTTATTTGTTCTTTGAGATTTTTCCGCACGGCGTTGTTCGTCTGTTGCCGGATTCCATTTAACATTTGCATGAGGATCTGAATTTTGCAATTATCGGGCGAAACTTGCGCTGTTCATTTTAGCGCTGTGCTCTTCTTCTGCGCCCAAGCTAGAGCGCAGAATATTTTAATTTGTTACTTACTCCTTGGAAGCTGTGAGATGCTACGCGGAAAAGTGATTGGATTTTAGAATGTGGAGATAAAATGGACAGTGGGCCAATTTGATTCGAGGCGCAAAATGTTAAACATTCAGCTAAGGAAACCTGTTTCTTTAAAAGAAAAAAGAAAAGTAGAAATGAACATAAATTTGCGTAATTAGAAAAGAGAAAAAAAAAATGTAGATTTTTGTTTTTCGTTTGACGAAGCCAGGTTGCATGCTTGACGTTTTCTTGTCTAGACGTTAATTGGAGGATGTGTTTGAGCGATGTATTTTTTTCTCCTCTAAATTTAGGGATATCGAAAATAATTCACCGTCAAAGTGGCATCACGGTTCTTTGAGAGATAGCGATTGTTTCCTTTTGATTAATGTTTACTCAAAGTAAATTAATTCCCTAGAATACTCTGATGTACTTCGTTATTCGGCCGTTAAAACTATCGTTAAAATATTAATTTAACTTTTTGTTCTAGAAATGAATATGCACTGCTGATATTAAAGCCTCATTCCGTCTTAGACGACAATGAAGCCGCTATATACTCTGACTTGTAGCTTTTTTTATTCCGATTTTATACAAGTAGACCCGTGTTTGACCGCGCAATGATGTAGAAAAACTTAATTTTCGCTACGTGATTTTGAAGAAATTATGATGTATGTAATCATTTTTAATAAGCTACTCCTACGAGATTCTCTCTACAAGAACAAAAACGTACTGTATCTAATTAATAAATTCCTAAGCATAAAATCATATTGAATGATGACTTTCAAAGATGCTACTTCACTTTGATTACGTTTCAGGAAAAAAAAAAATTGTATGGAAATGTATCTATCTTTTCTTTTACGCATTATATCAAGCGCAACACCGCTATCTGGGAGAAATAGGGCGTACAAAAACAGAACATAACACGAACAATAATACTGCGTAATACATGAGTGCCTGTGCAATGTAAATAAAGAAAGACAAAGGTAATCTCGCTATATTATTTTTTTCCTACTGTCGCTGGCTTTAGGGCGAAGCGTGAGATATTTAATAACAAGGCGCATTTCACATTTCCGTGGGCGATGCCTGCCTGTGTTCTCGTAGCGGGGCAGAGTAAGTCACGACTTGTCTACTCACTGACATATTAAGTAATTCATCGGCAGCAGTGTTGGAGGTAACGCGTTACAACTAACGGCGTTATCGGTAACACGTTACTTTTTATCGATAACGTAGTAGCATACCCGTTACATTTACAAAACCGTAACGGCTAACGTACATATGTCACTTATTTCAAGTCACGGGTAACGTGATTATGTTACTTGTTACTTCTTCCCAAGAAATAAAAAAAAAATGACATTAATTTTTTTTTTCGTGTTCTTAGGCGCCAAGCGATGTGAGTTTTGGAGACTTATGCCTGTTTTCGTTTTTTTTTTTTACGTCAGTATTTAGGGTGGATCCGTGATAAAAACAATGGAGTAACTATGTTCCCTTTCCGCATGAACATAATACGTGCTTGAAATATGGCGCTTATGCATAGGTGCAATGACAAAACAGGCAAACGTCTTAATTCAGTTACAAAAGTAACGCAAAAGTAACGCGCGTTACTTTTGATTGGTAACCGTAACGTTAAAGCGTCCCTTTTATTTTGAGGTAACATAGGCCGGTAACGCATTCACTTTGGTTTGCAAGTAACAAGCAAAGTATTTCTTTGCATTTTCTCGGCAACGCATACAGCAATGATTGGCCGAAAAGCGATAACAATTTATTTATTTATTTATTTATTTATTTGAATGATAATGCCGGCCTACTTTCGTGGGCCAAGGCATGTGAGTACAGATGTGACAGATACAACAGCATAGCTCTTGTTATACATGGCTTCAAAAAACATAGTTGATAAAAAGTAAAAGGCATATAGTACAAACGCTTCCCAATTAACAGAGGTAACACTTGGCAAATGATTAGTCAAATGGATTTAAAACTTCATCTAAGGCGCTGACAAATGAGTCGAAGGTGGCACTGCCTGTAATGTTGTGAGGCAAGCTCTTCCAGTCTCGCACAGTTCTCGGAAAGAAAGATTAGTTAAAAATGTCTTTTCTACATTGAAACACTCGAAGAAGATCTTCATGCTTCTGCCGTGTGACTCGACTGAGATTGTACACAAGATAGTCTTCAAACTTTATTCCAATCTTAGCGTGTATTAATTTATACAAAAAAATTCAGATGCTTCACTTTTCTGCGGGTCGATAACTGGGTTAATCCGGATAACGCATAAAGGGATGACACGGACATTTGCATGCCGTATGCATTATATATAAATCGCAGTGCCTTTTTTTGCACTCCCTCAAGTTTGTCAATCAATGACTGTGAATACGGGTCCCATAAAATGTCCGCGTATTCCAATAATGGACGAATCAAAGTAGTGTACGCAACAAGCTTAGTTTCCGGGGTACAATGTCGCATAGTCCTTCGAAGACTGCACAGTTTACGAGACGCTTTTGCAATAATGTTCTCTAAGTGAACAGACCATCTTAAAGTAGTTGTGATGGTAGTGCCCAAATATTTGTAAGAAGTGACATTTCCTAACGGTAATGAGTTCATAGAATAACAAAACAAAATTGGAGACTTCTTTAGTGTCACTGTCATTTGCACGCAATTTTTATGTTCAAATCCATCTGCCGTTCTTGATACCAGGAAAATCCAGATTGTAGGCTACTGTCCAAACCTAATTGACTGAAAGTGCATGACACTTTGGCAAACAAAACACAGTCGTCGGCGAAAAGACGGCACGGAATCCCGGGCTTATCTACACGCAGATCATTTATAAACACTAAAAAAAAAAAGGACCGAGCACCGAGCCCTGGCGTACTCCTGACATGACTGGCGAATCCAGGGACTCCGCTTTCGCAACAGTCACGTACTGTCGACGGTTCGTAAGATAGGAGTCAACCCAACGTAACAGGTAATTGTTGTCGAGTATCTGCTTAAGTTTGAACAGTAGTTTCCGATGCGACACCCTGTCGAAAGCTTTCGCGAAATCTAAGAAGATAGAATCCACTTGGCCATCGTTATCCACTGTACCTGCAAATTCATGGAATGTGTGGAGAAGCTGAGTAACGGTTGAGTAACCACGTCGGAACCCATGTTGGTCTTTCACCAAAAATTCTGCGGATTCTAAAAAAGTTACAATGTGTTTAAAGAGAAAATGTTCAAGAACTTTGCTACATGTGCTCAGCAGCGAGACAGGTCTGTAATTCGAAACGCACTTTTTATCTCCACTTTTATAAAAGGGGTACAACGTTCGCTACTTTCCAGTCTTTAGGCACTTCGTCAGTTTTTAAGCTGCAAAAGTATATTTCATAAAGATACTACGCACTTTATTCCGCATACTTGTGAAGGAATGCGTTAGGAATCCGGTCCGGGCCGTATGACTTCTTAACGTCCAGTCGGAGAAGGCTATCAAAAATACCACTTACTGACACTACTAAGTCGCCAATTTTACGATGGTCATGAGTAAATGGTGGCATTATGAAATTATCCATCGTATAAACAGTAGAAAATAAAACGATTCATCTCGCTTGCTATACTCGGTTCATCGGTGAGCGTGTTCCCGTTGTGGCCCGAGTTCCTTGATAGCTAAATTTGTTTTAGTCAAATGTGCGTAAAATTTTCAAATGTGCGTAAAATGTGTTAGGTACTAGCCATACTATGCCTGGCGTTTCTGAAGCAATCACTTACTATAATTTCCATGCCCCCAAAACAAAAAGAAACATGATCAAAATGAGCATTTGAAAAAGAAACAGTAAAATAATAAAAAAAAAATATTCTTAAAGTGTTAGACAAATTGAAACCTGATATATCTTAATGCGTGCCAAGCGTCTCGTTAAAGAGCCTCTATTAGAACTGGCGTATTCTGTCAACTGTCGACTTTGTCGACTTCAAACGAGGCAGGCAATAAAAGAATGTGGATTGAATTTCATATACCGACTGTTTAGCAAATGTTCCCAAACACGGGATTATCTGCACAGGCTTCGCTATAGAGATGCCTGCTGCATACGACCAACGCATGACGAACTCGCACGGAATGACTGAATTATGCCACCTGCAACAGTTGAAATTGTTTGCATAAGGATATGAATTTGATCTTGTATTATTTGGGAACATAGGAGGTATAAGAAAACCGACCAGGTTAATAAAAACGAATTGCATTTGCGTGCGATATGGTATACTGTCTGAGGAGTATCATCACATGAATGGAGATCTACTAAAACTACAGAAAGGAAACATCAGTTTAGCACATGGTATCAAATGAGCGTAAGTCCCTCTTTTGTTTTTTTGCGGTTGATGTGCATTGTAATGAAGTAGCAATTATGGTGACTCTAACATGAACGGTTCGAGGAACCAAACGTCGTTTTTGAGGATCGCAATTTGGTGTTTCGAATACCTGCTTGTGATCATCTGACTCGAAATAAATTCCTGCAGATTCTTCAGTTTTCAGTAAAACACGAAACAGCAAAGAACATAGATATTAACATCGGGTAAGTTATATATCTGTTACCGACAGTTTGCGTGATCACGAAAATGTGCACTGAATCAACTTCTGTGCCGTTAGAACTCCTTGAAACGTGCGCTGGCTTGAAATCGGACACTGATATAATTCATGTCGTCGTCGTACGTGTGCGTGATTTGGCTTCACAGTGTCATCAACTTCTCAAATATTGAGGAAGCGAGCTCTACGGGCAGGTATTCGCCCGCTCGCGCAACTCAAGCGTTGATCAAAGCTGTGCACGGGCACTGTTCGCTTCCGAAATCTCACAGAAAGTGGACTTTGAGAATCGAATTTTCGTCGCTCGTCAACAACAAAACTTATAGCAGTCGCGTACTTCCTCAGAGAGAGCCACTGAACCCGGGAATCCATCATGTCGTCTTCTATCAAAGCAAAACCGGTTGTTGTGAAACGTTATTACGGGATTTCGTCATGGCTTTATGGTACTGAGACAGTAGAAAATAGTCTTCACGATTAAATATTGAAAATACATTATGCTTAAAAAAATGTATTACTTTTTTCTCAGTCAATATCTGTCCTTACGTCGAGACTCCATGCCTTTGTCGAAAAACAACGGCCCGACCAATGGTTTGCTTGCTGCGCAGTGCCATGTTGCGACGAAATCACTTTGGGGAACAATACCGTTAAATATGTTTTTGTATTTATATATTCTCGACTTACGAAACGATATTTAATCTGTGGCGTTTTATCGTCTTTCTGTCCCTATAAATCAGAAGACAGAAGTTCAATAGACCGATCTCAGTAAGCGTTCCACGCATGCGTGACTTCGTCAAACCTGTAATTCATAGAAGGCAGGCGCCAGTTCACGAGACAGCTCGTGCCGCTTCCTGTTCTGCTCGCGCAGACCAACAGCGGAGTTATCGCTCGTGCAGAAAGACTACAGTTCCCACAATACATGGTGGCAGCGGTGTCGTAATAAAACTGGCTGTGGGATCGGTCTATAAGAGGCAATGTTCGACTCAGGCTTACCTCCTTATCTGCTGGACTAATAGCCCTTTCATCGTTCGATACACGCATGTACTCTTAAGCAAGGAATGGACGGTTCTTGTCGCACTAATACTTCTGGTTCGCATTAGCTTTCGTGCTTCCGTTCACGAATGGGCGGTGGAGAGTTCGACTATGAAATATGCGTCATTCTGCGCATGCTCTTCAACAGATTCTTTGAAAAATTAAAAAAAAAAACACAGAGTAATGACGCAAGAGAGGGTTCAAGTTGCATCTTCGACGTAAGCATTTGCCTAATGCGTTCTGCTGTCAGAAAGCGAACAGACAAGCATAGAGATTGACCGGGGTCGTCAGATAATCGATGGCATCGATTCATTGATCTGTAGTTCTGCAGTTTAGACGATAAAACAAGCACACGAATACGCGCGCCAGCACACACACACACACATATGGTCGCGCACACGTACTAGCATAATTACACATATACACATGCGCAAGAAGCCGGTATGCATAGACACACGCAGTCACGAACAGTCACAGATATGCCCAGGCACACACATAAACACACATGCAGAAGCGCACTCATGTACATACAATTTGTACAATTTTTACATGAGAGGTAAAATGAATAAACGTTGTCTCTCTACCTGCACCGCCTAATGATATAACAGGTTTAAAACAAATAAAATTAAATGAATAAGGTGTAATATGACCGAAAACCAAAGTTTCATTTTGAAGCCAATAACCAAAAAAAAAACGCAAAAAAAACGGGAGGCAGTGAATCTACTAGATTGGGAACGGGCTTGTGTTTTGTCAGTGGGCTTTTATCGAGAATAAAATTAGGAAATAATGGTATACTTTTAAATACTGTAAATTTAGTTTTGTACCTCTTTATCTTGCTTCTTGGTTGAGACGATGACGAGGTTTCTTGACTGGCTACGTACAGATACATACAAATGCAGACACGCCGGCGTACGCAGAGACTGACAACACACACGCACACAGACACGAACACTCTCGTATAGGTGTATTCACTGGGCGCCATATTTGAGAGCGCTGTTTAGAGCGCATTCCCGGAACGAGCTCAGGTTAATAAGCTGATAAGGGCCGGTTGTACCGACTCCTCCTTGCGCCAATAGGTGCTTAGCCAAGAACCTAAGCTGAGTTTTGGTTTGTTCTCTTGCACCAAGATCTCGGATCGCTAAACCCATACGACATGTCTTAAAGGGGCACTGAAGTCGATTCTGAGATCGTCCTTTTGTGATGACAACTTAATCGAGACGCTCTAAGCGTCCCAACAAACCCGAAATCACAACCGTGTGTAGCTTATTTGCTCGTTAAAATCGTGTTCAAAGATCGCGACACGCCCTTTTGGGGGAAAATATTCTTCCGAGTGAAGTGGTCGACGGAGGGCGCTTGTCGGCGAGTTGCAAGCGATAGCTCCACCCGCGATAAAAAAGAGGAATCTTATCCGAATGTGTATCTATCAGACTCGCTTCGAAACGAGTTATAATAAAAATCATTCGTAATCTGTGCATATTGTAGGGCTTTCATTGGTCCACAGAATGGAGTCCGCGAGAAAATAGAATCCACATATTTTTTTTTCTCTTGCCCTGCAATGAATAGGCAGTTTTTAACATAGGACTATGTGTATGCGGTAATTCACACATTTGAAACAATATAAGATCAAAAAGGACTTAAAAAAATGACTTCAGGTCCCCTTTTAGTGCTTAACATTGGACGGTCTGCTTTTCGTGATTTGCTGATCTCGGTTTTAAAACATGGCGACCGGTTTGTTATGGTCGACATGGTGAAGAAAAGTTGTTATCTGAAGTGTTTTAGGCTACAGCAGTGTGGAAGTCCCGACAGAAGGACCTTCGATAGTCACAAGATGCAAACTATATGCAAAATATTTTGCATCTTGTGCAAAATATTTCGGTGTGATGCAAAATTGCAAAATATTTCGGTGTGAAGCGCTCATCGATCTAAATTTTCAAGTTATCTCTCTAATCTGAGTACGTGTCAGCCCTAACCGCGGAAGATACTCAATCGTAAGGCTGACATCAGTCTTACCGTTGGTTTTTATATCAACGTGCTTATTTGTAGGTATTTATCTGCAAACAGATGTAACATTTTGATATGCGAAAACGTGTTCATATTTACTTTCACCATATACACTAATTAATATCGATGCGTTGAATAGCTGCAGCGCGTGATCTCGGCGATCAGCTTATGTTTGACGCTCATGCCGTTTGCACAAGATTGCGGCGAATGACACGTTCAAAGAAAATAAAAACAGTGACAGTTCCATTTATTTCAATTTTGTGCTTTGGGACAATCTAGTTTTCTGGTCTCGCAAGGGGACACTTATCCTTGGAAAACGGTGGTTCTACAATCGCAACTTTTCTGGTGATCGCGACCGGAAGAGATATTTGACTTTATACGTTTTTCTTCGTGGCGACTACAAATCATAACGACTACGATGCGAGATTCGTTCCGCACTGTATCGGGGCAGGCTACGGCGGGCGGTAGGAGTTGACAAACGTTCTCGTCGACACAATTTTATTAACTAGTGGAGGATTTCGTACCTTGAAGATCGCATCCTTCTATTCGTTCAACTTAGTTAGAAAACAGCATTACCATTAGTGAACTTCAATTCTGCCCGTTATCTCTGGAAAACGAGCTTCTTGTTGCTCTCTATCAGCAGAAATAAACCAACTGAAATCGTTTCTGGGCAACATCTGCGTGTTCATAAATTGACAGTCTGCCCGATAATCAAGGGATCCACCGGATGTATGTCTTTGGTGCATAGGAAATTATGCCTTCTTTTACCGCCACATACACAAAATTTACTTGGATATAAAGTAAGATGGTTTCACACAACTAAGCCATTTCAAGGTGTCATTTGTGTGGTTGACTTCACACGCATTCCGTGGAGTCACCATCAGTAGAACATTGCGAGCTTATTGGCGATATAAGGGGCTACTACTCTATTAATGTGCAGTAAATTTTGGGACATCAGCTGTTCATCCACAGCATTCGTGCACTGTGGCCAGCTGATTTGATGACACCATTGTGCTCAAGAAATGGGTTTTTAAGGCAGATCTCCAACCTGATAAGGTCTCAGGAGTGTGCTTTTTTCCTGGGAGAGGAAGGCTTTGCTTTTTCACACGACATCATGGAGAATATTTCCAAAATAATGTAAGACAGGGCTGATATATGCGTCCTCGTGCTGGTGGTTTCAGACTGTCCTTGAACAGCTGAATGTTGTGATCATCATATGAATGAAGGTTTGGTTCAACATCTTCTTAAGAATACTGTTCAATTTTGTATGCTGAAATTGCTGTATGTATAGCAAGAGCCACGCATAGAAATATCCACACCATGGAAGGTCGATATGATCTACAGAAATGAAGTTTTCCTGATTTTAAGTTTAGCCATAGGACTGAACACTGCACTTTCCGGCATTCTGGCTACAATATGTTGATTGAACTGGTCCAAGCGAAATTCCCTGTGGATGTGGATCTGGTAAGGCATTTGCGTGTTTTACCACCTGTACTCCCCAAAGAGTTGCCTTGCACGCAGTCATAAGAGCGGCACTTATACCATTCTTATGAACGCTGTGTTTACGGCGAGCCTAAATACTCCTAGGCAGGGTTTTAAACAGCTGCTTGGGAATCATAAGCAACAGCATCCTTTCACATGTTTCCTTGTCACCACGTGTATGCTCTGCTTTGCAAAGACTCGCCTATATTTTTAGTTGATTAAGGGTGGCGATGTGGGCTAGTTGGTTCATACTGACGAAAAGGAAAACAGCGCGCAGTAAACGGGGACTAAAGGAGTGCAAACAGGACAAGCGCTGACTGTCAGCTGAACGTTAATCACATAAAAACAAAACAAAGAAAACAGCAACCCCACCCACGTCACATGGTACATTCACCACGTGTCCATAAAAAAAACAATCTCTTTACTACTTAAGTCCAGTGACGTTCAGCTTACGCAGTTCGCGCCAGCTTTGATAATTGCATGTGCCTCTAAAATTTCTCTATTTACCCTGTCCCTTCCATTGCCAATGATACCAGTCTTACTGAAGATAGGTTTGCACCCACATCCATGACAATGCAATGGCAGATGCTCCCTACAGCTCCCACCACTGATCGCAAGGACGAGTCTTGCTCCCGCAGTCTGTGATTAACACATCTGCCCGTCTGACGAACGTAGGCTTTTCCACACGTTAGTGTAATCGTGTATACAACTCCCACCTTGCAAACAACATATTGATTATCGTGCTTCACCGAGCAAGCGGGGCCTTTGTCCTTCTTATCGCCGACTCTCGCGCATAGTTTCCCCGGCTTACACGGAGCGGAAAACACCAATGGCACATCGTACCTCAAGGCAACTTTTTTCAAGTTGTGTGAAATTTTATGGAGATACGGTATTACGAGCGGTCTTTAACAAACCCTGGACTGACAGTGGCAGGTTCCCCAACTTCGGTTTTATTGAGCGTTGCGGAGGGTTTGTTAAAGAACCTCAAGGGGGAACCCCGCCCCCGAAGGGAAAGGCCAAAAAAGAGACCAGTCGTAATACCGTATCTCCATAAAAGTTCACACAACTTGAAAAAAGTTGCCTTGAGGTACGATGTGCCATTGGTGTTTTCCGCTCCGTGTAAGCTGGCGCAACTATGCAGCGAGAGTTGGCGATAAGAAGGACAAAGGCCCCGCTTGCTCGGTGAAGCATGATAGTCAATATGTTGTTTGCAAGGTGGGAGTTGTATACACAATTCCACTAACGTGTGGAAAAGCCTACGTCGGTTAGACGGGCAGAAGTGTTAATCACAGACTGCGGGAGCAGGACTTGTCGTTGCGATCAGGCGTGGAAGCTGTAGGGGGGGGGGGGGGGCATCTGCCATTGCATTGTCATGGATGTGGGTGCAAACCTACCTTCAGTAAGACTGGTATCATTGGCAATGGAAGGGACAGAGGGAATAGAGAAATTTTAGAGGCGCATGCAATTATCAAACCAGGCGCGAACTGCGTAAGCCAAACGTCACTTTGCTTAAGTAGTAAAGAGATTGTTTTTTTTGGACACGTGGTGAATGTACCATATAACGTTGGCGGGGTTGCTGCGCTCTTTGTTTTGTTTGTATGTGATTAAAGTTCAGTTGAGAGTCAGCGCTTGTCCTGTTTGCACTTCCTTTAGTCCCACTTTACTGTGCGCTGTCTGCCTTTTCGTCTATTTTTAGTTATTTTATTTATTTCACTGTAACCTCTGTAAATGATAAATTTTATTGCACTCCTGTGTTAAGGAACAGTTTCTACAGATATAGCCTCCAATAATTAACTTCTGCAGGTAGTGTGGTGCATGATTTGCACTGGTGCCGCTCTCCTTGACTTTAAAAGGGTTCGTACAAATTGAGCACGAATATTTATTGTGATTTTTATAAAATTGTCTAACTGTTAGACCAGAAGCACAAGTTGGTTCAGTTATCTCATTTTTTTTTCAAATAGGCAGAGGCGAACTTAGCATTTTGAAGCCCTAAGCAGTCTTTAAAACCTCATCATCCCCTCTTCCCCTAAGGTTATACAAACATACAAGCGCACAAATTATTATTATTATTATTATTATTATTATTATTATTATTATTATTATTATTATTATTATTATTATTTATTGATACTGTTAGCCCTATCACAGGGCAATAGCAAGAGTGGGAGGTACAAACGATAAAAAGCAAAAGGATACAAGATGTAAATACACACAGTTCTCGCATTTCACTTGGTTTTATAAAAAAATGCTGACGCTTCATTGATAACTTCCCGTGCTGGCACGTAATCAAGACGATACACACGATATTCCTCAGTTCTTCGCACATACCAAACGTTTTCATTGCAGTGAAGGAAGGCCGCAATGGATGCTGATCTCACCGTTTCAATCGGCAGTTTATTCCATTCCCCGACGGCTCTTGTGAAAAAAAAAAACTAAATTTAAAGCGATCGTTTTTCACAGAATATTCTCGTATGTATAATCTATGCCGGTGCCTTAATTTTTCGTCTTTAAGGACTTGGAAATAACTATGTTCGTTTATCTTTACATAATCATTAATAATTAAGAAAATAAATTTTAATCTTTCAAAATGCGTCCTAGACTCGAGGGTTGGAAGATTAGCCATTTGACAGAGCTCAGTAGAAGAGTGATCGCGCCGGTATTTGTTATAAATAAACCTAGCAGCCAAGCGCTGAAGTCTTTCTAATTTAAATGCATTTGTGATGGTATGTGGATTGTATGCTATTTTGGCGTACTCTATGACTGGCCTAACAAGGGTCTTATAGGCGAGGCTTTTTACGTCCGGTGAGGCATACGACAAGTTTCTTCTTACGTACCATAGCGATCTATTGGCTTTTGCAGACACTATGTTTGTATGAGCATTCCAACGTAAATCTGAAGTGAATATTAAGCCTAAGTACTTTACACCGGTTGTGGGGTATATTAGTAGGCGTTTAGCAATAGTCACTTTCGTAACAGCTTGTATGAGGTCAAAGTTGCGATTGTCTACGGCGCCGTCGAACGACTACAAGTGCAGAAGTTCAGACATAATTGTGAGCAGGTAATTTCGTATGCGTTTCAAGCACTAACAGGATCGTTTGACAATTAGCACCCTACAGGCGGCCAGAGGAACGCAAAGATAGATCAGTCAGGATGACGTCGAATATTCTTTTCTTGAAGTAGCCTAGTCACGTCAATATCTCCCAGTCGTCCTTGGTCAGTGTCTCATAGGTTATCTGGTTCTTTCCGGGGTCAGTGTTCCTTTGATAACTTCTAGTTTTTATATATCAGAATCATATAATTTCCTAGAGCCAGCATCGAAAATTTTCCGCCCCCGCCCCTCCCAACCGAATTATCTTGCCCTAAGCGGATTCCTACTCTGCATATTGGTAAGTTTGTTCCTGCAGGCAGAAAATTAAAAGGAAAAGCAAAAAGCAACAGCAAGGCGCAGATTTGTATCGGCTCGGTTTACTGCGGAAATAGTGTTTGAGACACCCTATTATCGCTCACCGCCAATGATAATGAGAAATTCGCAAACAAGGAACACCGACGAACGAGCCACAAACGAGCACAAACATAATAAGCCACATCCTGTGCTTCTTAAGCTCTCAGTGACTCTAGCAATAAGTATCCGAGCCGTGAGGCTCTGAAGTTTGATTGCCTATTATGAATGTTTTTGAGAGGGAAAGCATTCAGAGGGAAATGCTTAAGAAACTTCACGATTATGGTAGAAATAATCATCTGATGGAGAGAGGACTCAAAACAAATATATGGACTGTTGATGAATAGGTTTCTTTTTGAGAAGATCTATGTCAAATAAAAAAAAAAATGACAGTACCTCGTTTCATAGTAGGTACGACCGCACGCAGCCAACGTTACTGCAGCGGACAAAAGATTAGAGCACATACGAGCTGGTATGTTTAAACATTTGACTAAAATCCCCGTGACTGGGACTTGAAGGGACGGACAAAGAGAAAGTCGCTAACGCAATGATAATGCAATTAAATGCAAAGCTGCAAGCGAGCTGGGCAAGAATAACAAAAATAATCACTGGAGAAGAGAAGCAGGCGGATAAAGGACTAACCCAAATCTCCAAGCACATCTATGTGACTAGTGTGCGACCGAAAAAAATCCGCCTGGTCTTGGTATCGTACCAGGGACCTCCCCAGGTCAAGTAGAGTGCTCTGCTAACTGAGCTAGCCAGGAGTTAGACGTCAATAAAGCAAACTGGTTTTATCAGCTGCCACCAGTCTAACACCAACTAATGATGATCGGCCTGTATTTTATTGTTATTATAATGATGCATATAATTCAAAGGTGAAAGCGAGCTTGCACCTTTTCAAGCTACTTTGTTCTCCAGTTTTCCTTGTTCCCCTTCTCCAGTGATTGTTATCGCCGTACTTAAATTTATAATGATTCTTGTACTACAGCAAATATTTATAACTGCAATAAAGGTTTAGTAAAAAGGCGCTCACGTAAGAGCTGGAATAACAAGAATTTTGGGTGTTATCGACGGATAACATCCGAAATTGACCGAATCTTCACTCTTCGAACGAGGGACTTGGTCTCAAATCCAAGTACCTGGTTCGATACCAGGACAAGGCGGATTTTTTCGGTCGCGCACCAGTCGCCCAGATATGCTTGGATATTTGAGTCTGCCCTTTGTCCCCCATGTTCCTCTTGTCCAGGGATTATTTTGGTCATTCTCGTCCAGCTCGCTACCACCTTTGCATTTAATTGGATTATCATCAAATCCTTAAAAAATGCAAGCTGTTCACCTTTGTTGGTGCTGGATTGGTGGCAGTTGATAAAACCCGTTTGCTCTACTGATGTCTAACTCCTGGTTGGCTCAGTTGGTAGAGCGCTCCACTGGAAATGGACAGGTTCCTGGGTCGATAACGGGACCAGGCGGATTTTTGTTTTCGGTTGCGCACCAGCCCCTTTGCTGTGTTTCGAGATTTCGGTTTGTCTTTCGTCCCCCTTGTCCCCCTTATCCGGGGATTAGTATCGTCATTCTCAAGCACAGCAGAAATTTATTTGAACACAGAGTGGCTTAAATAGGCATCAAATCATACACCAAACACTAGAGGCGAGAGAGAGAGAGAGAGAAAGGAAGAAAGAGAGAAATAGTGAATCCCGAGGGTGCACTGCCGGAGTGAAGAACATTAAAAAAATCGTCTTTTGCTTTTAATTGTCTAAAGAAGGTCACTGCTTCTTAGCTCTATTGTAAAGGTTGCATTGATGCACTAATTGTGGAACGGAATTTCCCATTTCTCATTCTCCCTCTTTCGTCTCTAGTGTTTTTGTGTAGGATTTGATGGTTATATGAGACTTTTCGTTGTCGAATAAATTTCAACTGTGTTTAAGACTTTGTGTTTGTCCGTCTCTTCAGGTTCCATTCTCGGGGATTAGCCAAATGTTGCTATCCTAATCAGTCGTTCAAGCAGCGCCGAGGATGCGTCCTCATGAACCTCGTCGTCATTCTGCGTTTCGATATCACCGGCAGAACCAATCTGGCACACAAGAGACCGCTGGATCACGCCACATTCGATGGGCGTCATTGGCTGAGTTCGTGACAGCAAACGCACAAAGACAGGAAGAGCGATGGACAATATATTTTTGGTGCCGCTTTATATGCTCCTTGAGATCTTAGCGTTTGCCACGGTCCGAGTTAATTGACATAAATACGAACAAAAAACAAACACCCCATGGACCATTGAAAATTCTGCAGTGGTCTTTCTGTTGCAATAGATGACATGAACTTTAGATATAGCAGCCTATAGAATTTTAAAATAACGATAATAATCCTATGGAAAAGGGGAAGAAGGACAAAGGAAAAACAGAAATCTCCAAAACAGAGCTAGGTGACTTCTGCGCGACTGAAAAAAAAAAAACGCCTGGTCCTGGTATCGAACCAGGGACCTCTACATTTCCAGTGGAGCGCTCTGGCAACAAAGCTATCCAGTAGTTAGATGTCAGTAGAACAAACGGGTCTTAAAAGCTGCCACCGGTCTCACAGCAACAAGGGTGAACTGCCTTATATGTCGATTGTGCTAATATTTTTTTTTTTATTGCATGATCTTTTTTTTTCAAGCAAGCAAATGCAAAAAAGAAATGATTTTATTATACGAAATATTTCTCATTTCGGTCCTGTAGTCCTCACAACTAAAATAGCTCTGGGCTAGGGAGGTCAACGCAGAGGGGTCAATATATAGCTTACCCGACTCCTCGACTATCGGGAAACTGTCACTGTAGAAGCCACGAACTTAATGGACATCCTATATATTTAGGTACCTGCGGTAACTTGATTTTGACAAATCCCGATAGTCTATCTTAGCCTGCAAATTGACCCTCTGACAAAGTTATCTAATATTGAGTTCAGTACAACTTCGTCTCTTTAGACACGTGCTTAATAATTAGCCTAATGGTTGAAAAGCTGAAATTTCGGTCACTCTATTTCTATCAAACCAGAGAGCAATGTAACTAAGAATGAGATAGCGAGATCGTTAGAAAAATTGATGAATCACTAATTCGGTAGATAAGACGGTTGGCAGAAATTGTGTCGAGTTCTTCGCAATGATAGGCACGTTTAGCAAAAACAAGCGTATATTGTATAAACCGGGGGTTATCTTTTGTGTACAAAAGTCATGGCTATCATCACTTATTTAAAGATACTATAAAATAAATTCTCTACAGAAATAAGTAATTTTAGATTGGTACTTTAGTAATCGCATAACAAAAGCAAGTTAATGAAAACCTAAAAGACTTCTTAAAAAAAACGAGTTAGAGATAAATTGTAGCGTATTTGTATTACGTGAATATGAATATAAGGTTCGTTTTCCCCCAAGATGTAACGAGACGCGAGAGAGCAGAAAAATCCTCCGACCAGTCGTGACGTCATACTTGGATCATTGGGCCGCCAAGCGCGTGTCGCTCGTGTGGGCAGCGCGTGCAATTGCAAACTTTCCAGGTATATTTTTCCGCACTGACACCGTCCATGACGTATATTTGTGACCTTTTCGAAAATAATAATAGTGCGCGTGCGTACCTTTGACATGCGCTGAAGATGCTCGAGAGCAGGGATTCTGAAAACTCCTAAGATGACGTAACGCCCCGCGAAGGAGGTGCGGGGCTTTAGCGGTACATTAAGAATTAATTGATGCAGCCTCCTTGCACCAAATTGAAAAAAATTATCTCGATATTTGTGATCCTGGAGGCCAAGTGAAGTTGATTTAGGTGTTTTTCATTAAATACAGAACCGCTTCAGTTTTCATTTAAAAGAATACTAGTAAATGAGCGGGGAAAGCGGAAAGCCTGCTTTGCAATATGACATTTTGAAAATATATCGGACGATTTCTTATCTCCTTCCCTTCGAAACTTCTACGTCTTTTCACTCTGATACATCCGCGGTACCCAAGGACATTAGGCCCAACTCCGCTCACGTGTTGGAAACGAGCACTACGTCACTCGGACCTATGCGCTCGTCAACCAATGTTTGAATTTGCGTTCTTGTCCAATGGTTGCCGTGACTGCAGATATCATCACTTGCGAGTGACTAGTTCCTTCGTGTGCTGAAAAAGCACGGCGTAACCTTGGAATCATCGCATTCCGTAACCAACATCATCAACGTTGACAATCCGAGATTACTCTTATTTATATCGATGAAAGCAAAATTAGACTTCATACGAGGAATACACGACATTCGTAGAAATACTTAAAAAAAAAAAAAAAAAAAAAACGTGATTGAAAGATCTGCGGAAGCACGCGTGACGGCGGCTGTGGTACAGTCTTTGCATTCGCGACCCCGTTAACTAGCACCGCGTTCCGAGGCGTCGCAAAATAAACCACTCCAGCAGGGGTGGTTTATGGCGCGACCGTCATTTCGTCTGATGCAAATGAGGAGAGTGTCCTGCATCACCCCAGTAAAGTATTCGGTTAAAGGATCTGACTGTTTAGTGGTAGAAATCCGACGACGTCGGCAAGAATTCTAGAAGGTTGGTGTCTGTAGCCCACCATTGATTGACGATTTCGTCAGAGGCCAGGAACACGGACGGCTAACCCCGCCGACTCTCAGACAGCTGGGATGATTTACGGCTACGGTGAACTATTGCGTCTTGATCACGAGCTTTTTCGTTTCACCTTTGAGTCGAGCAGGAAAGCTAAATAGCAAGAAGTTGAAAAATCATTTCATGGTCCCTTTAACGGTCACCGTAGCTTGCCTTAATCTGTTCTATTGGTTTCCCGTACGAACCACTGATGTCACTAGGGTACTATTAATCCGGAAAAAATGACCCAAGTACGTGCGTTGTGAATGTACAGTAAAACTACCGTGCCTGGCAGGCGACTCCGACCGGTGTGTTTACCGCGCCCAAAAAAGTGGTCCCTCGATATCCACCTGATGACGTCACAAAAGGTTCATGCTGTGGCCGGCTGCGACCCTGGTGGTGTTAGAGCAGCAGTGGTGGATGTGGGAGACGCGTGTTCTGCAGCGGGTCTTCATTTAGCCTGACATTCTACGGAAGCTCCGGCAGCCAGTAGTTGGAACGTGGGGAACCTGCATTCAGGGTGTTTTGAACCACACATCGTGGTCACGTGGATTATGGGCCGCATTTGCAATGCGCTCTGCGAGGATGTGACGAGAGCGTCCATTGTCTGCACACGCCTCTGCCTTTCCTCCTGCTTTCCTCCCGCAACGCCAAAACGCAGCGCATGCGTACTTGCGACCGATCGCCGCGGCGGGCATCCGCCATTAACTTGCGAACGCAGCCCATGGTTTGAGATGAACCCTCCCTTCAATCTAGGTTCTCTGTTGGAACGCCGCGACGGCAGCGACACTCGCGTTCGCTCGTGCATTTCGCAGATTTTCTACGAACAGCCGCCAGGATCGCGGTATGCGACAACATTGCGCATCGGCTTTTGTGACGTCATTTGCTGTCACTTCGGGAGCACTTTCGATGCACGGGTGAGGAAGGACCCTAAAATCACCAGTCAGGGACGCGTTCAACGCACCGCACTAAACATTGCTTCGTACGCTTCTGATATAAATTTTGCGACGTCATGCATTTGCGTGCTAGAAGCGGGAAATGAGAGAGAAGAATACAAAAATTTATAGAGCCTAATAAAAACAGTAGGTATATAGGTGAACGATACGCTTACAAACAATGCCGTGTGTGTCTACACTAGGTGGTCCACTGCGGGTGCGCAGACACCAGCTTCGAGCGAGGTGAAGCGTCTGCTTTTGCTCCATGCGGACAGCAGCGCCACCTCATCGGCGTCACTCCAGAGCCGCGTGTTTGGTATCGCTGTGCGGAGCGCAAGTAAGTCTGCTTCTTGCACAGGGGTTGCGGTGATGTCAGAACGCCGAGCTCGCATTGGATGATTGAACAAAATAGTGGGTAGACCACACGGAATCTAGCATCGAGGTCTACCCACTATCCTTTCAATCAAAGCGAAACAGAGCTCGGCGGCATTCCGACGTTACCGCAACTCCTCGTCAAGAAGCAGACGACTTGCTCTCTCAGCATAGACCATATTTTTATTACATTTAAATCAGCAGGCCTAACGCATCTTCGAGGCTTACACGCCGTTTGGAATGCTGGTAATATTTTATGGGGCGTAAGTTGAGCAATAACTCACCCTTTTTACCTTACGGAATAATAGCGACACCTCAGTTGTGTCATGAACAGAGTGTTCCATCTTTTTCTAAGTCCCTGTTATAGTTTAGAGGACATTATGGCACACACTTGCCTTTAAATATTCGTAATTGGCCTGTATTTTTTAGCATGCGATAAGACGTACTACACGAGCTTCATTTCGCCTGTTCTCTTTTATATAGAGGCTCACGACATTCCGTTATCTTGTTTTCTTGCTCCTTATTCCCCTGGTGTACTGTACGTATCTGTTTTTGTGTATCTCTGGGCTAGTGCGTCGGTAAGTGCTCGCAGACGCGCGCGCGCCTGCGAGCACTTGCTGTGTGCCTGAGATATTAGTGTGCCTGAGATATTAAGGCAAGACGTTAAATTATTTCAGACATCACACCTTTATATGGGCTCTGTACACCATTAATACACTCCCCACAATTCAGAAACACGTAGGTATTTTTTACATAAAAACATCACGCAACGTAGGGCTCAAGAACTGGCGTTTTGGGTCAATCACGTGACCAGCTCTATGACTATGGACACAAACAGTCGGAAGTCCTATAGTAGGTCACTGGTTAAGAGTTCAGCTGAACCCCCCCCCCCCCCCCCTCCACTTTAAGAGAGCAAGCGCCGGAGAGGTGACTACCTCCCCTCCAGCGTTCACTCGTCTAGAGTGGAGAGGGGGTGAGAGTAGTTTCTCCCGCACCTGTCAAAGATTATACATAGAGGGACTGTCGTCCGTGCAACTAGGCACATTTTTTAGAAGAGCTTTGCGCGCACCCTGTTCTAGGCTTGTCGGGTCGGCCCTGCATTTCTCCCTACGGAACTGGTGACGTACCCTTAAAATCCCTTTTGTCCCCTTGTTACTGAGCGTAGCACAGTTGAGCAAATATTTTGGCATGAGACACAGACGCAGAGCAGCCCTCTAGCGGTCGACCCTCGGGGTCACTTCTAGAAACGTTCCATGCTGGTCGCAAACCACAACTTCACTTGTAGCGCCATGATAACAGCTGTCACGGTTACCAAAGAAACAGCCAAGATATATCCTCTGGTAACTGAAAGCTTAGCAAGCTCATGGTGTGGACTGATATGATTACGTACCCTCCTTCCTGGGTTATCTGCAGCTCGGGAATATTTTTGGCTAACGCAGCAATCTCATTAGCTGCACAGCAATAATAGGATGGTAGGGACCCGGCACGCCCAGCGTTCCTAATGCTGTCAGTGACTGCTAGTGACCAAAGAGCCCGCGCATGTACAAAAGTATTTGAGGAAGATGTTCATTGACACGCAAGGTTGACTTTATGGCGGTACATAGACGCGAGTTCATGAAAACACGCAGGGGCTTGAATTTAACTGCTTCCTTCTAGGTACTCTGGGGATATCCGAGGCAACCGAGGGACCACGGTGGGTGACCGAGCCCCCGGCGAGGCTGCTCTTCTCCAACTGGACCGGGGCGACCGTCCGATGCTCCGCCGATGGAGAGCCCCGACCCGAGGTCTGGTGGGTGACGTCATCGGATGGCGCCAACGTCACCACTCTGCCGGCGGCCTAGAGCGCAACTCCTGAGCGCCAACGACGAGCAACTGAGCTTCGCGCCCTTCCGGGACCACCAGTTCAAGGCGGACGTGCACAGGGCTGCCTTCAGGTGCAAAGCGCACAATGCGCGTGGCACCATCCTCAGCAGGATCGTCCAAGTCACCGCGGGTGAGTCGTCGTAACTTCTCGTTGCGTTCCTTTTTGCCCGTCGAGTCTGAGCCCAAGCGGTGCTACGAAGCGAACAGGGTTGCTCGTTACACCTACACTCCTGTTCACATAAAGTCCATGCTAAGCCTACGCTACGATCAGAAGGGGCAAATCCACCAGTACAAAAAGTACATATCATTGAGCTCGTCGTTTTTGGGTGTCTGGTGTGACCGGCTAAGTCAACCACGGAGAGTGAACGGGTTGTAATCCTTTTTTTTTCTCTTCGTGTATGGTTTAGCTAGTGATAGCAAAGCACAAAGTCAACCAAGGCCATGACAATGCACTTTTTGGAGCTGCATAGTTTGCTCCATTAAATCGTAGCGTCAACTGCGCTCATAGCTAGATTGAAACAAGGTGTGTGGGCCACCAGCACTTAATTTTCGAGGCACAGGCCACACCACGCTGCGGCAATTTAGCGACGACCCCAATAGTGCAAACATGTTTAGAGAGATGGCCCTATAGCTTGCAACCCGCGAACGACATTTTGTCAAGATGCCTTTGTGGAGCTGATGGCCCCCCAAGTCGGTGGGTTGGCTACTGCCCGAAGAGTGCAAAAACAGGTGGGGAGACTGTACTCTCGCAGAGAAAGTAACGGGGCCACCTGCTTATTACTGGATGACCACTGTCAGTTACAGCTTGAGAAACACGGGACAGTGACAATTAAGATAAGCCTTCAAGCCTCATGATTCGTTCTTGGGCGCTCTTATCGGCTGATGTCACAATATCATTGGGTGTGTGGACGATCATAAGAAGCTCGAGGCTCCTCACTGCCTGCCTTTGTTAAGCTCTCGGTGACTCTAGATAAAATATCTTCGTCGTGTTTCTAATAATTTAACAACATTCGTTGAAGCGCCGACTGCGTGGTGGTGCGGGTTTTAGGACGCGAATGGTGGAGGACAGCAGTGAAATAAAGTAAAAGAGCAAGCTTGTTTTTCCCTGTGAAAATGCCTCAATCGAACTGAGACCAGCGGGGAGAAGTTTCAGTTGTTCCCCTTCCGATGCGAGCTTCCTGCCTTCGATTGAACTTCAGCACCTCGTGGTCCTCGAGCGGGCAAGTGTGCGTCTAATAGCTGATTCAATGCAACGAGTGGGACCATGAGGCTGGACGTTCGAAAGTGACGCCCTCTCATGCTCACCTTGCCTCCAAATAAATAATTGTCTCTATTAAAGGGCAACTCCGCTTCATTTCTGATAGTTAGAAAACTATGCAGCCCTCTTCAGTATCATATAGGGAGACCCATGTGAAATATTACGATCTAATTCCGTCTAAATATTTAATAAACTGGCCAGCAAACTTTAAAGTGAGCCAAGTCGCCGAAATATGCAAACACTAGCGTGCGACGTGAGGCGCAATCATCAGCGCAGTCAATGCCACGGAGTTGGAGCAGCCAACCTTGAGCCACTACGTCAGAGGCATGTCTACGTCATCCTCACGTTTTGTTTGTTTTTACTTCTCAGAGCGAAATTGAACGATGACGTCATGAGTTTCTCCTCCCGGTGTTGGCTCAACGGCGTCCACGTGATCACCGCAACACGGATGTGCTAGTTTGCGCTGCCTTGCGCTCTTCTCAGAGCTGAGAGCTGGGAGCAGTCTGTTTCGTCTCGCCGCTGCTCTAGCTTGAGCAGGACGTTTTGTTTACGATACGAGCGCGGGCCTCATCCCCAATGTCTCGCTGCGATGAATGTCGAAAGATCTATAGGCTCACGATGTTGTGTTGCTGCCTGCTCGAACTACCGGTTGACTAGCCCAGGAGGTGCCTTTCACAAGTTTCCACACGATGTTGTAGCAAACTATATTGGCAAAAATTGCGGAGCAGACGACACTTGCGCTTTGCTATACGTTCGCCCGCCGTCGCATAGATGATCACGTGACCTTTGAGACTGTGACGACCCCTGTAGGGGAGGCACAGACGCGCCGTGGTGGGCCCACCCTGAGGTGAGGAGAGAGGAGGCGAAAATGATATTTACTCTTTAATAATAATATGAGTCGCTGCTGGTGCCGCCCGCAGCTCACCGACCGTCGTGGCGTTCTGAAGGAGTGGTGTCCCGGGTTGTCCGTCAATGTGCTGGTGTGTGGGCGAGTTGGCTCCGGGGCTCCCGGGGTCAGGGTCTTGGAGCGCTGACGCTAGTGGGTGGCCTTGCGATTGAGGCAATCCGGGCTTCTCAGGGCTCGGGGGCCTGGGGCGCTGACGTCAGTGGGTGGCCTTCCCGTTGTGCTTCTCTGGTGCGTTTTTTCCCGCGCTCTCTCCAGCGCGCTCCCTTGTGCTTTTTTAGGCGCGTCTTGCCACTCGGACTCGCTTACCCGACCTGTCCCAACTTGCATAGTTGATCCCCATGTCCAGTTCCTCCGCTCGCCCTCTCCTCTTTCGCTTTCTTCCCTTCCCCCTCTCCCCTGGGCCGTCACCGTATACGCCATCTCAAGCGGCCTGCCCGCGTTACGTGTCTTGTACCTCGTCACCACTAACGTCACAAGACCAGGTGGTTTGACGTGACGTGGCCATCACTCTGACGACACGAGACCAATGTTGCCTGACGCAGCCGAAGTTTCGGTTTCGGTATCAGCTGATGTTTAAATTAATATTACACAAATAATATTTCACATTTCGCGAATCCAAAGACGTATAACTGTTTTGTAGTGCTATGGAAAATGGAATCGCATATAAGCCTAACATTTTTAGGATTGAGCGGAGTTGCCCTTTAATGAAAGGAGGTAAAGAGAAAGTTTAGGTAGAGCAGGCGACTCTATATTCGGAACTGTGAAGTGTTCTGCACTCTTTTCGGGCGAGTATACCATCTGTCGCTAGTTCAGTCGAGTGCGCCGTGACATCACGCCCATCGTCGCTTCGTGTGTGCTTCTGTTGCGGCTAGCTTTTTAGGACACACCCCCTCAATGCGAAATAAAATTTAAAGTGGTGGGAATGGGGACTCACATAGAATAGCACCGCGTTGTCCACACTGTCTAGCGTGAGAAGACGCGATATCCTGTGAAAGTCGAGAATGATAACGCACTGTTCAGAACGAGCCAGAATTTGGACATGTTTATTGGTTGCCTAGAAGCCTATTCAGCTGCATCGCTTAGTCGCTGACAGTTTAAGAAATGTGGATGTGTCGATTTCCGCAGCATCATGTTTCTCACTCCGCAGCCAATTCGATTGAATATTAAGCCAATAAGAACGACCAAAAACGAACCACGAATGGAGAACATTATAAGCCGCACCCTGCGTTTCGTACATTCTTAGGGAATATGCAGTTGCTGAAGCTAAGATGGGCTACATATTCTTCGGAACCAATCGCAAAAGTTGTACATTGCTTCACATGAACCACTTTGTATACTGGACAATTCATAAACAACGCAACGCAATGGGGCTTCTGCACCTGTACACACATTAGTGACCACAGAAGGTATCCAAATAGCGCGTATAATATATTACCGCAGCGCCATTGGTTTTGTTAAAAATATAAATATAGCGAATTGTCTTGTTTGGTTGTTAGCTGTATACCTGCATAACGAATACATCGGAGTTTGCGGAAAAAGCAGTGAAGGTATAATACCATTCTTTTAATCTAATCATTATCTGTGAATTGCAGCAAGCGCGGAAACAATGGACCTTTTTCACATACCGACGGCACCAGGCGGTGGCTGCACGAACTAAAAATCGAGGAAGTGACCTACCTGCGCTACCAATCGATAATGGGAGCTACGCTACCAGTTTCTTCTCTCTCCGAGCAGCGGCGCGTGCCCAACCCGACTCTAAAGAGGGGGATCTGTGGCGTCCACCCAAACGTCATGTTTTTCTTTCCGTCCACTTTCTTTTTTTGTGTAACACAATTATATATATGTTGCAATTACGTGTTCTACTCGCTGATCCACAGCCTCCTTCCGAATTTCCTCGATTTTTAGTGCCGACTTCCGCCGCTTGGCATCGAGTGCTCGCGCGTGCGCAGAACGCTTCTCGGAAAAGGTCCATTGCGGAAAACGCCATGTCGGTTGCGTTTTACTGCAGTTTCTAAAAATGGCACATGACTGTTCTACGTGGACCGTTTTCACACACCTATCTCAAAAACCTTTGCTCGTACGTTTCTGATCTGCCATACAACAAAGCGACTCATATGAAGAATAAACAAAAAAAAAAAAAAACGAAACCGATGCACTCGTACCATGGTTTTTCTGTCGTATCTAGGAGAAAACTGCTCCTAGCAAATTACACTGCGCGTGTACGACCGTTGTCCCAAGACAAACAAAAGCACGCACGCAGAAGGACAACATCGGTAAGATATCGTAAATATGTTGCTCCCTAAGCAGTTTTTGGCGGACATAATTTGTGCCGCGAAGCATGGCGTGACATGGTCCCATGCGTTGTTTCAACATTTCCGCCCGAAAGCGGGCACTTACTGACGCCCCCGTTGCACGCTGCCGCTCTTCTCTAATCGCCAAGTTTACCGAAGAACGCTCTTCAACATAAACGCAGACGGTATCCCGTCACCCTTCGTCTTTCCCCGTTATATCGCGAAACCCCCTTTAAGCAAAAGACAAAAAAAACGAAAAAAAAAATCATCCTTCGAACTATATATTAAATTAATCAAGGTGACGTACAACACGGAACGGTGATCCCTCAAAGATCTGACAAACTAAACAAAACCCCGAAAATGGCGGTACAACTTCAATTGGATAATCGAATCAGCTCGACGCAATTCGTTAGCCTAATCCGATGCGGCCCTTGAGTACTCTCCGGTGATTTTACCTTCTGTAAATCTCACTCTCCAGCGGCCGCTTCGTCTGAACGGGAGCGACTTCGATGCTAAGTATTTGGACTATGCCGCGTTTCTCCTAAGGATCGACTGCAGGGGACTCTACAAGACATCGGAACCAATCTAACGCCATGAACCTTTGAAGTGGCAAGCGGTCGCTGCGCCCCTCACGGAAGTCGCGTGAAACTTACGCGCAATTCAATTGGCTTCGATGATGTGTATCCTTCTATGCGCTCCATCATAAGGTGACTCGAAATATAGTGATTCTCAAAATTCCAACAAAAAAAAAAAAAGCTGCAGCTTTTTTATTTCTTTTTTTTTTATATTGTACGGGTGCGGCGTAGTTTATAGAGACCGATTTATCTTGCCTCGCCAGGAGTTCTCCTCCGAAGTGCGCACCTTCTAAGAGATGCAAACTTTGCCGCCGTTGCTCCCTTTAGAGAGGATGCGGGCGCATAGAGATTCTTCGAGAGACCTCCCTCCCATTCATATATCGGCCATTGTTAAACCTGGATCGGTTGTCGTGGCGACTCCGGGCTTGATTTATGTTTCGTGCCGCGATGCTATTGTAAAATTTCTGCCGTTGAAGATAAATTTTTTGGCGGGCCTCGAACTTTTCTTGGATATATTTTATTTTATTTTTTTTCTTAGTGTTACGTTTGTAGCGCCTAACGTTCCACGGGTCTAGGGCATGCGTACGAATAAGAGGCAAAGCAGTTCTGAGAAATTGGAGAATTCGGGTTCGGGGCAAGGCAGGCAGCTTTATCTTTGTCGAACGAAGAACAAGGCGAAGAAGCGGATTTATCGAGTTCCTATTCATTGTGTCGGAATGAAAAAGCGAGATGTTTATCGGGAATTTTTGTCATATAATTGAATACGTCGCCGAGGCTAGGACTCGTGTTGGTAACCGTTGGCTCTCCAAATCATATTGGTTGTTGTGAAGTTCTCTGCAGCAGTTTGACTCTTAAAATGGTCGATAACAAATAGTAGCCGTTGTGCTTTTTGTGTTTAGTTTCAGCGTTTTTATCCTTTCTCATAAGAAAACAACCATTTGAAATAATATATGAATTTTTCTCAAGGAAGAACGCAGATCAATTTGATGATTGGTTATAGTGGCCAACAGTACTTTACCTGTCAGCTGGCGCATAAATGGTGTAATTTGCTTCAAATATTTTTACCATTATTGATATTTTAATTAAACTGACGTGAAGCACACCTCGAAAATATTTAGTATCTAGGTATGTTTTATATTAGTACGGGATCTGGGCCATACAGGTGCATACAAGTTTTTTTTTTTTTCTGTAGCGTTGAGATTTCTAGGCGAGTCAATATGCTTTGACCTTTGATGATGCTGATGGTGAAAACAATCTTACTGCTGCAATCACAAATAGAAAAGGTGCTAACATGACGGTTAAAAACACTTCTCAATTACGGAAAAGTACGCTCAATGACCAAGGCAATATTAACGTTTTGTATAAATTATTCTTGGAGCATCTCTTCGTATTTTTTCTACGGAATATATTTGTTTACGAAATTAATTCATATTTATCAACAAATTTCGTCAAAGATGTATGCCGTCGAAAACAAAAAATAACGTCACAAATACAAAGTGAGGCAAATAGAAAAAAACTCGGGATAAGTTAGATTACATATATAACAAAATAGAAAAAAACAATTATACAAATATGCATAACCGGCTGAAATAAAATGAGCCGGGACACTGTGTCCATAAAAGAGGGTAATGCACTATTGTGCACTTACTCAACAAGAAAGCTTAAAAAAAAAAAAAAAAACGTCACTGGAGCGAAAGTCCGCCACCAGAACACCGCAGAATGTTCTAATTTCGAACTACGAACGACCGATGTATACCTTCCCGCCTTATGGCCCTCCACATTTCTCTATCTCTCCCTGTCGGTTCTTATAAACGAACATCGGTGAGGAAAAGCTTACAAATGCAATAAATCGCAAACAACCCAGAAAATAAAACAGCGAGAAACTCTATAGCACTAACTCTACCGAACTTGCTTCGCTCCAGCGACCAATACCAAACAGCACGGTCGGCACCAACTCCCAGCGCGACGCAAAGAGGGACGTCAAGTTAAGAAGCAAACAAAAATCAAATAAGAATGAAGAAAAAAAAAACATGATCACCACGCAACAGAATCGACACACGCACTTACCGCCTCTCGAACATCTCCTATGTGTTCCGGTTGGAATGGAGAAAACTAAAAAGAGGTAGATTAAAAAAAAAAAAAAGACATATTCCAACTCCGGCGATTGGCGTACGCAAGAAAGCTTGTCAAAGATGGCCGCCGCAAGAGGTGAGAAGTCAAGCTGCGAGTAAGGCAAAAAGGAGTTCAACCGCACCCGTTTAGGCAGGGCACGTACCGTCCTATTTTACTTTCGTTTTTTTTTTTTTTGCCACTTTTTCGAGCAGTGCAAGGAATCCATATTTCGTGCCCGGCTGCGAACCTACTTTGGGATTCGAACCACGGCTCCGAACATTGCGTCGCCTAATCCGCACCCGCGGCACCGCGCGCATATTGTTTTGATAGTGCGGCCCTAGATGGCGCTCGCCCTTTGGGGACCGGCCTCCCGCGAAACGCGTGATAAGGCTCGGATCATGTAAGTGCGTTTGTGCCCCTGGGTTAGCCGCCCGCACGTTGGCCGCGTTACGCTCATAGCGTACCAGGAAACCGGCAGACACGTTTAGATTATTTCGGTTGGCTTCTTGGCTGCCTCTTTTATTTGCTCCAGCGCCCGTGACGTGCGGTGAATCGCGTCGCAGCGTGCCTCGGAATTTTGGTTCCCGGAAGTCTAGCCAACAAGAGCGAACAGACATAGCCGATTTGGGAGGTGTAGAGTGCATCTGGCGCCGGAGTTACTTAAATGTTACAAGGCCTGCAATGACGCTGTGTATTGACGATATTAGTGTGAATGTTTTTTTTTTGTTTTTTCCTAGATTAGTTATTTGATATGGGAATGAGAAAAATACGACATTTAACAAATATGCTTAAAGCAAAAATGACAATATGATAACCCCCTTTCCGAAAGGCAATCTATGTTGGCATAATTCGCTATTGTGATTATAATTCAACCATTTAAAATAGTTGCCCAGCGAAAACTAATACGAACCAAATTCCGATCACTGGCTTACGAAACGAATAATTCAAGCAATACTGTTAATAAATAAATATTAATTTAATTATTGAGGAGTTATAAAGGGAAGGAAAATGTGATCGTACATTAAAGAAACAATTTCGGAAATAGCAAAGCAAAAAAAAAAAGAAAGGAAATTTACTTTTTTTACGAAAACTCGAGCAAGAGCCACCAACCAACTATTCTTATGCATGCTTTTTCTCGAACTGGAACCGCAAAAACAACTCGCAATTACTAATGTAACCAGCCAAAGCATCATATGAACCAAAGTAAAAAACACACTGCACTTCCAAGCACGGGCTTAGTCAAGTCGGTATACGGCCCATTCGTCACATGTCGATTCGTCATAGGGCAACTGGTAACAGGCCCGTTCGTCACAGCGGAACATTCGTCACAGGATGATTCGTCACGCTGGCAATTCGTCACACAATGACCCCAAGATCGTTAAACGTTGTTTTTTTTCGATCTTGTTTTCTTATGAAAGTTACGAAAAAAGGGGGTCACCCAACCAAATCCGTACAAGATAAGTGAGGTGGACTACTGTGCGAACGGGAACAAATGCATGTCTCAATGACCCCAAGATAAGCCAACATGCAGCCTTTAGCCTGCATGTTGTCTTATCTGGGTCACCTTACTAACAAAAGAACTTCGAGAACATAAAGTTCACAATAGGAAAAAGCCCACTGAACCCGATTCTTTTTTTTTGCCCCGCTCCAGGGCTTACCATGCCGCTTGCTCCTGGATTATAACCGACGGATTTCTTTTGCTTTCCATTTCACTCTTGATTTCTAAATGAAGATAGTTACTACTAAGAAAGGCGGCGATATGCTTCTTCACGAAGGACATTCGTGCACTTGCATTAAGGTTAACGAAACTACGTTGTATTGGACCTGCCGGCGAAGAGGAGTTTGTAGAACTAAAATAGTCAGCGATCACGCCAAGATTCGCGTAATCTCTTATTCCAGTGACCATACGCATGCCGGTGACCCCACCGAGATAAACGTGCTTCGGGTTCGTCAGGAGATGAATGAAAAGGCTGGTATGTACCAAAATCTGTTCCTGCTCTTATATTCACAAAACAAGTTCACTAACGTCCTTCTTTATTCTAGTGGAATGCCGTCTAGCACCGCACCAAATACTTCTGGATGCGGCTGCCTGTGTCAGTGACGACACTGCATCGTATTTTCCCGCACCATCAACAGTTCGGCACACAATCCGCAAGCAAAGGCAGCGGGCGAATTTCGAGTACAGCGTACCATCTTGCAGTGCCGACATACGAATGCCCACAGAATTTAAGGTAAACTGTATTGCAGCGCAAAATCACAGTGCGCGACATAATATGAAAATAATGACTGTTTTACCTGCATGCAGACCAGGCACGTAGCCAGGATTTTGTTTCGGGGGGGGGGGGGGGGGGGGGGCGCCCATGACTAAATGCTGTATGAGGGGGAGGGGGAGAGGAGGTCCCAGCAAAATGGAAGATTTCGGGGGGGGGGGGGGGCCGGGCCCCATGGGCCTCCCCCCTGGATACGTGCCTGATGCAGACCACAGCCGAAGGAGATTCCCTTCCCCTCCACGACAGCGGAGAGGGCGACAGCGAAAGAATCCTGATCTTTGCTACCGAGCGCCACTTGAGCTGTCTGGCTCAGGCTATTATGTGGTTCGCGGACGGGACCTTCAAAGTCACCCCGGCACAGTTTTTCCAACTGTGCACAGTGCATGCCACAGTCAATGGCGTGGTAGTGCCAATGGTTTACGGCTTGCTGCCCACCAAATCTGGAGCTGCCTACAAAAGGTAAGCATTCAAGAGCTCTGATAAACGTATAAACGAAACGCTTCGTGTCCCTATTATTGGATATGTTTTCAAACACTTCAAAAATATGTTCGCTCTTTTTAAGCTTTTTCGACGTCGTACTGAGTCACATGGGGGCCAACTGCCTTGAGGTGGCTTACACGGACCTTGAGATAGCGGCCATCAACGCGATACAAGCCATGATTCCCTGCGCTAGGATTCTAGGGGGTGCTTTTTTTCAGTTATCCCAGTCGGTAGACAGGAAGGTGTGTTCCAGTGGTCACCAGAGTCGCTACAATTTAGATGAAGAGTTTGCTGTTCTGGTATGCGGCATGCTATTTATATGACTTGTTGTTGTCTTTATTTGTTGTGGATTTTCAGGTGAGAATGCTTCCAGCATTGGCCTTTTTGCCAATCACAGACATTCCCGAGGCCTTCCAGGACCTTCTCGAAGTTTTCCCGACCGATGCCTCACTCGTTCTGGAGTATACTTCGAGGACGTGTATATCGGGAGGCCCCGTCGAAACGGCTTGTCGTCGGCCACCTTTCCTCCTCTGGTTTGGTCAGTCAGAGAATCAACACTAGCAGAAATGCCAAGGACGAACAACGGCATCGAAGCGTGGCACCGGGGACTGGAGGTAAGAACTGACCCAATCATCTTAGAACTTGGAACTTTTCTGTAGCACATTTTTGCATTTGTGGCTCAAACGTTCAGTACGGTGCCCACTCAAAAAGCTTCCTCCACGAGTGTGTGTGTATTCTTTTTTCGTTTTATGCCAGAGCAACATGGGCTGCAGTTCTCCCAATATATGGGCGTTCCTGGGCTGCATCAATTGAGAGCAGTCCTTGACAGAGAGGACGCTGGATCAAGCAGAGGGCGGCACGACATCTTCGAGGGTGTCCAATAAGCACGCCGACTGCAACCGGCGTCTGCAGATCATTGTGAGCCGCTACTACGATGGTCGCAATTGTTTCGAACCTTGAGTGCGACAGCTCGAAATATCGTTTTTTTAATTTGTTTTTATTTCGCTCAATAAACCTGTTGTTTTCTAAGTACAACAATGACTTGTTTGTATGTTCCCTCTTTTCAGTAAAAATGAAACATAACGTACTAATCTTTATTGCATGCAAAGCATAATAAATATACGTTGTGCAAATTCGAATATTCGATTCGCACAGTGGCAAACTTTCCTAGTGACAAATTTCCCTATGACGAATGTTCCGCTGTGACGAACGGGCCTATTACCAGTGAGCCTATGACTAATGCGCCCATGACAAACGGGCCTACACCCGTCAAAGTCAAGGTAGCTAATTGGAGCTAGCAACAGGCAACGTGACGACAGTTCTTTTTTCATTTGATTGGTTCAAAGCAGAATGTGCCTATTTCAAATGCTCTACTCAAGATACTGTATTTAAAATACTTTTTGAAGTACCTTGATATCTTGCAATCAAGAGTATTGATACTGTACATTTTAATTACATTTCTGAGTATCTTGTACTCATTATCTCAAATACATTTTTGACATTCCGCCATTTTCCGAGTTTTTCGGTATAAAGTGGCGCGGGCGTGGCACGAGCAAGCGTGAACATTCTTCGAGCAGCCAAATCCTGTTGCTAGCTCCAATTAGCTACCTTGACTTTGCCTTAAGCCAAGTGAAAACATCGCTTTGTTGCCTATTGTGACTCATATTTCAGCCCAAAGCTTTTACAGTTAAGATTTTCCCCTCGCCTCACCAAACGCGCCTTTCGTTTCCTAGAGTTTTCCTCAAAAAATCCTCAAACAAAAGGGCTGGTTTTACCGAAGTAAAGATTGCCACACTGAGGCGCAGGCCGCGAAACGACCTACGACAACAATGCAGACTTGAGTGTTGAGAAACTATCAAATAGCAGAAAATGAGAAGTGGACATGCACACACACACAAAAAAAAATACATTTTTGTTTTGCTTTTTGTATATTTGAGCCCGCTACGGCAAAACGTCGAGGTTATCTTCATGTTTTTCCTTTTGTCGTCAGTCCTTCACCTATTTCTCTCACGAACACTGTCTGTAAGCGAACATTGATAAGCAGACAAGAGGACAGGAAACGAACAACAAGCTGGATGACCTTTCAAAATGCCAACAAAGTGTCCCCCAACGTTGTGTCACTTGAGTGCCTTTCTGAACGCAACCTACTTGAAGAAGGTCTGACCACTTCCGTGGCTATTATGTAGGTTCTCGTTGTTATCCCGTCACTCATATCCGTATCAAAAGTTCGCTTATAGTGAACTCCTCCTACAAGGAATATGGATTGTAGTTAAACGATGCGTCTAATCTGCGCCGCAGGACGTGATATTCATCGATGTCACTACCGGCAAGGCGCTCTGACCCGTTTGTTGCCCCCACACCTCGGTGTTTACCCAACGCAAGGCCTTTGCACCTGCCCCCAGGCCTTGTGGGCATGTTCATGTTATCTTTCTTATTACAGAGTGGGGCACAGTGTAATGTAAAATACTAACAATTAGCGAATTGACGTTAAGTAAAGAATATCTCCCGAAAACAGTCGTCAGAGGATGCGAGCTCGACCCACTTGGGCTTTTGTGCTGAGCTGGGCACCGCGCATGCTGCATTGCTCATGCAGGCCGGAGTGGTAACACAAAAAAGCTCCTCCTCCCCCTCACCGGAGAACACGAACTCAAACCGAACGCTGACTCCGCGTTCGGTTAAGTCAGCCGAGTGCTGAGTCAGTCTATTTGCTGTCCCCATCCATGTAGTTCTAAAGTTAACCGCTTGGGGCGCCATGGTCTGATCTCCTCCCCAATAGCTAAAGCGACATCTTGTTGTCCCAGAAATGTTTTGTAACATCTATCAGTGATATTGCCACGCATGTTGCCGAGCGAGCTCGTGGCTGAATGGTTGCCGCACTTGGCTCTCGCGCGAAAGTTCCGGATTCGATACCAGGGAGCAGACTCCTATTTTATTTATTCTTTCAACTTAACATTCTCGTAAGTTCGAGAACCTTGTCGTTTGATCGAGTTACGCATGTTCTACGCGCCGAACGTTCTACGCCGAATGTTCCAGAAACCCACGCCGGTACAAAAGGTGCTCCGAGTGGGGGTCCGAAGTCAGTCTCACCCTAGCGCTCGATCCTGCTGTTTCGCCGACATCGACGCCTGCGACGCTAGGATTTCTCTATTTTGTTTTGGGCACAACTTCGCCCCAATAAACGTTTAGTTTCTTCAGTTATTCGCCGCCTCGTCATTTGTCATTCGTGAAACTATCCCGCTATTTATAGTTGGACTGTATAAAATAGCCCTATGGTAAGTTTTTTCTTTCCTTTTTGTGTTGTTGCGTGCTGACAAACCGTTCTGGTACCCCTGATTTGCGCAGCTGTATAATTGTCGTTGTCACTGACGTCGATACAAATTACGCAATGCGGAAGTATCTTCAAAAGTAATTGAATTACATTTCTAAGTATTTCTACTCTACTTAAGATACTTTACAGCGAAAGTAACTTAAGTAGTATTTTAAATACTTTATGAAGCAGGTATTTAGAAACTTAACTTAAATACTTTTATCGAGTATTTTGTCCACCACTGGTCCAAACAGATACATATCGGAGCGCCCCATCGCGTCGGCAACTTCTGATTGGTTGGTCTTACGGAAGGAGTGTTCAATATTGGCTTAGCCGGACTGCGACCTCTCCACGCGGTCTGGAAATGAAGGTGAAGCTTAGACTGCCGATATAAAATCCATACGAAGGCTTACCGACTTCAATCGGCTTTCAGCGACGACGACGCTCTCGACTTGGCCGATTGCCTTCTGACCTCGAACAGGAGTAGGTACCATTCCGCAACCTGACGCCACCAGTGAGGATTAAGGGGACGTCGACGGCTGCAGATCAGGCAGAGGGCTTAGCGAGTCGCTCTGAAAAAAATGTACTCGTGGCGCAAGTTCGGGTTTTGAAAGCCCTCCTAGACAACATGGTCGTGGCGCACGCTTTTCCATGCCATCTATCGATGAACAGCGCGGGGCAGGGTGGGGGAGGGGGAATTGTAAAGGAGTACTGCGACAAAAATAAGTCACTACAGATTTTTTTTTTTATAAGTCAGAACGCTTTACCTGTGTTGACGAAAAACAAAAGGATATGACTTGCATATAAAACACAGGACTGGTTGTCCAGGAAAACATTACAAGCTGTCGTGCAGAAACACAACCGTTGCACATTGTTCCGGTTGGAAGTTTTCGCTTCGAGCAGAAACATCTGCAGCCAAGAGAACGCTCTCTCACTTGCAACCGAAGTGGTGCATATTGCCAAGTATTTGACGCAGAGCTTTGCCAGACATGGGTGTAAAAGTGAGCCACAGTTTGCCGCAATCGTTTCGGTCAGTCATAGCACGAGTACACAAAGTCGCGAAAATTCGAACTCGCAATTGTATAGAAGTTACATCGGTGTAATCACAGGTTAAATACTTAAGACGGAGCTCTAACAAGAGCAGCACATTACCGCTAGCCACATCGGCCATTTGACGGTCTAGGCACGGAGTCGACATGCTGCTATGTCGCCGTTAATTAGACTTGCTCACGGAAACCATAAAAAAAAAAAACAAAAAAAACCTAGTGCTTGAAAATTTGTTCTCGCATTTTCGGTGACTTTGAATATTCGTTGTACGTCGTATGCTCGAAAAAGGTGGAATAGTTATTTCACAAACAAATACGAAATCAAATCCAAAATTTTGTTTTCAAGAAATCATACATAATTGTTTAATGAGAAAGTGGTGAGTTCAGAACATTTGGACTCTTACTTGGACAGCTTAGCCTACATTTGAGAGGAGAATGAGTGTTCAGCAAATTAATACTTAATTTTACGACTTATCAAAAAAATGGGGGGGGGGGGGGGAGGTGTTTGTGTGTGTGTGTGGGGGGGGGGGGGAGGCATAGACCAGAAGAATTAAAGAACAGTTCGGTGAACTGTTCCTCTATTTCTAAAAACTTGCTCTGCTTCTTTAATATTTTTCATTCACAGGTTTTCACTTGTGTCGTGTACACTAGTAAGTCAGCGACCCAGCTTTTCCGTAAAATAGACCTGCTGTGTAAATGCAGTAGCTGCCTTGCCTCATTTTCATGGCATCCATACAATAATGAACTACACATTAAAATTTTGTGCGCGTACTAAAAAAGTCAATATCGGCTCGTTTAATGACGCCCATAAATATATTATGTCTTTACAATTTAAGCTGGGCAGCGTTTATTGCTATCCATAGTTTTCAAGCTACAACAACATCATCAAAATGTTGCTTACTTACACTCCCCGATATTTTTTTTCTCTCCACTGATGAATATTTTACATGTTTTGCGGCTACTTTTCATGAGGGCTGAAGCTGTCAAATAATGCAGATGTGGATGTTTACGAGCAGAAAAAAAAAACCAAAAAACATCAACGAACGTGGAAACAGACACGCTACGTGGCGAGAGCAACTATTGATTTTTCGTCCTCAGTAAACACAGACGGGATGTTTAAATAAAGATCAAGAGCGTCGTTGAGATGCATTATCCAAACGAAATTGCGTACAAGGCCTGGGAGCATCTAAACAACATTACCCTGCGCTGCGATCTCTCTCTCCGAATTGCGCTTTACTTGTTGGCCTCTGCAAACTGCGCAAAGACCGCTGCAGCAAAACGAACGGAAAGAAAATCGATGCAACACCCTCACGCTCCGGTTTGTTAGCCGACTATTTTCCTAATTAAACTAATTTGTAGAGCGGTGTTCTGTGCGCGAAGGCGGCGCGAATGTCTGGTGGGAATAATTTGTCTTAATTACAGCCGCAAAGCATAACTTCTACCGTGGCCATACACTCACTAGCCAAAACGGAATGCCCGAGGGACGTTGTTTTCCTCCGTGGTTTGAAATGACGATATAATGGGTCGTACCGTATTGTTCCTTTGCACGTGCGTTTATCTGTGAGCGCATTTTCGTAGGGTCATAGGCGCATTTTTGAAAACCGAGTTTGTAAATTACTGAAATAAATTTTGAGGATCATAGAGGCGCAACTGACAAAGTGTCTACAGTTCGCACATTGTCCTCGGTTAAATTTTTCACCTTCGTTATTGTGACTCTTTTTACACTTGGCGTGTCATCCGCAGTTTAATGCTAATTTGATTTGAAAGAATCGTAGTTGCAAAATTTTTACTACACTCCGTTTAAATTGGTGTCCTCCCGCAGCTGACGCTATGATGCAATGATGCCAATCACCCCGGCGCCAAAAGGTCATCGTCACGTAGTTCATATTTTATATATAAATGGCTAAATCAATAAGGCACTAAAAAAAAGCGCAGGATGGTGGCGCATATATTTTTCGAGATTGGCTTAGTTGATGAAAGCAAGCGCACATAAACGATGATCATCATGATGATGCAATTTTGGCGCTGCTGTTGATTGGCTCCCCAGGATTGCAACGTCGGCTGTTGTCGTACTTAAAGGGATGGTGAACCGAACATTTCAATGTCTATAATAAGCGGCGCACTATCTTTCCACGAGTCAGCAGCCGCCGGTGTGCGCGAGCTCACCCAACGAAATTGACGTCATCATATCCCCCATTCGAGCTTATTAAGCGTGAATGGGGGATTTGATGACGTCAATTTCGTTGCGTGTGCTCGCACAGACCAGGGGCTGCTGAGTCATCAAAAGAAGATAGTGCGCCGCTTACTGGTGAAGCGAACATTGAAATGTTTTCTCCGCCGGACCTTTAAAGTTCAAAGTGATTGTAAGCGTGAATTTTCGTCTGCGCACCCTCGGGAACAATATAGGATGAAACACTCAATCCAGCCTTTTTCTGCGTCCACTGTCAACGCAATCTATATTATCTCTAAATTTATCTGAATTTTAGAAATATGGGCACCTGACTTCGCGTTCCATTCCTTAATTTGGACACAGCGGGAAGGCCTCTTTCAGCTCTGGTTGTTAGCAATAAGAACTCCGGCGGTAAACCAGCCACCGTATATGCATATGTTTCTAATTACCAGAGGGTGATTTATGACGCAACAGCGCTTACGTCAGGGGTGAGGCTAAAGTGATTATGAAGGTTTTAGTAGGCTGGTTTTATATACTTCGCGATAAAAATAAGGCGAGCCGCCTTGAGGTTTTTTTAAATGTAATTCATTATATTATAGTTGCTATTAAAGATAATCATATCGTGTTAGCGCCTGACGGAGCGTCCTTTTGATAAAAAAAAAGTTTTAGCAGAACTCTATTTAAATGTGCCACCATTTATATTTCGTATATTTTTATTTTCCTTGGCATTTGCTGTTTTGCTGCGCTAGTTTACGAGTACTGTTCATTGTGTTGTTTGTGAATTTACAACGAACGTTTATTTCTGTCTATGTCGACGCTTTGTATAATTTCGTATAACAATCACCCTGTAAAACTCGAAATCGGGTGATCGACATGGATTGATAAGAGAATCAAGAACCATTCCACTCTGTGATGGTGGATAACCAGCGAAGCTGTTTAGCACACGGCACAGACCCGCCCCGAAGAGCCGAAGGAAAGCAGACAAGCGCGACAGGACCGCCGCCCTGGGAGAGCGGAAGGAAAGGAAACTAGGCACGCAAGCGCTTGGAACGACGACAAATAGAGGACGGTTCGAGCGTAGACATGGCCGACACGGGTCGCACAGCGGCCAATCTTGAGAAACCTTTATCTACCTGAGAGTCTACTGATCATGAAAATGGTGCCTATTGATAACTACTCAACTGAATAGACCTATACTTCGTCTCACCCTAGCATGGACTAACCGCGAAGGCTGTGCTAGCGCGAGCGGCCAGCCTTGACTGCCTTGACTAGAGCACTCGCTGCACGAGCGCTCGTGCAGCCTCCGCGGCTTCATTAAAAGCGACTACCTCGCGCTTTTAGCACGCGCGGCTAACAATAGTCCATACTAAGGTGAGACGAAGTATAGTGCTAATTTCCCCAAGCATCAAGAAGAATACAGGAAATGATGTTCCACACGCTGCACGGGCCAGCGTCTGCAGCAGTAGCTGTTGTAAAGCGAAAGCCAAAAACAAGTGGCAATTTTCACGCGCGTTCGTGAACGCTTTCTATTGGGGTTTTACTTTAACTTTTTATACGGGGAAGGCGTGCGCGTGCGGCGTCTGCAGCGGTAACTGTCCTAAAGCAAAAGCATAAAAAATAGCCTCCTATATGCTGACAAAGCCTTGCAGAACGCCACGAGATGCGGCCACCGAAATGAAAAAGGTGGAGCGGCAGACAACGGATGAAATTAGAGCCAAGTGACTGGCGCCCCGCTGCAGTGAGACGCCGGTACACACTTCTCCCGAGCGAGCTGTGTTTCGAGTCTTCACCGCTGCAAAAGCTGTGCGAAGAGGTCCAGGTTCCCCGCGAAATGGCTCTTTGGTGGTCTGTAGTACTAAATCCTCGCGCTACAAATCTGCGACCGGGCACTCTATGGCTCCGTCGTCGAACTGCGAGGCTTTGTGAGTATAGACCCTTTTGCTGTTTGCAAACATGAACTGCCTCCTGCGTCCCAAGCAACTTCCGGTCGCTCCGTCTTTGCAAGTCTGTCGAGCTTGCCTATGTCGCCAGTGGTAGAAGGCATAAACGCTACACGCACATCAAAGTTTGAGATTTAACGAGGGCCCTCGGCTGGTCAATTTAACGTCTTGGAGCAGGCAAGTTGGTTTACAAGAGTATTCGAAAATATTTAACATATCTCGGGCTTCTTCGTTCTTTTGGCGTTCATTTGGAGAATTGGTGGTTAAACGTTTCATCGGCATTTCAAACAGCGGTGTTAGGGTGGACTTTGTTCATACTTTTTATGAACCGGAAGTTCTCTGGGACGTCAAAGACTAGAACACCTCCTGGTGGCGTTTGCCATGAAAAGGGTCTATAGAGGAGGCTATGCTAAAACAAATGGCATCATCCGCGCGCGTTCCTCAACGCTTTATTTTGGTTATTTAGTTCGAATCTTTTTTTACGGGCAAAGAGTGCGCGAGCGGCGCGAGCGGCGGTACGAGCGTAGAGTGTTTGGGCATGCACACGAAAAATCCGTGTATTTTCACGAGTGACACTTAGGGCACGGCCGCTTGATAAGGGACTCCCCTTGGGAGCGGCCTGCCGTATGTCTCGCGCCGCCGGTGAGAGCGATAGTTCTACTCTACCCCGCAGCGCCAGCCGTGGCGCTCGTTATCGGCGAGAGAGGCGAGAGAGGCGCAGTCCACCCGGCGCGGCCCGGTGTGGCTAGAGTGCCTACATGTTTCCGCTCCGCTTCCGGAGCGGCGGAAACATGTAGGCACCCTACGTGTGGCTATTTAGATTGTTTTTCGTGAAGCGGCAAGTCTCATTTGAAACGAGTGCCAGATTGCATGAATGATGTGACAAATCTGTGCCGAATAGAAGCACATAATTCTTTCTGCGAGGAGCTCACTCAGCTGCAGGCTGGGCGTTAGAGCCGCATTCAGCTGGCAGTATGAGCGAATTGTCGTTTTCTTGTTCCCGTCCCCGTTTCTATTACCACTGTAATGAGTTATAGTTGGATATAGCTAGCTAGGCCGTATGATTTACGATTTTAACCGATGCTCGAGCACGCTCGAGCTGTGACTTTTATTTATCTGTGAGGGACAATAAGAAAGGGATTCCTCGTGCATAACTTCTGCAATATAAACTTCATTGTTCACGAACAGATCAAGGGAGTAGTTCGCAAGCGGAATACCTTTCGGGAAAGAGGCTTCCGCGAAAGTCTCAATATATTCTCTAGAGAGCTGTTTAGGTCACCAGCCGAGTTAGCCAGAAGAGGTCTGAGGAGCTTCCCGAGAAAAAGCTCGCAGAGTTCTTAGCTGTGGTACCGGTCTCTGCAGTTAGTACACCACATCAGCGGGCAGTCCATAAGGTGTGGAAGCTCAGCGCTCGAGAGAACCTTGCCAATCCGTCCAGAACGACGAATCTCTGCCAACTGTAGAGCCCTCTCGACAAAGGTGCAGACGAGCTTGCACGGCCAGACAGATTCAGGTCGTGGATAGCTGAGTCCTCTTTGGTCAAGGCTAAACACGACCTGATTTTCTCCGTCACGAGATTCATTTCCCTTAAGTTACAGCTTGCATTTAGGACACGTCACCTGCAAAGTTGAGCGGGTTCTACACATTAGCCTTCCTTGCTTCTGTCTTGAAATTCGTCGCAGGTTTGTCGCAGTTTTTGAATTCGCTCGTTCAGTCGTTTGGCTTGCATTTGAAGGCGGTTCGCGTTTTTCTTGGCATCTTCCATGAAGCCTATAGCTGTCAAATTGAATGACGTCTGACATTCTTTCACTTCAAACTCTTTTTGCAGGCAAGGTTCAATAGCCACGCACTCATCAACAGCTTACTTCTTTCTGCAGGGGACTGCATTTTGCGTTGTCGTCTTCTACCGCTCGCATGCGACGTGGACGCGTTAGGTGGCACACGAACAAGCGTTCTGCGTCTCTTTGAACCTGCTGGTTGCATGTACAACGAATACAATGGGAATTGAGTCGGCACCGCTATCGGTCGCAGTACCTTTCGCTTCATCCCTACCTTGTAGTCCTCCGCCTTAAATGCCTATATGTACAACCTCGGCTTTCTGCAGGGAAGATAATCCACATAGCGCTCCCCTCTCCTAAGCTGCGAGGGGGAGCCAGGTTGGGGCAAGGTAAAATGTGAAGGGATATAGGAAAGGAGGTGACGGGCAAAAGTGGAAAGCGCGAAGTGTACGTCGGCCTTTAAAATGAAGGGAGCGCAGGACGCTCCTGGAGCTTGGTTGCCACTGGCTGCCCTTCTCGCTGCATTCTCGCGAAATGTTCTTCAACCAGGCATCCCAAAATTTCTCTCTAGACGGAAGCTCGTGATAGCAGAGTTCCGGAACTCTCGCAGCATTTGACTTACAACGCGGCATGCAACAGTTTTCAGGCATCGCGTGCTCCGTAACCCATCTGCACACTTTAAAACTGTGCAGAGACAGACAAAAGGCGGCTGTCTACGTGTCTTCTTTCTCATCCATCAGTGGTTATCGCCATAGCCCCGTGCGCGACCGAAAGCGTCGCTGTGGTCGGCCTTCCACGATTGGCCGAACGCTGACTGTGACGTCGGAAAGGGGATTTATCATCGACGGAAATAAGAGGAATGAAAGAACTTTAATTTTGACGTGTTGGCAGTGTTCCTTTGAGAGCACAATGATTTCAAGCTTCCACCATGCTAATAACAAACACCATCAAACTTGTTGTTTGCAAGGTAATGACGTCACAAGGGGGAACCCCAGGAGGGCGCCACCAAAACTTCTCGCCGCTAAGAAACAAGCAAAAAAACGATCGAAAACACAAACCACGCATGCGAGCACAGGGTAAAACTGCGATATTTTCTCCGCGCAAAGTGGTGCAAAGGTGGGGGACAAGCGATTTTTGCGGCCTTTTGCAACCGCGACAGCGCCTCGGTATCGGCGAAGCCAATGACGGGCAGATATTTTCTCTGAGTCGCGAAGCAAGAGCGCGTTGGGCGCCTTTTCTATAGGGAGTATTCACTGGCCGCCATATTTGAGGTCACTGTTTAGAGCGCATTCTCAGAACGAGCTCGCATTCATAGGCTGCCAAGACTGGCAATCTTGGTGGAGCGGAATGCACGTGGCGAAAGAACTGTGGAAGCTCGCGTTCAGCACGCGCTCCGCAGCCGAGCACACAGCTATGGCCGCCAGTGAATACTCCCTATAGACGCTTTCAGGCAGCTGTGCATGGGCGCCGCCATAACCGACCTTCAGTTTTTGTTCCCTCTTATTCTTCAGTTTTTGTTCCCTCTTCTCTCGCGCGCTGAAAGCGTCTATACTCTTTTTAACCTTATGATGTACCGCAGGAAAGGCTACAAGCGCGAGCTCCTTGCTCTATAAGGCACATCTCGGCGGCACAAGCTCTCGTGCGTTAAGAGTAGCTCCAACGCTATGAGCTCGCGCTTCTAGCCTTGTCTGCGGTACAACATAAGGTGAAACGGAGTATAGCTTGCAGCTCACGAGACCACTCGCCGATGGGCAGCGCCTCCACGGCAGATGGGAGAAGTTCTCCTCTCACGCGCGCTCTTTTGTTTCGGAAAAAACACCTCCTGGTGGCGTTTGCCATGAAAAGGGTCTATAGAGGAGGCTATGCTAAAACAAATGGCATCATCCGCGCGCGTTCCTCAACGCTTTATTTTGGTTATTTAGTTCGAATCTTTTTTTACGGGCAAAGAGTGCGCGAGCGGCGCGAGCGGCGGTACGAGCGTAGAGTGTTTGGGCATGCACACGAAAAATCCGTGTATTTTCACGAGTGACACTTAGGGAGACTGCTAATGCAGTAGTAGATTACGCGTTTATTGGGGACACTTGTGCCCACAACAAAGCCAGAAGTACAGGCATCGTGGTTGCCGTAGGCGGCGTGCCAGCTGGATTTGGCGCTGGCGAAGAAACTGCGCAAATAGAGCCACGGGCAGGCTCTTTTATTGCAAAGGAATCGTACATCGCGTACCGCCAAGAAAGTACTAGAATAACAGCATCTTCAAGCGGAAAGTAAAAGGAAGTTGCGAGCTCTTTCTTTATCCTTCCAGAAACTAACGGAAGAATAAAAGAAGTGCCCGCTGCCGGGACTCGAACCCGGCGCTGCCGCGTGAGGTCTGGGCACGATAGCCACTATCCGAGAGTGCGGAATGACCAGTGTTATCGGTAACGGGTGTTGGGTAACGTTGTTAAAAGAGTAAAGCATTACTTTTTTCAGTAACGTATTAACGTACTCGTTACATTTTAAAAGCAGTAGCGGGTAACGTACTTACGGTTCTTATTTTAAGTAACAGGTAACGTATATATGTTACTTGTTACACCTTCTTTCAAAAACCTGACAATTTCATGTTTTTTGTGTTTTTATTCTTTGTTTTACCTTAAGTCCAGACGCAGCTGATGTTACGAGCTATGCGACACACCAGACAAAGTCAAATGGGAACCATCATGGTGTTCTATGATCGCTGAACCAATCATAAACAAAAAAAGCCCCGTGACTTGCGCTTTTGAGCTTCTTGATTGGCCACAATAGCTCGTAGCGTCAGCTGTGTCTGGACGTAAGCGGAAACGAGGTATAAGTGTTAAGTCCTTCATTATTGTACTCATTTCACATACCTTTAAAATTTTGCTTGTCTTTTCCCCTCACGAAACGTTCCACTTTAGAAAAACCTCAACGCACACCTGCTTCTCTCAATGTCGAAAAACGCTAACGCCCAACTCGCCCCCCCCCCCCCCCTCCAAAAAAAAAGTTGATGTGGTTAATTTTCAATTAAAAATTACAGAAATATCCACTGGCGGATTCTTTAAGAATTTGTTCGCATGACCCACGGAAATGACACACACGTCCCTCTTTGGTGAACGCTAACTCTGATCCCTTCACTTTTTTTTTCTTTTGGTATTTTCCTTTGCTTATTCTATTTTTCGCTGCCTTTTTTGGCCAAATTATGGGGTCGGTGTTAGCGTTTCCCGATGGAGGACGTCTGCGGCGTTTCCCAAAGGTCGTGCTAACGGATTCTAAAAGAATCCACCAATGAATCTTCCTGTAATTTTTTCATCCCTTTTTTCTACTCTCTGCCCGTCAAAGTAGGTCGACGCCCTTAAATACGGTCATCCATATCACTCGTGGAAAGAACCACATCCATACCCCTCGTGGAAGGAACCGCATTCATATCACTCGTGGGAAGAACCGCATCCATCGTTTTCACCACAAAAACACCCACGCCACATTCTACCAACGACGTAAGGGGCTTAGAATGATAAACTGGTATTCCGTTTACCAGCAAAAGTGCCCCGCCCCCTCCCACCCCCTTGCAGCCGCTAGGTTGTATAATTTGGACCACTAGACACGTGACCGTACCAAGTCCTGAGGCTTTTACGCAAAACTGAGAAGAGATTTGTATTGTTATTGCTGTAAAAAACATGCTAAACTATTTTTCAATACTGTTAGTCCCAGAGATCAGCGTCTAGCTCCCACGAAAGCCAAAATACAGCACCGTGGGTGACGGCACATGCATAGCGGAGGCATTGCAAAGCTGCCGGAGTTTATGTCGTAACATTACAGTTTAGACATAAAAAAAAACGAAACATAGTATATCTCGTCGGTACTGTAGTTGAAGATCAATAAGCAATTATTCGTGCGCGGTACTTTGTTAAAATCTAGCGTAATACTATAAGGTCACATGTCTAGGGGTCACAAATGTGCATCATGGCGGTGGCCGGGGGGGGGGTCGCTTTCAGCTGCCAGTTTATCGCTCTAAGCACCTCTACCTACGGAAACCCAGATAAAAAAAAAACCGACGACGGCCGAGCGACAACGTGAACGCACATACAGTCGCGTCTCAAAGGAGGGTAGGGGGGGGGGGAGTGAGGTGGGAGAGAGCCACCCCGGGTGCAGGGCTTAGGGGGGTGCAGCTGTGCAGTGAAAGGCTTAGCTGCGCCCCCCTGAGCGGCGGGGGTCAGGAGAGGGGGGGGGGGGGGGTGTCGCGGCGGGCGACCGCCCAGGGTGCCGTTGACCCCAGTTGACCGCGCCGCGGCGGAACACCTCTTAGATAAAAAAGTGCTGAATGAGATGGCTTCAGCAGAGAAGGTCAACACTGGACCCAGTTTGGACACGACGATTACGTCGACGTTCGGCTCAAACTTCAAACTTGACTCGATGCCGAGCGCTGACGCGGCAGTCGTTTCCAATCTGTGTCCGCGTTGGCCTTCTCTGATGACGCGATCTCATTCAGCACTAAGGCTTTGTTATCTATGTTTTTTTTCGCGCAACGCATCCTCCTATATGGCTCCGCGCCTGCTGTACGCGTAACTTTAAGCGAAAACCAAACGGCACGTTATGAAGATAATCCGGCGGTGTCTTTCAGTTCGTCAGCTACGGGGAGAGAGGGAGGAGGAGGGAGAGAAGTTGACGCATGCTGACTTCAGCGCTTCGGACCGATTGGAGCGTTACACGTGTCAGTCTTTCCGTCTTCTCCCTCTCTCCCGATACCTTACAATCGAAAGACACCACCGGGCTTCCGTCAAAACGAGCATTGCAACGCTAACGCATTAAAACTAACAAAAAGTAACGTACGATGATTCTTATACGTAGGTAAATGTAACGGTAGAGTGCTCATTTTATTTGAAGGTAGCGTAGGTAAATAACGCGTTTCTTTATTTCCCAAGCAACGAGTAACGCATTTCGTTACTTCTTTTCGGTAACGCCTGCAAAACTAAGCATCACATACGCTTTTCATAAACAATTCAGGGAAGCAACCTTACTGAAAAACAGTGTGCGCGTTCACCACATTAATAGCCTTTTTTTTTTATTTGTTCAGCTTTGCCAAGTATCTAATTTTTTCCTGTTGCGCACTATATTTGAGGAGAGCGTTTGGACGATTTGTTATAGGACGGACGACAAACGTTAAGCTGTATGGTCGAAATCTAAAGTTATATCTTCCACGTTAATTGAAAAGGAAAAAACACTCAGGAACACTAGCCAATGAATCGCCGACAGGTCCGAAGGGCAGTTAGTGCTAAACACGAATCATCATTTATGTTCTATTTTGCGGGTCTCAGAGGGAAATCCTCATGGCCCGAGACAGGGCAGTAGAAAGCAGAAAATTTATCACATCCAAGGAATGCCATCATATGTCAGATTTGCGTCATAGTGATCTCATCTCGCCGATTTATTTTCCCTTGAAAAGTTGCTCTCTGCTCATCAAACACCGAGCAGCCAGCCAGGCCAGCAGAGCATCCATCTCGTGCCCAGCGCCACTGCTCGTGACCGCCGATGTGACACGCGCGAACGCAGCCGTGCTATGTCACGCAATTAAGATCTCGATATTGTCGATCAGCTAAAAATACTTTTTTCAGAAAATCTCCAAAGTCCACCCGCGAAGTCTTTCCTATACGCTACTCCATGTCCCTCCAGCATATACCACGTGATAGAGAACAGGGCGAAAAGGTAGCGCAGTTGCCCTTCCGGGTCCGGCCGCTCGCAGTGGCCTCGAAGCTAGGTCCACTTTGTCGTCTGCTGGAACCGGTGTTACTTCGCATTCCCGGCATTTCTTTCGACACCACGGGCGGCAGTGTACGCTTCGCAAAAGGTCTACTGACCACGCCATATTACTCTCCGGCTGTGTCGATTCAATCTGAGGATCTACATTTTTTAGCTTACACAATTGTTGGCCGAACTTAGTAAAAATGTATATATATAGGTGGGTGTCACGAAGTGTACAAACATATTAGCGGCATTAGTGTACAGTCAGCACGGAATGAAACCCGAACGCCGGAACGCGTGGCCATCGACACAGGTTGCTCCAACTGGAGGGCTCCTGAGAACTAATGAAAATGTGCCTGGGTGCGAGGGTGCGTGTCTTAGTCAGATGTGTTCGACCCTCTCGCGGCGCTTCTAGGACTTCCGCATTTCGCCGGTGGCGCGCTGTAAGCGCCGTCACTCGGGGTGCTTTTGTGTAGCCGCACTACAGTGCACTAGAATACTTGGGTAGTGTTAGGACCGGAGCGGCTCGCCTGAGGCGTGTGGTCGCGACAGGTGTCGACACCGGCGCGTTACCCAAAAGGTGTGCGCATGCCCGGCTGCAGGCGCGAAAATATGTTTTGGTGCCGCTTTGGTAGAGTGCACATAGAATTTCTGATACAGCTACGACCTGCCAGTGGTTGTACCGCGGCATCAATTACGCTGCGGCACGACTGTTGGCAACATGATGCTTGAATGTATTGGACGGTACAAGTTACAATACTGTACCTTCACATAAAAAAAAACAATTGCAACTTTAAAGAAGCGGATTGCAAGTTGTTGCTGTGTAGAATTAGCTGCGACTTTCGGTTCGTCGGATGGGGAGCATTTTAAATGAAATGCCCCCGTTCTCGGTTGCGAAAGGCCAAACAGTAGATATTTGACCGGGATATCTAAAACTCAAAAGCAGTTTCTTTTTTTTTTCCTATTTTATTTTACGGTGGAACGAAATGGCACATACTAAAGCTCGAGATCTTTTTTTTTTGTTTTTTTTTTAAGTACCCCAGGTTAACTTCTCTGTCTTCTTTACTACCCGACTTCTTCTTCTTGACCTTACTCAGCTCGCTTCACTTGTCACCAATTGTCGTGTTCATTTATGCGACAAACCCCCGAAGCGACGGTCACAAAGAGATGAGTCTTATATTTCTTCATGGCTGCCACGACAATCCGAGGACCGCCCGACGTTCACTTGTAAGAAGTGGCTTATAAACCGTGACAATCTTTTAACGCGTTTTAACAATGAAATGAAGTCCAAAAGCTAAGACAACGTGGGCTGAAAAGTAATGCTTTATAATATTCAACGAAGAAAACAAGCAACTCTTTTATATCATTTAAACCAGAAAACAACAGCACACATAAATAAGGCAAGGCAAAAGTTGTAACAGTTTACAGCACCGCATTGAAATACATGGTTACAATGTGCAGCGCATACATGGTTACAATGTGGAGCGCATACATGGCCCTGAAGGTGTACATGGCATAACACATGAGGTAAGTTGTCGAAACAAATGAGCCCCGCCCTTTGCTGAGCAATCTCCAAATAAGCAACACCGTCGATGTTGCTGAACTTGTGAAAAGACCAGAAGGGAGTTGGTATATTCAGGGAGCCTAGTGCGTCGCAATCGATGCCTTGTGGAATCACGTCAGTAGCTTCGCTGTTCACCACTGGTGACAACGGGTCAGTTTTCCTAGCGAGCCCCGAACGCTTTGCAACGATGGGCTCTTGTGGACTTGACTTCCGCTTCCTCTCGTATTGCTGAAGGATCACCTCTCAGCTCCTGCGGTACACCTGGCAGCAGAGTCTGCACCGCGTCTAGCGTAAGCGCGGGGTGTCCCCAAGGAATCCTCACTTCCTTTCCGCCGACTATGTGGACCTCGTCATGAAGGATGAAGCGGGGCTCGAAGTGCAGTTCCCAGATAGCCCTTGTTTCTTCAAGACGCTTGTTCGATGGTTGCAGATTCTTTTCACTAAAATATCTTGTGGCACTGTACTTTGGAACGCCGAAAACGGACGCGGCTTTCACGACTTTCACTCAGTAGTAGGCCGCTTGGCAAAAGTTTTGTCATCGTTTTGCCGACGGCATTTTGGCGCTACCCTCAAGGAACGTTTACACCTGAGAAGAAATCCGCTGCCGTGGGAGCGGAGTTCTTCCGCGCTCCCGGCGGCGGCGGCGACGAGAGGATTGTGTTTACATCTATTTCCTTCGAGCGGCGGCGGCGGCGCCGGCTGCGGCAGCTATTCTCGTAACATCCCGTCAAATTTGACGAGAAGGCGCAATAGTTCCCACCTCGGCTGTCTCTCCCGGGCGCTGCTGCTACCGGAAGTCGTGACTTAGACAGCGTCGCGCTGCACAAGAATGACACTTCCGGTCAGCGAAACGCCTCGTTCGGCGGCAGATATAAGTCCTGGACCTAGACGGCTCGCCGCCGTGTTTTCCGCCCAGTGTTTCGCCCCAGCGGCAAAAGCTGGGCGGATTCGCTAGCGGATCCGCATGTGTAACGTACCATTAAGCGGGTTTCACATGCAGCGATTCCGCGGCCGAAATCGCTACTGCTAGCGGTGCGGTGGCACGGATCGCGAGGTTTCATTTCACATGAGCGTTTTCTGCCGTTGCGATGGCCAATGTTGCTTGCAGCAAGCAGATGCGCTAAGTCGGTTACAGCGGCTTCTAACAACAATTTTAATGCCGTAGTTTTTAGTTTCCCCTTTAATTTTACCTTAATAAAACAAAAAAAAATCGTTTAAAATACTAAACAAACCTTGGTCTTTTTTGTTTATGTTTTTTATTTCGTACTTTGTTGTCGCGGAGGATGAAACCTCGGATCATCCTCGGCAGTGTCACGGGCAGCGCCTTCCTCGAATATAGACTCCAACGATATCGCCGACCCGAACCTCCTGGACGGCACTGGAGTTTTTGCTATTTCCGAAATGTGCAGTGGTTTCATACCGGTCTTGTCCATCACTTTCCCGGCCTCAGTCACCTCTTCCTAGAGCTTCTCTTTGGTCCCATTGCTCCTAAATTAATTGAGCTGAGCGTCCAAAAGAACCCGACGCTCCGACACTTCACTGATAATCAGTTCAATGAACTGGGCGCGATACATTTTGTCATACTTGGTGTGACGATCTGCGCACAAGCCACTTACGATTAGCGTCTCATTGCGCTCGCTACAGTTGGTAATCAAGCGAGGAAAGCAACAAAGAGCCGCGTAATTCATTGAGAAAACAAATTCCGAGGAAGGGGCAGCAATCCCCCTCCTCCATAATCTCCTCAACAGTTTCGACGCGACAGCTGAAGCAAAGAAGCTCGACCCGCCGGAAAAAAGAAACCTCAAACCAGTCGCTTGCGTGTTTTCTCTGCTTGTCGTCTGCTTCAAGAACGTGAAAACGCCGCCGTCCTATGCGCCAGCTTTTTGCAGTGTTTCTCCTCCTGTCACGTGATTTCCCGCCGCGCTGTGAGTGGCCAGGGCGGAAGCTGCCGCTCTGCCGCCGCGAAAAATTTCCAACCTGGTGGAACCGTGCCGCTCAGCCGCTGCGGCTGGCCAGAGCGCCGCGAGGGCAAAAATCGCGCCGCTCTAGGGCGAAAATCGCTGCATGTGAAACCCGCTTTACGCGTTCACCATCCTCGAAATCAGAACACACAAGATTCAAAGCATTATTCGATCGAACACACGGAACTATGAAATCGTGGTCGGCTTACCAACGCGCGCACCGCTTAAAGTGACAAAAGAGAAGAAGATAGACTCGTCGATTTTAAACGCACTTTCCGCCAAACGTGGAGGGCTGCGCGATTTTTTTCCGGGTAACTCGACTGCAGCGCCGCCACAAACTGTCAATACTGGTGCCCTCGCGGGCTCCTGTTGCCAAGCCGCTCCGGTCCCAACACTACCCCAAGTATTCTAGTACACTGTAGCCGCACTGTCGGCCGGTCGACACCTGCGGCTTGCGCGTGGTGCGAGCAGGTCGATGCTAGGAGTCGCAGCAAGCTGCTTGCGCGCGCGCCAGCAGAGCACGCACATGGTGTCTTCTCCTCCTGGCGTGCGCAGCTTTTATTGTTTGTTACATGTATCGTAATTTTATAACTAGCAGTACTTATAACAAAACAGCGCGAAATACGAGAGAGAAGGAGAAATTAGGACATATGACGAGTCCTGACACCCACCTGAAGGTTGCTACTACATATATCTAGTATATTATATATGAGCACATCTATACGTCCACTCCCAGAGGTTGTCCATTAACTCCTCTTGTTCTTCATGCTCGTATGCCTCGCTGCGAATGCCATAGTGCAGGTCTACTTACTCGCGCACTCACAAAACATTTTCCTCAATTGTAGTGACTTGAGCCTTGAACAATACCTCACTCTGTGCAGACTCTCGCCCGATCTGTCCAGCGCACCCATTAATTATCGCATTGTGTATGGGATGCCCAGCGATCTCTTTTCAGCGCTGTCATTAATTATTGCTTTGTCTATCGCAGCGAAATGAAAGTTAAATAATTTCGTGCACAGAAAATCCAAAGTGCTTGATGACGTGTCACCGGAACCACGCGGAGGCTCCGGTAAACAACGTGACACACGCGGTTTCTGAGAAATAGTGAAACGTCATAGACGCGAAATAAAATGTATTTATTGGCAGAACCACAATCATTATGAAACAAAAATGCTGAAACAGACCGACGCGGATGCCTCGGTTTTTTCAGCACTGTGCATGTTTTTGTGCGAGGTTATCAGTCGATTCTTATGAAAAGCGAAAAATTGCTCGCTGACGCTCTCTTTGGTAACACCGATATGCCAGGCGTATCAATTCTGGAGCATAATAAATTCATCACCCTGTCTGAGCAGGGCCTATTGCAAATAGCTATACCCAGGTTAAGCTGCCGCCCGGTGTCGACAGGGTGACAGTGCGGCGACACAAAAGCACACCGAGTTACGGCGCTTACAGCGCGCCAACGGAGTAACGCGGAAGTCTCAGACGTGCCGCACGAGGGTCGAGCACATCTTAGTGGGACCGGCACCCTCGCACGCCGGCGCAATTTCATTAGTTCTCAGGGGCCTTCCAGGTGGAGCAGCCTGTGTCGATGGCCACGCGTTCCGGTGTTCGGGTTTCATTCCGTGCTGACTGTACATATACGATACTGAATCGGCGTGACATTCACAAATAAGGTGACCGATTCCCCCGATCTGTGTTCAATAAAAATACCTGAGTCCCTCGCAATAAAAGCAGTAAAATTACCTTCTTTTCAAGATAATGGCAGTGTTGTTTTGTTTGTTTGTGCATGTGACTTGCATTTGTCAATTGTTTCACATTCTCGAGTAGGTTGTCTTAAGGGCGATTGTGCGTCAATTACATCTGTCGTTAGTTTTTAAGACATCAGTTTAAATGGCGAAATATGAAATCTATGGGAAACACAGATATCGTTCACGAGACAAGCTGATTGCTTATTTTGAGAAATCATCACGTCCTCGCTTTAATATTGTAGTATGTTGTGTACTCGGAAGACGTTAAATTAGTGGCAGACCTGCAGATAATACAGATAAAAAGGCTATACATTTTTTTGAACATAAATAACAAGTTTAATTATTTCTAGAGTGCTTTTGTTCTGGATGCAGTTGGTTTCACAACTCCTAATAATTACTTTTCCCATTACGCGGGAATAAATTAATTGTCGCATACTACCGAAAGTATTTATTAAATGTCTGGTAGCTCTTTATTTCCAAATTTTGATCAAGGGTGTTTCTTCTCCCGATTATTTAGCAGAGCTTACTGCAGATATACGCTCTCGAGGACAGCGTCTTTATACTCATACCGATTTAATCTGAGGGAAAGATTAAGGTTCAAACACGACTGCAACCGCACCGGCAAACTCAAAGAAAAACTTTTAAAAGCCAAGGAATGTCGAGGACTCGGAACGTCTGGAAACGGATAGATAGAGAAGATTCCCGGGGCTATGGCCAGCCGTTTGGAGAATCGGGAGAATCCGAGAAGGCCGTAAAAACGTAGATATGCTCCCCATTCGTCACAATTAGGAAGACAGCTCGAATCGCGGCTCGCGCGTAATACGCGGGAACATTTGGAGACACTTATCGCTTCCCGTTCTGGGAAACGGAATTAAAAGTCATGCACACACGTACGGCGCCGATGGTACAGACATACAACCTAGACGAAGCGTTAACGCAAACAGCTATAAAACCACAAAACCCCTCTCGCAAAGGATCTGCTAAATTACCCTCTTCTCCTTACGCTCGAACCCTCCTCCTCCTCCTCCAGGTCGTCCTTTTCTACATTCGTTCCCTATTTCCCCTCTTCGTTGCGTGTAACTCTTGGCGGTATCCCTGTACAATGACGAGGGACTAGGGAAAGTTAGTCCCCAAAACTGTAGCAGCTGCACCGCGCACCCGGTATAAGACTCGCACACACACAAATACGATATAGTGCCTAAGATGGAGCGTATACGGAAAGAGAGACACAAGGGTCAGGGCGACGTTCTTTCCCTTTTCCCTGCGGCTGAGGGTAGCGCCCTTTGGAAATATATACCATAAAAAGGGATCGAAGGAGGAAGAAAAGCCCGGAGGACAAGAGGGTGGAGGGAGTGTCCCTAATTGCAGCTTTTAAGGAATCAATGGATTCGGGACCGAAGCGGGATGGCGCATTCCTTGGAGAGGGTCTCATTAGGGAATGACCGATAGTTCCCCAAGCACTTTTCTCATAGCTGCCCGTTTCATTGAAGAGCGCCTTTCCGTACGCGATTGCCACGGTCGGTTTACTTTCGGGACGCCCCTTCGGTTAAGGAAGGCAGCGACTGGTCCATGGTGATATATGCGTTTGTTCTGGGGATCGGGATTTTAACCCTCTATGAGTTTCGTTCCTTTAGCGTACGATAACACTTCTGGTTACATGAGGCACGTGGACCTTCCATTTTGATTTATTTTAGTGTTTCGGTGGGTGTGTTGTGTTAAGTATGAGTATTTTAGAGGATGCAGCATACTATAGAACGTGTCTTTCGAAGGTGAAGATACGTTATATAGGAGTGCCCTCTTAGTGTCCCTGTCAAATTTTAGGAATTGCAAACTGTGATGAAGCACCACTAGAAACCATAAGCGGCGAAAAGTCGATTGATCGTATGTGAGGCAAAAATGTTAATCTACAAAATTCAAAATTCATCACCAAATTCTTTAGCAGAATCTGAGGTATGAAAGCAATGCGGTTATTAGAGACGGGTGGTCGAGATGATGTATTGCGTGATATTTGTTATTTTGGGCTGCCATTAATTTTCGCTAAACCTGAGTTTCAGTGATGAGTCAAGGAATGTATTTTTGCATCAGGACAGACACGCTGATATTCTATAAACAACAGGGAAATGCTAAAGACATGACGACGGTAACCTATTCGAGATTTTGACGTTATATTTGTCATCTAGCGATGTGGCCATCCTATTGGCTACCTTGCGATATTGAGATGATAGGCGTAGATGATATACATTGTTTTTCTGGGTCGCTCGTGACTTTATAGTATAACATGTAACCTACCTAGTTCTCTACATCGCGCGAATTTGCCCAAATTACGTTCTAGGGTGTTGTGTTATTCAATGTTTTACGAATTACGATAGAAGACATCTTCTCGTTGATATTCCACGTCATTAGGGAAAGCTGATGGACTTGTCTCAAATAAAATATGTTAGCCCCGTTCGACATTGACAAGAACAAGTTAGCATTAATGTAAACTGTTTTGATTATTAGTATTTTCATCGTTGCCGGTGCACGTTTTGTAGTTTTGACTGACTGTTTGGTGAGTCATTTTTGTGTGACCGCGCTTCGTGGAGCATGGTGGACGATCGAAATAGCCTATTGTACCGCTCGCCCGAGCAGTCATCTGAAAATATAATTAGTCTTGTTCTCTTCGAAGAATTGTTATTTGATGAAAATATTAAGGTGACTCTAATATGCATGGCGTGTGGCTATATGCAACATAACTCATTCAGTGCACCATTTTATGGAACTTACTAAATCAGTAATTGGGCTAGTCAGGTAAGTGGTTTAAGCTGAAGCAAGTTTCCAGACAAGAAATGAGATATTAAATCGCAGTATAAATTGATTGCACAATATTACGCGATGAAGATTACCACGCAACCAATAATTATTTTTATTTTTAAAATGTAAGTTGCAATTTGAACGATCGTTTAATATAGAAGCGAACATATATTTGATTACAAACCGAAGAAAGAACTAGAACGTGTTTATTTAGTGCCCAAAAAACCTCGGTGTCCTCTGTATGCCACCAGCTTTAATTTTCAAAAAATTGATTGTAATCACAGTTCATATACAATTTAAAACACAATTGCATTTATTTAATTATCGCACGCCTGTTATATCTTACAGCATTCATTAAAATATGTATGCTACTTTTCCATCTATCTAAGCTTTCTCTAGTTTTAATTGCTAATGCCATATATGTTCCAGACTATTAGCCAAGGATAACCCAACCTTAAAAGTGGTAATTTTACACGCTGCATACTATCTAGAAGGCTTCGATTTCTTTTACATATTTAGTGATTACAATATTTTGTGAATGAAATGGTATGTTAATGACGATTTATATATAATACATACTTCTATGCGAGCTAATAATGCACGCATTTGACAAGGCGTATGAGAATCTACTACGTGCGGAAAAGGCGCCATGGGTGGACTACGTATCAGGTACGGTCTATGAACTGGGTGCGGCATATGTATATGAGGAACAACTTTATTTATAGCGAAATCTGACCTGCACACTCCTGGTGCAGATAGGAGTGCGGAAAATACGATAGTGTTGTTTCCTATTTTAGCATTGCTATTTATTTCCAACCCTATGCTCGGCTGACTCTCGAAGCAATGACGGATGTTAAGACCCATTATTATTGCCCGTGCGCATTCGAGAACTACGAACAACCAGAGAGTTCCTCGCGGTGTGATGCAGACCAAGACAAGACACTGCTTCCGCGGGGCACAATATTCTACCGGGCTTCGTTAAAAAGATGCTCAGTTCCGACCACTCCGAACAATCGGAGCTTCCCAGTGGCACTCCTCGTTAACGAGATTCAAATGCAGTCGTCGTCGTTCATCCTGCTTCCATTGTGCTATATCTAGCGTTGCCTAACTGGTGCTGAAACCGCCCGGAGCTTTTTGCACTAATGAGGACACTTTTTTTTTTTAACGATTGGGGTGCCTAAGTGCTCGTTGCACGGCGCTGTATCGGCTTTGCATGGTCTCTCACTGAATTACAAGTGGTTGCTTCAACGGGGTAGTGTATAATCAGTCTCCCGGATATGATGCGACAACTGTTTGATTTCATTTTGCGTAGGTTGATGACTATGCACTGAAAGGTTTCTGTGCACATCTACTTGTTTGTTCAGGAGGCGGACGTACTGTCACTTTTATTTATGGAGCACGCTCACCGTCAATTGTGGTAGAAAAAAAAGATTGCCGACTGGTTTTCTATTTATCGATCAAACCGGCATAAGCAGAATCGCAATGTATAACAAAAGGTCGGTTCTCAAGACGTTTTTTTTTTCTTTATTACGCATTGCTATCAATTACGCGATGTCGTAGTGACAAGTTATAGTATCGAGTGACGTCATGTCACGTGGCGCAGTGTGACGTAACGCAGTGGCGTCGCGCGACCTGACATCACGCGACTTGGTGATGCTACCAATGTCGGTTTAGGCGAAAACTTGGCACATAACGTTACCATATAAAATAACGCCGTTGGTCTTGTGATGTCGCGTGACCTTACGTCCGTGACGTGAGGTCACGTGCCACCACGCGACGCCCGAGCATATAATCATAGTTAGCTGCCGTTAGAATGTAATTATGCATTATTAACGTACTTTCACGATAACTAAAAGTGCGCACAGTAACTACGCTCAAAGAGCGGCTCATTGAGAGACGACGAATTGGGGCGGATTAGGTAGAACCTCTTCGAGCTCCCGATTTGAGGCCCAATATTCCCAATTCGGGCCCCAGGAATCTACCGAAAAGCAGCAAGGAGGTCAGTGAACATCGTCGGTAACCAGGAAGCCAATACTCCCGGCCAACGAACATTTTTGTATGCAAAATAAACCCGGTTAACAGACCACGTCGGGGCACCCACCTAAGCCTAACGGCTTCGCAGCTGTGCAGCAGCACAGCCGAAGCCGCCGATAATGCTCGCCCTTAAATGGTAACTGCAAAGAAAAAAAAGTGTTTTTTTAAACAGCCTAATTGGGACAAGCATGTCACAAAACAAATGTTCCGCGAAAAAATATTTTTTTAGCAACATTTACGCCACAGGACGTAATTTAGTCAGAGTCAGACCCTCTCAACATTTGAAACTCCCGCTCTTTCGACCCCCGCGGAGGAGAAGTACGCCCCGCCCCTCACTCTCCTTGCGTTGCGGAGTTGAACGACGCAGCGTCTAGACTTCCGGTAAGATCTGGCAACAACGCACGTTAAACATGGCGCCGGTATCTGCGCCATCTGCGCGGTTTGCGAGCTCATAGCGAAGACGTGAGCGGAGAAGTGCCCCTGTGATGTTCGCGGAAGACGGAAAGTATCATTCGTAATCGTCGTGTGTGCTTTGAAAGCGAAGGGAGTCACAGGGTCCACGAGTGCGCAACCACAAGCCAAGGTTCACGACAGCGCTGCGTTGACTTCGGCGATCTCGTTCTGTTTGGTGCAACACGGCGATGCGACAAAGAGCTGAAATGTTCGTGGTGTGTGTGGTGCGGTGCTTGGAAGTAGACACCCACACTAACACGGAGCGCAAATTGGTTTTGTATGGTTGATGTTTAACGGGTTCAGTCCCGTCGTCGTCAGCTGATCTAATCAAACTGGTCCGGGAGGACGCAGCAAGCGTTTTTAAAAGTAAATCTTCCTTCGTTCCGTTTCAAAATGTGGAAGATTCCCAAGGCATAGCGAGAGTAAAAAGCTGCGGGCGTTTTCAACAAAATTACGTTGTTTTAATTGAACAATGAACTACGAATTGTCCTAAATCTGTCGTTTTTATGCTTCGTGTTGTTGGACTGCGTTTGCACAGCGACGTGTTGCGCTCCTCGTGCGGTGTGAATAAATTTTGGGCAAGATTTTGTACCTGCCCACAGATGCATAAACTGAGACCATTTTTTACGTAGTGAACACAGTGCTTTTTATTTTGTGTGTTTAATCGCGGACGTGCGATGCCCCCAGTGCAAATCTCGACGGCCTCCGGAGCGATATGACGAGAACGTAACTGGACACGTTTGTCGCTACGATAACAGCCGATTGCCTCCAGCCAAATAGCCTTCCTTTCGGGGCGACATGGCTGCTGGAAGGCTCGCTGTCGGGATCACTCATCTGACATCTCCTAAAAGTCGGCATTTGCACGCGCAATCAAGCAAGCAAGAAAAAACAAAAACACGCTAAGCACGCAAAAAGGAAAACGAAAGAACCGCGCTATGAAAGCCAAAACCCCGCGTCGTTTCCTATCACTAACACCTGCGACAGCTGCTAGACACACAATCATTCACTTCAAGAAGTCTCACTCAAGCACCTGGGTCAGCACGAAACACTGATCACTTCGGCGAAACGACTAGTCGAGGTAGGCGAGACAGGCGGGAGCAGAGACTTCGGCGGCCATGAAAGAATGGCGAAGCTTTTGTTTGTTATGGTATGAATCCAAACGGAAGTGCCCGTTTTGTAAAAATTTTGTAAAGAATAGTAACTTTCATCACATGGGTTATTCTTTAAACTTAAAAATATGCCGCTGAAAAGAAAATTCCAACATACAACAAAGGTTTAACAACCAAGATCTAAGCTATCAATCAAACTCTTAGCCAATGAGAAGTATAGCAGCCGATTGGGATTGACGTCACGGAACCCCAACTTCGTGGCGCGCGATTTAAAATGGACGAAATAGCCGCAAACTAAAATCAGTCTCACGCAATAAATATTGCTGTAAAAAGTTTTTTTTTTTTGCGGGAAAATAGTTTTTTGACATGCTTGTTTCAATTAGGCTGTTTAAAAAAAAATCTTTTTTTCTTTGCAGTTACGCTTTAAGTCATGAACACGCAAGAACCTTCAACCTTTCTAACCCCCGAATGGAAACTGGTCACTCCGTCAACGAAACAAAACAAGGCGACGACAGTCGTTTTGGTTTGTTTCGTGCTGAAACTCGTTGACAACGAACACCTCGCCGCGCTAGGCTTAGCCGCCCTAACCAACGCCCCGAAAATGGCAGCGGCCCTGACCAAACAAGAATTCGCAGAAACTCCAAGCGCCGCAGAATCTCCTCGTCGTGGATACCTACAGAGACAAGGCAACAGAGAAGATCCTGACGAGGCAATAAATTCCAATACTGAACACCACCCACGCCATATGTGCATACTTGGTGAACCCTACAAAGAAAACGAGAGGAGTGGTGCACGGCATCCCGATGGACGCAACGGACGAAATCATCAGAGAGCCTGAGAGTTCAGAACCGCACGATATTGAGGTCCCGACGACTGGATAAAACAAAAACAAAAAGAAAAATCCTTCACTTACAAAAAAGTATGTATGGACACTCCAAGGACGTGCAATAGAGCAGCGTCCATAAGGCAGACCACGAGTGTTGCCTTCCTGAAGTCATCCTCTGGCCATCCTACAGACTATAGGCCGAGTGACGTTCTATGGACGTCCTATTCTAGTGACGATGTAAGGTCATCCTATACCCTATCTACACTAAGACAGCCTATAGATTTCATACGCACTCAATAGGGTGTCTACATAGGATCCATAAGGTGTCTATAGGGTGCCTGCAGAGAACCCACAAAAGGTTTACAGGGAGTGCCTAAGGGGTCCGCAGGGAAGCCACACAGGCACTACACAGGGTCCAAAGCAAGACAGAAAAGGTTATTATCGCTCTCCTCGCAGCGTCACAAAGAGTAACGAAGAAGGTGCGATATTAAAAAAAAAAAAAAAAAAAAAAAAAAAAAAAAAACAAGAACCTGAGCCAGATGCTGAATTCATAAGTACACTACAGTCACTGACCGCTTAAGAAACGTAAAGCGAGGCGAATCCTGAGCACCTTATATTATCGCTAAGACCACAATGAGATATCGGCACTAGCAGATAAAAACGCCGACGAAAGAATCCGCAAGCAAGAACGCGAGCATAACAAGCCCCACTCTTCGTGTCTCAGGTGGTCACTGGCTGTATAGGCCTTCACGTAGAAAAAATCAGACAGCTTCAAAACTGCACAATCTCAGTGTCGTCGTGTTTCTGTACGTATCGTATCATCGCCGAACCAATCATAAACAGAAGACCTAGTGACTGGCGCTTTTCACGCCACTTGATTAGTCCCATTACCTCGTAGCATCGGCTGCGTCAGCACTTCAGCTGAAGCGAAGTATAGGACCCTGATAACTCACATCTGCCAAGATTTCTTTTAATTATTTTGCTTTCGTAGAAGAACTGATATTGCCTATTAAGATGGCGCCGTCGTTCCACTTCCTGTCGAAACCGATTGTAGCATGAAGGTAGGAAGCTACTGGAGGCGACATGACGCCACCAGAAGTGAAGCGGATGTGAGGGACACGCCCTCAATGACGATTAAAACCAAGATACGCTATTGGACGAAAAGGAGAGAGCGCTCTTATTTGTCCAATAGCGCCTCCTGGTTTTGGTCGTCATTGAGGCGTGTTCCTTTACGCTTCTGGTTTCACCTCTGGGGGTGTCATGCCGCCTTCAGGAGTGTCCTACATCCATGGTTTATAGCCACGGACAGGTTATGAAATGTTGTGTTGATGCTTTTTGGTTTCTGATCTGTCATTTGGTGTTCTTATAGGCTGATGATTCATTCATCCTCATTAGCTGCGGAGCGATGATAAGATACTCGGTAGTCGCAGTGACCAGCGTTTCCTAAGGTTTGAGTGACTTTAACAGAGCCATAGTGCTTATTTTTTTGCTATGCCACATACCGGAATCAAGAACGGGGCACCGCACCCGTGTCCGCGTTGTGTCTCTCGATGGCCTCCAATAAGTGAGATAAAGAATCAAGTACTTCTTCTCTGTTATTTTACAGTCCGCTTAAATGGGCCGTGAATGGATTTTTAAAGTTCTTCCTTCTTCGCTTTCCTCCTGAACTTGCAAATCACGGAGCGTTACTAGAGGAGCGAAAGGAAAAACTCCCCCCTGGCTCGGACACCCGTGTGTGTATTCGGACGTCGCCATTCTCACCCTAGATTATTAGCCCGTCGATCAAAATTCGGACAAAAGTGTTGTGACTTCCGCAGTACTGAGCGCAACTATCCTCCGTTCATTCCACAGCTGTAGGATAGAAGCCACACTTTTATCTTTTGCAACGTGATTACGCTTCTTCGCGCATATCCACGCGCAGTGAATGGGGTCAGGTGATAAAAGGGAGGCAGTTGATTGGTCCACCCAGCAGGTAGCTTTCACCGCACTGTCAGCTTAGGGGTGAACGGAGTAGTATTAGGGCGCATTGGTCGTGTCGTGTCTAATGCGTGAGCTGGGTCCGGCTGACGTGCTTGGATCCCTCGGATGTATCACTGTCAAAAGGAGGAGAAATTTCGAAGGAAAGAAGGTACGAAATAGTACGCTAGGTTTTCACATTTTCGTACCGAAAAGCAGGCTTTTGCTTTCTACCTCCTTTCTTCGGGCACACTAAAGTATATGCTATGTGACACGCAGGTTAGTCTGCTTCCTTTGCAGGAGTTCTGGTGACGTCAAGGCACCGAGGTCTAATTGGCTTTGATTGAAGAGAGTGTGTATCGATATCAAAGCAAGCTGCCTTGAGGTCTACCCACTATCCTTTAATTATAACCAATCCGACCTCGGCGTTCTGGCGTCACCACAACCCCTGCAAAAAAAGCGGACGAACATGCGCTCCCCATTAGTCAAATCCCAATCAAAATTCATTTATTCCAGCCCAAATTAATACCATGGCACCTCAATATACGCAGACCGTGGCTTCATATTCTCGTGCTTCTTGTATTTGTTCTTGGACCTTTTTATTCGCTAACACAGTAATCTAATATCCTGTGGAGCGATAAAAAGACAATTGGGAGTCGCCACGCATTACAATTCAATGCGAAAGCATTAACTGTCCCATGGAGCGAGGTCGGCGTTGTCTGTAACCGTCTGTAGCAGCGAAACGGCACCTGAATTCCCTTTGACCAGAGCAGAGTAACGCAGTTGCTTCGATACGGAGTCTTAGAGCCAAAGTTTTCAGTGATTAGATTTAAACAAAGTTGTAGGGAAAGTAAAAAAAAAAAATATTTAGATTTGCTTTTATCTTTCTGTTTGCTATACAGGCGGTTTCCAAGAATTTATAACTAAAAAAAAAGCCTTGGAATCTACACTAAGGAGGTCTGTGCATGTAAATTATATGGCCAGAGGGACTTAATGTAGGGGGCTAATCGCCCCGATAAGTCAAATAACTAACAAACATTTGCCAATAAACTTCTTAATAATTGCAAATGAACAGAGTTTCAGTAACAAACTTGCTCAGCGTAATAGTACACCATGAGATCAGTAATCTTGACAGACTTCGAGCGTGTGGGAAGCATAAAATCGTGCGCTAAAGTTAGCACTCGTGCAACAAGCTCAGAATACCGGTAAAAAACCGCAGATGATAAAAGACAAAAACAAAATCTCGGGCGCGTTTTAGCACCGGTAGCTTTCTACCTGCTGCACGAGTTGCAACTTTAAAGGTCCACTATGCCTCTCACGTTTTTAAAGCCCTTGTAAATTTACTGATGTAGTCTTTTGCGATGACGCACAGCAATGTTTTAATACTAACCATATTTTTATTTACAGATTATTAAGTTAATTAGCGTGCCATATTTAATTATTCGACTTTTCGTGACGAACAGCCCATCTATATAACGTCCCCTGGCCTTATAACTCACCTAGTCAAACCGCATTAGTGTAGATTGCACGGCGTTTTAGTTCCTTAGCGTTGAAAAGATAATTTTAAAGACAACTCGTCTGCGTCAGTTCGTGCGTTTGTTTATTATCGCCGTGCATTATGTCGCGACGTGAGGGGGTGGTGAGGAGGTATCGTGTTTACAGATTCAATGTCTCACCATGGCGGAGGGTGGAGAGGGAAAGAGAAACGCGGTCTGACGTCAGCAATTTGAACCAATACGAGCGTCGCACAGCAGGCGCGGAGCCAGAGACGAGCAGCGCCGCACCGCTTTGGAATGCTGCCCAGCTCAGTTGCCGCTCCGGCGATGGATGTGGTTCTTTCCACGACTGATACAGGGGATGTAAAAAAAGAATGAAAACTGGTCATACACGATTCTAAAGGCGTCATAAACGAATGGATAGAGGTAATAAACGACAGAAAAGCTTTGATAAACAAATGGCAAGTGGCCCTAAACGAATGAGAAGGGGTAAAAAGGGGGTGAGACAGAACCAATGCTACCAAAGTTCGATGGGTTGATTCCCATTGACCTTCAAGCAAGTTTATAAACAAATTTTTAAAGCCCCCCCCAAAAAAAAAAACACTAGGTTGCACCGAAACGTAGGGTGTTTCCTATCGAATCATGAAACTGAGATACCGGTGTTGTCGTCACGACGCCCTTCACCAACAAGAGGCGGCCGTGAAGTTCACCAAACACCTTACAACAATATTTGCCAGATTTGTTTTTAAATAAAAGTATATATTAGAGGTATTTAAATTTTGAGAACGGGATAGCAGGCAACCCCTAGTACAGTTTTATTTAGAAGCAATGCAAGTTTATTTCCACGACATTAAGAGTTGTTATTGTCCCGAGAACCAAGAAATAAAGATACATGAAATTAAAATGTGCAATGGAAATTTTGCAACTTGAAAAATTCGAGCTAAATTAATTGGAGATGACTGGTAATATATAGTTATTTTAAAAGCTTTGAACAAAAGCACTAATTAACTGTTGCAAACAAATATTATTAGTCAAATGAGCATGTCGGTGTTGAATGTTCAACGGGACGAATTCAAAGGACGACTGTCTTCGAAAACACCTCCTCGGTCTCTGTTTATTTCCTCTTCTTCTGTCGCCCGTTTGGGGTAGCGCGTGGCCTCCTGTGCGGCCTGGCTTGCTGTTGGGCTCGCCTCAGCCTATGTCGCCACAGAGGTCCCCCCCTAGTGTCCTGGTGGTAGAGGCTGAAGCAGGATACGAATGTGGACATGGAGAGGAAAGAGAAAAAAAAATGTATAAGTGTCTGTCGCGGCGGAGGTTCACGTATCTTCAAGAGCAGCGGTCTTGGAGTGTGGCGTAGGTTGAAATCGCGTTGGTCTCGCAGATAATTGTTGTATCAGAATCATACATTCAATCTTAAGGTTGTGTTCAAAGATTCATGTTTGCGGAAAAAGTCTGAGTGCTACGAAGTTGGGGCCCACGTTACCATCTTAGGTTGGATGTGGTATGTTTCGGGTGACTCAGTTCCTGAAAACAATGTGGTTGATGAATAAGAGGGCAAAGGTGTGTCGGTATAAGCAGGTTTGATCCTATCGACTGTGACGACTTGCTGACGGCCGTTGACGTCCAATGTCATTGTTTTCATAGAGCGTTGGAGAATCTTGAAAGGTCCCTCGTACGCCGGAGTAAGGCTCTTTTTTATTAGTTCACTGCGTACGAAAACATGTGTGCACGACTCTAGATCTTGAGACCTGAAGAGCTTTCGGTGAGACGAGTGTCGAGGGGAAGTTGGCTGGATATGTCGAAAGAACTCGCGCAATCTCTTCACGTAGGTTGACGGAGATGATAAGTTCGCATCCTGTGGGCTGAAAAACTCCCCGGGGAGCCTAGGTGTGGCACCGTAGACTAGCTCGGATGATGTGAAGCCGAGATCAGGCTTGAAGGCACATCTTATGCTCAGGAGAACCAGGGAAAGATGTTGAAGCCAATGAGTGCGGTCATCTTGAGCTACGATCGCAGCCTTGAGTTGTCGGTGTTGACGCTCCACCATCCCGTTGGCGGAAGGGTGGTATGCTGTGGTCAGGATGTGGCGCGCACCAAGGAGTTGGGTCAGTGCTGTGAATAACGCACACTCGAATTGTCGTCCCCTGTCCGTTGTGATGGTGGAGGGGCACCCGTAACGTGAAATCCAGTGCATTACAAAGGCATCGGCAACGGTTTCGGCCGTGATGTCTGGGAGTGGTATCGCCTCCGGCCATCTGGTATACCTATCTACGCAGGTGAGGAGGTATCTGAAACCTTGGCATGGAGGCAAAGGTCCAACCAGGTCGAGATGTATGTGGTCAAACCTTGTTTTAGGGAGCCGGAAATGGACTAGGGGTGTTACTGTATGTCTGGTGATCTTGACACGCTGACACTGGAGACAATTCTTGGTCCACCGACGTACGTCAGCATTTATGCTGGGCCATACATAGCGGGCAGTGACCAGCCGCTGTGTGGAGCGAATTCCCGGATGACTAGCATTGTGTAGGGCCTCAAATACTGTTCTCCGGAATGGCAGAAGTACGTAAGGGCGTGGTGTGTTGGTTGATAGATCGCAAGTGATAGTTGATGAGGCAAGTGGTAATGGAATATCTCTAAGTTTCAGTGAGGATTCTTTTTGTCGCTCTGCAACTAGATCAGGATCATTGTGTTGTGCTTGGGCCATCGCTTAAAACTCCACTGTGACAGGTTGGATGGAGAGGGTCTCCACTCTCGAAAGAGCGTCCGAAGCGGTATTTTCTGATCCTTGCACGTGTCGGAAGTCAACAGTGAGTTCGGAGATAAATCCTAGCTGTCTTATCTCACGAGCGGAGTAGTTTGTGTGATTTCCTCTGAATGCGAAGGTAAGAGGCTTATGGTCTGTTAGTATTAAAACGTACTGCCTTCCAGGTTGTGACGGAAATGTTTTACACTCAGGAAGATGGCCAGCAATTCGCGTCCAAGGGTGCTATACCTTGACTCCGCTGGTTTTAACTTCTGGGAGAAAAATCCGAGCGGGCGCCATTCGCCCTCAGTGTATTGTTGTAGGACGGCACCAACTGCAATATTTGAGGCATCTGTCATTAGTCGTATGGGAGCGTCAGTTTTCGGGTGGACGAGGAGAGTGACGTCAACCAGGGCTTTCTTCGCGCTCGAGAAAGCAGACGCTGCTTCCGCTGACCACTCCACGGTTGTATTGGGACCTTTCCTTGTTCTGAGAAGGTCTGTAAGGGGTTGCAGAATACGAGCGCAGTCAGGAATGAAACGTCGGTGAAAGTTGAGAAGGCCAAGGAACTCGCGGAGCTTGCGCAGTGATGTAGGTTGCGGGAAATTACGCACCGCTTGAACCTTGTCCTCCAATGGTGTGACACCGGCGGCCGTTACATGATGGCCAAGAAAGTCGACTGCGGAGGCTCCGAATACGCTCTTGCCTGGATTGATGATTAAGCCGAAGGACTGAAGGCGGTCGAAAAGGAGTTTGAGATGTTGTTCGTGTTCGTCCGTGGAAGTGCTCGCGACGAGGAGATCGTCAAGGTAGGCGAAAACGAAGTCGAGGCCTCTTGTCACTTCATTGATATAGCTTTGAAATGTTTGCGCTGCATTGCGCAATCCAAATGGCATCCGTACATATTCAAAAAGCCCGAAAGGAGTGGTGATGGCCGTCTTCGGGATGTCGGAGGGTTCAACGGGTATCTGGTGATACGCTTTGACCAAATCTATCTTGCTGTAAATACTCTTACCCGCCAAATTTGCTGTAAAATCTTGTATATGTGGAAGAGGGTACCGGTCGGGCACGGTGTGGGCATTAAGTGCGCGATAGTCCCCACAGGGGCGCTAATCGCCAGCGGTTGCTTTTGGGATCAGGTGGAGGGGGGACGACCAATTGCTTGCGGACGGGCGAATTATGCCAAGCTGCAGCATATGATCGAATTCCCGTCGGGCCACGGTCAGGCGTTCTCTCGTGAGACGACGTGGTCTTGCAAATACTGGAGGTCCATTTGTCACAATATGATGTGTGACAGCGTGCTTGACCGGTTGGTTCAAGTTTGTAGGCTTTGTTATGTCCGGATATTTACTCAGGAGCTCCTCAAACTTCGATGTGGGGGGCGCTGGGCGAACTTCGGACACAACGTAGTGGGAGGTGATGCCGTGAATGGACAACCGGGTCGTAGCAAAAACAAGGCGGCGAGAATGCATGTCAACGCTTAGGTTGAAGTGACTCAGGAAGTCAGCCCCCAGGATCGCAATGCTGATATCCGCAACAATAAAAATTCATCGGAACGTGCGGCGTAGGCCCAAGTCGAGGGTCAGCGAGCGTTGGCCATACGTGGCGATGGATGAACAGTTTACGGCTCGAAGAAGCGAGGTCTGGGACAACCAGCGTTTTTCGGAAGGTGACACTGGCTGAACGCTTACTTCTGCGCCGGTGTCAACAAGAAAGCGTTGTCGCGTGACGCGATCCAGTACATAAAAAAGGCGGCTGTCGTGTAACCCGGAATCACCTGCCGCTGCCAGTGCCCGGTTTTCTAGTTTCCCTGCCATGTGCAAGGCTGAGAACACTTGCGCGCTTCTTGTCCGAATGTCTGATGATACCAGCAGAAACTGGCGTCCGAGGAAACAGGGTCTGAAGAAGAGCGGCGGGATCTTGCCCGGGGACGAGAAATGCGCCTTGGTCGGCGAAACAGCCGTAGATCTTGAATCGCTTGTTCCAAACGACTGAGTCGAGTCTCCATATTGTTTTCTGCAGATCGAGAGGGAGGGCTTGCCACTCGGTGTGAAGGTCTGGACGCGGCGGAAATTGTGGGAGCGGAGTACTCTCTCACCCGATCTGCCAAGTTCGCCAATTGATCCAGGGGCATGTCCTCGGCCGCTGCCAGAATGGGTACCATGCTGTGTGACAAGCGCTGCAAAAATAGCTCACGGAGAAGCGATGTATCGGCGTCGGTAGTCACGTCACCCATAAGTTGCCGCATCCGGCGCAGTAGCTGAGAAGGACGTTGATCGCCGAGCTCCTCCATGTTGAGCAGGTGTTGAAGTCGGCTGCGCTCTGACGGGGTCTTCCGGGCTAGAATGGCTGCCTTAAGAAGGTCGTACTGGTTCGATGTGGCCGGAGCTGCGAGGATGTCTTCTAGCTCGTCGGCAAGTTCTGCTGGCAGCGACGAGACTACGTGGAGGTACTTCGTTGTTTGTGAGGTGATGTGATGGAGCTGGAATTGTGCCTCAACCTGCGCAAACCAAACCGTAGCATTCTTTGCCCAAAAGGTCGGCAGCTTGATTTGGAATGCCGCCAAAGATCCCGATGGAATTGCTTCCGCCGCAGGTGATTCACTGTCAGCCAAATCCATCTTTGAAGGGGGTGAAGAATCGTGAAAAAGTCGTTCGTCCGGGTCACCAATTTGACGGTGTTGAATGTTCAACGGGACGAATTCAAAGGACGACTGTCTTCGAAAACACCTCCTCGGTCTCTGTTTATTTCCTCTTCTTCTGTCGCCCGTTTAGGCTAGCGCGTGGCCTCCTGTGCGGCCTGGCTTGCTGTTGGGCTCGCCTCAGCCTATGTTGCCACAAGCATATATTTTTGTATAATCTTTTTAGCCGGTGAGTTATATTATGAAGAATCAAACTCTACTCTTTACAATAATCGCATCGGCCCTCTCGTCCAAAATGCACTAAAATCTAGGACCGCCTTCGACCTTCATGCTTGAAGTCTCAGATTTATTTGTGGCTATTAAGAATTAGGGCCTACATGATTGTGACCTTATGAATATGTCAGTGTTAACTCGTGCAAATTATTTCAACAAATGTCTATGGCCTGTCTATAAAAATTAGGTTTCTCAAGCTTTGCTCTTTAGCCGAGGTTTTTTAGAGGTGCTAATTTTAAAATATTTTAATATTTCTTTAAATGTGTAACTCCGCTTTTTCAGAAAAAATAAATTTGTTTTTGTTTTTATATGGATTTCGCTAAAGCAAAGAAAAACATATCATCAATGCTTTCTAAGCATTACTCCACGGCATCACGTACATTTAGTTGATAGTTGAAAGGAGAGGTCACACAAAAATGAAAGACGTTTACAATCCCGCGTAACGCTGAATTAAAGCGCAGCTCTTGAGGAGGAGGAGGGGAAGGTATGGAGAGGAGGTTATGCCGCTCCTCCCTCTCCTGCTTGCCTCCCATTTAGGGGAAAGTTTTCCGCTAAATTTTGCGGAGAGTTTTTGCCGCTAAATTTAGCGGGGAAATTTTTTCCGATAAATTTAGTGGGGATTGTTTTCCGATAAATTTAGTGCAGAAAGTGTTTCCGCTAAGTTTAGCGGGGATTTTTCCACTAAATTTACCGACAAAAATTTGGTGCTAAATTTAGCGGGGAAATGTTCCCCGCTAAATTTAACGGGGAATTATACCCATAATGCAACGCGCAGTGACGTAATCTATGACGTCAGATGTGACCCTCGTGACGGCACACGTGACGTCACGTGTGACGTCATTATGGGAAACGTCCCAGAATGCACCGTGCGGTTACGCCGACGCCGCTCAAGCCGTAAACGGGCGCCTAAGAGCTGCGCTCTAAAACAACAACCACGCCTTAAGAAAGAGCTACAAATATTCGCTATGAGTAAATACGGGACTCTCGGCACGAATACGAAGGTTGCCTTCCAGATGAGATGTCAAAAGTGACGCAAAATAGTCACTGAAAGAATTGAAACCGAAGGTCAGCGTAAGCTTCGTACCGTATTTACTCGAGTAATAGCCGCACTATTTATGAACAAGGCCTTCGCGCCTACTTTCGCGCAAAGCACATATACAGCCAATCATCGCGTTGCGCATAAATAACATAGCGAATAACTAAATCGAGAAAACGAGTCTCCATACAAATGCAATCTTCACCAACGGTGTCTTCGCGCGAAGACGTTATCTCTGTCCTATAAACCCCTGGAATCATGCTGTCGATCGCGGTGATTGGCAATCCGCGTGCTCCGCGGAAAAGCGAACCCTCAGGTTTTCATAAACAAAAGTGCGGCTATTACTCGAGTAAATACGGTATACCTTCGATTACTCTTTGGCGTGTCCGCCGTCGAGGCACGTGTGAATTTTATGATCTCGCGTGGTGCAGGCCGGGCATCGGAAAGAGAAACCCTGCCCTTCTCATTGTGACAGTGACCATACGGGAAGCAACTCTGATAGAAAGAGAAAGACGAAAGTGCGCGGGGCATAAGAACACCGAGCTTTCCTTGAATGGTTAAGGGGTAGAGGCAAACCTAGCTGCCTCTCTTTCTACTCACTCTCCGACACGTTTGAAGGCGGAACTCCTGCGTCTGGCGCTCAGACGGTTCGTGTTGGAACGCGATCGAAAAGTGAGTAAGCAAAAGTAGGCTAGGCTTGTAGGTCTACCCTCTAATCGATCCAGTCGGAGTTCGACGCTCTGGCGTCCCCTCGTTCCCTCGTCTCTTCCTCTCCCTGGGTTTCTGCCCGCATGACTTCGGGCGAACGCGTCTTGGACCCGGAGGGTTTAGAGCCTTGCCATATGCGGAACGGCATTGAATATGCGCCACATTTTACGTCCTCTCCGGCCAAATATGAGACATGTATAGATACGCCTTTCTATAAAGTTTTTGTTCATATAGTTTTTTTTATCATGGATACTGCCGGCCCGTTAATCCTAACAGCAAGAAATTTTATAGCGCATAAATATACGTTTTACAGCTCCATATAGGAATTTTCAGTGAACAAATTCATTCTTAGACAAAACGGAAGAAGTACCAAAGAAGCCCAAACAAAGCGTGCAAGACGGAACGAAGGAAGGACGTAGAAAAAGTGAAGACCATAATCAAGAGAGTGGCGAGGGAACCTCTCGGCGTGCATCACTTTGAAACTTTGAAAAGGGGAGAGAAAAAAATTTAGCAAGAAATGCATTTTAGACACTTTTTAAACACTTAAACATTTTAGACAGGAGAAACTCATGCTCACAACGCGGGAATCACGCGGCAGAATACACGACACGTATTCTTTCGCGGAAAACATGGGTAGTATTTTTACCCTTTTTAATCAATCATGATTAAGATATAACCATTTCCAAATGTTGACATGCGAGTGCTGCGAACAGTACCTTCCAAAAGCTTGTTACATACATTTCTTTTTTAATAAAATGTATTGAAACGGAGCAATTGTGGTCACATTCGGTCGCCATGACAATAAATGCGACAATTGCCTTGCTAGGCCGATAAGATAATCCGGCTCGGAGCTTCGGGCTCACCTCTTCATTTCCTTTTTGTTCGTGCCGGATGGGCCGAAAACAAATCGCGTGCCATTAAAAGACAAATTTAGTCGCAAAATACACAGACCGTTCTTCCGGCCGGACATGCATTGTTTATTTCCGTTGGTAGTCCGCCAAGATTGTAATATGATTTAACTTGGCTTATCTGTTGTTTACAATATAAAAATTAATGTAGGCTTTATCCTTAGTTATTTGCAATGAATAGAAAAATGATTTAAGCCGCGTTTTTTTCCATTCTAATCACCAATGATTCTAAGTCACAAATACCCAACATTTTCATAATATCGAAAGTTCTTGCATACTCATGTGTCAAAAAGCGTGCTGCCTAACTCTGTGCCCTCTCTAGTTTATTGATATCAGTTTTAGGCGCAGGATCCCAAACAACCAAGACACATTGTAGTTTCGGTTGTATTAATTGTGTGTTTACAGTGAGTCTCATTTCCGCATAGTTTTAATATTGTCACAGTGCTTCCGAGAGAACTAAAAGAGTCTCCAGATTAACCTTTATATGCCTAATCTTGTTTCAATTAATTTCCTGTGAATATCAATTGTAAGTATTGAATTTCCAGAAGCGCGAAAACAATTCAAAGGGGAAGCGTCGGATCTTAAAGGGGTAGTGCAAAGGTTTTTTAATGGGGAATCAAAATGCTCTTTGTATTTTACATGGTTTATTTAGGAGCACATGAGAAAACCGCGCAACCTTGGTCCCCCAATACTGATATTCTGCTGCAAAATCACAAAGGGAACATCTATTTGCCGATCTGCAGCCGTGTTTCAGGGACTACGGTGAAACGACTCAGGGGGACACGTGGAAAGTCAATAAAACCTGTCCACCTCCGGCGCAACACTCGCCATCAGTGCCCTGGCGAACCGTCTTTTGCTTCGATCGCTCGCCGCGACCTTGGTCAATGCTGATCCGTGAAAAGTCGAAAATCGCGGAGGAAGCTGGTGGGGGATAGACAAAACCCAACGGGAAACCCGGTTTTCCCCCAAAGCACGTCACTCCAAAGGCGACACGAGAGGTAAGAGGCACTTTGACCGTCGATTTATTTCATTTTGTGTTCAAAAAATGAAAAACGTGTACAACACCCTGTAACGCCGAATTAGAGGGCAGCTTTTGAGGAGGAGGAGGGAAGGGTACTGAGGGGAGGTTATACGCCTCCTCCCTCCTCCTCCCCTCCTCCTTCAAGCTCCTTCCCTCATACTTCAAGCTCCTCCGCTCCTTCTACCTCCTCGTCCCCCTCCCATCTCTCTGCTCATCCCCCTCCCTTCTCCCCCTTCTCCTTCTCCCTCCTCCCTCCTCATCTTCCCTCCTCCTTCTCCCCTCCTCTTTCCCTTCCCTTATCCTCCTCCTCCCTCCTCCTTCCTTCCTCCTCCCCCTACCCTCCTCCTCTCCCTTTTCCTTCTATCCCCCTCGTCCTTTTCCTCCCTCCTCCCACCTCCTCCTCACCGCGCGTTGCATCATGGGAAATGCTCCATAATGCACCGCGCGGGACCCTCGTGACGTCACGTGTGTCGTCACGAGCCCCGGGCGGTGCATTATGGGACATTTCCCATGATGCACCGCGCGGTTACGCCGATGGCGGCGGCGAAGGTGACGGCGACGCCGCTCAAGCCGGTAACGGGCGCCTAAGAGCAGCGCTCTAAAACTAGAGCGCTTAACAAACCCCGTTTTCTGTTCATCGTTCCGTAGGTGACGCAGATTGATTCCCCCAGTCCATTGACCAAAGTCCGAAAAGCTTTGCACCGCCCCTTTAAACTATATTCTACTTTATATTAACTTATAGACCAAAAAAAGGTTTCCTCTCCAAACATATGACCATCGGGATACCTCAGTCTTCAAATAAAAGTGAACAAGCTTGATGCGACAAGGATAAGCCAAGGCGGCTCTGCTTAACCAAAACATTTGGGCAGTTTCATATTTTAGGAAAAAAAAAAAACAAAAACCGAGCGAGGGATGGCCAAGAAAAATCACGCTTTCCGTGTAAAGCTCGTCGAATTATGAAGTGCATGTTGAGGCCCTTCCCGCATGCTTTTCAATGGGTGGAACGCGATCAAAGAGAGTTCGAAATAAAGACTTGCCGCAGAAGGCTGGGTTTCTTTCTTCAGCGCCTCATAATTAGAAAAGCAAGCATGCTTATAAGACTGGAGTTTGGAGATAGGGTTTTTTACAACAACATGGGTCTAAAGTTTTATTAATCTATTTTTATATAACAAAACAATTCACGGAAGAAACTAAAAAATAATAAATTTTTAAACAAAAACTACCCCAAAACTGTGAAGACGGCCAATTCGGTTACAAAAAGGTGGAAACAAAACAAACATAACACGAGTAGAAAATTTGCAATTTCAGGAAGCACAATGAGCGATTCCTAGGCAACGTGCCTGATTCTAGACTACCTCCTCTTTGACCTTAAATGTTTGAGAACCATTTCACTCATACGATCATCACCATACCACAGCTTCAAACGAGAGTCTGCAAGGCTTCTACGAAAAGGCAGCACGTGTCTCTGTTTTATTTAAAATCACTCTAGCTATGCGGAACAAATTATTTAAAAAGAATAGCGACCACTGAGTTAAACACTAGATTTCATAACGCCAATACTTAGAATGTTGTACCCCAATGAGCTGAACAAATCAATGTCGTGAAAAAAAAAATACAAAATGATCAGGAAAAAGTTAAACGTTAAAACGACAGTACAAACATTTTATTGAGTCGCATAAAGTTATAACCAAAAATATCATAGCCGTCGCTTGAAGAGTACCTCAAACAGCTTCTTTATTAACATAGCACACACTCAGAACTGTTCAAACAAAAGGGACATCTCCAGCGCGTTCGGTGCCCTCGAACCCTGAAATTCGGGAGACCATTTTTGCCCGGACGCTGCCCAGGACGATAAAGGGGGTACGAAGGAATGGAAGCAGAGTGGAGAGCTCGGAGGATTGCGAAAGGCAATTTCCTATTAATTATCTCCCAAGCAGATTCAACATGCTCGTTCACATCCTTTCCGGATTACTATATGTACTGAGTTTGCCCAACGTCCGTTCTTCTCCTGGCGTCACTGTTTGAAGCGCGACATTGCGGCGGCTTTCGAAGCTCTGCGCCCGGCTGTCTTCCCCTTTTTTTTGCGTTTTGACGTCACAGTTGCTTCGTTGAAGCGTTTTTCCACCCACGCTTCGAATTAGTTTGCGATGTAGCCTGGCGAATGGCATTAACTATTCAACCAAACCAGATGCCAAAAAGTCCCCCCTTGCCCCTGGAATAAGGACATGGTCCCTAGTCATAGGAACTTTTGAAACTCCATGCGTTAGGCCGATGGACATCAGGCATTTATTTCTCTTTTAGATTTGATAAGAATACTGTCAAATCGTGCAGTTTCTATTGATCAATACCTCTGTAAAAAATATCGTTTTAAGCACCTGGATTATCCGATAGGTTTAACCCCCAATGAGAACCTTGGGCAACAGATACACGTTAATGACGAAAAAAAGTAGAACATTACCTAATAGTATGTAATTTCAGAATGGCAGCGGCACCTCGGTTTGCGGTCACGGAGACTTTAAGAAACACAAGGTACGGCTGATTATCTTTACTCTTCTTTCTTCATATTTCGTGCTTTGGGTGAACCAACTAGCTTAGCTCGGTACCCTCGTTCGTTCTTCTTCTTTGTCATTGGCGAAATAAGTTTGTCGAGGCTCGCCTCGCGCCTGCGTTTCTTAAAATTTCAGCGCTTAGTGTATTTGCAACGCTGGGAGTCTACCACACGCGCCCTGGCTATTGCCTTCCCCGTTCTGGAAGGCCACGTGTCAAGCAGCTCTAATTTCAAGTGGCTCGGATCTCTCGTAGCTTGCACAGGGGTCCACTTTGAAACTGAAATGAAGTCGACGTAACCGCGAGCAAACCCACACGCCGCTCACGGACAGATAAGGAAATAGACGCGTTTGCAAACGGGATGCGGGTGGGTGGTGCGCCGCTTATGCAAATTAAATTACGACCGCTGAAATTGCCGTCCGAGCATAGAATGACTGCATAGAAAAGGAGGTGTTCAGGCTCCGTGCGCGGGGCAACTTCGTCCGCGATGCGGGGTCGAGGTTCCTAGTTATATAAATGAAGAAAAAATAAAATGTGAGTGCGCGGGAGCTTTATTATCATGCGGTACGCTGCACAGAAGGAAAACGAGTTTCTCCATATTGCCGACTCGAAAGGTGCCGCTCTCCTTTGTGTAATTATGTGTTTCTAAGCTAGGATCTACGAAATTCAGTGCGCGAAAGTAAAAAAGAAAACAAGATGATAAATAAATTTGCTTCGTAATCCGATGCAGCTCTCTTTCAATGTTAGCGTACGAGTGTCCGAGTGATGTTTTATTGTAGGAATTTCGTACGGGTTTAAAATGTTAATTCCTACTTTTTCCTTGTTTTTGTGGTTGTCTGTTATATTGAGACTTACTGACTAATATGATTTTTTTTTTTTCAAGTGAAGATTACCTATAATTTCCTGCTGATGCAATGAATGGAATATAGTTTGTGAAATGAGCCAACGTGCCTCGCGTATTAATTTAATTACTATGTTTACATTATGTAAGGAGGCACATGCAGATATTATGGAATTCTTATGCGCCGCAAGTTATGTTTATGTTCAGAACAAGCAATAAACACGCTAGTAAACTTTCCGCCCTTGATGATTATTGTGTCTTACATGGTCAGCGTGATCTTTGACTGATGTGACGAGGTTTAAAAAAAATATTGTACACAAACGATGAGCATATTTTTCGAACCTTGAAAACCTCTTGCAATTTTCCTCGTTTAACTTAAATTTATCTTCACAAAATTGTTTATCGCGAATAATTCAATGAAAAAGTAATCCTCAAATTGCTCTTGCGCATACAATACATCAATCGATCTCAAATATAAGGCAATACTAATGGACATTTGTTCAGCTACCAACAAAATTTAAACCGAAAACAAAATTCTAAGTGGATTTATTCTCAAAGCATTGCTGTTTAATATTAACGGAGAAAATGAATTTGCATATTAACTAACAGATTTACTTTCACACACACACACATACACACACACACACAGACACACAGACACACACACAAACACACACACACACACACACACGCATATATGTAAATATATATATATATATATATATATGTATATATGTATATATACATGTGTGTGTGTGTGTGTGTGTGTGTAACTCGATTCATTACTATATACTTGCAAAGTGCACACAGACATGATCATTATGCCTACCGATATTATGTTTTAAAATATTTTTGTAAGTATATGCAAAAGCAAAATAGATAATTCCTTCATATTTGAGGTGACGCCCTGAAACCGTGTCAGTGAACGTTGCCGGAGATCACGCCTACGGGCAATCACACGCATTCGTTCTCCTCTTCATCAAACTTATTCACCTACACCTGGATTTGGTACTTTATTTTTAGTCGAATAGTAATTCTCAGATACCCCTTGTTCTTCTCATTTTTTTGGTAACCAAATAATGCATAAAATATGTTGATTCCCAAAAACCGGAGATGGTATAGATAACATAATAAGTGTCCTTATTTCTAATTTACATGAGTTAAGTGAGCAGGAGAGAAAGTTGCACGAAGAGGCGTGGCAAGGCTTGTGCCCCCCAGAGGTGGCAATTACTTTCAAAAAGTAATTAACTTACATTACTAACTACTTTTTTGGAAACTGCAAAAATGTAATTAAATTAAATTACAAATTGCCGTCGTTTTGCCCACACAGCGCGTGTGCAGAAACTAAATCCGGGAGAAGCGAGTGCCGATAGCAGCGCGACCGCAGTGATGTCACGTCAAAGAGCTGAGTTGGTCTATATGTACCAAAACTCAGACCGTCCTGTTTACATCGCAACAACCTTATGTGCCTCAAAGTGAACCATACTGAACAGTGGTTTTGCTGGCGCGCACTACATAAGTGTTAAAGGTGATAAATAGCTTCTTTAGATGTGATTTAGAAAAGCACTGGACTCACCGGCTTCGCTGTTCATCCAACAGTGGAGGTTCTTACTAAAAGGGTGATATGTTTCCGTCTTTCTCATTTAGAAGTTGCAGTCCGGGTCAGTTTGTTAAGTCGGGCAATAGCAGCTCGTTGTTACAATGAGTCGTCACGTGAAACGTTTCCCTTCCGCCTCGGACGCAATCTAATTCTATAAACCAGAGAGCACTATACTCTGCGATAACCTTTCTTGGCAATGCAGTGGAGAGGAGGAGAGCCCGTGCATAGCTTTATTCAGCGCTCAAAATGGGAGAGGGAACGCGTGCCTGTACCCTCCTCTGCATTGTCAAGAAAAGTTGTCCCCCAGTATAGTAGATCTATTCTCGGTCATTCCTTTCAAAGAGCATTTTTCCGAAACCCCCGAAGAGTCCAAGCTTTTGCGCATTGTCACACAAAGGGCCCGGATAATTGCTAAGCAAAAGGGTCGCCAGTTGGGGAATTGGCGCGAGCTTCCTGAATTGTGTACTTTCCCAACAAACGGGGGCGTTATCTGCTTGTAGGCTTATCCCAGAATAAACTTCCCAAGGGAAGGCAGCGAGGCATACCACGACCGGCACCTGCTTTGCTCGAGGACGCACGAAGCGTTCTGGGGCTTTGACAAGGCATTTAGAATTAACTATTATTCCGGTCGTTTCTTGTTCTTAAGGGTCAAAGCTTATGGGTTGACCTTGCTTGACGAAAGTACAAGGTTGGGAATCTGTTTGTCCTGTCCTCTCAGGTTTTAAATTGTTTACCTCACTGGTGATGTGCCCGTCGCCTTGTAGCCTTTGAGCCGTTCATCCCTAAGCTGACGCACTGTCACTTAGTTAATGAACGGTGGAAGCTACGTCTTTGTTGGAGCGGTCATACGTCTAACGTTCGCCACCTAACCACGCTGTCATTCATACCCACGCGTAGAGAAAGGGACGGGACACGTGATTAAAAGAAGGTGTTTGATTGGTTTCGGTTAGCTTGCAGCTCCCACAGCACTGTCAGCTTAGGGATGAACGAAGTATAGTATCGTCGTGATGACGCGACGCCATGGATCTGTCAGGCCTGGAGTTCATAAGCCGTTGCCTTCCAGCGATGTCTACACGCAAGCTTTTCTCCTTCGCCTTTCCGGCCCTCATTTGTGCGTCTGTCCAGCAATTCGTACAAGGCTTTGCCCTCAGGTGGCCGTCAATTGTTTCATCGGATGCTCTTTCAAAACATTTCACCATGCAAAATAATTTTTATCTTCTTTCTTAAAGCTTTCAAACAAATTTTCTAATTTCGAACAAAAGTAATTTCAAAAGGAATGAGTAATTTTCTCGGAATTACTGCCTGAAAGCAATTCATTCCATGACTAAATTACTAGCCTAGAGAAGTAATTCATTACATTAGTCATTACACCAAAAATGATTTAAATACTTAATTTCGTTACAGTAATGTAATTACTGCCATGTCTGATGCCCCCCATTACTAGCCGATATGTGATAGAAGACACTAAGCGATACATTTACTGTCACTTGGGCTCTCGTGTTCTCTTTGATAAAAAAAGACAGGTGAAGCAAGTTCTTGAAATTGTTATTCTTTCATTTGTTTATTTTATGCGCTCATGAATACGTTACGACCTTATACATATGCAAAAACAAGGAGCTTACATAAGTAAAAAAAAATTAAAGATAGTTGAGTTTCATTCGTTATATATCCGCAGAATCGAGTGTTTCACAAGATTGGCATGCGGGTAAAACAGCTAATTAAGATGCGACAGCGAAATTGGGATTTCAGAGTGAATCGGTAGATCGCCAGTTCAGTAGTCGTGAAGAGATGCCTCGCCAGCCTCCTTAGTAGTCTCAGAAGGATTAATACCAACATCCCTTTAAACTTTCATCTTAATGTGACTACGTCATTTGGGCGTTTTAGTCGGAAAGGAATACAGCCTCTTCATAACTTTTACAAAATGGAAGTATTAATTGAACGAACATTCGACAAAAAATATAGAGCCCTTAACTGGAAGTTTAAGAGAACTACGCTACTAAGAGCATACGTTTCTCTAAATATAATGTACGTAAAACACCTTCCGAATTTTAGGATGCAACTCCCAAAATACGCGTATTCATACCATATTGACAAATTTATTTTACCGTGACTATCACTGTTCGCTTTTTAACGACATTTTACTGTGCTGAAGTCAAATGTTTCTTTCTTTTCTCTCAGACAAGAAAAAGTTCATGTGCTGTCCTTATTCTGCTTCCATGCGATTATCGCCAGCATCACAATGTCACCGATGAATTTCGGTCAAATAGATCAGATTCCCTTCTTTTCTTCCTTTTTATTTTACACCTTAAAGTGTTTCTCTTTTTTCATATTATTTAAATAGCAAATTCTATTTTTGTTCGCATCGCGTCTGTGTAGGCATTTACCTATATACTTTGAGATTTATTTCGCTTTGTTAGGCATTTTGCCATCCAGATGTTGATGTCGTGATCGAGACAACTCCACTCGTGGTCACGAAATGGTTAAAGTTTCGAGTTTGCTGCCTATTTGCACAGAGATGCTAGCGGGAAATGTTGCAGCTGCGAAGAACTTTCGTTTTTCTTTTGCGCAGCTCATGCGTCGTGCAAAAAAGAAAGGCGCTTTGTTGATAAATGGACCCCCCAAGCACACGCACACGCACACCGGAGTCGTGCGTAAGAAAGTTGCAACGGGTTATGAACTCACCAGCGTAAAAGGGCCTTATAAAAAGTAAATTACGAATAGTTCAAACACCATTTATTGTAGAAGGGTATGCACTTGGGCTAGTTGGTGATCCATATTTCCGAGGGTAAGAGCGCTAAAAACAACGGCCCAATAAAGGAAACTAACAACACAGAGCGCTCTGTGTAGTTCGTTTCTTTTACTTGTCCGTTGTTTTCAGCGCTTTTACACTCGGAAACACTACTTATTGGTTGGGTTGACAAACCTCCGGTGTACTGTGTTTTACTGCTGAATGCTTCACAAAACAGCAGTATCAGCTTTAAAACATGTCGCTACTATTTGGGATCATGTGGTAGGACCAGAGACTAATTTTAGTTTATCAGTTATATTTAAAATTAGTCGAATATAATTTGTTATCGTCTACAGTGCTCGCTATGTGTTTATTTATACCAATGACCCCTACTAAATATTATCAGAACAGTATCTCCCGGGGGTATTTTAAAGAACCTTCGATATGTAACTCCCACGGTGTGGATTCGATCGCTTTTCCTCTGCAACATCCCTTGAGCGGCAGGCCGCGCCTATTTTCACTGCGCTCTTGGATAGGCGTAACCAGGGGTGCGTCGCATTATTTGGAGTTCCGAATAGGACACCAAGACCAAAAACGCCACCGCTTTCCAGGTTTTTTTTTTTTTTTTTGTCTCTACGCTTGTTGCCGCTGTAACACATCATCCTTCTCTTGAGAACAGCAACCAAAAGAAAATAATTTAAGTCACACCAAGACCGTCAGCAGCATCAAGGCAGCGAAGCTTCGTGAAGAGAACGCCATGCGGGTCGTATGTTTCCCGGTGTTTTTTTTTGTTGTTTTTTTAGCTTATTTCCCCGTTACATCCACAGCGTTCCGAACCCGTTTTACGGCACTCTTATACTCGCTTTTATGGCCTCCATGGGCGAGAAAGGGGGAGGGGGAGGACAACTATGATTCCGCCTTCTACGGTCCACCCCTATGGATGGCAGCGCGCGGATCCTTTATATCCGTGAAGGGCACTTCAGCGGGCGACGTCGAGCCTTCCTCCGTTCCCAACAGGAGCCCGCTTCGGCGTCATTCAGTTGGGCAATTCAATCAGGTTTCGACTCCCAGGTTACCGAACGCGAGCGAGGCGCTTCATGGCTTTAGCTTTAACGATACACTAGGTTCCCCCTCTCCCAAACGCAGTGAGGACGCACTCGAGGCGAACCGCGGCGAACTCTACTCTGGACCACTGCCCAATGAAACACCGTATGCGAGTCACGTGATCGTTCACGCCCTGCGCCGTTACTTAGATCGTGAGGGAGGTTGGGCTACATACCCTTTCTCTGTGATTGGCTCGGATTTGATACTAGCATTTGTAGTGGACCAAGTGATGACACCGGACACAGTTAAAGACGTTGGCAACGCTGCGCCCAATGGGTTGAAACGTTTTTTTTTTTTTTTCATGTAGTTTTGTAGGGGTGTGTGTAAGTGTCACGTGACCTCCCGGAGGAACGCCGCGACACCCTTACCTTGTAAGCACGTGACACATTTACAGCGCTGAATTGACATGGAAGGCTCGTGGCGTTCCCTGCGGTGTATGGTAAAGTGAAACGGAGTATACGGGAGGTGCCTTGTTCGCGTTTTTGTTTCTGCCTTGTTTTGTGAGTGTTGCTCCTCGTACTTTCATTTGATCGTTTTATTGTTTGTTATTTCTATTAAAGAAAAAAACAAGACAGGAAAGATGTTGGACGATAAGGGCGTAGCTCTATGGGTCTGTGCGCGTTGCTTGGCATTCTGTGGGAAATTGCAAAGGTGCTGAGGCTTCCTCGGTTGTCTCTTCTTTTAATTTTCCCTTCCCTTCGGCCGTTCACTCGTGAAAGCAAGAAAAGAGACGCGGCTCCCTGCCGCATCTTAGTGTTAGCCCAAATCGGTGGTTGCTAGCTCGCGTTTTACGCCCCGTGCTTTTCTTTCCTTTCCACGCTTTATTTTTTTTTTCGGAAGGCTCTCAAATGTCCACGGTTTTTCCTTTATGGGAGTACCTCGATGAAAGCGTTCGAGGATTCTGCTGCCGCCGTTACTGCGAGCGGAGCGGCGAAGCGAGCCAATCGGCGTTTCCGGGCAGCTAATAAAGAAAGTTGAATGTGGCGGTTTAACGCGTAACTGGAGGCCGACAGGGGCTTCGTTTATGAGACTCTGCAGCAAGAAAGGGTTCTCTGGCACGAATATATTGGCAATAACTTCGCTGCACACCATGCAATTTGTGTTTTTTTTTTTTGTCTTTTACATGCCGACCTTTTTTTTTTGGCATGGCTGCAGAGATTAATTTGAATTCTTTGCATGCTTATTTTTCTTTGTGTCTTTTGTACCGGAACAAATGATATCTCATCAAAATTTGAATGAGTGGGCGTCCTCTACTTGCATTCGAAAGAATGGCTATATAATGATGTTTTAACGAGTTTTGAATATGGCTGAATAGCCAAAAATTATTTTCAAAGTGCATGGAGCTCTTTTGTTTTCAGAACCCGATTATTACGAAAAACGTACATGAAATGATTCGTGCGTCTGTGGAGACTTTGGCCCCAGCGCCATGCACACTAACATTTTTGTGAAGGGCGTATTTGGATGGTCGCTATGTATTATAGTGGATGTTGGGAGCGTCGGATATTCTGTAAAAAAATGAACATTCATGAATGCATTTTGAGAGCCCTTATTGAAAAGCAAGAAGGAACTAAGAACATACGGTAGATGAGGAATTCAAATTAAAAGCTACCTTAGTTACTCTGCATGCTATTACGTACACATAGATGCCCTTTTTTATGAAGAACACTATCTACTATTTGATAAACCTATTAAAACTTGAACAGAGTTTGAAGTGCGGGAGCATAGCATAATACTGCTGCACTACTCGAAAATCAGTGCGTGTAATTTTCTGCATACCGCGTCGAGAAGCTAATCGAGGCTGTTTCCGTAGGGACTACAACCTCAAGTGACGAAGCTGACAATAAGTTTAGACTCAATCAGGCTGTCTGCGCTGTTACAAAGCGCAACAGGTTTTGCGTACTCAGTTCATACTCAGCGATACAGTGCAACTGGTATTTTAGGTATATACATATTTTCACCATCGTCGTTCGCCCAGCGCCTACCATAGATTTTATATTTTGACTATCCTAAGCGTTGTCGGGAAAGTAGATGCACCACGTTTTTAGACCGCTGAAACCAATTACTTCCCGGAAATTGGGGTTCCAGGAAGAAGCGAATGCACCCTATTGATAATAACCTACCTGGCCTGATGTGTCATGGGAACTTGCCAGCCCTTCAAACATCATCAGCTCAGCAAACCGATCAATCCTTCAAACCAGTTCAGCCCTTCAAACCCCCTCAGCCCTCCAAACCCCTTTAGCCCTTCACACATTTCAATCTTTCAGACCCTTAGCGCCTCAACCCTTTTATTATTTTTATTATTTTTTTTGCTGATAGTGTGACCTCTATGAGGTCATTGCAGGAGTGGCATAAAGACAAACAAAAAATAACAGCCAAACAATGCAATATTCACTTGAACATAACAGAAATTTAAAAAAAAAATGATTAGGTCAAGTATTAGTGAAAAGACAGGCAGAACCGCGCTTATAAAATCGCTATAGGGAATGGTAGTATTTGCCCGTCAAGATTATTCCAAATTTGAGTACTATGTGGAAAAAACGAATATTTAAAGCAGTTAGTATGAGAAGGAAAAGTCACAATATTTAATGAATGAGATCGTCTGATACGTGTACTTGTAGAGAATGAATTATATATACTCCGTTCAATTTCACAGTTCTCAATAATAATTATATGTAACATTTCATTAATAACGCTTGTTCACCCTCTAGAGAAATGCTCCAGCCCCAGAGATGAAACGACCGAGGGAGGAGAGTAATTACGGTCATACGTATTGAAAATAAACATTACAGCCATGGCCTGAACAGATTCAATGAGATTAATGTCTTTCTTAAGATAAGTACCCCAAACAACAGATCCGTACTCCAAGATGGGCCTAACAAGGGTCTAAAAGGTCCATTGTTTAACCTCTTTATTAGAGCGCATAAAAGTAGGTTTAATATAACCTAATCTTTTAAGAACGCGAGAACAGATCAAGTTGACCTGCTTGTCCCATTTGAGGTGGGATGGGAAGAAAACACTTAAATATTTGAATATGAGACGCCCAAAGGACTCCGAACCATGAAGCAAAATTCAGTTTAAAGTGTTATTAGATGTTTGTTTCACACATTGAGTTTTACATGCATGTAGTAACTTAGAAAGACGATGAGAACCAATATGTATTAAACCCGGGCGCATGCTGCTGTAGACCAAAAAAAAATATTTCGAGGTACTTACACAAGAAAGATATATGGGTATATAATTTAGATGTGCGATATTTCAACACAAATAACCTAGCAGATGCACCACACACACAAATACACACTATAAGTAGCCTGTTTCGCTAAAACCCTGAACGCGAAACCAACGTCCACCGAGATCGACGAAATCCTGAGCACGGTCACGGTGTCGAAACTGGCACCGTCGCAGAGTCGTCTCCGGCGCCTTTTTCGCTTGCCAATGAGGTTGTGGAGTTGCGCCAATGAGGTTGCCAATGAGGTGGCGCCGGACGGACCGTCAGGCCCAAGAAACAGGCCACTTGGAGACCTTCTCCCGTATCCGCTCACCGAGCTCCTCTACACTGTTAGCAAGTCCCGTGTATTTGGTGAACATGTGGGGTGAACAACACGCTATTTACACAAATTCCCATAACTTTACGCGTTAAGTAACGGATGATTCGTTCAAAAATCATGCGAGGTTGTAAAAAAACGTGTTTTGGTCCGCTCATACACGCATAACCATGTAGCCGACCTCGAAAACACTCTTCACGCCCGGCGACGACCGTACCATTGCCGTATATCGAAACACCGGAATGCTTGGGGACACACCTAGAAAGGACCGGGGAGACAAATGTCGCGGAAAGAAGCATGTCTCGGAGTCAGATATGCACCAAAAGCAATGGCGCCATGTCGCAGGACGTTGGCGAAGCCCGGGCTAACCGTGCTTGCTGGCTTGCGGCCATTGGTTCTGGTCGATGTTAATGCGGCTCCCCTCATGTCACCCATTTTGTATTTACTTTAGGGGTCTTCATAATAGTTTCTTGCACACCACAAATAAAGTTATTTGTCTAAATATTCGTTCTAAACAGTAAAATGGATATAAAAAGCGTGCCCTCGATCTGAACACGTGACATTGCAGTTGGTTTCATTTCGGCTTCAACCCTTCAACTGCAAGCGAAGATGCCGCCCAGTGCCGCCTAGTGCCGCCGCTTCCCATGCACCCTCTTCAGAATTTACGGCGCTCCGTGGTGGCCGCCATATTAAAATTGTATACAATTGTTGCTGCATCTGTAGGTCATCTTTAAGTTAGAGCTGACAGAGAAGATCTGGCCACGGCGCAACGCCGATGTACGCTGGAAGCTAGAGCCGGTTTGTTTTCGTTGTTTTTGTTTGGTCGGAGAAACTCTGGCAACAACGCACGTTTAACATGGGGCCGAAATTGTTCTGGTTTGACGGGACCCGAGAAGCTTCGCGGGCTCCGCTGTTTGGGAGCACATGTAGCGAGACGTGACCGGAGAAGTGCCCCTGTGATCTTCCCGGAAGACCGAAAGTATCATTCGTAATCGTTTGTGTCCTTTGAAAGCGAAGGGTGTCACAGGGTCCACGAGTGCGCAACCACAAGACAAGGTTCACGACAGCGCTGCGTTGACTTCGGCGATCTCGTTCGGTTTGGGGCAACACGGCGATGCGACAAAGAGCTGAAATGTTCGTGGTGGTGTGGTGCGGTCCTTGGAGGTAGAAACCCACACTAATACGGAGCTCAAATTGGTTGTTGTGGGGTTGAGGTTCAACGGGTTCAGTCCCGTCGTCGTCAGCTGATCCGGTCCAACTGGTCGGGGAGGCCGCAGCGAGCGTTTTTAAAAATAAACCTTCTTTTGTGCCGTGTCAAAATGCGAAAGATTCCCGACGCATACCGTGAGTAAAAAGCTGCGGGTGTTTTCAACAAAATTACGTCGTTTTAATTGAACAATGGACTCCGGATTGCTGTCCTAAATCTGCCGTTCTTATGCTTCGTGTTGTTGGACTGCGTTTGCACAGCGACGTGTTTGCACAGCGACGCACTCCACTCGAGTAGATGATTCAGTCGTGCAAACGACCGGTTATGCAGAATTTCTGGGAAACTTAAGTCACCACCGACATTTTCCTGTAAATCATGTGTAAGTTTGTTGCGCTCATCATGCGATGTGTATAAATTAGAGCCCACAGATGTATGAACTGAGACAATTTTTTATGTTGCGAACATAGTGCTTTTTTTTATTTTGGAAAGAGGCGTTGGTGCATTTATTATGGTACAATCACTTGAGAGCTGAGAAATTGTGGAGAGCTAGCAAGCTTCCTCAACTTTGTCCTTTTTCTCTCTGGCACTGCCCCTAGTTTCAAGTTTAAGTAGGCATACCTACTAGCAGGTAGAAATTGCTCTAAAGCAGGTAAAAGACAGGGGAAGTAAGGACGATGCGGACTCCGTGTTTCGCGCTTTTCGCAAGGTGACTAGGTAAAAGATTTTGCGAGGTGTGCGGAATATGCAAACGATTTTGGTATGCCCGTCGTTTGCGTCCCTCCAGCAAAACGAATAAGATGATCTACAAACGCCCAATCACAATCCAAGATATACCATATCAGTGCGTTTGCTTCGGTGGTCCGTGTAGTTGTGTTTCACCCTGCTCTTATCAACACCGTGTCATCACAAAGAGCTGGAACGGTCACGGTTTGTGCTAGCCTACCGGTTGACTGAATCCCGTATCGCCCGCATCGGCACCGAGTGCACTTGGGATGTTGATGCTCAAGCCTTTCATCCGCGGCTTGTCGCCAGCTGATCCTGCTGCTCGACGGTGAGGAAGCGGCAAGAGTTACCTCTGAAGTAAATGTAAATTCTCGTTCATCCAGTCATCCGCTGTCAAAGTGTGGGAGATGTCCAACGTGTACTGAGGGCGGGAACTACGAGCGTTTTTCCTTGGTTTTATTACCGAAACCAGAGCAGCGAGATAACTGCCTTGCATGCTCCAAAATGACGAAAGCAATAGGTTTCAACAGGTAGAGTACGTCACCGGGGATGTAGGCGAGATGGTGCACATTGTTTAAACGCTTGCAGTATTCACGAGTGATACCAGAAAAACGACGTCAACGCAGAAGGAGCTCGCGATTCAGCATAAACTGTGCCACGGGCTCGTGAATCTTCAACGGTCAAAGCTGTGGCAGTATAAAAAAAAAAAGCGCATCAGCGCCACACAAGTGATCACGAATAACACCGGTCAGAAACGCATAAGCCCCAACACCGCATAATCTCGACACCGACACGACATGCAACAAAAAACGGCATCAAAACGCCCCAAAAGTGAAGGCGTCTGCTCTCCTACTGCAACTAGCGGAAGTGAAGTGTTGGGCTGACTGTCCTTCACCAGAATATATAAAAAAATGCTTTGCGCAAGGATCATTTCCATTTATTATTGAATACATAATGACAAAATCCCAATAACTTGTTTTTCTATCTGATTAAAGCTAGTCGGACTGCTCATAACACTGTTCGAGCATGAAAATAACAAAAATTTTAACTGTTTCACGACCTGCTTAAGGTTTACTGTTAATACATCGTTATTTTTCGCAACGAAATAACATTATAGATTTTGCCTTCATACATTTGAAATTCAAACAGTTCTTACATATAGCTGTCCATTGCGCGGTGTTTTGTGTCTTCTTCTATAAATCTGTTACGGTCAGCGACCAAAGAGCTCACCCGCACATGTCAAGCTGATATACGCCGCGGGGAGAACAGTATGTTGAGTAGGAAGTGGTGGGCGCAGTGTCGTTGTTGTGTTTGTTCATTTGTTGGTCCTGTGAAATATCTGGTACTCGTGCTGTCTGCGATGTATGTAGGGTTGCTATCTACTCGCGATCGTTCGCAGCGTAGTAACAGTCTCGTTTTTTTTTTTATAGGCTACTAGAAATCTCGCTAGTTACCGCCCGATTCCAAATAGTCTGCTCGAGTTATTTGTCCATGTAAGTTTGTCATTCGTTTTTCTGTCTAGCGGCTCCGACGTAGCTACCGACGCCGCCGACCGTCGACGACGCAGGCGACGGACGTACGTACCCTTGCACGTAGCTACGTCCGCCGCTTGGACTCTTTACTGTGTATAAAAGACATCGAACGAGAACAAACGCGTCCTGTGTGCTTTCAATTAGGCTGAAAGGCGCGCGGGTTGCTGGGCTTGTCTCTCGCCTGTTCTCGGCTGCTGGCCGCCATGTTTTATGACGAACACGCTGAGCCGTGTTTCGCGGAAGGCAGACACGGTGTATCGTGTTAAAGTTTACACGGCACCTCATGTGTAGACGAATAACACACATGGCTGCGTGCAAAACGAACACGTTTTGACGTGTCCGCTATGGGACAACGGTTTACACATCTGGGCGTGTTATTTTTTCTAACAGTGTAGAAGATAGATCTCACTCGTGGGACGAAAAGCAGACACTGAGCGTCGCTATCTGCGGCCACCCGATACAAAAATGGCCCAGCGGCTTCTCCGACGCATGCATCCTGAAGGGTCAGGTGATCTCTCCCACAGACCTGTGAAAAGTATTTTTATTGTTCACGTGCTTTCCCGAAAAAGATAGGGACAAATCCCACAGGCCTCTTCAAAACCTATGACGGGTCTCTTACTCTTTAAACAATTCTTGAAGGGGACATGAGGCCCATTGGGAACCTTGACGGACATCTGAAACCCTAGAAAATGTTTAAAAGGTGCGTCAAACGCTCTTATAAATAAATGTGGGCCCTGTAGACGGTTTTTCAATAGGAGAATTCTAGAAAAAAGTTACATACGCGCGTTTTCTTTCTTGGTGAATATTAGAGAAACAATAAATAAAAGCAAAGTGATTGGTAAACTGACTGAAGGTTTGCTGCCTGAGGTTATTCACTAACAACGCCAATTCAAGACCATCCGCAATTCTCTGAAAAAAGGAAAACGCCAAAAAACAAAAATTTATATATATTTTCGTATAGTGAGAATGCATAAAAAGAAGGCCGAAGTTTGTAAGGTTGTATTTTTGCTATTTTTCTTCTCCCTCCTCTTATGTCGTGTCGCCTCTGATACAGTCTTTTAAGAAGGTGCCGTCACTACAGGGACCTATCTTAACGCGCAGCTACCTATACAGATGTGCAATGAAAAAATGAACACCAGACACTGCCAAAATGAGTTAAAAATACGCCTCGTGTTTTGTTTTATATCGCCAATTTGTAATCTAAAACAAATTTTTAAAATCACTCCTGCATGATACACGCAGAACTCCCAAGGTTCAAGGTAGCACACAGTGCCCCTTGAAAACTGCAGCTCTCTATAGCCCTAAGACGCCACGTTCTTGGAACCCGCTCTCAACCTATGCGAAGCTTGACGTCTTTAACCCGATAGCCAGGGTAATGATTGCAAGATACCTGTGTTTAGGCAGCAAAAGGTTAGTAATCACCAATGTGCATTCAGTGACGCGGATGAGAATGCAACTTTTATCCAGTGCAGTACCCACCGCTAGCCTCGGCTCGCAAATGTGCATCAAGGTGTAGTCACACACACGCACGACAGCACTACGGTATATTGCACATCGAGATCGAATCCGGCTGGTGAAGGCACTGAGCCCAGGATGCCTTGCTCGTGCAGCGCGAGCTTCCGCTCCACATAGGACGAGCTGAGGTGCACTAGCACTCTTGACCAATGATCTCCCAAAGGCTATAAAAGTGTCTTGCAATCCGCATCGTACAATCTCCAAAACGTTATCGAGATCTCCAAGTGAAACACGTTGTACTCCGAATGCGCAACACAAGTAAATAGATAGGGAGACGAAAAATATTCCCTCGCTTCTTACAGCGTTTCTCAGTAGGGGAACTTAGAATAAGTTTTAAAGCCTCTTCTTAACCTCTCAACGGGGCGCCTAGCCTTTTGAGAATCCGCATTACGAATCACAAAGAGACGCCACTGCGACGCGAGCTTCTCTAGGCTTGAGTCGGTTTTCTAAGCGCTACCGATGAACCGGTGGCATTTCCTTTCCGCGAAATAAAACCTACTAGGAAAGAGAACGTGCTTCCCCATTCAATCAGATCTCATTGAAGCCTAGCTTCTGCTACGGTACGCGTACACTAGCGCACGTAAACCATAAGGGAGGGTAGAAGCTCCGGGTTAGAACCCTGGCGCGCTCTGACCCGGATTGGCCTTTTCCCTATACGCGTAATTCTTCTATTTATTTTCTTGTTTTCTGTTTTGTTTTTGTCTTTGCTTTGTGGCATTGGGGATTGCGGTCCTACCGTTTTCCTTCTCGGTTGTCCCGAGGGAGTTCTTATAGTGTATCGTGTGTGTTCCGTTGCTCCGGCGTCCTCGTTTCTAGGAATTGCGTCTTCTGGCGGGAGGGGCCCTTGGGTATTGCATTCGGCCCTCGATGTGCCGCCTATGCGGCGACGGGCAGGCTTTTGTGGGCAGACGAGGAGAATGAATCCTGCGCTCAACATCGTAGTACAAACGTTCCGTTCGGGCTATTGAAGCAAACTCGAGTTATTCTAGGATTCATGCTTAGTTCTGGCATAAGTCACGGCACAGCCGATGCATAGAACCAATGTGGCAGCGCCAGAAACGCAACGCCATGGCGCTCAGCGTCTTTCTTTGTGTGCGCTATCACCGGCTTGACCAATTAAGCTCAGCGAATAAACCGTGACCTGCCTCTGCCTTTTTGTTGGTGTGTCTTATAGGTGTTGACCGTGCTCTGAGTTATAATAAAACGAAGCGCAATCCAAGTCGGTCAGCCTATCTTGTGTGGTACGGAGGTGTCACCAATGTTTTGATTACGATAATAGGAAACGATGTAGGAACGTTTTGTGTGAGTTATTTTATATGCTGATGTTTAAGCAGGAATTATTGGAGAGCTTAGAGAAATGTTGAAGTCTGAATATACCCTATGCTGATGACCTCATTGCGAGGAGATAAAGCAACGTATAAGCTGCAATGCAAGATAATTGTTTCCACAAAGATTTCCCCGGACCCGCATTTCATTCTTGCCACTCATAAACCGATATCTGTCACATTTAACAGATGTGCTTTCATGTAACATGCGTCTTGTTTTAGTTTCTTTTTTTCCTCGTCTTTTTTCTTACTGAATAATCCGTCTAATCTTTTTTTTTTATGAATTGTTAACAAGAACTTGGAAACGTCTTGTAAATATTCTAGTCGCTTCGTAAATAATCTCACTAATCTTACTACCCTATGTTTTATTATTTGCTTCCAAATGTTCGATTAAAATAACACATACTTAACCAGCACGATCTAGCTCTTCAAACCCCGCCCTATTTATTCCACAACCCAGCTTTGGCTTTACCGCATTTCCTTCTACTGATGCAAGCTTTGCAACTGTCGCCCTCTGCCATGCCCCCGACGTCCCAGACGGAACATCAAACAGACCCCGTCTTCCCTTCCTTCACCAAAAAGAACTTCAATATCGAACAAAATAAAACGACGGAGAAGGGAGCTCTTGACTTTGAAGTCCCATCCCAACCGAGCTTCGATCGTCACCGCAGCTCAACTCCGTACCCTGCGCCAAAGACGATACCCTTCGTCCAAGAACAGAAAGGGAAAGCTACTTTGCCATCAAAATACACAAAGAGCGCTTTCGAGGAGTGTTCACAGTCGGCCTCTCGAAGGAGGAACAGTGTCGGCATTATCTAAGAAGCACCAGCGCCGTCTGCGGAGCTCCCAGGAGAACATGGCCGCCTTTTCTGGCTCGAAGAATCGACGGCCGAGCCGGTCTTGTTTACACGCCTGTCCCCCATTTTCCCCATAACATGATAGTAGTGGGAGGATTGGGGAAAGGAAAGGGAGTGGGGCAGCTAGGTCAGAGAGTTTCGGCTAATGTCACGACCGTATTTTGTACGTACCTGTTTTGTGGGTTGCACAGAGCGTAAGCTGAAGAAATCGGGAAGGGAGTGTGGCTTTTTGGAGTTGTATTTAAGGTTATGAACTATGACATAAAACTGATAAACTTATGTTAAAGCTTAAAGGGACTTCTCCCCCCCCCCCGCAAAAAAAAAGAAAAAAAAGAAAATAAGAAAAAAGATTGCATAGACGAATTGGGTACGTAATTGGCCGAATAAATATTTTTCGAATAAAAAAAAAGAAAAGAAAAGGAATATTTACATCTCGAGACTTATTCTGAGAACGGGGCGATACGGCATATTCGTCAGTTTTGGAGATCGACCCCCAAAATAAAAACATGATTTGGTACTGCTCCTACAAACGCTAAACTCCCACCCCCTCCCCTTTCCAAAGAAAAATTTAAAGAAAATAAAAATTTACGGGTGTTTTATTTTAATTTGAATCAGACGGCTGCCATTTTTAAATTTTGACAATGCGTTTTTTTGACTCGGCGAACATTATGAGAAACTAATCATCATACGTCATGGCAACATGGCGAATTAGCTAAGAACAGCAAATTCTCTTTTTAATTTTCGACTTTCGTGGTCACGTTGCAATTTCGGTTTTGACAGAAGCTAATATCCGAGGCCAAAGCAGTTAAAAGAATTTCGGAAAATGTAATTTTTTTAGATATTATTTGGTTCAAGTTTCGCATTTTTAAACCTGATTAAAAAGTTGAGCGCACAAAAGAGCGTCACAAACCCTGCCCACGATGAGGCTGAGATGAATGACGTAATCGTTTCAGTCACGCTGTCACTGGTGTCGTCGGAGCACCTGCCAAGGGCACGCTGCCGAGAGAGTGACGACATCATTAAAATAGCTATATTTCACCGACTTCAAACAAATAGAATTGATTTAAAATAAATTTACTCCGTATTTTTATGCTTTTGGATTAGATACGCAAGAAAATAATAAACTAAAAAAAGGAACTTAGCGCAGTGTTTGTTTTAGAATAGAGCGTCCCTTAAGAGCGGTGAACCGGGAATGTTTCGTGCAATTTAAGGTTATTTTTAGCCGCACCTTTACTGAAAATATAGCACAGAAATAGTATCTAGCTTGTAGTGCAAGGGTACAACTAGTGCGCTACAAAATAACTGGACTTATCAATATTGTCACGAATGACGAGGTGAAACAGGGAGAAACTGAGGAAACTGAGACGTTTAATGGGGCTAACTTGTGCCCCCCAAAATAAAAGAAAAATGAAAGAGAAGAAAGCAGAGCGTCGCGAGCGTCGAACTCGGCGTAAAGAAGAGTCGAACGCTGGGGCGACACCGGCTCCGGCTTGCCACGCGGAGCCCCTTTTGTACAGGCGTGGGCTTCTGAAACAATCAGCGTAGAAGCTTCGGCGTGTAGAACATTCTAACCTCGAATTAGCAACATGGTTTTCGAATTTACTAGAACATCACATTAGAGTCAAGAAAAATCCCTACCCGCGGCCAGGAATCGAACCCTGGCTTTCTGCGTGGAGGAATAGCGCGATAACCGTTAGGCCACGGCCGCGCTGCCTACTTTGCCAGCTCCGCGCGCGGCAATATTACAGTGAGAAAACAGACGCGGCGGTGTGCGAGCTAATTCTCACCAGACGTCAAACTCCAATTTACCTGACTTTTTTTCTCTACGGAAACATGCCTATTCTACCTGTTTTTATATATCTCTGCATTCGTTAAAAACTGCTGTGATTTTCAGCAGCGGTGTTAAATAGATTTGGTTCTGTCTCTACAGCGCCCGGCACATGAACAAGAAAATATAGTACCGTTGACGAATAGGCTGGTTGGTAGTTCCTTTTAACGGGTAACAAAGAGCCCAGGGACACGGACAGAGTTGAAGACGGAAGACAAACACGGCGTTCATTTACAACTGAACTGCAATGGATCTGAGAATGAGTATAAATACAACTATTGCCCGAACCAAACTTCAAGCAGAAAAACAACACTCAATAAGGACTACACGTGTTCTTAGAGTCATATGCGGGTACCGCTGTTCTCCGATCTGCAAAGAAACGTGCACTGATTTTCCGACAAGGCAGGTGGCATGGCCCGAACGAATTCTGACCCTGCTTGCCTGATAGCGCGCGCTTCCATAATCTCACGCGTGTGCTTATCTTTATGTAAATTGATGAGTGTGCATCCTTCAAAGCCTGAAGTAAATCCGCAGTCGCGGAAGTGCGCACAACGTTGCCGCGACATTTCCTTTAGCACATTATACCGGTGCTCTCTTTAACTCTCATTAAGAAAGCGTGCTGTCTGCACCGCGTATCTGCGGCCGCCAGACAGGGGGAGAGAACACACCACTTCCACGACGCATGTCACAAACTGGTTTTTGGTGGTATTTATTTGTGCACATTCGTTCTCTCTTATATCAGAAGTAATTTTTCTTGGACATCCTTGAACGTTTGCCGGAACCGAGAAGACCACATGAATACCGACTCGACGTCCCACTTCTCACGCCTTCCAGTCTCCTGTCCTTTGTCGATCGGAGAACAGAAGTGCACAGGTAACACTTGGAACACGTGTCGTCCCTCTTAAGTGTTGTTTCCCGTCTTAGCTTTCGGTTTAGTTCGGTCAAACTTTGCACTTATGCTCGTTGTCAGATTCATTATTGCTCACGTGTAAGTCAGCGCCGTGCTTACCTTCCGTCTTTTACTGTGTCCGTGTCCCTGGGTTGTGTGTTACCCTTTAAAAAGAACAACTAAACATCAACCTATTTGCTGAACCTGTCCGAAGACTGTCCGAATCCTATTAGATATCTGCCAAACATGGCGTCGCGGGAACGCACGGGTAACCGTGAATTTCCCATACCCAGTCGGAGTCGGACATCTTTCTGGAGTGTCGAGCAACTATAGTAGGTTACAAGTCAAGAAGGTAGCGGCAAATGCCCCCCAAAGGGAATCATATATTCCTCCGCCACCTCCGCATCCAATAGCGTCCCATCGTTTCCGTGACGTCGCGGCCAACTCGCGAGGAGGGTCTTGCCTTTCTGTACATATTGGCTTTATCTTTCGACTTTGACTTAGCATTGTGGAAGCCACGAGAGGGAGATTAGAGTCTTCCCCTTCCGATGCAAACAAAGACGACTTTCGGGGATTAGCGTCCCCCTCTGATTGATACAAAGGCTGCTTTCAGGAGCTCGGTCCCCTCTCCGATGAATACAAAGGTCGCTTTCTTAAAACGTGGGGGTCGGAGACAAGTTGCCACCACTCTGTGGCCATTATCTATCCATTGAAGCGGAACAAGGAGCGTTTCCAGTGAACTCTTTTTTCGATTGCGGAGGGATTTGAAACCGACGCACCACGCTTGTGGGAGGAGCTTCTTCTACCTTCTTACTTGTAACCGACTATAGTAGAACTTTTCATCGTAAATGTACCTCGTCATTACCGCTTTTTTTTACAATAGTGTTGCAAAGAATCTCAGTGTTTCATCACCGGAACCATGATGCCTCGCTATTTATGCCATATCTTGTTTAGGTTAGTGCAGCAATAACACAAATGTTTTCTGCCTTGACGCGAGAGCGTTAAGGAGCTCGTATCGCAGAAGAGCTGGCATCGTGACGGGAAAATTTTGATTTGTTGATTGGGTCATGACGTCACAGACGCATGACCTCGCGCGGGAATTTCAAGCGACCCACGACGCTCACATGAAACTTAATATAACGCGTGGAATGAAAGTGATTGGAAAACATAACATGTATTGCAAATTGAAGGTCGCCGAATGTCATTTTATAAAGTTATTCATTTGACCCAAACAAAGATTTGAAGACTTTTGGGGCGGGACTCGAAGCCATGGCGCTTCGGTTGCGAATCACTACTTACCAGGCCATGTCCGCTGCACTAACTGCGCACTGGCACGGAGAGCAAAAGAAGCGACTGAGAAGGCAAAGCAAACGGTGCCCGATAACGCAATCGCGTTCCACTCTTGAACGCTAAGCTTAGGCGTCGCCCTAGTTTTGTGCAACGATACATTTTCACGAAAAGATTTACGTAGAACGTGCTTCCAACGAACGTGATTTCTAGGTTTTGTCATTTCGGGACCCTTTCCTAAGGTGCTTACTTTAAAACTCTTGTGTTAACTTCTTTCGCAAAAGCCAATTCTTTTTTATTTACCTTCATTCGTACTAAATTTCAAATTTAAAACAGCTCAAAATATTACGCTTCTGTTTACTATGCACACTTTGCCGAGATCGCGTTCTCTACGCTGTAAATGAATATTTCTGATAAAAATCGTTTTCAAGAAAAAAATATTTATTAGCATATTGTTTTTTGCCAAATACAAGTTTCGAATCCTTCGATCTTACAAAAAACAAAGTATTCTTCCGAAGCCACGTGGTGTCACATAAAGCAGCCCAAAACTACGTATTGATCCCTACGCTTGAAGGATGTTCTATGGCAAAGCCTTATGGAAAGACCAGAAAAAAGGAGTACCTCCGGGCAACCGGGGTTTGATTTTACGCCACTTGGGCTTTCTAGTTCCCTTCTTTCCTACATTTATCTGCTCTTTTCTGCCTTCTTGTTCTATGTTTTACCGCGCTTTCTCGCACTTTCGCGCTCTTTTCGAACACTTCCCGCGCTCGCCATCCCCCTCTTTTTCTTCGATTCTTGCTGCTTCCGTCCTGTCCTCCGATGGGCGACGTCTGTCATCGACAGGGTCGACGCAGCGCGCTTTTACGTCGATGGCGTTAACAAAGCCGATTGCTCGGGACTCCAGGTGAGAGGCGCTGTCTGGGGTAATGGCCGACGCCGAATCTTGACGTTCCTTGAGGGGTGTCGTGCGCAAGCCTACGCCCAACTAGAGCACAGCTTTTTGGGCCATACTTTTGCTTGGTCTGGCAATTTGGGGCCTAGAGAGCCCAAAGAAGGCAGGGTAAAACCGAACTTGATATTCTTTGGCAAGTTTCTGGGTATTGCGGCCTTAAGTGGCAAAAAGACGAGAGTTGGGTTGTTGATTGGTGTCTTTGGGCCTCAGTTCCCGAACAAATGGCAGAGTTGGGCTTTACTTCTGACTCCTCCGTCGCAGTTTGGCATTTTTGAGTCTAAATTTCCAAACAAGCGCCAAAGTTATGCTCACTGCTGATTGTTCGGTTTTTGTATAGGCATCTTTCGTTCATCTGTGACACTACAGAAATTGTGCGGTAGGCAAAAAAATAGCCAGACTTTGCATTTTTATCGTTAGTTAAGGCCAAAGTCAAGTACTTTGTTGTAGTGTCTAATTTTTAGTTTTTTCGGAAAGTAATTATGCCTTTTGTGGGCTAACTACATCATTTTAATAATATATGGAATAACCACAAAACAACCGTCAGGGTCAGTTTTTTTTTTTTTTTTTCAACCATGCGTTTAGGTTAGTGCGCAATACGGGCTAGATTACCTGCCTCATTTTGCCTTATGTATTTCCCCGCTTACTCGGATTCTCTTGTACGTATCGGGGAAGAAATTTGGCAGGTAAGCCAAAGTGAGATTGATTTTAATATTGAAAGTTTTTTTTTTAAAAAACGGCAACTGCATATTCGGGATTATTTTATGAACCGCCATCGAGAACCGTCGCAGCTAATACAGGACCACCCTAGAACGTCTGCTACGGGTTGCAGGTCCAGGGGGCGCGAGCTCAGGTCGCCCTCAAAATGACGGCACGAGCTCCCTTAAGCAACGCAAAACTCTTGCATGCACTTGCGTGGGATCTACGAAAAGTTTCGAATACCGAGACAAGTAAGCGTTGTTTCACTATTGAATCATAAGACAAGATAGGGAAACAGTTATTAGCCCAGTCCAACGCACAGCTGGAAATTCATGCTTCTGGCGATCTTTCTTTAATCACCTCAATGGAAGCAAATATAACTATTCGTGAGAAAAATATTTCCCTTTCTGAATAATACGTTGCTACGGCCTTCGACTGCCCAAAAATACCTGATACCTTGCTCCATTACCTTCGGCACATTACTTGACGAAGCGCGAGGCCAACACGGCAACTGAACGAGGCTTTAGCATCGTCCGCTCCGCGAACGTCTAATAGGGTCGCTATGGGCGCGCCTCGCCAGGGGGACGATTGGCGCTGCTTATGCGCGGCGAAACTTCAACAGCACAGCCCTATCATCAGTTCGGTAATGTACAAACATAGTCTTCTCAAGTTATTTTTCCCCTTTTTTTTGTGGCAACACACAATCATAACGACGCACTCGGAATGATATATTGAAAGATTTCTTGATTCTAAATCAACCAGAATGCCTCTCCACGTTTTATGGGAGTCAAACGCTAAATTAATTCAACAGTATGCCTCCCTTTATGTCTTTCCCGCAACAATAGGACATATTGCAGGTTCCTAAATGTTTTGCCATTCGAACCCTGCCAGAAAAAAAAAGCGTTTTTGAGCTTTTCTTATAAACCGGCGGTGAAGATTTCTTGCTAGTGACACACTGCCTCGCGGCTTCAAGAGCTGAACTTTCGGCAATCCGAAACGGAACTTAAAAACACCTTAGATACGACAGACCAATTTTTTTTTTTTTCATGGGAGGTCGGACACTACAGCAAATTACTAACGCGAGATTAGAAGTAACATTATTAATTCTACTTTTTCTTACGCACGTGTCTACTTAGACACCGCCCTGTCCACCGAAGCGGTAAAAATAAAGAAAAAAAATCGAGGGTGATATGTTTTTGTTCTCGAGGAACATGGAGGATGGAACCGCACCCAAGGCTACGACACCCTCCCGGTGAGAAATTCGAGGCAGAACAGGGCGTGGGCGGGGCTTGAATCGGGCCGATATATATTCTCCAAAGCCCGGGGCTTGAACCTGAAGCGCGGATATCGATTACGCTTCCCGGTTTCGCCGTTTCTCGGGGCTTCCAAAACGAAATTCTTGTTCCGACGCCCCAAAACGAGCGCAAGAGCACTGTCCCGTGAACACTACTTTTTCTTCTTTTTTTTTAGATTTGTTTCTGCTTTATTTCTTCTGGTTCATTTTCTTCTCTTTTGTCTCCCTCCTAGTCGCCTGTTTCTCATCTCTTAGAATTAAAGTCCCCTTTATTTTGTGCTTCGCATTTTTTTTTTCTTTTCTCAGTTTTTGTTTACGTTGGTTACCTTAGGACCCAGGAATCATTGCTGCACTTTGTATTGTTCCTGATAACAAATATTTTTATAAAGAAAATACTTTTCAACAATTTTAAAGTTTTTTTGTGTTTTTTGTTTACACCAGAATTAAACAAATGAGGTTATGAGGGGGGTATTTTTATTTTGGTTGAAGAAAACTTCGAAGAATGTTTTGTTCTGCTTCGATATGGAATGTTTCGTCTGACTCCCAATTCGTTGCGAACTTCGGATATTGCGTAGTGCCTACTGACATATACGGGAATCGAAGGGGAGGAGGAGTTGAAAGCGCGCGGATGAGTCATAGCGCCAAGCCTTGACAGGAATGATTAACGCGTTAACGCAAGGCTGCCTGCCTTTGTCTCGTAGTCACTGTTCGAAGTGACTCGAACGCCCCACGCGGGCATGAGGCGTTCGACAGCGTTCGAGGAGCGATTGGAGACGAGGGGAGCAAGTCTTTGCGGCTGTTTACTAATCATTTATTTAATGGAGCCGAAGGGCATATTCAGTCTGAGAAAACGAACACCGAAATAAATTCAAAAGGTCTCATTTGCTTGCCGTGTTCTCCACTTGAACACGTCAATTTTTGTAGCATGAGACGGCATATGTGATTGACGCCTGCGCACTGCGCTGTAGGCTCTACCAAAAATAGCTAACGAAATATGCTCCTCTTTACTTGCAAATAAAAGTGATGTCTAGGCGACCCTACGTAACCCCAAATGAAATGTAACACGTTGCAGATAACAATAAGAAGCAATGCACGTTACGTTGACATTACGTTTTTGGTAAAAGTTCATATAACCATCTGAATAGTGTGCTCAAAACGCTTTAGGTGTTTTTTGTTTGTCTCTCCTGAGGGCACGTTTTCTTCTGTTGAAGCAGGCTTTGCAGGTCACAAAGGTATTGTTAACTTTCAGGGAGTCTCTTACAAGATGTTTGGCCAGAAAACGTCCTAACGCCGAGCAGAACAGTTATAACCTATAGCGCGATTCTTCCTTCGCTAGGATCGTACACAGATGAATTTTATCAGCTGTTTCTTATTACCAAGGGTTTAAAAGCGTGAAAAGCGTGACATATACTGCTGCCAATAAGCTCCGCTTAAAGATGCCAGACAAACCCTTAGAGAAGGACCTGGTTTTAAAGACGAATAGACCAGCGAAATGACAAAATATAACATGCTACCAAAGGTACGCGAATGACGGCGGTTTTCTATATTTCTGTCGCTGACAAAACAATAAAGCAGTTGTTTCGAAGATGTGCATCCCCATAGAAAAATTGGTCTTATTGCGAAACTTTTCTCATAATTTGGGAAGACACATTTGGACATGGAGACGACATCTTTTATGATATCTAAAAGTTTGTTTATTTTTGAGAAACTGATAGGAGAAGGAATACATAGATATTGCTTCGCAGGTCGGGTGGTGATTTTTCCGAACACACTGTGCTTTCTGCGTCCCCCATTTCTCTTTAACAAGGTACCTTTAGTTCTTTCAACTGACACTTTGACCTCTAAACGACACTTTTTTTCTCTCTCGCTCTCTTTACATTTATATATATGTAATGATCCCTAGATTGGTATTACGAACTCAGTGGTTGATCTAAACCGTTGATTTGTTCTACATTATTCCGTATCTCGTTTACATACTTTTCTCCTTCACTTCCCCCTGCTCGTCGTCGTCGTCATCGATCTGGTCCGAATCCACTTCACTCTACCACGCTTTGAACTCATCCATCCTTGGATGATATTGAAAGACATTTCCAATTGACGCGGTGTTCATGGTGTTCCTATGCCCGATGTACTAGATTTGTTTTTAGGACTCCTTGTTGCGTTGCTGTTTTTAAAACGCGCAATGGTCCGTCGAAGCATTTTCTTTCACTGAGTGGCTCCCGTCTAACTCGGACAAGGTTATGAACCTGAAGCTTCGGGATGTTGGTGTTGTGACGCTTGTCGAGGTTGTATTTCATGGAGTCTCTGTACGTTCTGGTTTCGGCGTCAGTCTTCAGTCTTTCATCGAGTCTTAACCTCTCCGTCAGTTCCAGTTCGTAGTCTGCTGGAAGGAAATATGCCTCTCCAGTCGCTGCGAATTGTGCGCTGTAACCTAGGCCCATCGAGAAAGATCGGTTGTTGTGAGCAACAGCTGCTTCAAGGCAGCATTTCCATCCACCTGGAAAATCTTGGTACAAGCTAATAAACTGCTTAATGTCCCTAATTGTGCGTTCAGCCAAGTCATTTGCAGCAGGGTGGTACGGGTCTGAGAACTTAAGAATGCCGTGCTTCTGTGTCCACTGTTTTAGCTTGTTGCTTCGGAAGGCAGGTCCGTGTCCGACCGAACTACTTTAAGGTTCTTAACGATGGTTCGACTTATGAGGGTAATTACGGCGTTCGCATCCTTTTTCCCCGGTCTTTCAACCACTGTTCTGGTGTATTCATCTATGCAAAGTAAGAAGGCTTCCGTCTTCTTGACTCCCTCACCTTTTCTTTTCAACTCTGCAAAATCTAGATGGACAACTTCGAATGTTTTTTGTTTTCTTTTTACCATTCGGGAAGCGTCATCTCATCCAAGGTTTGTTTGAACTTGACTTTGTGCATTTGTCAGCGATGACTCGATTTTACGTACTGTTTCGTATCGTGCTTCATGTTCGGCCATGATAACCTTTTTGTTAATTCTTGTACGTTCTCCAAAATCCATCATGGCCGCCCGACGCTGGACCGTCGTGGTAAAGCATGAGAATTTTGGGGACAAGAGTGCTAGGAACATGGTACCTTCCATCCTTAAATGTCAAAGTTTCGGTACCTTCCCAGAGCTTCGCTTGATTTATGGTTTCTGGATTGTCTACGTTTGGTGAAATTAACAATCTCGATAAGGCATCCACATCTGTCAGGTAGACCCGGGACGGTGAGATACATCAAAGTCAAACTGTTGAAGTTCGTTGATCCACCTCGCTAATCTTCCTTTAGGCTGAGTCATGTTGAGCAGATGTGTGAAAGCTTGATGATCTGTGAACAACTTAAATCTTGCTCCCTCCAGGTATGAGGGGAAGTACCTCACAGCTTTGAGAACCACTAGTGCTTCCTTCTCTGTAGTAGTGTAGTTCAATTCAGGCTTTGAAAATGTGCAGCTGTAATAGCCAATGACTCGCATTTCGCGATGACCTTGCTGTGTGATGCCCCGCTTGTATAGGACGGCTCCTCCTCCGTAATGAGAGGCGTCGGTGTTAAGTTCAAAAGGGAGTCTGAAATCGGGTATAGAAAGAACTGGGTCAGAAGAAATTATCTGGGCTAAGCTACGAAATGGGATCTCACATTCACCAGTCAACTCAAACTCGACATCTTTCTGCATCAGCCTGGTGAGGCAATTTGTTTTTAAGGCATGGTCCTTAATAAAGGCTCGAAAGTGTCCAGCGAGCCCAAGAAAAACTCTCAAAGAATGCACGTTGTATGGTGTGACCATTTTCGAAACTCTGATGACGGATTCGTCCTTAGTACTTTTCATGAAACCATCAAATACCCGGCCCAGAAATATCGCCTTGATCTAAAAAAACTCACTCTTTTTAAAGTTAATGTTTAGGCGGGCCTCACTCAGGGCTGACAACACCTTGGACAGGTGTTCAGCATGTTCCGCCTTTGATTTGGAATAAATTAGGAGATCATTCCTGTACACCTGTCAGAAGGTTCCGATGTATTGGCTAAGAACTGTTGTCATTACTTTCTGGAACCATGCGGGTGAATATTTCCAGCCAAATGATAGTGGGTTGTATTCATAGAAACCGAAAGGTGTAGTAAAGGCCGTGTACAATTTTGTATCTTCGGCCAATGGTACCTGCCAGAAACCTTTCAGAGTTCGGTCCGTGAGAAGACCTGGCATCCACCTGTTTCGTCAATAATGCTGTCAATTCGAGGCATCAGGAAAGAAATCGGGGCTGTCCATTGGTTGAAGGCGCGATAGTCCCGTACGCAGTCTGAAGGATCCGTTTTCTTTAGGGGCAATGGTCACTGGTGAGGCAGAAGGTGAAACTGAAGGTCGGATGATGTCCGCATCTTACATCTTCTGTGGTTCTTCTTTCAGGCATGACTTCTTTTGTCTTGTCATGTTGTACGGCTTTTTAAGAATAACGTTCTTGTCGGTGAGTACGAAAGGTACTTGAAATTCGGTGGTGGCAGGAGGATTGGTTGTGACACAAAACAGTTCTTCATACTTCTGGCTAACCTCTTGTTTTGTCCGAACAAGTTTCAGTTTTTGTCCTTGAATTTCTGAGAGAAGTGAACTGTTGGTATCAGGTGGTCTTTCCACCGAGACTTCATCATTCCAATAGATGTTGATCCTGAGTTGCCTCATGTCAGCCCTGGACAACAGAAAGTCATCCATAACTAGTGCTGAAGTCTCAGCACATTGCCCTTGAAACACAAGTACAACGTTAATCCAATGATGATGAAGCTGTCGTTTTCCGTCATAACTTTGCACGCAGACCGTCTTTCCGCTGTAAACATTGCCAAGATTGGCCCTGGTTTTTTTTGTGATAGAAATTTATACTCCATTGTCCATCAATGCCGGCATTTTTGACCCATCCACTGTGATTTCGATGTGCAAGAAACTCGAAGAAGTCAAATAAACAGTCTTCAGATTTGTCCTCGGGTGGGACTGTTCACCCTCGTTGATTCGTTTCTGTTTCTTCTTCCCCCGTGCGAGGGCAGTTTTCCATGGGACCGGCCTGTGTTGCAACCAGGTTCGAAGACCGGTTCCAGTCGAAATTACGCCGCTGCGGACGATCCTGTGGACGAAAGTGTTCTCTACCCATTGAGTCTTTAGTCATCCGACTTTCCTTATAGTGATTATTGTCAGCCAGTGGGTTGGGCAGGTCCTAAAAACACTGGAGTAGTGCTTCAACCGACTTCGGTGACCTTAGTTGATTTTGCTTTAGCAGATCTCGTGGAGGCCCGTGGGTGATTAGGGCTACTATTGCAGGAGGTGGTAATCCTGGTTCAGCAAGTTGAAGAAGTCTTCTCTTCTCGTAGAAGTACTTCAGTGGAGAGCCTGATCGGAACTTGAAGAAGATCGCGCGGTCCCATTGCTCTACAGCATTTTCCTGAAAACGCGTCAAAAAGCTATCTTTCCAATCGCTCTAGGTTGCCGCGGGGTGGTCTCTCAGGTGCAGGTCATACCACTTCTTGGCGATTCCATCAAGATAAAGACGCATGTTCTTAATCCTATGTTCTTTGGTTACCCAGTATTTATTTTCTGCGGCATATTAATAAAAATCAATCGAGGCCTCCGTACTTGAAGAGAAACCATCGAATATGTCTGGCTTGACGAGCTCAAAACGAGGTCTTAGTGGGGTTTTCAGTGCCGAGACGATCGCTCCCATCAGCTGGGTTTGCTGCGCCATTTGCTGTTGCTGCAACTGTAGCGACTCCATCCTTCATGCTACAGTAGAAGCTGACGTGTCCGGGCGATCTAGGTTATGGAGGCTAGGTTTTAGAACCAAGTCTACAATTGCCGAAAGCTGGATATTCACCTTAGCCGACCCTTTGGTGATGAGTTCCTCGGGTGAGAGCTTGGCCTTTTGAAGAACGAACTCGATGAGCTCCGGAGTGCCGACGTGTCCAGGCAGCCGTCGTTCATCATCGTCTTGTTGGTAGCTTACGAAGACCACTTCGTTGTCGGCCATTTTTTTAAGGGTAAATGTTACCCACATGTTTGTTCCTGCTTGAGAAGTTTGTCGACTGCGCCAAACTAAAATATTGATTTATTCTAAATTATTCCGTATCTCGTTCACATCCTTTTCTCCTTCGCCTCCCCCTACTCGTCGTCGTCGTCGTCGATCTGATCCGAATCCACTTCAATGTGTGTGTATATATATATATATATATATATATATATATATACATGCATACATATATATGCAAATATATATTGTAAGTATATTTGTACATTTCACGACGACTCTTGCAAACCTGTCTCAATTTCTGTTTTCTGTAAATCGGCGAAATTTGTTTTCGATCTTCAAAACTCGAATTTGTACGCCATGGGGTTCTCCATCAACATTCCGCAAGACATTTTTTGGTCGAAGTCTTCTTACCGTTCGCCACTATTTGCCCTTTTCATGAAAATAGAGTGTCTAATTTAAGCAACTGTATCTGTACTCAAGTACATTCTTCAACGCGTATCTACATATGTAGCTCAGGTACCGCTTGAATGAGTAAGTGTAACTGTGTCTTAGGTACGTTTCTGAAGTAACGTTTACAACGCTGATAGTAACCGACAGCGAAAAGGAGTGCAAGGCATTGCCAGACTCGAGCATATAATTAGAGCTTCGCAGCCAAATATATTGCGGAATTCGCCTATAAGAAAGCGGAAGGACGAATCACAAAGCAATGATAGCGAACGCGCTAGACCACGTACGGCATTCGTTAGACTGTCACTGTTTCTAGACAAAAGTCAACCGGTCGTATCACTTCGTCTGTTGACTATGCGTCCGCGAGCAAATGAAAGCACTTATCCATAAGTCGGAGAGGGTAATATTGTTAAATAAAGCTGAATTATTTTTATAATACCAATACCAATGTATATAAATAAGCTTCACGATCACAAGGGAAGCAACCTTGTAGATCCTTTCATTACCCGCTTTCCTGCAGGACATGCAAGTATCGTATCAGAGATTGATGAAGGGAACGAACATATGGAACTGGTCACCTAAAATTGATTCTTACCAAAATTTTAAACGGTGTTAAATCGTGATTCCGCGTACAACATTCAAAGGGGCAAGGTGGTGCAACGTACTGCACCATCTTCGTCGAATATCTTGAAGCAAGATAGTGCATGAAGTTGCACCAATTTTGGCGCAAGATTACGCCAGGATGCAATTTCGTGTAGATCGTACCAAGATTGTAGCTTAGTGCAATCTGCTTGTGTGTGAAAGATTGATAGATCTTTCTTTATTGCTCTATTGTGCCTTACAGATTGAAAGAACACTGATTTAAAATGGACAATTTCAAAAGGCTTACTTAGGGAATGTTTTTTTTTAACAAAAAATAAATTCACAATATTAACGCCGTTAGACGCCATTTAGGTGGAGGTAGCCCGACCTAGGCCCTCCCAGGAACGTAGTTAACTACGCTCAATTTTGCGGCTCTCATTGGTAGTGACGTGATTGACATGGGGATTGCTTGTTGGAAATTTGTTTTCTCCGTGCCGCAAAAATAGTTTTAGCGACACTATATATATGTTAGAGAAAAAAATAATCAGAGTGTTATTATGGTTTTGCAGAGTATCAAACGATTAGCTTTTCCACATTGGTGTGAAACGATAACAAACATGGCTCCCGGCGTCTGCGGAGCGCTCAGCGAGAGCGGCTCGTCAATCTTGTGTACTTTCATGAGTGCGAGTCGTTTCGCGTTCACCGATTTGTCTAGACGAAAATATCATCAACCGACCTAGTTTGCTGCAAACACTGTCACATGTACACGTCTTCAGAAGCGCTGTGCGGGTGTTTTTGTTCGCAGCGGGACTGGCCTAAGCCTAGCGCCCCACGTCAACTTTGTTGCTCTATCTGGCTTGATTTTTTTTTTTTTCGTTTGTTGATGCTGAAAAAAACGTTGGTTCACGTAAAAGCGGCCCCTGCTCTGTCAATTGGGAAACCGTCGTGATTACAACAATGGTTTCAATACCAAGAAAGTAATTACACATATAAAAATTGCCGAGCCATTTGTTTATTTAACAGTAAAGCGAAAAAAAACTCACCGACACAGGCACACTAAAAAATTACGCAGTCGCTCAACGCTGACTCACAACACTTGGTTTGTATTGGTTATGTTCTTCGTCCACTTACAATAAGCAACTCTTTTTCTATGCACAAAGATATAGTCTCATTTATACTGAAAATGGCTGCGTAATTTCTGGCTTCCCAATGGTTTGGCGTCGTTGCGTCTGCTTTTTATTATCACAGCCAGAGGCTCCACCTCCCCATACAATGAAGATAATGATTGTCTGCTGCGCGCTGCAGCTGCCGCAACGCACGTAATTCCAACAGTTAGGAACGCATATTTTTATAGCGGGTGAACAGCGACATATTGTTGTGGAGCACGAACGCCCGCACCGCAAACAAAAGTGGTCTGCAAGACGGAGGCTCACAGCGCAATGCGTATAGTGCAAACACGGGGGGTGTCAAAATTAGAACGCCATTAGGGCTTGACGATGGAACCTGACGAAACTAGGTCTTCGGATTCCCTTGTGCCATAACATTATGTAGTTTCCAAAGAGAGTAAATGTGAAAACAGTAGTTATGACCAAACTCGAATTACGAGGCAGACGGACGAGCAGGTGGTAAACTTTCATAACTTCGAACCAGCTAACACTGGAAGTTTTTGATGCTGATATCAAGGGCCAGACGAAGAGCAGGTGAAGAGGAATTACAGCAGTCAGGAACCTCTGGGGTTACAATCACTACAAAGATCCCTAAATAGCGTGGAAGGTGTTAGCTGTGTCAGGGCTCACGTTTCGTAATGTTGCCAGTTTGCCTGTCGTCAGGCGCCCGTCACTATTTCGAGCTGCGAGAGAGCACTGGGCAGGTCAGCCACTCAAACAGCACCGAAAGCTGCCGTGAAAGGTTAAATGATGTGATCCAGCTACGGCGACAGGGAGGCCCAAACCAAGCTGAGCTTTGAGTGAAGCTTCAGAAGAATGGTGAGCTTCCACTCAACTGTACTTTAGGGAATACCTGTCTCAACAGGTAATCCATAAGGGGGAAGCAAATGGAGTTAACGTAGATGTAGTATTTTCAGTCCAAGGAAAATCTCTATAACACGTGCAAAAAGGTAAACTCGCCTTCAGGTAATGCAGCAAACTGTTCCAAGAAACACAGAATGAAATTTGTTGCCTGTGCAGAAGTTGCCATTTATTCCTTTCCACGTTCCTGTGGGGAAGTGTACATATGACAGACTGGACGGTGTCTAAATGACCGCCTTCAAGAGCATGGCAACAACATCGTAAATGCCAACTCTAGACATTTAGAAATTCACTGTATACGGACTGCGGCTGTTCGGCGCTTTTAAAGAAGTGTACGCTGTTGGGCAAGGATCCCAAGGAACTCACCAGAGTATTTGTAGAAGCAGCAAGCATTGAACGACGGAATGACAGGTGTGTCAGCAGCTCATGTATAATCCTTTCGAAAAGGGAACTATAATATTTGGCCAAAGGGTCTCTCAGGCAGCAACCGTGAAAATTCTTTAGTAGTGTTAATTTTCAATTTTAATTTTTCAACTTTCATTTTTTTATTTTTTATTAATTTTGTAAAGAAATTTTGTAATTTTTGAATGTTTAAAATTTTCGATTGGCATCTTGTTTTTAGTACAGAGAAAAAGAGTTGTTTATACTAAGTAGAAGGGGAAGGTAACCAATAGAAACCAACATTTGTCGGACAACCAACACGAGTATTCCTACAACTGTCCTTATCTTAAATACATTATGAGCACCGCTCTACGTGCCATATATACACCGACGCGTCCACAACATTTAACCAGTCCTCCATTGGTATTGTGATCCCGGTAGTTTCACTTAAATTGGTTATAAACTTTCTCATAGGATGCCCTCGACAACTCCTGAGCTAGTTGCTATTTGCGAAGCGTTAAGACACATTCAGGCGATTCCCCCTCGTTCTTGGACTATGGTCACTGACTCTAGATCATCCCTTGAATCACTCCAGCTCTCAGGCCTGAAGAGCCCAAACAGGCAACTATTATTGGACATCCTCAAACCGCACTGGCACGCAATACGCGACGGTCATTCGGGATGCCTCCAGTGAATACCCAGTCACTGCGGCGTCCCAGGAAATGAATTAGCCTACGCTGTAGCAACAGATGCCCGTAACTCCATCAACGAAGTACAAGCCCCATATACAAGATCAGATTTAAAAACAACAGTAAAACTATGGGGAAGACCATAAACAAACGACCACGGGACGACGCCACCGATCAAGGAACACTGCTACGCAATATTGAGGAGTTTCACCGACGGTGTCACCGCCCTGGCGGCCGGTCGCCGAAAGAGGAAGAAGGGGATAAGTTCGCTGGGCGTTGGTTTTGTGTGAAGTGCGTTGGCCGTGGACGTAGGCTTATAAACTTCGGCAGCAAGAATATTACGTGGCTCTAGTGTTCCGGTACGAGCAGCAGAGGTGACACGATCTGCTACGACTAGCCACGACCACCCGCCGCCGCAATGCAGGCGTCGAATGAGCGCAACCTGTGTACTACGCAGTCAGTCGCCGTCGCACCCGTCGCCCGAGGCAGATCGTTTGGCATTCAGGGCTTTCCGCCACAGGTTCTTCGTTTGTAATTGGAACCGAGTGTATTTCCTGTGCTTGTGTATGTGCTCAGTGGCTGGATATGGACCACATAGAGCAGTTCTTCAGACTCCACAGCGACTCAAAGTTGACGGCGGAGGGACTCGCAGCAACGGTTGGTTGGCTCTCGGTTGGTGGGTGTGACGACTACACGGGTACATTTTCAGACTGCTGCTAGGAAGGTAGGCCATAGTCGCTTTATGTTGACACGATTTTAAGTGTAGGTACTCCGTGCGAAGGCGAATCTATCGCGTTTCTAATCTACTTTTTTTTTGTTGTTTTATCACGCACGACCGACTACTAAAAAATGCTTTTGTAGCGATCACGGAGTGCATGTCTTCGGCCTTACATTGCGTAAGGTCGAATAAAAAGTCATGTTTGTTCAGCGAAAGAACTTCCCTTTCGAGTCACTTCTTTTTTATTGAAAGTTTCTCCCGTATCTAGGTGCTTTAATCAACACGATCAATTAGGTTTACTTCCCTAGTTATGACATTTTGCGGCCACATGCGGCACAAATGCTTGGCACGATGTATGCCACTGGTGGTATTCTGAATTGGTTTACTTCCAAAGCTAAAAGTGCAACAGGTGGGACCATTCTGTTTGCTAAAAAAATGTGCTGATATGAGAATTTCGTTGCATAACTAGCTTTTTACGTTTCAGACTGATAAGAAACATGCTCATAAGATGATGCATGTCTACAGCATAGGCTTTGCAGATCCAGAATGGGTGTGCTATAGGCTATAGTCTCAAGGTTTTTAATGGACCAAATCAGTGATTACAGGGCAATAAATATTGTGGTGGAAAACTGACCATTGACACGGTGAGGTTCGATCGTGACCATTGGTGTGCTGTTATAATTAGGTAATGGCACACCTATTCCCTGACCACGTGGCTTCAAGGGACACTGGATCTAGATGTGCTTAAATAGTTTATTTCAAGGTTCAGTTGACCCCTCTCCATCATTACAGGAAGGCAGTCTCGAGCCGCAACAAACAGCAGTGAATGTACAATGCATAGTAACAGGCACCAGTGTCCAGGCGTATAGTTCGCAGAAGCCAATTTGAGCGTAAAATTTTGTTTTGTTTAGATAGTTTGCATTTGGTGTATAATCCGCAGGCCCTGATTTCCGTGCCCAGTGCATAGTCCGCCAAGCTGGTGCGTGTTGTCTTCATGCTTTTATTCCTGGGTGGCATTTTCTTCAGAAGTCCTTCGGCGAACGCTGCTGAGCCTGAAGAACTGCTCTATGAGGCCCGTATCCAGCCACTAAGCACACACACAAGCACAGAAAATAACACTCGGTGCCAAGTACAAACGAAGAACCTCGGCGGAACGCCGTGAATGCCAAACGAGCAGCGTCGGGTGACGGCGACTGACTGCGTAGTACACAGGTTGCGCCCCTTCAACACCTGCATTGCTGCGGTGGGTGGTCGTAGCTAGTTGTAGCGAGACGATCTTCACTTCAAGCAAGGAATCTTGCCATACCGTTGTCAAGATACGTGTGCAAGTGCTTGACGACGTGGGCTCTCACACTGGTGCAACTGTCATCAAGAAAGGTACATATCAACAATGTTTGCGCGTTTGAGGCTGAAACTATGACGCATACTTTATCTAAACCTAAATGTATCGGTCTGCGGCTAAAACATTTTCGTTGACGTTGCTTTGATGATGCAACCATTCAGGCCTCACATTAAATGGTGTTGCGAACTCTTCGGTTGTTCTAGTTAATTGTGCTAAAAAGTGGTTGGATGGAAAGTATGACAGCTACAGCATTCAAGGGGCGATCGAGGTCCTTATCCTGCGTTCTATGTGCTTAGACACTGGTGCCTGTTTTGGTTTACATAATGACAGTTGCAGCAGGTGAGCGTTACTTCGGCATCCCGCTCTGCGACCGCGACTCGGCTGCCCCGCTGAGAAAATGCCTTCGGAAGACTTGCCCCGCTTCAGTCTCACCAGAGAACTTGCCGGAGGAAGAATGGAGCTTCATGCGGTCTACATGAAATCAAGGATGACCAACATAAAGGAGAATTACGATTTTCCCCTACAAATGGGTGAGCGTAGCAGAGTCGCCGAAACCAGCGCATATGCGAATTCAGAGAAAGGGATGTTTATTATCTACAACCTATACAAAGCAACTCTTTGTCAAAATATAAACGCCAGACAGTAAAGGCAAAAGCCCGGTACAAATGCTGTGGTGGACTTCCCTGACCCCGCGACTCTGTCAAACTTGTCCGGAAGTTATATTTAACCTTCATATAACTCGATCTGTCTCCACTCTGCAAACAGCATACATTTGAATAACAGAGACCTAAAATCCTTAGAGCAATACTATCTGCCATGTTTCTAATACTCAGTGTTTGTGTTTGTGTATGAAAACCTATTTTTTTCCTAATAAAATACATTTTCAAAAGGACACGTGTCTTCTGCTGATACATATCTTCCAATTTACAATGCAGAGGCAAAAAGAAAATAAACTGTGTACATCTACCACTTAGCATAAACAGCTTTTACCATTTATTCTTCAGCACACTCAAATATCAGCTTAGGTTGCTCTTGTTTTAGAAGCTTTGCCCTGTTTTGTAAAAATAAAAAAAACAAAAAAATCTTTACCTCTGTTTTCCTTCTGGCATTTAATACAGACTTTGGTTGTCAGCAGATCACACAAAGCAGATATCACCGTGGCACATACAACTCGAACGACCGATGAGACTATTCCAATTACAATGAAGCTTTCCACAAGAGCCAAAAGAAGGCTTGTAGAGGTGCACAAGCACAATCGAAATGAGATTGGCGCTACGGGGCTTGTTGACATCATGCGTAAAAACAGGACGATCGGCGACCAGCTGATCGCAATATAACACCAAGGATACCGATGTTTCAATACATAGAACGCACTATAAAGACCTCGATCGTCCCTTGTACGCTGTAGCTGTCAGAACAACCGAAGAGTTCGCAACACCGTTTAATGCGAGGCCTGAATGGTTACATCATCTAAGCAACGTCAACGAAAATGTTTGTAGCCACAGACCGATAAGTTTACGTTTAGATAAAGTACGCGTCATAGTTTCAACGCGCGAACATTGTTGATATGTACATTACTTTGGACCCGCGTACATTCAGTTCAACTTGATGACTGCTGCACCAGCGTGAGAGCTCACGTTCAACACCTTCACACATATCTTGACTATGGCAAAATTTCATGCCTTCGACTGGCTTGAGCACTTCATTTGTAGCATCACGGTAGGTCTTGCTTGACGCGATGATCGTCTCGCACACGGCAACAAACAGAGAACGGCACGCTTTGTTTAATTTATACGCTACCGGTCTACGGGCGTCGCAAAACTATCTCCCTCTTTTCCACCATGTTCGATCGATTGGAACGGCCCCTATGTTCGCTGAAACTCCCCAATAGGCCCGCACCGAATGTTTCACGTACCTCGATGTCTCACCCGTCGGCGCCAAGCCGTGCTACGTCGAATACGCCTAAACGCTGCATACACAAACAAGTACTTGTTCCTCATAGGAAGAGTTCATTTGTCAGTCTGCGCTAACTGCAACACTCGGAAGAATTAATACACATTGTGCTGGATTGTGCCGGCTATGAAACTGAACGGACACAACTGAAAATGAAAATTAAGTCGTCCCCTCAAGAAACCCTCACCCTCGGTAAAATACTGGGACCGTGGAGAAACGAAGCCACCACCAAACTCGCGACAACGACCCTTCTGCAGTTCCTGACCACGACAGGTCTCATAACAAACTAATGCAAAATAAGTGTTTTTTTTTGTGCCTTTAATTTTATTTCACATATTTTTCTCTTCTTCCCCACCCTTACTAGAGAAGCCAGTTAGGAGATAACTCCCGGCTACTTTCTGTTTTTTTTTTATATTTTCTTCAACCAATAAATAAATAACCGACAGTTGTGAGTCAGCGCAGAGCGATTGCGACTGTTTTTAGAGTGCCTGTGTCCGTGAGTGTTTTCTTTTTGCGCTATAACGTTAAATAGCATGAACCACCAACTCACCCAGTCAGCAGTCCTAACAGAGGCCTTGGGCTCGAGGCAATAGACCTTTTGCGAAATCCCCCAAGCGCCCCGGCCCGCGCGCGAGGAATTGTGGGATCTCAAGGCAGAGCTGCCCTCGCCTGGCCGCTCTGCCTAGAGATCGCATTGCCTTGTCGCTTGTCTCCATTTAATCCTCTGTTTTTCGATTCCATCACCTATTTTTATCTATTCCAGTGTATTTTTATTGCTTCTAAGTGTTTCTATTCTCTTCTGAGCTCGATATTTCTTGTATATATATAGTATTTGTGTCTTTATTTTGCCTTTTTCGACGGGAGTGCCGACGAACAACGCGCCTCTTCGCGTGTCGTTCCCCGGGTGAGTACTACCGTTGCTACCGATTCGTATTGCGCTGTTAGCTGTTCAATTTTGGTTCATTTGACCCTCGTGTAGTCCAGAGGAGCTGTTTATGAACACCCGCGCACATGTCATCGGGGTAGGCAGAACTCTGAATCAACAATCGCGACGCGGAGCCGAGTGCGCTGTGATTTGGCCACCCGCACTTGCTCCATTGACTCGCACTGTAGCGTATGCCTTTGAGTTCCGCTTACTTGACCAAGATACAGCACGCCGCTTTGTCGCCGCGAACTATTTGTCCGAATGTTTGCGAAGCTGAGGCATATGCAACGCTGCGGCGCCTGACAACTGCGCGCTGCGGCGCGATCCCTTCGCAAACGCCGACGGCCCAATGTCGCGGCTTGAATGCGCCTATGGCATGCCTTCGTAATCTATCTGCTAAGCTGTTGTCAGTTGCCAACGCCCTTTTTCAAGTGCAGAGATGTGTTGCCAGCGAATCACACGAACGAAAGCGTAAAAGCGCTTTCGTTCTCACGAAAGTGCTTTCGTGAGAACGGATTTATATCTTTGTGAAATGAAGCAAAAATAAACTATTACTATTACTATTATTACTATTACCGCAAATAGACAGCCGCTAACACACCCTCGTATTGAACCGTGGCTCGTGCATGATGGAACGTTTGAACGCCGCTTTCATGGTCGCGTCTTGTGAGCGTTGCAGAAGTTTTTAGACAGGGTTGGAATGGCAGACTGAGGGAGTCGAAGACAGACGCCGACGTGCATATTTCGTGTCCGCGCCTCACGGGTATAGGCTCCTTGCACTAACGTCACATCGCATACTGTTGACCCCCATGTAAAAGGAGGAGAGGGAAGCTGCTTTTTGTAAGGGTTTTGTGTGACAGGTTAATCTTCGGTAATCTTCTGGGAGGAGAATAGCGACGTCTGTGCAAATCCGAGAAGCGCAAAACAGGATCCTGGTAAGAGGGGAGCTCCTTCTTCCCCTTTTCTCTGGAGGTCATCGTAGCTCCCTTTTAATGACGTCATGCGCAAGCCACGTATAGCACACGACGATAAACGGTGGTGGAAGGGCAAACGATGCAGGAGGCTTCCGCGCGTCCGCTCGCATGACTCGCAAGTTGTATCAGACTCCAGGCAAGACGCTGCGGATGTCCTGAAAGTGGAACACCAGGCTTAATTGTTGCCGTGTTCTGCCGAGCAGCCAAGCCAATCCAGGAGTAATACGCGGGCCAACTGATCTGTGGACAAGGCTTAGTCCAGTGCCGTGACATCCAACTAAATTGGATCTAACAACGTATATACTGTGCAAACAAATATTGTATTTCGTGAAACAAAAATATGTCCCATCTATATCCTCTAAAAAATTAAAAAAAAACTTCAATCCTTTTTATTTTTGTGAAAAGGAAGACCAGCGAAGCTGTACTAGGGTGGGAATAAAGTAATGGCCGGCGGGAAGTCAGGAAGCCAGACTGGAAAGGCTAGAAAGGTTTCCGTCATCAATGAGCAACGACGGCAACCAGACAACCGGCAAGCAGACTGTCTGGTTGCCGCCGTTGCTCATAGATGGCGGTAGCTATCTGGAGTGTTGTGTGAACATTATTTGTTGGCGGACACGTTCCTGGGGAAACTAGCCCTTAACAGCTCCGCTGTAAAGGACTTTTTTTTCTTTCATTTCATTTTTTTTTCCCTGAGAAACGCAGGGCGTGTTTTAGTACGTTCAAACTTTTTGCATTCCAATTCGTTTTTCATCGGTCTCAGTGGCCAGTGCAGCAATCACATTCGCAGCGGGGCGATAACAGGATGTTGGCGACTCACCATGCCTCGTGTTCTTGGGTTCGTGTGTGACTACGGTGTGATCGACCCTCTTCACGGTGTGCCGAAATATAGACGCATATTCACGATGAAAAAATCCACACGGTAAGGCTCCGCTATCCCCGGTTCCTCGCTGGACCCAAGCGGGCGCCTATGGAGGCGTAGAATTGATCTCCTAGATTGGGCGTTATCGCGCGGTTCCTGCCGTGTCAGTCACACATTACCTCCGATGAATATCGATTCTCTAATCCGGGGCGGCGGCGGCAGCGCTTCGGTTCGCAACCCATCTTTTTGGGGTTATATCTTGCGACCACACGCGAGCCCGCCTGTCTGCCTACAAGAAGCGACCCTAATCTGCAAACAAGAAGCATGGCGTGCTCGCAAATGTTCTCGGGTTCATACATCTTTTTTCTGTCATTTTGATTTTTTTTTTGCGGGTTTATTTTAGTGGTGTACTCGAGTGTTATCCAGATATTGATTTTGATGTGTTTTTTTACAAATTTAATTTTCTACTCAGGCCATGAACACCTCACAGAAACAGAGCTGAACTGATCGCATCTGCACTTGATATTTTCTGTGTTCCTTTGCCCACGAGTTTCGCTCCAACCATTCATTGTTTCTCGGGCACGCCGAGTATTGAACATGACGTTTGAGGTTCAGTGTATTGTGTTTTCTTTGTTGTTATTTGATGGCGATACATGTATGTTTATCAAATACCCACACAATGTATGGTAATTCAAGGTACGATGCAGGCACATGAGCGCCGGTGGAGTATTGGGTATTGTTATAGGAATTAAAATATAAAGGTCTGGCCAAACTCGGAGTTATATCGTCGCGGAATCTCAAGTGAATTTCATCGACTTGTACAAAAAAGTTTCGCTATGAATCGTGTTTCTTATTCAAATGAGAGCTTAGTTTCAAAATTATTCTAATGAACCTCTGCATGTTCAATTGGTGGATATTATGCAAAGAAAGTATCCGACAAATGAGGGCACTTCTTGCGCGATGAACAAACGAGGGGAAACAACACAAAGAACACAAAGAAAAATTTCCTGCCCTCTTCTAACCCTTCACCCCCCCCCCCCCCCCCCCCTCCGTTTCCCCAATCCTTTCACCAGGCCGAAAGGGCCGAAGACGGGAAAGAAACGGAAGGTTTCGGGGGTACGCCCTTTGCCAACGAACTCTCCCTCCACTTCAGGTCATGAAATAAATTCATGGACACAAACGAATGCGCATGAACCTAACTTTTCATGCATCGAGGTGTCCGGGCCTTATTCTGTATAAGGTTGTATATTTCTCGGTACCTAGAATTTGAATGCACGAACCTAATTGCACACTTCTTGCTTTCGCATTTATTTCTAACTACAGGGTGTTCCCCCAAAAAGAGAACCCTGATTTTAGGCCGGGAAACTAAACTATAAATCGCAGAAATATCGAATTCCGTGAGAATGGGACACTAGTTGTTAGGGTAGAAGGGGAAAGTTTGTGAACATGACGTTACTTGAATCAAAAGAAAAGTGAGCGAGAGAAAAGTTTTCTATCAGCCGTCGTCCAACTCAGCCTAATAAAGTAAAAACTAGAAGTGACAGCGTGGGCTCCTATAACATTTATATTAGTGAAAACAGAAAATGCTATAATCAAGAAAACAACATTTTCTTCCTTGCTGACAAAAGGTTCTTCAGTGGCCAGTCTCCAAGATTATAAATGTGAAGTTATCTGCCGCGAATCTCGCCGTGGGGGTGGTGTTGCCTTGTAAATTCAAAACAAACTAAACTACCATGTACTGCATGATTTCACTTGTATAAATAATGATTTTGAATCTTTGGTTGTGGGTTACGGAGGTTGTATAATAGCTGTGGTTTACCGTCCGCCCTCAGGTGCTTTAAATGTTTTTTTTTTTTTTTTCAATTTTCTTGAAGAATTATTTCAGTATGTTATGTCAATAAATCAGAAAATAGCTTTAGTTGGAGACATGAACATTGATCTGTTGACTAATGAACCTGCGAGTGTAGCATTATTAGAAATCGCTGAAGAAAGCGGATGTGAATATATAATCAGCGTTCCCACCCGCATAACTGAACGTACGGAATCACTAATCAATATTTGTTTAACGAATCACCAAAAAACTGATGTATTTTCTGGAGTTCTAACCGCAGATCTAAGCGACCACTTACCATTTTTTTTGCTTCTTTCCCCAACACAATTCACAACACAAGCTCCTGTACAAAAACCCAGTATTTTTCAGACTCATAAACGCAACCACTTTGGAAGATTTTTTTAATCTCGTTTCGACAGAAAACTGGGATAATGTTTTTAAGGAACCGAACCCGACAAAATCTTACGATATTTTTATATCAAAGCTTCAAGAATTCTATAATAAAGCTTTCCCGAAAGCGGAGAGTAAAAAAACATAAAAAGTCAAGGAAGCCATGGGTAACGCTGGAACTTTACAACAGAATCAAAGCACGTGATCAGATGTTTGCAACATTTATCAAAACTAAAAATAAGAATTTACTTATGGAATATAAAAAATGCAGAAACAAACTTTCCCTTGACATTAAAAAGGCGAAGATAATCTTTTATAAATCTACGTTTCCTGAAATTTATAAAGACCCAGCTAAGCTGTGGAATACTATGAGAAAATTAATGTCAATAAATCCGGTTTTCATCCCCGAAGAGCTTAAAATAGATGGTACAGTATATACGCAAGCTTTATTGGCAGATAAATTTAATACACATTTTCTGTCATCTGATGCCTGTGAATCAATGACCGTATATGATAACCATCACTCATCTGTTCCGGTATTAAGCTCAATATTTTTAGAACCAACAGATGAAACAGAAGTTCGCAACATACTAATGTCCCTAAACAATAACTGCGCAAGCGGTGTTGATGATATCGAGGCTACCCCTATTAAAGCAGTAACGGAGTTAGTGTTGCCTCCTCTTGTCGATCTTTGTAATAAAATAATGGTTTCTGGTATATTTCCAGAAAAAAAATGAAAATTGCTAAAGTCAGTGTTATCCACAAGGGAGGCGCATATGAGAACCTTAATAATTACAGGCATATATCTGTACTACCACTTTTTTCCAAGGTTGTAGAAAAATTAATTAATTCAAGATTTTACAGTTTTTTTACTATTAATAATGTTATAACTGACAAACAGTTAGGTTTTCAGAAAGAAAAATCAACCGAATCAGCCCTAATACATATGAAAGATAGAATAATTACTAATATAGAAAACCATGCTTATACCATTGGGATTTTTCTGGATTTCAGAAAGGCGTTTGATTCAATGAAAACATGAAATTTCACTGGAGAAACTATCGGAGTACGGAATTAGAGGTAATTCACTAGAATTAATTCGCAGCTATTTATATTCGCGTTCTCAATATACGGTACTTAATAGATTTCAGTCTCAACTCGCACCGATAACATATGGCGTTCCGCAAGGTTCCATACTGGGGCCTCTATTATTTCTAATTTATATAAACGATATTGTGAATATACCTGAATTCGCGTGATATTATTTTATATGCTGACTGATACCAATGTATTTTTTTCTAGTGGAAATCTGGATCAGCTCGAGGAATTTGCAAATAGTTGGCTCAGTTAATTATTATTGTGGCTAAAGCGCAACCAGCTTAATTTAACACTAGTAAAACAAAATATGTATTGTTCAGATAAAAAAAAACAAACCTATTTCACGTACATTGAACATCGTTTTTGACGGGGAAAAAATTGAAGGCTTTAAATATCACAAGTTTCTTGGTGTGTGGTTCGAAGAAACACTCATGTTGGACTGCTACACATAGAAAAAATAGGGTTGATATTGCAAGAGCAGTAGGAATATTAAACAAATCCCGACAATTACTACCAAAAAGGTCGAAACTGCAATTATACTATTCGCTTGTTTACTCACGCTTACAGTACTGTATGTTAGTATGGGGAACTACTACACAAACAAATAAGCAAACACTATTTATGTTGCAAAAGAAGGCTGTTTGATTTATTGAGAACCTTAAAAGGTACGAACACTCATTTCCAGCACTTCAAAAGTATAAAATATTAAATATAGATCAAATCCTGCTTCTTAAATTATCTATTTTTATTTTTATTAAAACTAGACAGAACCAAGCGCCCTTTCTTTATATCTTTGATCAAACCTCGGCAAATCAGTCTAAGAAGTGTACAGTATACGAAACCTAGGGTTCGAACTAATTACGGTACACAGCACATTACATATATCGTACCAGATCTACTAAACACACACCCAAACATTGCAGAAATGGCCCAAGCACACATTTCGTTTTTTTCCATTTAAAAAAAAGGATTATAGAATATATCCTAAATCACTCATGATCTGCAGTTAGTACGAAGTTGATAACGATGTGTTATTGTGTCTGTTGTGGATTTTAAAATTGTTGTATCTTTGTATATTTATTCTGTTTATGTGCCTGTTTCTACTCCGAGTGCTGTAAAATAGGGGCTGGAGCCTCGTCAGAAGACAACTCGTCTTCATTTGCCCCAGCCCCCCATGACCCTTTTTTGTGTCTGAAATAAAAGATACATACATACATACATACATATATCCCACATGCGATCAGAACCCGAGTTCTTGTCTGGACGATATTATACTTAGCTGCTCTTCTGCTCGAAGATAAAAACGTTATGTTCTTAAACTTTCGCGTTCTAGTCCAACCGGTAGTGACGGATTCTAACGGAGTTTGAGCCTTCTGCGATGTATCGTATAGTCATGCGGGACAAAAAAACACTGCTCTCTTTCCTCGCGAGCGCTCAGTATGGTCACCGATATCTTAAGAAATGCAGGGCATGGAGAGTGCAAAGCATCAAATTGTTGCTCCCCATCCAATGAAAGTTCGGCATTTGCCGATAAGATACTCTCAAAACGAATCGCAAAGGAAAATGAACTCCAATATAATAGGATATGTGTGACTATTGTAGACGATGTCTTATAAGCACTAGGATTCTCACGTTACACAGATAGCAAAAGGAAAGCGCAGCTTTCTTGAGCATCGCAACAAGCATTTCCTCCTCGTGAAAAGTGTGCTTTTTGCAAAATCTTTAATAGCTCCTTTTTTATTTGTTCTATGTGGTCACGACGCCACACTCTTTTTTCTGATATTTTTTTTTGTCTTGTTTGATAAATCAGTTACGTCAATCATGTTGCAGGTTACCATACCGGGGGAAAGTACTAAGCCGCACGTCACCTCAAATATGTTATTATGATAAGCGAAAGCATTGTACAGAGATTTCCCGAGAAACAAGAACCGCCTTTCTTGACTCGGGTAAAACAACAAAGCATCGCAGAAGGCTCAATATTTGTAGGTGACGCTAGTGGTTTGGATAGAACGCGAAAGTTTGAGAACATGGTGTTACCTGGACAAAAAGATAATTGAGAAAAACACAGTTTGTCTATGAGCCAACGTCCAGCTAAGCCTAGCATCGCCAAAACGAGAAATGATCCAGTGGGTGGCTGTAATACGTATTTCAGTGAAAAAAAACAAAAATAATCTCAGCGCGAGAGGATATTGTTTTCTTCCTTGCTGACAAGTATGTTTTCGCTGAAGCAGGTGCTACAGGCGCCCCTAGTCTCATTTCTTGGATGAACGATATTAGGCTTATGTGGACGTCGATTCAGAGAAATATTTTTTTTTTTCAATTATTTTTTGATCCACGTGACGTCATGTTCTCAAACTGCCACGTTCTATCTCAACTGCTAGCGTCACAATCTCTTTTTTTTTTCTTCTTCTTCGCTTTCTGCAATGCTTAGTTTATTTACCCGAGCCAAAAAAACACGGTTCTGGTTGCACGAAACTTCCTGTAATATTAAATACAAAAACTTGGAGATAAACGTAAAATAAATATTAATAAAGGACTATGCTGATATAATCGCATATTATTAAAAATTAAAGTCTACATGTTGTTCGGAATTTGAAATCACTAAACATTTGTAACGTAAATTCCTAAAGTCATTTATCTCATCTCAGCCGATAGAATTGAGGCATTAAGTAATAAGAAATCCGTAAAACAAAATAAAAAAAACGCGAAAAGAATAGCTGACGTCCTGTCCTTCTTGAGCTGTCTGTGGCTCAGTATCTTAAAGAATGAAATGCCCCTTAACAAAACGTTCTTATCCCCCCCCCAAAAAAAAAAACAACAAATAGCCGTTCATTTGTTTATTTGTGCTTTTCTTCAATAAATTTAAGGCGCTAAATTGACGGCACATGACGTGACGTCACGTGATGTAAACTCTAACCCAGTTTTCCCGATAAATTTAGAGGGGGATCTACGCCATTCGACATACGCATAAATGCAGGTTTTAAGTGAGGCATTGCAGGGAAGTCACGTCACATGACCTCATGTCTCTTGACCTGAACAATGTCTCAAAATCAGGCCAAAATTTTACGGAGAAGCTGGCCTCACGTGACCTATACACCAAGCCAGCTTCCTTAGTAAAGTTTATCTGGTAGATTGGCTCACGTGTCATATACACTAATGTAGGTGCCGTGATAAATTTAACGAAGAAATTGAAAAAAAAAACATTGATTGTTGTTCAATCTTCCCTACAATTTAAATAGCTTTTTAGCAAATTTATATGACTGCCCCTTGAACGCTGCATTAAATGCTGTATCATACTTTAGACAAAAAAGAAGTATCCGCCAATTTGTAGAAGTTACGCACTTCGCATATGGGCGATTTTATTTCAAATTGTGTCGGAAAACAGGGTCTTATCTTAAAAACTTTCCAACAATATATAGATACTAGAGAAATGCTTCACTAGGACGAAATTAAAAAAAAAAACTGTTTTTACGTCATATCTTTAGGTTTTGAGTCTTTGACTTCTAAAAGCCAAAGACAATAAATATTGGGGATTGTTGCTTTTAGCACAGGTCGCTTATTTTGGAGCTTCTCCAGGTTCAGATACCTTACACGCAACGAATAAACGTTTACATGGATTTTTGAACTCGATTAAAAGCACAAAACATTCAGAAAACTATTTCTGTTAACTTTTCTTATAAAAAAAACACCGAGAACCGGACCTATTTGACGATAATTTAGCAGATTTGTATGATGATAACTTTTGTAACAATCATTTTTATGACATAACCTTTATAACAAAAAAAAAACACTTGGCATGGTCTAAAATAGCCATAAAAATCATATTTAATAAATGATTTGGACATATCAATCCGTACATTAAAAACACGAATTCTTTCAAGTTCTATTTTAAGTTCCTATCTTGGTCGGCGTCATTTATATGACTACAAGTTAATTAATTCTTGGAAACTTGTTACAGTATCCGTTGATTTCGATTTTACGCACAATTGAATAAAGTAAAGCTGATGCGTAGACTGGTTGCAATGTTTAATGCTAGTGAGAATGAAAAGCTTATAAATACTTCCTCGAAATAGTTTTATTCGGAAAGACAGTGTAATTGGGTGAAACAAAATATTTCCGATGAGACGACAGCCCTAGAACGAAAGATCTTATTTTGCACACTCTCGCTCCCCAACGAACACTGGGCCTTGTGAATGTAGGCTTGTTTGAAGCAACTGGTATTTATTTATTTTCTTTTTTTTTTTACAAAAGCAAAGCTTGCATAGACTGTGGGATATAACATGTAATTGCAAAAACATATTTGGTAACGCAAGTACACGAGAACGTTTAATGTAAGCGAAATGCGCCGTTAAAGCGGGCTACAGCATTAGTCGCGATGGTTAGGTATTCGTTCAACATAGCTTTACGATACCAGTCATTCATTGTTTTCAGCTTTCGTCCATAGGTGCCATGACCGAATTTGCTTGTGAAAACTTAGAGCCTAACGTTCTTTTTTCTTAGCTTCGAATTAGTGAGCCACACGTGCTGTGAGGGTATGCGAGGAGTGCAAAGTGCGTGTCGCGGAGTGTGGAAACCAGTCAAGCACCAAGCATCTCTGTACAACAGCAGATCAACAGAACTTAAACCGACTGGACGTGCTGACTATTTCTTTCGTATGGTCGCCCCAGAAGCCTGGAATAATTCTTCCGAAAGTGAAACAGAATATCTAACCCGCCGCTTGCGATGCAAAAAAAAAAAAAAGAAGAAAAGGAGCAGAAAGTTTTTTAGTTTTGTCAACAAGATTCGGAAAGCGACTTGTGGATAAAAACACGAGATAAGGATGACCCCTGAATTTTTGTTAAAACGAGTTGCTAAGCGTTAATAATGGACATTAAAATAATTTTAACGTCGCTTTGTGGTCACAATAAACGTTCTTCCGAACTTGTATTGCTAGATAATCTATACACTTGTATGTACTCTGCTCTTCAAAATTAACGCCAACACTCTGTTACGAAAATATTTATCCATTGCCGGCTAATTCAAACCTAAATTGGTCACTGCAGCAGCTGGAATATCTTCAGCCTGCTAGGTTGTTATCGGGGATCAAAACGAACGTCGTAGTTGAACCGTTAGGTCCACGGAGAGCACAAAAGGTGACCAAACGTGACTTTTTTTTTAAGGCGTTCATTTTGGGGGACAATGTACTTCCTCTTGACCTGTGCACGGAGTCTCCAAACGTTTTGGCTTGGGGGCCGGATTCGGCCTCTGTTGCAGTCTCAAGGGTCAGAAATGAGATAAAGCGAGGAAATAAAAAATATAAAAGTCTAAGTAAGCATATAAATACAGAAGTATAAACTAGAACAAAGTTCGTTAAGAGATGTAAGGTGAACAGTACTTATGCTTCTTTTTTAAGTGCAATGTTTTACTATGTATGACATTACATAATGACTTTGTCCCCAAGAACCTACCAGACATAAATCAGAGTGCATAGGAAATTTGGCATATTCACACAGGACAGAAGACTAACGGAAATGGTATACAAGATCATATATCACTATGCAGGATTCACCCGAGAACGCAAAGGAATTTGTTTTCGAACTCGCTTCGATTTTGAAGCGAGTTCGAAGCGAATAGTGGGTATGGCCGAAGACTTTCGAATCGAATATTGAATAGTTTTTCCAGGCTTTTGGCTACTGCAATATGCTTAAACGAAAACCGACTTCGACTGGTAGAGGTTGCTCCTAGGCTTTTACTTGTCTATATCTGCCAAGGTAGCACGCCAGAGGAATGCCCAACTTGGGCAAAGGTCTGGCAAACATAAGGGCCCAACTTTGGCGCAGTTAGGTTTTTGCACCATGGCACTCATCAGTGCCAAAGTACGGTGCCTAACTATAGCCTTAGTTGGGCGATTCTAGGGCATGCCAAAGTTTGGCTCTTCTCTGGTACGCCAGTGGAGTGCCAAAGTTGGTGCCGTACTTGAGCCATAACTGCCATAGTAAATCCTAATCTGGGAATTCGGGGCATGCCAAGGTTTGGCGTTTCTCTGGTCCGCCAAAGGAGCGACAAAGTTGGTGCCATACTTCAGCCATAACTGCCAGAGCAACGCCTAATCTGGGAATTCGGGGCATGCCAAGGTTTGGCGTCTCTCTGGTCCGCCAGAGGAGCGCCAAAGTTGGTGCCATACTTCAGCCATAACTGCCAGAGCAACGCCTAATTTCGGTATTTGGGACGTGCCAAAGTTTGGCTTTTCTATGGTTTTGGCCCAAAGATGCCAGATGAGAGCCGAACTATCAGAAAATGAAGCCTAATTTTGGCACTTGTTTGGTGATTTTGCCTAAAAAATGCCAGATCTCAGCCGAACTACAAGGAAGTAAGCCTAACTCTGGCACATCTGTGGCAATTTTGGCCCAAAGGTGCCAGATGACTGCCAAACTAAAGGAAAGTGAAGCCTAACTTTGGCACTTGTTTGGCGATTTTGGCCCTAAGATGCCAGATGTCAGCCGAACTACAAGCCCCTAAGCCTAACTCTGGCACATCTGTGGCGATTTTGGCCCAAAGGTACCAGATGAGAGCCGAACTATCAAAAAGTGAAGCCTAACTTTGGCATTTGTGTGGCAATTTTGGCCCCAAAAATTCCAAATATCAGCCGAACTACCGGGCAGTAAGCCTAACTCTGGCATTTGTTAGGCGATTTAGGCCCAAATATGCCAGATGACAGCCGAACTACCAGGCAGTGAAGCCTAAATTTGGCACTTGTTTGGCGAATTAGGGCCAAAATACCCAGACTCTTGCCAAGAAAGGTCAGGTTTGGCTCTACTTTGGCTTTTTCGGGCTTTTTAATGCCCTAAACACCCAGACAAAAGCCGAATTTCGGCCCAGAACTCGGTGCTACCTGGGTGTGTTCAGGTAATTGTTTTTAGCTCTATTTGTGGACTGTAAACTAAAAAGTCAACTGCTAAAATGGGAATGGCAATACAACGATGCATATGACAGGAAATTATATCTATAGAGGTGCCCAGTTATGCCTAATCAAGGGGATTTATAAATATAATTGTTATCAGCAAGTACTAGTTCTAAAAGCGAGAATGTAAGAAAAAAAACAGAAACTTTTGACCGTTGGTTGACAGGACATCTCTGCCTAGCATATGCTCTTCCATAGTAGCCACAGTGTAATTTTAAAGCTTTTGTTGTGGGGTATGACATCAACCTTAAAAATGTTTCTGTTTATTTTTGCACACACCGCTCGCGTGCGAAGCAGCATCCCGCTTTGGAAGTGGGCTTTTGTCTTAAGAACGTGACTGAAATATTTGTAGTTTCCGAAGTAGTTGATCGGGCCCGGCAAGCCCCGTTGTGTGCGCTTCTTAGCGAGCACTGCTGTTTTACGGAGAAGCACCACCCGAGGAAGCGAGTTCCGTGGGTGCGGATTTTCCGCAGTGCAGTGGTGCTCGGTAAGATGCGGACACAACCGGGCTCACCTGTCGCGGTCAACACTTAAAAAATACGAATATCAGAGTTCTCCTCGAAGCGAATATCAAAAGTGTATTATTCAAAACTATTCTTTGAAATTTTGAATATTTGCACAACACCGCACTGTTTTCATATTTTTTTTTTGTGTCTTCGATTCCCCGCGTGTGGCCGCTCCGCGGCCACACACGGACCGGCCGGAAAGAGTCCGCGGGCCGAATCTGGCACCCGGGCCGGGCTGGCCGTTGTCTATGAGAGATTTTCATATTTTTTCCTTGTCAAAAAGAAAAAGAAATACGAAGATAGAAAGGGTAAAATTATTTATTTACACATACTGCGAAGCTCCGTGAGGTCATTGCAGGAGGGGAAAATACAGAAACAAATTAACATTCAAACAAACCAACATGCTCTTGAACATAACAGAAATAAAAACGATGACGTCATGCGTTACTGAAAAGAATAGGCAGAACGGTGCTAATAAACTCACCATAGAGAAGAGTACGTATATTCCCATCAAGATTATTCCAAATTTCAATACTATGTGTAAAGAAATGAATATTTAAAGCAGTTAGCATGAAACTTAAAAGGAACAATATTTAATGAATGAGATCGTCTGGTGCGTGAACTAGTAGAGAATCGAATATATTTACTTCGCTCTATTCCACAGTCCTCATTAACAATTCTATGCAACATTTTATTTCTATCAACCGTTCGCCTTCTAGACAAAGGCTCCAGCTCCAGAGATGAAACAGCCGAGGAGAGCGAAGAATTACGGTCGTACCTATTCAAAATAAACCTTACCGCCTTGGCCTGGATAGATTCAAAACGATTAATGTTTTTTCTTAAAGTAAGGATCCCAAACAACATATCCATACTCCAAGGTGGGGCTAACAAGGTTCTTATAAGCACAGAGTTTAACCTCTTTAGTAGAGCATTTAAGAGTGCGTTTAACATAACCTATTTTTTTAAGGGCGCGAGAACAAATAAAGTCGTCGTGCTTGTCCCATTTGAGGTTGGACATGAAGAGAACACCTAAATAATTGAACTCCGTAACTTCATTTAAAATGACATCATTGATACCATAGCTAAAAACTAAAGGGAATCTCTTATTTGTAAATCTCATAAACACAGTCTTAACAAAGTTAATATCCATTTTCCATTTCTTGCACCAATTAAAAAAACGAATAAAGGATTCGTTAAGTAGCAGTTGATCATTAGGAGACGAAATGTCATTGTACAGAATGCAGTCATCTGCATAAGACGAATTTTAACGGGTATGTTTTCTACGACATCATTTAATACAAAATAAATAAAAGAGGGCCTAACACCAAACCCTGAGGTACACCTGAGCTAACCGAAGCTTCCGACGAGAAGGCATTCTCAATTGAAAGAAACTGCGACCTGCAATTCAAATAATCTGAAATCCAGTCAAGCAGACGGGAGTATCTAAGAATGACTTTAACTTTAGAAGAAGCTTGGGGTGGGGGACTATCTAACGCCTTCGAATAGGCAATAAAATAGCGTCAACTTGTCCTCATTTATCTAATGATGAAGCAATGTAATGAGTAAATTCCAGAAGCTGCGTAGTGGTTGAAAAAAGACGACGAAAATCGCGTTGGTGAGGACAGAGTAAAAAATTATTTTCAAGATAATTGGAGATATGCTTACACACTATGTGTTCGTCGAGTTTGCTGCAAGAGGATGTAACAGAAATTGGTCTATAATTCTGAAGACTGCTTATTACCGGACTTGAAGATGGGAACTATTCTTGCTGATTTCCAGAGTCCAGGAACAATTCCGGATGGAAGAGACTTTTTGGAAAATTATAGTTAAATATCTCGATGTCCAGACAGAAATATCTCGATGTCCAAACAGAAATGCCTAGTTTCTCTTTAGGCTTTGCCTACGTGTCGAAGTGGCAATGAGATACGGGTGAAATTTGCGCTAGGCCGTTTGGTCCATCAGTAACAAAACTTATTTTTGTGTTCCTAGTTCCAGAGTTTCCCGGATAACACTTTAAGCGGGTAATACTTATGCACTTGATTTTACTTACTCAATTTAGGAAAGGGTCGTTTTACTAGCGATTTCTTTGATTTTTGAAGTAAACAAACTGGACGTGTGTATGAAAACCTGCATATATTAACAAAACGCGAATATTAATTTGTTTAATTGACGCAAACCAGCACTGTGACTAAGTGCTAAAAAATAATGAACAGTTTGTCACAAACAAAAGGCTACCACCGAGCTCCGTAATTTAAAATCGAACTTAAGATATATTGCAATTTTGAAGCTACGAATTTATATGACCAGACATTTAATACATCTGAATTTATGGGATGTTTTAGGTCATAGGCTGGCCTCTTCATACGCGAGAAAAAATATTTTGAACATTTTGTCTTTCAAGAAATTGCTGTTGAAATTTTACTTCTAGTTTCCTCTTGTATTTAATAGCGCTTGTCGCCAAGATAACTTTATCCGCTTTTAACGATATTGTGCTTGATAATTATGCATCTGTTTACGCGCTAATCTGATATATAATTTCTCACATATTTTATTCTTACAAACGTTTTCATCATTCAAACCTGTCAAATTATTGTCCGTAGAGCCAGGTAATAAATAAAAAATAATGTTTTAAAATATTTTTCGCTCTTGATCTAGTAAAATATTTATGTAGAAAGTATTTGTTTCTGTTCTGCGGAAGGTATTTGAGCCTGGGGAATCTCCAAAATTACGCGACTTGTGATAATCGCCTTGATCCCCAAGTCAGTCTTTTGTCCTCTAGAATTTAAGAACACTAACACTAAAAAATGTGACACAAAAATACGGTTTTCAGTTTGATCCTAAATATAGTGGTTATTCAATTTTTCTTATACATGACCACATTTTCGTGCACGATTTGAAATGACATCGTACATGTGAGTATTCCGTTTCTTATTTACCTCGCCGCAAAACTTACGCACAATGACGCATTATTATGATACAATTTTTTTGTGCGGGTGCATGTTTTGTTTTTATGTCAATGTTTTGACGGCGCTTGAAGTCAGGAAACCTAGAGATTGCTGCTTCACCTTGATGATTTTATTATAATATAACGTAACAGTTGAGGTGCGAAGCTTTGGAGAAGACTTAACGATAAGTATTGGGGAGTACTTGATCTTAATAATGTAAAAAAATCCCATCAAGTGCAGTAAGTCAAGGCGAGCTAGACATGCAATGCTCGCGGTATCTGTATTTGACATAAAAACAGTCAGAACTTTGCTTTTGCAACAGACTGATCTGAACTTTCTCACTGAATTTACTGCTCTATATGAAAGTAACTCCTTATTTTGAAGCAGTGTACGGTTAACTGCAATAATGCCCACAATGCGCTGAATGATATTTGCGACTAATATTTAGTGGAGACAAATATGCATTCAAAAGAAAGTGCATAGCGCAACTGATTTCGTCATAAATTTACTCAAAAACTTCCAGTACATTTTCAAACGAAACAATGACGCTTATTTTCCAACACAACTTGCAGGCCAATATGTTTTTGAGGCACCGAATGCGCCAAGCCATCAACAAAATTAAGCAATGGTTTAACCCCAAAAAACAAAAGGCAGCATTGTGTTTTGTATTTGTGATATATAATGACCAGTGATGTCGCTCTCATTGATTTTTTATTTAAACGTTTGTGCTATTTTGAAAAAGTTGTCAACTCCAGAAAATCTCCTTCATTTGCCAATAAAAATTAAAGAAGCAAAAATATTATCAGTTATAGATTACATTTGAGCAAATATGACACTTTCATTGAAAACGCTCATATAATCGGGTTTAGAAATTAATTTGAAAGCAGTGCATTGGTCGCACCTGGGTATGACTTAAAGTGAACCTACAATAAAAATATTCCTAAATCAAAAAAAAAAATCTAATTAATCCAGAAACTTTTGACTACGTCATTATATATTTTCAGAATCTGTCTCCACACACCTTCCCACAAAATACATTTTAGTAAAGAAGCAAAAAAGGTGTGCGAAACAAAAAAATGAGGAACATATAACTGCTTTTATTCGATCCTTTTTTTAACGAGGAGACTCGGATGTCATTTGCATTTTCCATTAATCTCAGCAAAGGACGTCGCCCCCAGCCGTGATCGAAATCCAAACTTGACATGCGGCGTCGACATTTTTCACACCCAAAGAGTCGTATCGTATATTTTTACGCCTGAGCAACTCTCCATAGATAGAAATTTTACGTTAAAAACGTGGTTCGTGCTAAAGGCAGTTCAACACTTTATTATTTTTTTTTCGAACGTTTTTTTTTTTTTTTCAGTGCGTTAAAGTGTGGTCCAACAAATTGTATTGTAATGTTCATAAGCTTTGTTCCGAAAAATTAGACTAATTTGTTACCAAATGTTTTTGTTGCTTTTTGTTATCTTTTTTACAGGTAAATGTTGTCGCAAGCACGCGTTATTGCCTTGTCACCACTTGAATTGCACGCTTAGGGTAGTTACACATATTGCTTTTAGCTTTAAGTGCGCTGCGAATGAACACAGAAAAGCCCGTCATTCTACAATTGTTAGCTTCGGCTCTGTTAACAAGCATAATGTGCCAATCGGACATAGAACCCAGGAATTGCAGAATCAATCACCACCCTGCCTGATTCAGATGAGCATTGCACCTGGGTGTTGTCGTATATCACTATTGTTCAATACCTCTGGCGAACATTCGTACTTCCAAAGATACATATGTCACACACAGCAAAACCAGCGTCATCGTGCATTCGCATATCGACCTTATGTGATGCAATCGCTTACTGTGCTTTTTTATACACAGAGCCCCAAGTGAACTTTTTGTGATTCTCCGAGAACATGTAAGGTCAAGTAATTCTACCCACAAAAAAAAAGAGAGACGATTAGAATTTTCTGTAACGTATAATTAGAGCGCAGCTGTGGAGGAGGAGGAGAGGAGGGTACGCCCCTCTTCCTTCCCCGCTAAATTTAGCGGGGAAATATTTCCACTATAGTTAGAGGGAAAATATTTCCATCGTGGCGTCACACGTGACGTCAGAAGAGTAAATTTAGCGGGAATATTTTTCTGCAAAATTTAGCGAAAATCTTTTCCCGCTATATTTAGCGGGAATATTGGCAATGTTAGATGCGTGGGACGTCACGTGATTTCACACGTGGTGTCATACATTACGTGTTTCCTATAAAACGTCACACGTGACGTCGCGTGTGACGTCACGAGGGTGACCTTGTGAGGGTTACTAGGGTTACCGTCACGAGAGTTTAGAGGGTTACCCTCACGATGGTCCTGAGGGTTACCCTCACGAGGGTCACGAGGGTTACGCTTACAAGGGTTACGCTTACGACGGTTTACCATCACGAGGGTTACCCTCACGAGGGTCACGAGGGTTACCCTTGGGACCCTCGTAACCTTTGTGAGGGTAATCCTCGTAACCCTTGTGAGGGTAATCCTCGTGACCGTTGTGAGGGTAACCGTCGCAAGCCCTGTGAGGGTAACCCTAGTAACCCTCACGAGGGTAACCCTCATGACGTCACGTGTGATGTCATTATGGGAAACGTCTCTTTATGCAACGCGCGGTTACGCCGACGTCGACGCCGACGCCGCTGAAGCCGGAAACGGGCGCGTAAGAGCTGCGCTCTAAAAAGCAAGACAAAATAACAATACTTATAATAATGGCGACTCTATTCCATAAATTTGATACAAAATGCTTTGGCCCACAAAAGCTACGCTGCTTATTTGAGTGGCTTGGCAAACCTCCAAAACTCCGTAAAAATGCAATAATTACTCTTCTAACACTAACTAAGCGTTTGTACAGCTGTCAATAAAACAAATCTTACTCCAAAAAACACTTCATTGTCGAATAAAGGCTGAATATTCCGAAGTGTAGTTAAACGCATATTTAGCACGTACCATCTTTTGTAAATTGGGCAAACATTTATTTAAATGTAAATCCAATGTTTGAAAGCTTTCGTTTGAAAAACCCTCGATAAAAATGTCGCTAACTCGCGGTAGATAGTCAATAAATAAACAAAACAAAGCGACATCTTTTACTTTTATATATATTGTGAAACATGCCGAACCAGTGTTAAGATTAAGATACGTAACGCACCATCAACTTCTACAACTATTTATTGAAATACCATGGGCACTGGCAGTGTGGGAACACCAAGAATTCACTGGAGCAGGTGTCCTGCTCCAGTGAGCGCTTCCTAGCTTCGATAAGGCTAGGGCGCCTAGTGCATCTCGATTGCGCGCGCGAGACCAAAGCACGGCGGAAGGCATGGAGCGCCTGCTCAAGGCAGGGCGTTCAAAAGAAACGCGTTGCTCCTCTCACTCTGGAAGTGACTTAAGTACCGGAATGCGCTAATTACGTAACAACTGCATAAAACTCGCGCGTATATTCCACCTGCGCTCCGGAAAAGGTACGCGTTTGTTCGATTTAAAAGTGCTAAAGGTTTTGGGTCAGCGGTACTGCATTTGATTTTTTTTTAATTACTGTAAGAAAAGGGAGAACTCTGTCCGTATAAAGTTTCAAGACTTGTACTAATCGCAGCCGACTGCTTGAGCCCTGACTCCGAACTCAAATTCGATAACTGTTATCAAGTAATTACTAATGAGTGAGGTCAACCGGCGGAAGAATTATGATGCGTTTATGAAAAAAATGCAGCTCGTAAAGTACAACACAGAATAAAAGAATCCCTCATGTCTAGGAACATGTTTTCTGAAAGGATAAAATATGATTGTCTAAATTTTTAGTGCATAAACGCGTAAATAATCCTGACATTGTGACGCTCCTCCGTGGGCTTTGAGTTCTCCGTCTTCTGAACAACCTGGTGGTCCAAGGCGTTCGACCAGGATGTCCGCATGTGTTAAATTGTCACTGGCCATTTCCACCGCTGGGTTGCAAAGAGCTATCGGCCACGCGAGCGGCGCTCCGTCGCTGATAAAAATCCGACGAAAAAGTATGCGCGAGGGTTTTTTCGGGGTCGTGGCGCGCAGCGATAAGGCTCAATATATGACTACGTGTCATTGAACCAGTGCGTCGTGCCATTCTTCGAGGAGGGCAGCAGCAATGGAAATCCCACAGCCTACAACATTTGTCCCATCTTCCCCTCAGTTGTCTAAATATAAATGCTAAAAAAAAATTATCTCGTATCTTTCCCCGAGTTATGTTGCCTTTAAATGGGAGAGAGGGTTCATTAATTCGATTCCCTGGATAAATACTTGCGTGTTAAAATACCATAAAAGTGCCGCAATCATTTACAGGTTGAGAGAAGGGAAGAAAGGAGTTTTACATGTATGCCTCCAGCGTGAACCTTGTATACCCGAAAACGCCACGTGGTCCTCCAGCGTCCACGAGTAGTCGAAGCATGGAGAAAGACAGTGTGCGCGTGCCGTAGGCCGGTCGAAAAACACGCCATGTCCTGCCTTTTTAAGTTACTACAATCAATAAATGCAATCTTCTTTGGAACACTGAGGAAGAAATTTGATTACCTACTCGTTTATCGATTCGACGGTCATATATATAAAAATTGGCATCAAACATGTTTATTGCACTCGTAATTGACGCAAGAGGAGGGTAAAACAGAGATCAAAAATCGCAGTGACGTTTAGCCCTTGTTGGTTCCTCGAGGCTGTAGACTTTAAGCAATCATATGCTCCCGAGTTAGCGTGTATTCTTATCATTTCCTTTACCGGTTGTTTTTATTTATTTATTTGTGTGTGTGTGTGTGGGGGGGGGGGGGTGGACACCTGTATTAATCGCAGAGCTTGAGTCTTCCCATTTTTCTGCCGGTGATAGGTGCTCGGCCACGTTTCGGTTAACAAACAACTCCATACATATTTTACGTTGTGCCTGGCGTGCAAGCGTTAACTTCAAATCTAGAGAATATTCACGAGACTATATTATTTGTCGTTGTTTCAGCGCATGCTTATAACTAGAACCCATTCATCTTCTGCCAAGTTTTAGCATGCGCAACGAACAAAGAGCAGCAACATGGCGCCTCCATGGCAGGAATGCCTGGGCAAATTGAGTTTTCGTTCACTCATAAAATGAACTGGCATGCGCATAGCGGTTTAAATCAAATAACAATGCACCATCGTCAAGGCAAGGGCGAATCGCACTATACCGGCCCTCACGTGGAAGCTATCAACAACATATATTCAAGCAGTTCAATCACTTTCTTCAAAGATTTATACACCGTATGACTATAAGAAGCCTTTTCTGCACCACATATTATACGTTGCTGTTCACTGTGTGCTGAAAACGGACTCCTATGTATCACCTGCCTAGTAAAACATTCCTCATTGGGTGTAATGCGCATTGTAATGCACAATCATCTATTCCAGCCTCTGAAGATAGTGTAACGGGCGAAGACGAAGATTATCTTGAGGAAGAAGCAGTCTTTCTTTCACCCAGTCTCAGCCCAGACGCTGTTTCTAGCAAGCCGGCCCAGGTCACTGAACTTTCGAGTCCAGACAAAAAGAATGTTTTGATTTATAGTTTGGGTCATACTATTTCGTCTGTAGAGGCAGGACAGGTTGTGTTCTTGTAAGAGTGAAAGCTAAGGACCAAACATATTGTATAAAATGTGCTAGGGTGCCAGTTGAAACTACTCTATTACATCCTTTGCCACTCTATCTCGTGCGGCTGCGGGTAGGTTAATGAATAGGATGATATGAATGCGAGCTTCCCAGGGACACTTTCCAGGAGTTTATCGAATTTAAAGTATCGACATTCATCGAAGCGACCCTTGTGCGCAACTTTTTAGTGGGACAGATTTGTAGGGACAATGGAAAAGGCACCACCGCCGAATCCAGCGGAATTATTTTTGATTGATATAACCACGCTTTATGTTTTTATGTATCATACGTTAACGCATAGTTATCATTTTATATCTTATTTTTTTATTTTTATAAAAAAACACCGCGGAATTATACACCGAATTTCAGAGAATTGGGAATCAAACAAAAATGAGCTCCTACAAACTAAAAAATTTCCGGCAAAAAATAAACTCCGAGAAACAGACTCCGAATATGACGAATATGACGGAATCCGCACTATAAATCAGAGCACAAGCAAAATAGAAAAATGAGTCCAGTGGGCTCCTCGCATCGTCTCCGCTGTGATTCGTCGTGAGGCAAATAATTACCTGGACTGGTGAAGGCGAGCGGGTTGAACATGAATACATAAAAAAGTAGCCAATAAAGTCGAGGTGATCGTGGCCTCTTTCCATCTCCCTTCCCCTTTCCATCTCCCAGCTTTCCTTCCTCTTTATCACCTTTTCATCTCCCGGTTTTCCTTTCCGTCCCCCATATCACCCTTTCCATCTCCCAGTTAGCCTTCCCCGTTATCAACCTATCTTAGTCGGGGTCTCGTTCAGGGTGCAATGTCTCTGCCCAAAATAAACGTCGTTGCAAAATGAAAGAAAGTGGTTGTCTTGTGCATGTCCTCCGTGTTTTATTTTTTCAATTTTTTGTATGTAAATAATTACCGACTCTACGCCAACGTGACCCAGCAGAGAAAAATTACTTTTAAGCGCCAAACACGCGGGCGACGAATGCCGTCGTCTCGCGGCGATTTCCATAGCAACCGCCGTTGACTCTGTGATGTGGCGGTGCGTTATTGGGCCACGTCACCGCGTCAGCGTCAGTTGCTACAGTAACCGCAGCGCGGCGCCCGTTTTTCGTCGTTCATGTGTAGGGGGCTGTAAAAACGGCAAGCTCGCGCGTGTCGAAATGTTCAGCGGAAACTTCCGCGGACTGGCGGGTTAGAATGTAAAACGAAACAAAGGCGATTAAATTAAGGAGTTTGAAGTTGCGAACGAACCAACGCGTGTCGTTGACTCAATGTCGAAGTGATACGGCTGCTGAGGACACAGCTCATTTACGTACGCTTCAGGTCTCGCAAATCTAGTTCCTGCGCGCTAGCAGGGCCGACACGTGATGTCGCCGAGATTCATTGTTTGAATATACATGGGTTGCACGTGACGTCATTCAAAGAGTGCTCCGATGACCACCAGAGTCGAGGGGAAGAAGGAGCTCCCCTCTTATCAGGACACTCTTTTGTGCCTCCCGGATTTGCACAGGCGTCGCTATTCTCCACCGAGAAGAGTAGAAAAGAATAACCCGTCACTCAAAATTCTTACAAAAGCATCTTCCCTCTCATCCTCTTACATGGTGGTCAAAAGTATGCGATGTGACGTCAGTGCAACCCATGTATAGGGCGTGAGTGTATATTATAACTGGCGGCCCCGACGTCCCGTCATGGCGGAGGCGCTGCTGTTTCCTTCAGGCGTATCGGGATTTTGCGCACGCGCAGTGTAAACAGCTGATGGGAGAAACAAAAAAAAAAAAACTCGGACTTTTTTGTAACCAGCGAGTCGGCTTATAGAACGAAGGGTAATCTTCATTATGGTGTTGGTTTCTTCGCAGTTGTCGCTCAAGACTGGGAACTTCGAATGTGGCCCGGCCCTGGTTCGGTGACTCGGGGTGGAGCCTTATTGGTCCGCTGTCCTGTTCCAAGTCACGTGGCGCATCACGTGATTGTGACGGCTTGGGAGGAGCACGACACGCCAGGTCTCATCACCCCACGTTCGCCAACTGGTGAGAACGAGTTTTATTTTTATCATGGTCTTAAGTTTCCAACCTTGTCACATCAACATTTTTAACACAACTGAAACACCATGTTAGCTAAAGAGCGCTTTATTTTTTTTTATTTTTCTTATAAAAAATGTGTTTATGGGTTTGATTATATGCGAAAAGGGTCGCCCTCGGGTGTTACAAAAAAGCCTCACACGCAAGCGAAGGTAACATAAAACATAAATAGCCCATGGAAGGCAGTGAAGCACCCTAAGCATACAGAAGTCGTAGTTAGTCATAATAATTTCTTCATATTCAAAACTAAGCACGATTCCTCGCAATCACCGTGATTCATAGAAGGACTCAGTGGCAATGGATCCCCGGATCATAAAATCTGCACTCCGATGTCTTTGCTCCGTTCCACACGGAGGAGATAAATTGAGCGCAAAAAGCTGGACTAAGAATGGCTTGCCGCCTATGGTCGCCTGCTGTAGCACGCACTCCTAAACGGTGAATGGGACTTAGGGCCGGTTTCACCAACGTCGCTTACCTTAACCCAAAGCAGATCTTCTCAAAGACGACTTAGCGTCCTAAACATAGCTCGACTAAGCACGGGTTTTAATTCCGTTTGCAACAATATTAAGTTGGGTTTACAGACGTGCCCATAACGGAACGCTGGGTTTGCATAGATAAAGAAGAGAAAGTCAGGGCGAATTAGGCAACGCTCAGAGGGACGTATACGATTGGCGGAGAGGAATCGCGTTATGTAAACAAACCTTTTTGCCCCGGTAGTCGGTGCCTGCGTCTGCTTTTCGCTGTGTTTCTTCGGTGAGTAACGAATGAAATATCTCCAAATTCTATCATTTTTATGGTGACCTTTCATAGCTTTAAATAAACACAAAATATATTTAACTATATGACCATGTGTTTCATATAGAATTATAGCAGACGATTTTGACAGTGATTTTAATTTTTTTGAGCTCACAATTTATATTTCAGAGCTGACATATCAGTCAGCTTTGAAATTAGACTGTTTGTGTATCCGCTCCAAAGGGAAAACTTTCCATATGCAGCACGACCTCTAACTTGGAGTATTTACATGTAACCTTCGAACCTGACTAGTTAAGGCGAGCGAGTTGAACATGAAAACTTAAAATCGAAAGAATAAAACACGGAGGACAAGCATGTTCATGTTCAAATCGCTCGGCTTTACCAATCCTTGAATCACCGTGAGCTTTGTCCTGTCCCGTCCCTGGAGCAAGAACCTGCGCAATGTTCGACCCGACCACGTTTTACCATGCTGTCATTTGAAAAAAAAAAAAAAAACTGGTTGTCGTCTGCTTGTCCTCCGTGTTTTATTCTTTTGATTTAAGTCTTCTAACATGAGCTACTGACTATCTGTGTACTAGATCAGTCAGTGTGGTTCTGCTAGCTCATGAAATATAGGATAGTTAATTTTAGATTAGTTAGTTTCAAAAGTGAACTCTTTTATGCTTTGGGTTTCTTAGATGCTTTAAATACTTTATCAGTGTTGTAAAGTAAAGTTGTCGCATATTGATAAAGTTCCACCTTTTTGTAGCAGTTGTGTGTTCTATTTCGTTGGTTTAATTATGTTATTCTAATTACTCTGCCTGGGTGTTGAGGTTTTCTGCGTCTAACCATATGTAGAGTTCTGCATTTTAGCGAATGAATACAAGTTGTGCTTTAGACCGAGACATTGTCCATAGTTTATTTTCTCATATTTCACCTGTTCTGTCTCGGATCTCAATTATGAAGACCAACACTCGATTATCACATCAAGCTTAGGGTATTTGTGACCTACAATCCTTTAAAATGAATAATTCAGATTTCGAAATCAGCCTTCATTATCATTTCATGTTTTTGTTAGTACCTGAAATATTTCCTTGGGAAATTCAATAAACAAATGTTGGAAAAACCAAGGAATGACTCTAAGGCTGGGGCCAGTTGTTTGACAGGAAGAATTTAAACCTTAATTTCTGTATTAAATTGTGAAGTGCAACCAAAAAAGAAAAAAGAAAATACTAGTTGTTTTCGTGATGCCAACTTCACCACACAACACAACATAATACCTGAAAAATAAAATTTAATAGACTATTTATTTCTCATAATGACATTGAATATATAGAAATAGCAGATATGATTGTATAACAATTATTAGCACCTACCATATTGCACAACGTCTGGTAACATGCGTACCTATAGAAGGGCATGGCATATAGGGAACAGTGCACTGCGTGCCTACCTAGGTGAAAAATAGACGGCGGCTGTCTTCGAAGTAGAAAAATTATCACTTGTTCATCACATCGTGTTGACGAGAACAGTAGTCTCTTCGCACCACCCGCCGCAGCCTGCCCCAGTACAGTGGTGAACGAATCTCGCATCGCAGTCGTTATGATTTTTTGTAGCCACGAAGGAAGTTATACAGCCAAATTTATCTACAATGCGCGCTCACCAGTAAAGTTACGATTGTAGAACGACTCAGTTTTCCAAAGCTAAGATTCTACTTCGGAGAAAAAAAAAACTTTACTGGAGATTGCCACAAAATTCTAAAAACAAAAACAAAAATTATCTTTTCGTCTTTTATTATTTAAAATATTCGTTCTAATCAATATCAAGCGAACCGCAGAAGAATCGACAATCAAAAGATCGCCAAGATGATGGACTGCCGCTATTCAACGCGTTGATCAGAATAAAGGATATGCTTTGAAATTAAAAATACACAGGGTTGTAAAGTGCAATACCTTACATATATAAGCATATAAGTACATACGAATAAGCACATTGCCAGAAAAGCCAACTGGAAGACAGACGTGAACCCCAAAGCTGCGTACCTCCTATAGTTAGTGCAAACACTTACTCAAAAGGGAGAGCAAGCTTAAAATCAATTGTCGTTAAACACTTCACACGAGAATGTTTTGCACCCTTGTCACTACCGAAGGTCATTATGTCTAGACTCTCACGCTGCTGTTGCCTAAAGCACTTTTTACAACCACTTTTGTCCAACGCGTTTACCGCCACAAACCAGTCGCCATGCTTTCAATGCGGGATTAAAGAACAACCAAAAAAAAAGTGCCCAATGTTGAGCGCTCACGATAGGCGTGGTTCAGTGCTAGATTTAGCGATAAGCGATTTTTGTGCAGCAGTACGAAACCAAAACTCAGGTTTGGTAAAAGGAGGGGTTTCGATTTGCACTAAGCGGCGTTAGCGCAACCGATCCTTTGTCAAGCATACTTCGTAAACCGGCGACCGTCGACGACGAGTCATACTTTGTCCACCCTACTTAGTCCGAAGGAGCCCGGTGGTGGCGAGTAATACTGAGTCCAACCTACTTAGTCCACGGGCAACCTTCGGCGGACATAGCTGACTACCGAATGTCGAATCGTAGGTCCCCAAGTCGACTCCCGACATAGTGCATTGAATAATAACGGCCGAAGGGATAGTGAAGCGGCCTATGACGTCGCAAGTTTAGACAACGGTCAATACATAGCGTAAAGGACATGATACACCCCTTACTCTGCGATCGCTTTAATTACCATAATGGTTTCCTCACGCTACGAAAGCACGAAGGACTCAAAGCCTTACAATCACCCACGGAAGGACCACAATCCGTGGAATCCTTCTTATTAGAACGTGCTTGTAACACGCTCCACTCCCGAAAAATGATTAAGCTTGTATTCTTTGTTCTGAAACACCCGGTGGGCACATGAGTGTGTCGTGTGTCCAGCACGTTCTAAACGGCCCATAGTTCCACTGTAACCAAGGTTACCTAAATATGACGCACGCACACTTCACGCACGACACATTCTGTGCTATTCTGTGTTATACCCTTGGTCCCGAATTACATAGCTGTTTTTAGGTGGTACGAATAAATCGTGGAAAAGTGCGTCCCGGGACACTACAAAACCCCTTCTCGCCCCCGCCCCCACTCCCCACGCCCCCCCCCCCCCCCCCAAAAAAAAAAAAAAATAAAAAATATATATATATATACATATATGTATATAAAAAATAGGGTTTGCTTTACTGTAGAAAAACCTACGTATCGCCGAACGCCCGTTTTTGCTCAACTCTAGAGCTAGCTGTCCGTACCTGGTGCCAAAGCTCAACAACTAACTTTTTTCGAAATCAAAAGCTATAGGTGATTCCTCCTAAGACAAATTATGGGAAAAATGGGCCCGTTTTCGCCCGTTTTCGGTAACTGGCACCTTTACGCACCATATACTTTCAGCCATTTTCTCATTGAAAATTTCAGAAGCTCACCTATATATTTTGAATAACATAACGGTTCTTTCTTAATCTTTGGCATCTAGTCGGTACCTCTAGCTCTACATTTGGGTGGAGAATGAGTTTCTGTCATGTGTATTTTATTTTTGAGGTGAAAACCGCTTAAATAATTTTGGGACATCTTGTCCAACATCTAGCAATACTTTGTTATCCACATTGGTTTGGCTGAAAATCATGCAATTAATCCTTTCTTCAATAAATCGGAGTATATTCAGAGCGGGAATGTAATGTATTCATCTTTTAATCACAATTTATATAGTTTTCCTCCTCCGTCTTACTGTCAACATTTGTTTACAATTTCCTGAAACTAAACGTTCGAGAGAAATCTCTCTGGTTGGGAAACACTAATTTTTAAAATATGGCAACCAACCAATTCCTAAACATGTAGGAGCCCTACGTTTTGAACCGACTTGGCTCTTCGTCAGGGGCGATTGTGGCCGTTGAGGAGCGGCGTTTTTCGGTCTTCTTTTTCTTCCTTCAGGGATGTGGCGCATTTCTCGATCTTCTATTTTCACGAATATGGCGAAGCCCGTTCACATACACCGTTGGTAAAGCACCAAGGCGCCCATTTATGTTGCCTGGCGTCGTTTGACTGTGCCAGGACTCGATGACAAGCCTATGTCGGTTGTTAGTCTGTGCGTCGATAATGCTGGTGTTGTCGAAATCAATCCGGTGGACTTTGACTTCGCAGTGCTCAGTGACCGCTCTGCGCTCGTGGTCGAGCTCACGAACGCGGTTTTGTGTTGGCGTATTCTTTCATTAAAGTACTTTGTCTCGCCGATGTAAGTGGCTGTACAGTCTGCACAGGGGATCTTATAAACCACGCCCTGCGTTTTGTCTTCCTTCGGATGTCTTTCGGACTACGCAATGCTGCCCAGACTTTTCAAAGATTTTTAGATCAGGTCCTCCGAGGATTACCTTTTGTGTACGCCTATCTAGACGAAATCCTGGTTGCGAGCAGACCTGAAGACAAACACAAGCATCACCTTCACAGCCTCTTCCAACGACTCGACGCAAATGGCCTCATGAATAATATTTCCAAATGTCACTTCGATGGAACGAGCGTCTCTTTCCTGGGCCATCAAACTGACCGACAAGACCACTTCCCAGCAGATTGAACACCATACGAGAGTATCCACAACCTCAGTCTGCGCGCTCTTAGAGCTTTCCTAGGCTTAGTTAATTATTATTGACGCTTTGTTCCTCACTGTGCTGCCTTGCTTCAGCCTCTTCAAGATATTCTGCCATCTTCGAAAACAGGCCTTCCTAAAGGGTCTGATGCGGCTAAGCAATCATTCAACAGCATCAAGACACACATCGCGCGTGCCACCTTGCTTTGACATCCAAAACCTGACGCACCGACATGCCTGCTTACTGATGCCTCAGATATCGCAGTACGCACTGTCCTCCAGGATTTTGTCAACGGCGAATGACAACCGATTTCATTCATTCGCGCAAACTTACAATTACCGAGCGACGCTATAATACTTTCGGTCGGGGGCTCCTCGCCGTCTATTCGGCAATCCACCACTTTCGACACTTTTTGGAAGCTCTATTATTTCACATCCTCACTGATCATAAACCTCTGGCGGGCGCCATACAATCACTCACGCCAGACAGCGGACATCATTCTCCAGGAGAACTACGCCGAATGTCTTTTATCTCGCATTTCACAACCGACATACGACACATAAAGGGCACGGTGAATGTAGTGGCGGACACATTGTCTCGACGAAGCATAGCCCCAGTCACTGGTGGTAATGCCGCACCTCTGACTCCGGCCGCACTGGTAGATGCCCAGAACATGGACTCATAACTTCATAGACTTCTAACTACACCGGGGGAACTAAACCTCAAAGACATCAGTCTCCCTGGGCTGGAAAAGACCCTGACTTGCGACATCTCTGCCGACTCTCCCCGCCCATTCGTTCCCTTCTTGTTAAAGCGGCAACTTTTTGAATCTCTACATGGGTTATCCCATCCAGGCATACGATCAACACAGAAGCTTATAACCTCTAGATATGTCTGGCCAAACATAAACATCGATGTATGAAGCTGGGCCAGAAATTGCCTGGCATGACAAAGAGCGAAAATTCAGCGCCACACACAAAGCCCCCAGTCCCTTTATATATACATTTTTTTACATATCAAGTACAGGTCACTGTCACGACCTTCGAAACCTCTCCGCTCAATCGTGCTTTCGAGCTTTCTCTTCCTGTTGTCCTCTTCTTTCTTGCCGTTCAAGAGCTGGCGCGATGATCGCTACACTACCCCCCTTCCAGTCGATTTGACGATTTAAAGTAGAAAAATTAACTTTGCGGTGTGTTGGTTTGGACACTTTATTCTGTGGGGAATCCTGAGGTGACGGTTGGATATGCGCGGGCCCTGTCTATTGATACATTCTCTGTTTTTTCGTTTAACAGTATTTGGGAGTATTTCGGTGTCCTCTTCAAAACCGGAAATGGACCATCGTAGGGTGCTTGGAGGCAGCGGTACAAAACGTCCTTTCTGACGAAAACGTGTGTAATTGTTGAGAGTTCGCGGCTGACAAAAACAGGGCGTGTCGATGACGGCATCGTAGATGTGGGGCGGAATTATGACATAGCATCCCTGAGACGGTGAACGTAGTCGGATGGACCGGGTATAGTATGTCAGGAGGGATGAAATATTCATGTGGTAAGCGAAGCGTCGTTCCATAGACAAGTTCCGCGGCTCACCATGAAAGTTGGTCTCTGGCGACTGTTCGAAGACCCAAAAACACTAGAGGTAGCGATTCGGTCCAGTGGGTGTGAGACAGAAGTGCGGTCTTCAGCTGACGATGAAACCTGTCAACCATTCCGGTAGCTTCGGGGTGGTAAGCTGTGGTTCTCAGCCTGCTGATACCGAGGAGAGAAGTGAATTTCTTGAAGAGCGCAGATTCGAAATGTCCGCCTCTATCCATGGTGACAATTCCTGGAACACTGAATTGCGAAATCCACACGCATAGAAATGCTTGCGCGATTGTCTGAGCCGTGATGCCAGAAACTTGGAAGCGCCTCAGGCCATCTCGTGAACCGATCTATGGCCGTGAGAATATATCTGTAGCCTTGTGATTCCGGCATGGGCCCGACGTTGTCTAGATGTACATTTTTAAAACGAGCTTCAGGAAGTTGGAAGGAGCCTGTGGGCCTTTGTGTGTGGCGCTGAATCTTCGCTCTTTAATATGCCAGGCAACTCTTGGCCCAGCTTCTTACATCGATGTTTATGTTTGACCAGACATATCGAGAGGTTATGAGCTTCGGTGTTGCTCGTATGCCGGGATGGAATAACCCGTGTAGAGAGTCAAAAAGTTGCCCCCTGAACGAGAAGGGAACGAACGGGGGGAGAGAGCCGGCAGAGATGTCGCAAGTCAGGGTCTTTTTCAGCCCAGCGAGACTGATGTTTTTGAGGTGTAGTGCCCCCGGTGTAGTTCAAAGTCTATGAAGCTCTGAGTCCAGATGCTGGGCATCCACCAGTGCGGCCGGAGTCAGAGGCGCCGCATTACCACCAGTGACTGGGGCTATACTAGGTCGAGACAGTGTGTCCGCCACTACATTCTCCGTACCCTTTATATGTCGTATGGCGGTTGTGAATTCCGAGGTAAAAGACATTTGGCGTAGTTCTCTTGGAGAATTATGTCCACTGTCTGGCGTGAGTGATTGTATGGCGCCCGCCAGAGGTTGTGAAATGATCGAGCTTCCAAAAACTGTCGAAAGTGGCGGATGGCCGAATAGACGGCGAGGAGCTCCTGACCGAAAGTACTATAGCGTCGCTCGGTACTTGTAAGTTTGCGCGAAAAGAATGAAATTGGTTGCCATTCGCCGTTGACAAACTGCTGGAGGACAGCGACTACTGCAATATCTGAGGCATCAGTCAGCAGGCATATCGGTGCGTCAGCTTTTAGATGTCAAAGCAAGATGACACGCGCGATGTGTGTCTTGATGCTGGTGAATGATTGTTTAGCCGCATCAGTCCATTTAAAAAGGCCTGTTTTCGAAGGCGGCAGAATATCTTGAAGAGGCTGAAGCAATGCCAGCACAGTGAGGAACAAAGCGTCGATAATAATTAACTAAGCCTAGGAAAGCTCTAAGAGCGCGCGCAGACTGAGGTTGTGGATACTCTCGCATGGCATCCACTTTGCTGGGAAGTGGTCTTAGGCCATGACGGTCAATTTGATGGCCCAGAAAAGAGACGCTCGTTTCACCGAAATAGCACTTGGAAGTATTAATCATGAGGCCATTTTCGTCGGGTTGTTCGAAGAAGCTGCGAAGGTTGTGCTTGTGTTCATCTGCAGGTCTGCTCGCAACAAGGATGTCGTTTAGATAAGCGTACACAAAAGGTAATCCTCGGAGGACCTGATCTAAAAATCTTTGAAAAGTCTGGGCAGCATTGCGCAGTCCGAAAGGCATCCGAAAGAATTCAAAGAGTCCGAACGGTGTGGTGGTTGGTAGTTTTGAGACATCTTCGGGTGCGACCAGTATCTGATGGTACGCGCGAACAAGATCTGCTTTGGAAAATGTGATTGCACAATCGAGAATTGACGCAGCATCGTGGATGTGGGGCACCGGATAGCGATCAGGGGTGGTCGCTTGATTGAGGGCGCGATAATCCCCGCAGGGGCCACAGTCACCCCTGACGAAGAACCAAGTCGGTTCGCAACGTAGGGCTCCTACATGTTTAGGACTTGGTTGCTTGCCATATTTTAATTATTTTACGAATTCCGGACGCAAATAGTTTCACTGAAGAGCAAGTAACAAAATTACAAAAGTACATATAAATTGCAGCAAGACTATCTCAGGTACTGTTCGATCTTAAATCACAATTTTTTGTAGACCTTATCGCAAAATCAAGAAATGACAACTGGCATGTGTTAGCTGGTGAAAGAGCATTAAAGTAAACCACGCGGCGGTCTTTATGCAGCCAATAAGATATAGACAATCACTTTCAACTTTCAAAAGTGCTAAGCAGGATAAAAAAAATATCTGACTTCGGCTTTTTCACGCGGGTGTGATTGAGCCCGAGACCGTCGACATGAGTCATTTTTTCAAGGACCTTATTGAGAAGTATCGGGAGACGCCATTTCGGCTGCATCAACTGCGTGATTGGATCCGAGTAAACATCGAACTCTGACGCAACACGCGTTATCAATACTGGCATAGCTGAAGCGAGGAGAAGCGCCGACCTAACCCTCGTGTTCAATATTTGCTCCAAGTGGGGGCCCAAAAATCGGCAGACTTTCGCAATTTCCGAAGCAGCCACAAGATGGCGTACATTTCTAAAAGGGTATATTGACTGGAATCTTCAGAATATGCTGGAGTTGCTTTCATATTCTGGAATTAGACTGATTCGCGAGCAACAAATAAACCACGTAGGACGCTTTAACTGAAACAATATATTTTGTATCTGATATAGATGAAATTTATATTTCAAATTAAAAGTTTTTCTATGCTAGGTTGCTAGTGCCGCAACCAAAAAGAAAAATCGAGAGAGAGAGAGAGAGAGAGAGAGAGAGGTTTTTGGGTGTGACGTTGTTAAAGGGTGGACCACTGACCAAGCGATAGGTCCACGCTCTGGTGAAGAGTCTGACCAATGAAGACAGACAGAGACGTAGGACGAGGATAGAAAAAAACTTTACTTTAGTGGTAGGCAGAAAGCTAATTACGAAACATACATTCTGCACAAATAGCTTCTGTAATATTTGGGATAACGCTTATGAAAATAGGGCCCACAAATCAAGGTTTACGATGGCATATACGTCACTAATGAAGATAATACAATTAACCGAATCAAATGATGCTAATTCAAGAAGTAACAGCGAGTGCGGAAACTCTCATCTGACGAGTCGATGATTGACGTCTCCCTGCGCGGTCCGTCCAAGGTGGAGGACTTCCGGCGGTCGGCTGGCTCACTATGGGCGGGGCCCCCTGGCCTCGCACCCACTTCTTCAGCCGACACGCTCACACACAGCGGAACTTCGTCTTGTACTTGGCGAGATGGCATCGACAGTGGTCTCGTCGCCCCGCTCGACGACGCGATGCGTCCGTTCGCCTCCGAGTCTCTTCTAGCACTGCCCTTTGTTCCTCGCACTCAAACCCAGGTTCGCACACCAAACGTGGAGATTCCCTTCTCCCAGACGGTCATTGCCCTGCGGATCTTCCCTTTGGTCCTGAAAGCAGTCTGCCCTCTAAACCCAAACATTCCCTGCCATTTAAAGTGACACAACTCCTATAAGATCAAAGAACTCATGTTATATTGTAGTGTTTGGTTTGTTTTTGGGCAGAGTTACGAGACAGCGTGTTTCGCAATATGTATACCTGTGGCCGGCTCAGACGCTGCCGTCTGTGGCCCATTGCTTCGGTAGTAACCCCAGCCTCTAACAAGGCAGTGAAGAACCGGGGGCTACACGCATTAGCCCACTGAGCCCGGGCGGGTAAGGTGAAGGGGAGGAAACCGCCGAGCGAGGTGCCGAAAAACACTTCCCGCACGCGTCGGAGAATTCGAAGATGGGGGAAGACTCCGGGAAGCCAAGCGGCCGCTCACGTCGACAGAGTCTTCCTCCCCGACCTCCGTATACTATCCTTGCCGTTTTATGTGACAGCTAGAAGCATTGAAGTCTTTCTTCACGCTTGCATTGCATATTTATTTTATACGGCAAGAACTTTTGGACTTTACGGCATGGTGTGCTTTCACATATTTTCAAAGTAATTTATTTGCAAGTGGTGTGAAAGGAGCGAGAAGAGTAAGTGATGGTACTTTTACTGATTAAGTTGAGAGCGCTATGCCTTCAATCTCAAATCATTTGACTAGGCTTTTGAAGCACCTTTAAATATATTATTGGCTCGATTTACAAACGCTTTGCTGTTTTACAAAAGGACATAAAAAAACAAGCTCTTTCTAACCAATCAAAGCAGAAGAACGAATAAAAATTTTGTTTAAGACAGATTGATCGCCTAAGTACTTCATTTGTTTTCGCTCTCTCTTGAGTGACAACCACTTGTAGAATCTTCGGTGGATCTTGGAAATCAATAAATAAGACTACCGTTCATGCGCACACTTTTTTAACGAACGAAAAGTCTGAATAGAGGCTCAGTTCAGGAATGAAAAAAATAATGTTTACCCGGAGCAGGTCTTCATTTAGTTGTATTTTTAGATTACTCAGGAAAACTTTAATGCCTTTGCTGCTTTCAAGGTTCATTTTGATAAAATATAACCGAAGCCAGGAAATAAAAAAAGTAGTAGCAGCACAAAACTTCTATAGACGCAACAAAAAAAAATCAATACTCTAGCTAATAAAATACCTATTTAATAACTTCTTCGAGAAAACGTAAAAAATAGCCAGACACAATAGCCTGCCTTGCGTGGACCCCGAAGAAATTCTAAAGGTTTACCTTTCTCTGCTGCTTCAGCCGTCTTAAAATCATCCTGAAAAAAGCAGCGAAAACGTATTCCAAAAGAGCGATCGACAAAAACTCAGGGGAAAGTGACAATTTAATTAACTGCCCCGTGCCGTCAGAAAGAAGGGTCGCAGGAAACTTAACGAGTTTCGGCCGATAAGAAATGCGCCCCTTGGTTTTTTGGAAGCCGCGGTTGGCAACCTGCATTTGTTGGATACACCGCCCTCTCCTAAATATTCTATCATATTGTCAGTTTCTTTTTTTGTTTGCGCTGAGCGGGTGATTCTTTTTAAGGTTATCGGGAGCCAAGTTTTGTTTTTTATTAAGATTTCTTGGACGTGAAAAGAGAAAAATTGATGGAAGCGAACGTAGCTTAGTTTGGGACGGATCAATTCACTGTGTAGTTCGCCGGAGCAACTTTAGCACGATAAACTACTGTCAGAGGTGAACGTGTCATGAGCACTGGTTATTGTCTTTAAGAACGAAGGTGAAGTTGAGTATAAAAACAAAAATCTTGTCAGCAACTAATAGATTTTTGTTACAACGCTCAGCAATAACAATTGGGATTCTTAGGAGGCAAGTTCATTGGCATTTTTAGGTTATTGCCAGATCTTATCATCTGAGGTTCAAAGAGAACGGGAAGGTTTTTGTTCATATTGCTACTGCATTTGCATTGATAGAAGAGTAAGCAAACAGGCGAGCTGGTTGATGTTACACATATTTGTTAAAACCACAGACGACGGACGAAGAAGGGGCCAACCACAAACCTATAAATTTGAGACGTTTTGTGTTTGTCGACTTCGTGGTCCGTCGTCTCCGTTTTTTTTTTTCTTCAAATGTGTACATGTGCATATATTTTGTGTATGTTGAATTCACAAAATTATTTTTTTGGTTTGATTTTGTATTTTCTGTAAAAATTAGCAATATGGCGTTCAACTACCACTTTTGTACTTTGAATCCAGCCCCAGTCAAGCTGTTCAAACTAACTTGTTTTAGACTTCCTCCAAAGTGTATAGAGAAAAAAAAAAAGCTTTTATTCCTTTGTTTACTGAACGAATGATGCTCTAAACTAGACTTTGCTTATTCCCATGGAAGTGTCTATAGCTTCTTAGGCAATAAAATGCTGCATTTTGAGGTTTACAAAAAAAAAAAAAAACATAGACGTAAGAAAATTTTTAATTCAAATATTATATTCGAAAAACAAATACAAGCCGTGTTTTTTATATTGCGGAGTATTTTAGCGGGTTTTACTTTAGATTCAGCCCAGTCACGGTGTTTCGGCTTTTGTTAATGTTCTACATGAAATTGGGGACTGCATGCTGCAAATTTTTCGATGATTAGTGTGGGGGAGAAATCTGATTACAAACTCAGAATTATCCAGGTGTACAAAATTCTGTTGGACTTCATTGTGATACCCGTGTTGGGCATCGAAACAAGTCCCAAATCAGTCCAAATCGAATGCGCATCAGTTCAGTTCCTTTCAGATTAATAATACTCAAATGTGTGTAAATGAGGTGAATTACACTATGTCGAATATAGTAGAAAGAATTAACAAGAAAGTTGAACAATAATACTTTGGTTAATTATGAACGATACACATAGTTAAGGATAATATTAGATACAAAATTCAAAATGTAAGTAATAGTGAAGAAACGTTTTAAGTAACGAACTGCCCTTGTGAGGTGTGCTTTGCAATTTTACTATAACTTAGCCTGACTAGTATCTAGTATAATTATTTCACGAATATAACTTGAGTAAATTATTACTAAAATACGATGGATTTCGATTTTTTTTTTGTTCTTGAGAATATAAGATTTACTTCTATATTTTGGTAGCGAAGCAAATTAATGTGAGATATGGTGGTTGATAGTAATTGTCTAGAAAAGAAATGGAATGGTAGTTATGAATTTAGTTACAATATAGCTTGATCGAGGCCTAAATGCCCGCCAGATTTTCTCGCACCGCAAATTCAAAATAATAAAAAGTTGTATATTTTAGTATTGACCCGTCTCCTGGGCCAACACTAAAATATACAACTTAATATTGGCTCGAAACAATATTCTACTGCAGATAAACAAGAAATGCGCAACCACATACAATATGTCTATTCCTACTACTGATTTTAAAAGAAAATGAAAGCTGGCGGGATCAATTTTAAGTAACGCAAAAATGCTTATAGAGTTTAACTCCCTGCAACGGCCCGTTTTATCTATAGGAATATCGTACCGGCGTACGGTCACGCGATCGCTAGATTCACTACTGCATAATTAATTTTAAAGACTCCAGGCTAGCAATCGTATTGCACTGGCTAAACCTCTCGACTTCGTGTCCCTAAACTTTTAACTCTTTTTTCTTGAATATTGATGATAATTTTTTTAACGTCTAGTTAGGTTGTCACAGTTTACTTCGTGTACTTTCGGCCTGATGCGCTTTCATTACTATGAAGCATTTAAAGTTTGTCATTGGAATTTTATTAACTTTCTTTTAACTATGCTTCGACTTGTACTATTACTTCTAATGAGATAAATAACTGATGTTACCTCTACTTAATAAAACCATCTCCGCATTATAAAAAAAGCAAATAAGACTTTTAATATTAGGAAAGAACAGGCTGGACTCCCTTTGAGACGTGCCGATACTGGTTCATGCTTAAGATGCGAAATTTAGCAAGTGTATCGTACTACTATTTTGGTGTATTTAATGTGTAGCTCTATTTACGTTCGCATGCCGGTACGATGCTCATTCGGAATGAGCTTGTCAGGAACGGGAATCTACCTCTGTATATTATGCATGTTTTCTTATGCTGATTTAATTGATTAATATTCGCCTTCTTTCCAAATAAAAGTTGTAGCACATGCTATGCTGACCCAGGATATATTGGGCTTCATTATCGAGTACGGTCTAGGATTTTACAAATCTTAGTGACACTCTGAATCAAACCAACGTAAATTCTAAACTCTCAGTATTTACAAACTTTCGTGTGCTTGTAGATGACATAGTTAAGTAAAAATAAATTAAAAAAGTAAGCAGCACGGTGGCGAGGCGAAAGACGTGGATGCTTGACACTTCGTTGGACCACGTTTAAACCGAAAACGGCAAGCACTTCGATAAATTATACCGACGTCTAGCTGTCAACAAAAACAGCACTAATAGAAGGGCAGGCTAGATAATTCGAATAATATTAATTTGTGATTTTAAAGAAATCGTGGGTTCTCAGGTAAAAAAGCTTCAATACTCAGCTCGACAAGCAATGAGCGCCATCGGCAGTGGTACAAATTACACTGTGCAAGCAATAAACAATACACACAAAACATGATATTACATCAATGAGCATTCTATATCAACAACGCAAACAATAAACAAAAAAATGTAACGTAATGTGAACCAGTGGATTGAGACCTGGAGAAGACAAAATAGAAATCGGCGCTATCGAAACGCGTGATCAAAAGTAGACAGCTCCAGGGGACACACTCGTAAAATCGACTTTGAACTACTCATACCCGAGCCTCGCCACCAAAATAAAGAGTGAAAAAAAACACGATATCTCACCAAACTAAAACTGAGTCTAGTCATTAAAAACAGTAACGCTGCTCCGTGAAGTGAAAAAAGGAGTCATCTAGATTGACAACTTTGCAAAAAGAAACTTGAGAACCACAATTTACACGGAACCCCGCCAGGCGAACAACCAGGCCAGGCATTGTTCCCTCAGCTTCATTCGGTGCGAGGTACGACGTTCGAAGGCTTGCTTCAGTGCGAAGCAAAATAGGGGAACGTGAGAACATACAGAAACGCAACAGGACGGAAGGCGGAGGAAAGGGAGGGGTGGTGGGATTGCACGGATATTGATTCTTGCCGTTACGGACGGGCACCGGTTCGTTTCCTTCCAGCAGCCCCTTCCCATTCAATTCGAACCTCCTCACCCATTTTCGTATCGTCCTCCTCGCCCGTGCTTCTATTTGCGGCCGCCGCCAACGCAACACCAGTGGTCTCGCACGCGCGCCTGGGATAGAGATGTTGGTGTTGGCAAAAACACAAAGTTAAAGCGCTCGGGTTGTTCCGAATACTTTGTAAGGGCACGAGAGAGCGAGACCATACCCAATACGAGTTTGCGGGCATGCGGGCGGCGCAGACACGAAGAATAAATAAGCCGCGTGTTTTGAACGAATCGTTTGGCGACGCGCTCGATGTTATTTTTGTTTTCGTTTTTCGTTCGTGTACTTCTTGCCTATGCTCGGGGGAGAATGCCGATGTTCGATATCGGCATCGCTGCGACTGATTTTATTTTTTTTATGCTTTGATCTAAGCTGCGTAGCATCCTCGGAGATATCGCGATCAGTTAAACTCCTTTCCAGATTTCTGTTCTATTCTCAGATTTTGGTTTGGCCTCCGTAGATTGCGTATCCACGTTTGTTTTGTATCATTGCTTTTAGCACGAGGAGCTGAGCTCAATTCTTGTTTGAGGTTTTTTTTTTTTTTTTTTTTTACAATTGTATTCTATTTTCACGCCGGTGGTGTTTGCAATTCCTTGTGGCATAAAATAACCTCCCAAAAATAATCGTGATAAATTACAACAAAATGCGAAATACATATATATCCCTTGCTTCGCCCTACCCGCAGACCATCTCGAATCGCGAACATCGTCCCAAAGGATGGATAGAAAATTGTGTCTATGAAATCAATTTAGGTTCCATTCTACCAATGAAAATACAACAACAAAAAACGATGCCTCGAAGAGGGAAGAGACAAAATGCTTTGTACCCTTCGATGTGGAGAAGGAAGTGAAGGAAAGGTAAGGAGCCAAGAGAAACACTTGAACCGATATTGAAATGGGGGCTGGTGCAATTGCGGAAAGTAATTGTTGCGTTTTAGGGTTTGGTTGATTCGGGACATTTGAAACCAAATATATTTAAAACGACCACCTTTTGTTTCGGGAATTTCAACGGGTTTCCGTTGAAATTAATATCGAGTTTGCGAGAAGCCGCTATACAAAGTTCGATCCTGTCTGGGGAATGCATTTTCCCTCGAGCAAACTGACGAGGAACGCGTACCGGGGGTCGACGAGAAATTCACTCAAAGCTTGGAGCCGCGGCGACATCTGTTCTGCGAATATCCAAAATAATTGCTTTGTTCCATTTCAAAAACACGCAAGAAAAATAAATGTTGCTATAATAATAAGACAAAAAGTTAATGTGTAAATCTCCGCACAAAAAAACAAACAAAACAATTTTAAGATGCCACCTACGTATCATTATGAATGTATGTCTCATTTGCAAATTAGTTAAATAAGAATTTATAACGATCCAAAACAGGGTATAGAATTGGTGCGTGAACACATATACGTTTCCACGTGACACCCCATGAGGTTCAACATGGTAATTCTAGAATAATTGTAAAGAATGCAATAATAGCGAAGCATTATTAATTGTAGCATGATATTTGAAAATAGTCTATGCAATATTTTCATATTGGGGCTTATGTTTACTACAAAGTAACAAGCCCGAAAAATTATAATTTTGTTTAATTGCAAAAATAAATTACGCATTACCGAACGCTCATTTATTGCCGAAATGTAGCGCTAGAGCTTCGAACCAGATGCGAAAGTTTTAGTACTAGCCTTTATCTTACTCAAAAGCTTCGTGATTTTCTAAACTTTCATTCTGAAAATGGCGGCCGACCGAGCTCTGGAAAACACGCAGCTCTATTGCGCTAATTATCGAAAAGAGACGAAATGGGCCCCATTTTTTTTCATTGAAAATTTTTAAAATCATTTAAAATTTGAGCAAGATGACGGTTAGTTCTGAAACTTTGGCATCTGGTTCGGAGCTCTAACGCTACGTAGGCAAATAATAAGCGTTCAGCGATGCATAGTTTATTTTTGCTTAAAAAATATCAAAAACTGTATATTAGTTTTGGCTCGGACACGCTGTAATTGTTAGGCGTTAGAAGCAAGTCAATTTCGCCTCAATGCAAACAAAACTTGAGCCTGAATGTATTCGACATCTTCTCTTGAATTTTGAATAACTTATCATACTGTAGAGCTTGGAAGCTATAGGGTACGCAAATTCAATTACGCGTTCGTTTAGACTACCCGGTCTTGAGCTCAGTCGTTCTTCAGCTGATTCAAACTGGGGCGGTATCTCCTCATTGTTTAACTCGTAAAAGCTTGCAATTGTATCACTATAATCTAGAGGTGCGAAACGCGTAATCCGGCTTACCCAAGGCAGCCCTCAATCAATTGTATGAACATCGCTGTTAGCGAGTTTCCAAACATCAGTCGTATCCATAATTGCGAAATATAGAAAATTGAAATATCACGTAAGAGCGACAAAATTTAAAAAAAGCAAACTTAAAAAAAAAACACGATTTTTTTTTTCGGATTACTTATTCTGTGGCAGCGGACGTAAGGAATCAAGTATGGTGTTAATTAGATACCCGATTAACAAATGTCAATAATTAACTTTTTAGCTCTTTGTTTAATTACCATGTTTAATCTGGAGATTTGCAGCCTGACGTTTAGTAAGGCTTGAGCAGTTCAAAGATCTAGTTAAAAAAAGTATACTTCGTGTCATTGCGTCGTGAACTTTTGCAAATCGGGGTAGCAGAAAATCGAAAACTATGAAAAAGCGCGCCAGAAGCGAAAACAGTTTCGCTGCCGAAGAGGCAGTGCTGCCATCCTCCAAGGTCACCTCTTCCCCAAATTTTATTCGACTATCCCCTAGATTTCCCTAGCTTTCCTGAACGTGCCTTTGTTCACGCAATTATTGAGATGATCATTATGCTTTAGATTAAAGAGAGATGTTGGCCCTTCCGTGGCCATTTAAAATTTCAAATTATTTTGCTTGTGCATTTTACAAAATAAAATTTATAATAATGTTGAATGCAATAGACAACAAACAATGACTCGCAACAATATATTTTTATTCAAATATCTAAAGCAAATGACCCTTTGCTACATTGTCAAAACGTAACTTTATTTATTAGAAATCTTTTTTTCGACAGCAATTATGTGTACTCCAGCATGACACATTGGTGTTCAAACCATTCCTTTAAGCTTTGTGACTAAATATGCACAGCTGTAAAACCGTTTTGCGATATGTCACAAAGAAATTGCTTGCATTTTGTACAAATTTTGGAAGCCAAATTACACCTCCCTGGAGATAACATCTAAATATCTGAACAAATTTTCTTTTTTCCCCCTAAGCAATGTGTAAAATCCCTAGATCTAGGGGAAGATCTCCGGGGTTGACAACACTGCAAAGAGGCGTCAGAGTGTAAAGTGTAACGAAGAATTAGTTGCTGAGGACACTTGACCAAAACCTTTGACCCATGCCCAAATCGGCTCGTAGGAGCGAGCCGCGAGCCGATTTGGGATTCGGCTAAAGTTTTTGTTCACGAGTGCACAGCAACATAGGTGAAACTCACACGTCTCACTCTGACGCTTCTTTGGTAGTGAAGCTGTTTCTTTTCCTGTCGCGTTGTTTCCATCTGGGTTTTGATTTGCCGCTGCTTAATTACCGAAATTCGCCACGCAACAGCTTTGAGTAGTTTTATAGATATCTCAACTGCTTTAGTTTCATTCCGAAAAATACGGGATACAAATTTCAAACTAAAACTTACTAGCTAGAACAAAGGCCAAAGTTGTTAAGTAGTAGTTCTTGTTAATTATCTAACGAGTGTAAGCTTATTACACTTGCGTCTTTACGTCCTCCGACGACGTATTTCGAAAAAAAAAGGCTGTCCTTACTTCAAGTTCTCTTAAAAAATATATCGTCACGTTTACGTGAAACTCCTTGTACACAAGTCTGCTCTAGAGCCACTAAATGATTTACGCTTAGAGTATCGGCACTCTGTTCCCCGACAATATTGTATGTGCCGCCATCTTGGTGCTTTGTACAGAGCAGACGCAACTGCCGATCGTCAGGATTCAAAAGTGCAACTTTCTGATCGTTAGATTCCATATTATATTGCTTGGCTCTGTCGCGAACTGTTTAAACATTTATGGAGGACGCAAAATAATTGCCTGTCATTTCAGATAAGCTTCACATAACTGGCTACCATGATTTCAGGCAGACTTGTGCTCGTTACTTGAAACACGTAATTTATTACAATTACAAATTACCGAGCCCGAGATGTAATGGATTACCGTTACAAATTACTTTAGCTTAAAAGTAACAGATTACTTTACTCATTACATTACAAATTACTTTTTCGTTACTTTTCCGAACACTTATTCTGAGAACAATAAAAACAATTTGGATATATTTTTTTAAATGTTATGCAACACTATTTTCTATTTCTCATACGCCCGTAGTATGGTAGTCATTGTAAAATGAAATAGGGTATTTAAGAGAGAGGTTGTAGCTGCACTCCATTCACCAGTAAGCTGACAAGGCACCGAGAGCTGCAGCCACACCTGCCATCCCGCTAGCATACAGCCTCCGGAAATGATCCCTGGAATTGTGCAGACGAAGCTAGCGGTGCGCATGCTCAGTAGCAGCGTCTACCTCCGCTACGATATTCGGAGTTAAAGAAGCGATCTACGAAAACTCTCGTATGACTCAGGTGTTTCGCCTGTTATTCACATGAAAACAAAAACTTAGTTCTAACGTTACAATGTATAGCCAATGCAGAGCAGGTGTCCCAGCTTACCTTGATGTCTCTCCGTAGATAAGAGTTTGTTTTTCTTGGTGATGACAACGTGTGCTTTTTTGGCAAGCAAAGTATGCTATGAAACTCTAGGTTTCCGTTCTCATTAATGCCCTGACTTTCGAACATCTCATTAAGAGAGGTCCATGAAAAAGACGGACACTCCGTGACCGAAAACTCCACCGGTCAGAGAAAAAGTGGTGGTTACAGGTTATCGATCGTTCATCAATTCTCAGTTGCATGCCAATATTCGTGGAGGTCAGTGGAAAGGAGGGCATAGAGAGTGAACGAAGCGGTTGCCATCGGTCTCACAAAATAATGGAGGATCACACCCCACTTTTACGCGTTATGGCTCTCTCTCTCTGTCAGCACTACTTAGATGGTTTAACCCCCCCCCCCCCCTTTATGTTGACAGTTGACTGTAAAGTGAGGAGTGAACTGCACCACCATGCCCCTATAAGTAAACCTAAAGAAGTATCGTCCGTCCAATCAAAGACGGTGCTTTTAGCTTCGCGCAGGACGCTTTTAAGCCGTGCCTCAAGAGCATGCTAGAATACAGTAGCGCACATCAAAGACAACGAGAATTCGACCCGATAGCGCGAGGTTACATTGTCTGTTACGCGAGTTTTGATCCCGCGAATGGAGGGAGTACGGAACCGCGTTTAATATCTGTGCAGGTGGCGGGAAACGTCGAAGGAGTCTGAAAGGGTGAAACGGGGTAAAAGACAAAAACAAAATGACCAGGAAGAGCTTTCTCGTGGCCGGGAGCAGAAAAATACAATGGAAGGCGATGGAGAGCCTACTCGGCGTTGTCTTACTTGATCTTTGTCTTTCGTATATTTGTACATGCCTTGCCCATTTTTCTAGTGGTTTTAGTGACCGGTCATACAAGAAATCGTATTTTTTTTGGCTTTTCTCACCTTGCTGGTGTTCTCTATTTTGTTGAAATTGCTCTGTTTATGCTGCTGAATTTTCTGCTCGTATTGCGCCAGTTACTGTATATGATCATATTTTTAAAACGTAACGAGCAATTAAAGTAATCCGTTACCAATAGTTTCTAACGCATTTAAATTACAAATTACTTCCGAAAAAAAGTAACGTGGCAATTGCAAAATTACTAGAAAGAGTGATGGATTACAAGCAATCCGCTACTTGTAACGGATTACTTCCCAAGTCTGATTTCAGGCACCAAGATGAATAAGTGTCGTTACACCGAAGCGTAGCTTATATATTGGTACTAGCATGCTCCACTAAGAATTTTCTGCTGTTCCGAGCGCGTTCTGCCAGTTTGCCCTGTCTCCTTCTCTTTCTTTTTCTTTGTCTTGGCAGCCGGCTGCTACAGGTATCGCCCTCCAGCAAGCAGGCCTATGAAATACGCGTAGTTGCAATGATGAAGGTGCCCATGTGAAAGGGTGTGTTGGCAGCCGGTTAGGCTGCGCCTGCGAGATGTGGTGAAGAGTCCTTGTGGACGTTGTAGGATTGGGAAGTGCCAATGCAAGCGATGTTACGCCGTCACTGGTTGTAGCTCCAAGACTTGAATAAGTAAGTGTGTCAAGATGAGCCGGCTAAAAGATCGATTCAGATGGTGTCTTTCTGACTCTTTAGCAAAGAAGAAAATACCTTTTGTGGCGCTCAAATATTCTGAACGGGTTGTTGTAAGTTTGCTGGAGAGACTTGCGCTCGGCGGCATTCCGTGCGAACACATTAGTAAAGTCGAGCTTGTCAAAAATGCCCGACGACTGAGGTGGCTGTGGTAGAGGGGACTCGTGAACTTCGTGAGTTGTGCCGCGTAGCTGGTGGAGTCAGCAATGCGGTTGGTCGTCGCCAAGACCTATGATTTCGCCCGGGAGTGGGACTTGCGCCATATAAATGTTGGGCAGGACTACAGCCAATGTCTTTTTTGGGAGTCTCCGGAGGTTCAAAGGCACCACGGGGAAATTCACATTTCAATGGACACGGGCATCGTCTGCCCTGAGTGAAGTCGAGAGTGTGCGGCGAAATTTCTTTACAAAGTCGTCAGCCATGGAGGGATATGCAGTGGGGCAGATACGGCAGAAACCCAGTAGTGCCGTGAGTTCCCTGAATACGGCATATTCAAATTATCTGTTTCGGTCCGTGGTGACAGATGAAGGCAAATCGAACCAAGCGATGCATCCTGCAACGAATGTTTTTGCAATATTTTTGGTGGTTATATTGTGAATAGAGATTACTTTTGGCCAACGCGTAAAATGGTCGATTCATATTATCATTTACTTGTTTCTACCAGATGGCGGAAGGGGACCCACGTTATCTACCTGAATGGTATCAAAACGCTGCGTCGGTGTTGGCAAGACACGGTGTGGTTCTAATGTGTGACGGTGAATCTTAGACCGCTGGCAAGGCAGACAAGAGCCGGACCCAAGTTCTAGCCTCTCTGTTAATCTCAGGCCTTATGAAGCGTTCAGCGAACAACCAGTGTATCGAATGACACTGTGCACCATGCAGTGCAGGGAGTCGAAGACTTGGTGTCGGAAACGTAGCGTAGCGAATAGGCTTCGTGTGCAAGTAGTGTAGTCGCAGTGACCTCACGTTGATCCAGGAGGCAGTGTGAGGAACGAACATGTTGAACCTCAGCATATTCTCCTTGTGCAGAGGCTATCAGTTCAAAGTCAACTGCCATTGCTACGATGTTAGGTTACAACAGGGTTTGTTGAATACTCCGCGAAATCGCATAAGCCGACGAGTTGTCTGCGCCTTGGGCTATGCGAATATCGGTTGAAAGTTCTGATATATATATATATATATAGGGTGTTTTTTAAGTTTAACACATTTGTTTAAAAAAATCCGTGAAAGTTACACTTATGCCACTTGTGGAGGTGAGTTATACGGCCAGGGGGACATATTATAGGGGGCTAATCGTAACGATCAGTCGGCTAATTAATTAAATTTCGTTAATTACTTTTTAATTATTGAACATAGACATATGGTTCCAATTAGAAACTTGCTCAGCGTCATCGAAAACCCCTAAATCAGTCATTTTAGGAAAGACTTTGAGGGCGTGAGAAGCGTAGTAGTGCACTAAAGTTACCGCTCGTGGAGCAGGTACAAGGCTGGGGCTAGATAAGAGACGGAAAAATCGCGCGGGCGCCTTAAGGGCGAAACACATGCGCGTCAAAACTGTCCGATCCGACGTGCGAACTGCAGGAACGGACGTTCGAGGGCGAGGGTTTTCGTCGCACCGGAGGCTACGAAAACCCTCGCCCTCGAGCGTTCGTTCCGGCAGTTCGCACGTCGGATCGGACAGTTTTGACGCGCATGTGTTTCGCGCTTTATAGCAACCTCTATTTCGTACCTGCTCCACGAGCGGTAACTTCAGTTCACTACTACGCTTCTCACGTGCTCAAAGTCTTTCTGAAAATGACTGATTGGGGGTTTTTTGATGACGCTGAGCAAATTTTTAATTGGAACCATATATCTATTTTCATTAATTAAAAATTTAATTAACAAATTTTAAGTAATTAGACGACTGGTCGCTGCGGTTAGCCCCCTATAATATGCCCCCCTGGCCGAATAACTCACCTCCATAAGCGGCATAAGTGTAAATTTCTGGGCTTTCTTTAAACAAATCTGTTAGGCTTAAAAAAAAACTCACTCTCTCTCTCTCTCTCTTTCTATATATATATATATATATATATATATATATATATATATATATATATATACATATATATACATACAGGGTGTCTCCTGAAAGGTGGACAAATTCGATATTTAGAAGACAACGCGTCGCAAAAAAGGCTTGCATCGTTTTGGTCCTGGGCCAGGGGCCTATTTATGAACATTATAAAAGCTCAAGATAATTAAGTTGTTAATTATATTCGCGTAATTAACGTTTTTAATAGTGTGTTTAAGGGCATGATTTTAATTAGAAAATTGCTCAGCATACTCAAAAAAACACTAAATCAACAAATTGCAGAACGATAGAAGGCACGCGAAGCATTTTACGGCTTTCTGAAAAACCGCACAAATTCGACGGGTTTTTAAGTTTCGCTTTGCTATCGGGGCGCAACTCGGCCCCGGCGGCACCGCACCCCGTGGAGAGATAGTGGAACCAGCCTCTGCTGCGCTGTCATCGCGTGACGCAGCAGAGGCTGGTTGCACTATCTCTCAACGGGGCGCGGCTGCCGCCGGGGCCGAGATGCGCTCCAATAGCAAAGCGAAACTTAAAAACCCGCAGAATTTGTGCGGTTTTTCAGAAGGCCGTAAAATGCTTCGCGTGCCCTCATCGTTCTGCAATTTATTGATTTAGTGTTTTTTGATGATGACGAGCAATCTTCCAATTGAAACCATGCCCTTAAGCACAATACTAAAAAAGTTAATTACGCGAAAATAATCAACAACTCAACTATCTTGAACTTTTATAATTTTTCTAAATAGGCCCCAGGTCCAGGGCCAAAACAACACAAGCCTTTTTTTGTTGCGACGCGTGGTTTTTGAAATATCGAATTTGTCCACCTCTCGTGAAACACCCTATATGTATATATATGTATTGATAAATATCTGACATTTGACGAATTTCACGGGAACTCAATTTGTCTCATACCGACGTGAGTGTGTATTTTAGAGGTTTGCGATAGGTGAGGATGATGAAATTTCGGAAGAGATTGATGCCCCGATGAATCGCCAAGAGGCATTTTACTGATTGTGCTATACGTGACTCTGCTGAGGTCAGCTTGCGGGAGTAGAGAGCGATTAGCAGCCAGGTTTTGTCGCACATTTGCTGCATTGCAGCTTCAACAGCGATGTCCAAGGCGTCTGCCATGACGCTTACAGGAGGTCATGGCGAAAGTGAGTGAGGAGAGTCGTGCTGGTAACATTCTCTTTCATATGTCTGAAAGTTTCAATAGTAGTGGTGGTCATTTCAAGTGAGTTGATTCTTTTCTGGTAACTGCGCATATGGGGGAGCGTGTTGAAGCACAATTAGGAATGAAATTGCGGTAAAAGCTTGAGGCCAAGAATTGCTTGGAACTAAAGAATGGCAATTGGTTGTGGAACAGCCTTAATTTAGGCGGCTTTTTCGGGGAGTGGGCAAAATCCTGCGTGGTCCACGTGAGGCCCCCAAAAAGTTTAGTATCGATTCTTCGAAATTACTTTTTTCCTCTGTTAATTAAAAGACCATGTTCTTTGAGACGTTTAACAAGTTGTTGTATGTGTTGAAGATGTTCGTTGCCAGTACTTTATATCGAAAGATCATCAACATAGTATAGACAAATGGAAGTCCTCGAAGGACATGGCCAACATGGCCAAAGAAACCCTGAAAGTTTTGGCGGCGTTTCTGAGCACAAATGACATTTGGAGATATTCGAATAGGCCAGATGGGGTAATATTGCTGCCTTGAGGATATCATTGGCTTGATTAAAATTTGATGGTATGCTTTCATCAGGGTCATTTTTGAGAGAAGTTTCAAGTCGTCGTGGGAAGTTCTGAAATCTGCGATGCCGACACAAGGTGTCCAGTCTCCGGGAACCTTCTTCAGTACCATGTGCAATGGCGACACTCATAAGCTTGATAGTGGTAGAAACATACCAGCATATGGCATATTATCAAATTAGTCATGAGGTATGTTCAGTGGAACTGGTTCGAAGCACCTGGTCGCACATGATTGGGAGGCGCAGTGGTAACAGTGTGGTGGGAAACATTATGGTTAAACTGCTGGTTGGAAGCTTGTAGGGTAGGTGATGGACGAAAATCCTTGCATGAACGCTTCGTGCGGCGAAGAAACGTTAAAGGCCGCAAAGGTGTACATTCTAGGTGAACACCAAGGTGTGTAGTTCCATCCACCAATTGTTCGTGCTGCATGTTGACCTTCATGTTAAAATGTCGCAAGAGGTGTGCACCGATAATACTGAAGACACGTCCCCACGAGAAAAACTCAACGGAACACTTGCCGCAGCCTGATGTTGTGAGTCAAAGAGTGTTCATGGTAGGTAGCGATCTGAGTGTCGTTGGCTGCTTGTGTGTGTGTGTGTGTGTGGGGGGGGGGGGGGGTAAGTATCTGTGAATTTGGAGTTGGCGGCCAAAACCGGTAGCACGCTCACCTCTGCGCTCTTGTCCACTAAGAATCAGAGACCGGAGCCTCAGTTTGTTACGAAGAATAGGCAAATTACTTTTGTTTTTCCACCACTCGCAGTCCCTACGGGTGGTTCCCGTAATTTCCAGATGCAGGGCAAGGCTCTGCGCCATAGCAGTATCGGGTGCAGTCACCGAAGGTCTTATAGCGCTAGCATATGTGTTGTGGTATGTCCCGTGCTTGCACGGGCGAACGATTTCAGAAGCGAAACATAGAGTTGGTGGAGTGGCGGTATTTAATCAGAAGTCAACCCAGCTTTCAGAGCGGTGTTCCCCTTGATCACTCTTCGGGAACCTTCGAGAGAGGTATCTGGAATGATTTCGGCAGTTGAGACTTTCGAAGATGGATCATGCCGTTGTGTTTTGTCGAACTTGATGAGAGTGACTTGAGGTGCAGCTACTCCTATGACGGCATCTGCCAGTTGGGCGAACCGGACTAAATCAAGTCTCTGCAAGAGGGTGAGAACCATAATCACGTTATTGGGAACTCTTTGCAGAAATATTTCCCCCAACATGTCGGCGTCAAACGTCGGTGCTGGCTGTACGAGAAATTGTTTAATGAGGTGCACAAGCTGACACGGTGTGTGACGGTGTACGATCGTCCAGCCCTTCTAACGATAGGAACGGCTGAAGCCGCTGATGTATGGATTCCGACGTTTGTCTTATCAGCTGTGCTTTTAAAGTGGTGTATGAGGTGATTGCTGGTAGCTCCAAAATGACGTATCAAATGTCTGCGGCCATTTCGGAAGGCAGTACTGCCGCAACGTGGTGAAACCTTTCTGTTTGCAAGGTGATTCAACTACCAGTAAATTGACTCGGCTTTTGCGGATTACGGTTGCAGTTAAGCTGCCCGGAATTGGGGAAGTTGCAGCAGGCTGGCAATGGCGACATTAAAAGGGGTTAACTTACTGGTTGTCATGCTGAAGACAGCTGAGAGTCCTCCTCCGGTTCACCAGTTGTCGAGAGCGCATACGAATATATTGCTACGCGCGCAGCATGCCAAGTAGGCAGCGCGCGCGTGGCCGAACGGTTATTGCACTTGTCTCCCACGCGAAAAGCCTGGGTTCGATTCCTGGCCGCGGCTACACATTTTAGTTGACACTGTAATGTGACGTTCTGGTAAATTCGAGAACCGTCTTGCTGATTCGAGGTTAGAAAGTTCTAGGCACCGAACCTTCTACGCCGAATTCTCCAGAAGCCCACGCGTGTACAAAAGCGGCTCCGCGTGGCATGCTGGGGTCAGTTTCGCCCCAGCGTTCGACTCTGCTGTCACGCCGACCTCGACGCCCGCGACGCTCTCTTCTCTTCTGTTGTTATCGTTTTTCCTTTTATTTCTGGGCACAAGTTCGCCCCATTAAACGTTTACTTTCTTCAGTTATTATCGCCTCATCAATTGTCATTCGTGACAATATATACTCGTCTTTTCCGTTCCGAATCTCCTGCTGCACCTAGGTCGCCCTGCGGGTTTGATCTGTTTGGCAGCAGGTTTCTACACCGTCAACGTATGAATCAAGGTCTTGTTGCAGAAGAGGAAAGTCTTTAAAGAGATTAAGAGAACATGTTGAAAACAAAGTATATCATACAAAACGCTCCCGTGTTGTTAAAGTAAAATAATAAAAGCGTTACCTCCAGGAACGCAGCCGCAAGCTTAACCAAGAGGGCACTGCAGAATGGAAGACTTAGCTTGTCTGTGATTGTAATGTTGTGCGGCACAGTACCTTGTGATTCAAGGATAGTGAAAGGAAAAATCTCGGCATCTGCGGCTTTTACCCTTCGAAAGAATTAGAAAATTTCACGGCCTATAGGAGGCTCGCTAGTTCCTATCAAAATGGCTGTCATCTGGATGATTGTCGCAGAACAGCAGTACGAGGTGGGGTCTGCGACGCGTAAGTAATTATCATTTAGCTAAATACAAACGATATAAGAGTCATCCCTGATATTTTCGCTTGAAGAAGGGGAAGCTAACCATCCAAGAATTAGAGTGTGCGATGATCAAATCACAAAACCACCTTCACTGAAAGTTGCGAATAGCAGATGCCGGGTTCACCTCAAACAGGGTATAACACGTCGACTTGCAAGGGCAAGTGAGGGGTTGGTAGATTGATGTAGGGGTGTATGAATCCCGCTTCGAATGGAAGCGGTATTCAGCACTGCCAGTGGCACTGTCTCCAGCTTCAGCACTGAAAAACGACGGCATGAGGGTTTTCCATCGCATGAGAAGGCTGTAAATAACTTGGTAATATGCAATTGCTACAACTATTTGCATGTCCCTACATGAAAGCGACAAGGGTCTCAACACTCGTGAAACGTAATGTTGTCGGCCAACCTTTACGAAACGCGCCGAGTGGACACTCTCGACGATGAATCCGCACTTTTTACGTTGAAGTGCAATTGGTGCGCTCCCCGAAATGTAGGCTCAAACTTCGTGTCTGACAAGTCTAAAAATCCGGTAATCTCACATCACTGCCACTGATACCTTCTCTAAAAAAGGAGGCCTAGAGATTTTAAACGGCTTGTGCTTGAGTATGATATATTGAAGTATGCGAAAAGCTAAGAACCACAGGGGATGACATGTGACCTAATTCACACATCGAAATTGCGTCTCTGCTTCACTTAGTGCGACTCGATCATATTCTTGACGTCACAGAAAAAGGAGAAACATTCGTCAGCACGCTTCCTCAAAATTCGTGCTGCAGAAAAGAACGTCAAGGCTATTGCACAATGCCGTCTAGGTAATTGGGCGTTCACTTCAGCGACGATCTTTTTGAGCGGAGATAATTTGCAGTCCGCCCGATACAACAGGGTAAAGTCACGTGTTGAGCGAAGCTAATTGTTGAACTGGGAATTTATTAGGGTTGTGCATATGGTAGCTCGAATCAAACAGTGCAGTATCATTTCGAGCTACAACAGTGTTGAGAGAACTAGTATTCGTGACTTTCTCTTAGAGTTTCAAAAATGTGAACGAAGCAGCTTTATTGATTAAAAGCACTATTCGCCCACAATCTGTCGAAATACTATTGAGCACATGTTCTTTTTTTGGTTTTTTTTTCTCAAATTCGAATGATATACGTATACTGTAAATAGGAGCAGGGAAACGGATGAAAAACATTATAAAGATAGAAACCGCGAAGACCCTTGTTCGTGCTGCATTCCCTCATTTCCACTTGTTAGGTTTCACCTTTAGTCCATCCGTCTATTAGTAATATTTTCAGCGTGCCTCATTTCCTGTAAGCCCACATAACATCAAGTCCTCAAACGTGTCCATATTTGCATTCAGGCGGTGGAAAGTCTAAAACCTGAGGCATTTCCACAACAAAAACCAAAAAAAGCCACACCTCCCACCAACCACTCTCCCGCCCTTCGTCTTCTTCCCCAACGCAAACACAGTCGGTAACACTACACTCGCTCTGCTATCCAGACGGTCCCGCTTTGTCGCCCGAACAAACAGCACACGATGCGACAGCTATAACCCGCCGAATAAGAGAGTGCGCCGACACCACTCCCGCCGCGAAAGCAGTCCCTTAGCACCCATACACACGCTCGCGCCACAGCTAGAACGGGGTGGCGTGGCGATCGGTTTTCCAGGGGGAGGCGCTAGATTAATGGCATCGAGCCCATAGGTCTCCGGTAACGTATCCGGCCGATCTTGGGATAAGAGCTGTCAACATCTTGGGCCTCCATTAAGCATCCGGACGACGTGACTGAGACTCTAATGCGACGGCGCCGAAAAGGGAAACGACTCCAACAAAACGCACGGCCCACCGGGCACGTCTATCACGCGCAAAGCCGCCCTGGGCGAAGACACACCGCGTCTCGACTCGAGTTGGACCTGCGAGAAGGCTGAAGGCGCGTATGCATAGCTCACGAGAGGATGGTCAACTTTGATTGCTAACGGATGATTGGGGTACGTGTGGCTAGTGACTTAATTGGGACGACTCGTACATTCGGCAGTATATTGGTTCATCCGGCCAAACAGCAATCTGACGTAAAACATTGGGCGATACATGATATGTTCTCGCAGTTCCGCGGGCTGCGCTTGGGTCCATCTAGGGGTGGTACGAAATATAGTGTGTCTACGTGATCGCGTCTTGATTTGAGCCTGTCACGTGTTCGCAATGGCCCATTCATAGACGCATTTTGGGTGGCAGCGGCGGCGTGTTGCATGAAGGGGAAGTGGATGCTCTATTGAGGTTTTTGTCTTCTGTTCTTCATTTTACTTTGTCACGCGCGTTGCGTGCCAAACTGCGCGAGGGCCGAGATCACGTATTCGGATCCCGAAATATTCGTTGCCCTGGGCAAATGGGCCCGGCCTCCTTTATTGTGATAAATGCTGTCGGACAGGCACATAAAGTAGAGCAGTACATGAGCCTCTAACGGAACAGGAAGGTTCATGTGTTTATTTCGTTGGATACTCGACTGTGTTCATCGCCTCGCCATTTATAAGAGAATATCACAGCATTTTTTGTGTTTTTTTTTTTGTTATTAACGTAAACGCGAGGAGGTCATGTACGAACCAAGCCGAATATGGCAAGAAACATGACAGCTCTCATGTAATCCGGTGATATGTTTTGCGGTTTAACTGGGAAAAGATTATTTTGGTGTAACTAAATGTATATTATTAAACGGCAATATTTATTGTTGCAATCATTCCAGTGTCGATTCGAACTCTGAGACAACTATTTTGCATGTAATGCACTGGTTAAAGATATCAGCACTAGGCTTTTAACTTCGTTATTCATGGGTCCAACTTGATCTACGTTCTAAAACAGATCTTTTAAGATTGAAATGCTTAACCCAGACAAATATAAAAAAGTCGCGAATTTTTTTGTATTAAGTCCATGTATGTATTTAAATATGCCTCCGAATAACTTCTTTATTTTCTGTACACCTCAAACAAGTTATATTTAGTGTGGAAAAGATGATCAATTCCGAGACTGTAGATATTTCCCGAGTTTAATTCCCTGCCCAATTTCTCTTTTTAAATTAACATCGCACCGACATTTGTCATTTTATGAACATCTTGATACGCGTTAATGACCCTTGGTTTGTAGCGGTATCGCACTGGCAATATGGCCCATTCTACAACGTTAAACTGGTGGCGCTATATCGCAAGGGTATCCTTACGTATGATTTTAGAGAGATTCACAACATCCAATTTTGTCGGATTAGATTGTATACGCCCACGTGCTGGCCATTTATTACTCGACTGACTGATAAGGAAAAAGCAAAAAAAAAACAACAACATAACAAAACAAAGCATGACAAACAAGGTAGTTAACTTAATGTCATGTTAAGAAGCAAATTACCTCAGGCCACTTTTTTTCCAATTTCTTCTGGGAGGAATACTTTCATTGTCATTTGTAATGCAATAGCATTATTAGTCGACTCATCATAGATTTCTGTCCCGGTATGTCACCTCGATTGTAGGCAGTTTTCCGCTCCATTTAGCAGAAAATGGACTTTACGTGACCTATGCACTAATTCAGGTTCTCCGCTAAATTTAGAGGAAACAGGTTTCCCGTTAAACTGAGCGGAAAACTGACTTCTCAGAACGTCTGTAGCAATTCAGGTTCCCGCAAAATTTAGCGGAAAACTGACATTACGTGAAATAAAAATCAATTCAGGTTCCCCGCTAAATGTAGGCATGAATTCACCAATTCAGTTTCCTCGCAAAACTTAGCGGAAAAATTACTTCACGTAGCCTTTGCACAAATTCAGGTTCCCCGCTTTTTTTTTTTGTGGTAAACAGAACCCCATGCCCGTGTGTGCTACAATAAATGCTATCGCATTCATAGATAATCCCCCACGTGCTTATGCGCGCGGCCATCTTTGTCTGTCTGGCTGTGCGACACGTCCTGAGCCTGTGCTGTTGTTTTGATGTGCGCTATATTGGACGCTTCTCATTCGTACCGAGCACAGTGACTCAGCATTTTTCGCCCGGCTGATGAGCGATGCAAACGTTTATATGGTCGCCCCCATTTCAGTAAGGGAAGGGGGCGGTGGGCTTTATCACTCTATATGACCCTCCCCCCCCCCCCCGTTTCCCCCTTGACTACGCCGCCTATTCGTAGTTGTCTATGTTTAGCGCGCACAGAAGGTACACTTTCTCTATGCTTCGCTCAAGAAGAGGTCTGCCATTATTTACTGAAAAACGTAAGCGCCGAAAAAACTTTTAAAAATGCACGGTTCTTCTGTTGCTCACAATCCAGGGCCTCTAAAGTCATCAAGCACAAAGGGGGGGCCGAAGTTGACGGAGCGCCCCGATTCGACTATCACAACAGAGATCTCGCGTTTTTTTTTTTTTTTTTTTTTTTTTTCGCCGACGTCTAATAAGCGCGCTCTGTGAACTTTCGCCTCCAAATTTGTCTTTGACAAGTTTCGAGCCCCAGGTTGCTCTTCTGCTCGCTCCATCTTTTGTTTCCGACGTTTCCAGACCGGTACTTGATGACGTCACTGGGGGACCTCTACGTGCGCAGTCTGAACCAGCCAGCACGTTTCCGGTGCCATACGGAGGACTTCCTAACAAGGAGGAACAAGACAAGCGCCAACTACGCTCACTATCACACCACCGGTGAGCGTCCTCAACTCGACATATACATCTGTACTCCGTTTCACTCCAAGTCCGACGGCGGCCGACGCCACGATGCAAATGGGGCCAGCCTAGCAGCGCCAAATGTGCCTCCCTCGTTCAGGCAGTTCGTCGCTTTTGCGCGTTTGCTGCGGCCGACGAATCTAATCGGGCTCATCGGACGCGCCGTCATCTTGTGCTTACTTCTGTGCGTGACCGGTTGGGCCATAGCCGCCTATATTCTCACAAAGCCTGGCAGAACGCCCCGAGAAGCGGCAGCCGCAATGCAAAAGGGGAAGGGGCAGACAACGGATGAGAGAAGAGCAAAGTGACTGGCGCCCCGCTGCGGCGAGACGCTGAAACACAGTTCTCCCAAACGAACAAGTGTGTTTCGGGTCCTCGCCGCTGCAAACGCTGTGCGCTGACGTCCAGGTTCCCCAACAAATAGCTCTTTGCTGCTCTGTACTACTAGAACCTTGCGCTACAAATCTGCTAGCGGGCACCCACTAGTACCGTCGTCGAACTGCCAGGCTTTGTGAGTATAGAGGAGGCTATGGTTGACCCGGTGAGAGCAAAACGCACAATGACGACGAGCGTCAGGATGATGCGCTTTCGGTGCACTGTGATTGCCTCCACCAGATGGTAGTGTCGGCTGCGTTTGTGGGAGTAATGTCAGGAGTATGCGCCGAGAACCTGAGAGAGATGAGACGAGAGCTCGCGTCCTGCGCCAGGATGCGCCACGCGGCGCCACGCTGCGCCACGCTGCGCCACGCTGCACTTCGCTTGCGTTCAACGTCGGGGAATAGCAGAGCCTTAACGGGTTCGACGACTGCAGTTCAGGTAAAGGCAGCTAGCTTTAGGTCTACCCCCGACGTGCACGTAACGAGTGACGAGTAACTGATTACATGTAATCAATTACATTTTATTTTAAATGTCTAACGCTTCAATTACTATTTTTTCTGCGGTAAAGTTCGCTGCGATTCAACTACTTTTTTGTAATTAATTACAAGTAATTAATTATATGTTTCCAACAGAGCTAAAATTATTGCGTTTTTTTAACATAACAAATTTTTTCTCTGTCTGCACTTGCGTCACTCGTCTATGTCGCATCAACGTTGGACCTTTTTTGACCCTCAAACAACTTAAAAAATCATACAAAAATAAACAGAAGTAGAATGCCAACGCGCTCAGCGACCTTTTGACTGTCGAGCTGTCGAGAGTGCCTCGTTTCCTCTGTGACGACAAAAAACACCCTCCCCCCCCCCCCTCCTTCCCCAAACTTCTCTCCCACCTCCAATTCCCTCTCGAATAAGTTCACCAGCACGTGCTTGTATATAACGTACTAACAACATAAGGCTTAAAAGTAAACATTAGACAGAAGTCTGTCTGGTTGGGGAAATAATTATTAAAATATGACTACCAACCAATCCCTAAATCAGGGGCCCCTGATTTAGGGATTGGTTGGTAGTCATATTTTAATAAGAACATAAGGTTATCTTAAATACGTTTTTTTACTAGTTTAGCCTAAGCCTCTTCATTTATCATTGTCTATCACTCCCTTTTTATATCTGTCCCTATTACTGAATGAAGTTACGAATTCTATTAGCAATACTTCATTTTGTCTCCGATGCGCCCGCGAAGGTCACGTGCTCGCTCTGGAGGTATATAATGGAACATCTTTACTATGCTTTGGTAGTCCCTAACGCCTTGTTTACAGGCAACCACTTTAAACATATATGTATGCTTTCTTGATTTCGTAATAACACGTAAAGAAGTAACGTGGAAAGTAATCGATTACTGTCTGGTATGCTTTAACTACTTTTGTGAAGCAGTATTTGATCACTGTAATCCTTAACATGTTCCTATAAAGTTATTATAATTGTAATCGTTCACTTTTTTCAGTGACGCTTAAAAGACTGGTCAACCCACTGAACATTCAAATCGGAACTCCGCATTCTGACGTCCCTGCGCACTCTCGTCTCGCTTTTTATGTTAGTTTCCCGGCGCATACGAATATCCCGAACGTGCTGTATTTTGCCGGTTTGACCATGTTCGACTTTTAATGCTAAAGTATTAACTGTCCCATGGAGCGAGCCGACGTCATCACCCGCGCTGGACGGCAGATAAATTCGTGAAACCGCGATCTGAGGCGTCCCAGCTTTGAAGCCGCGCCAAACGCAACTCAAAACGGCAAGTAAACGAAGCCGAAGGAGGCCGCCGCGCGTCAGTTTCAATCAGCGCCACCCTACGGCGCTGCGTGCCCGCGTGCCGGCAAAAGGAATCGGTTGTCGCGCTAGGGCGGCCGCACGGCCGATGTCAGCGAGGTGCGGCAACTTCACGAGGAGGCGCGCAAGAACAACATGTATGCTTTCCCATTCACAACTCATAAGAACTGCTTAGGTGTATCTCGAGCCTTTTTTCTAACTTTTTTTTCAAAAACTTCGACAAAAAGAAGTTCGACTCGTACGCGCATCCACAGAAATTAGACAAAAACCCACCCTGACGGCACCTGGCAGAAAAGGTAGCAGTTTTTATTTGGTGCAATGTGCAATTGGGTGCGAAATAGAAAACAAGCTGCTCTATGAAATGTTCAATTTTTTCAGCTAAAACATTCGAAGTTTCTTCGTTTGAAATCGTCGGGGATTTCTGTCAAAAAAAGTCGAACTTCCTCAAATTTCGTCGAAATTTAGAAGGTTCGTAGAACGGGTCCAGCGGCGACTCTGCTGGGGCTTCGATTTGCTGGCTGCTTGTGTCGGGTCCGGGATCCACTAACGATTACGTCATGGGCAGGCCTTGTCTTCTATGTGGTTTTGGTAGGACACACGACCTCCCCCCCGAAGATCCTGCTGATCCGATCCAATTTGTAGGGAAATTAGTTTTTAAGCCCATGCAGCTTTGTGACATTAATGATGCATTACAATATCAAACAGCCTCGATAGCCCACCTGGTACTGGAAATTCAATTTATTATTGTTTCAACGTGAGACAGGGGGCTACAACATCGTCAGAGTGCGATGTTCTTTAGTTGTTCTAAACAAGCGCCGTATATGCTCTCGTGTGTATCTTTTATACACAACTTACCATACTAGTCAGTGACCCCCACCCTTTCTTCCCATTCTCACGCATGATAATGATAATATGAAGAATAATCATACATTCATTTTTGTATATTTCTTTTAAACAAATGATCGAGCCCGTCAAGGACTGTGAGGATTTTATGACGTGACCCGGTAGCGGCAAGGGCTATAATTTCGTTCAAACGACGAACTTGCGACGAGAAAAATAAAGACACTCAACATACGAAATTTATCTGCTTAAACAGTCACCTTAAAACAAGTAATCGCGAATATGACTCAAATATAGCAAAATACTGTGCTACAGCAATATGTGATTTAGCAATATGCTATCGCCACAATACAACATAAAATTGCATATGTTCGTTGATGCAATGAGTACAAACTGGAATGTACTCAAAGAAATGTTCACTCATTTGTGCACACATTTACAAAAAAAAAAAGAACTCTTCCTCAAGATAGTTTTTGTAGCCCCAAAACGGTGTAACATTATATAAATGCAAAACTCATAATCGAAAAATGGGAATATCAAGCAGGATGATAATAGGCAGTAGAACCCATTTTCACAATATGAGGTATGTAGGCAAGCCGATACAAAGAACAATTCTCTGCAAGCATAAAGTCATAAAAAAGCAACTGTACAGCAAAAGATTCCTCCAAATATCATTTTGTAGACACTATATTTTCAATTTATTTTTAACATCTTTGTGAAGCACGCTCAAAAAATCACCCGGTTCATCGGTAAATCTACGAGCGATATAAAAACTGCTTAGTTGTTTTCTATAAAGATGATGCATTTTTGGTAAAAAAAAAAACTATCTGTGACACTAAACGGTATTTTCTGTACTGGTAGCTTCAATCGAACGATCATTGAGGGAAAGCTGGAATTGCTAATCGTTGGACCTCAGCATCTAACGATTATTTTTGTTGTAACCATCTACCCGCAACATCAGCATCAATACCCTCATTAGATTTGTTTAAAACTGCTGCTAATGACCATGTTTGCGTAAGTGTCCAGTGGCTGTGGTTTGGTAATATTTTGTCTTTGATGATTTGTTTAGTTACGCGTTCCATTATTTAATGCCCTCTGGGGTCCTAAGGGAGTAATCGATAAATAAATAAATAAATATGCAAGCATGGACACACAAATTCGATGTTCAAGATCGCATGACAGTTACCTCCCTTGGCTAGTTTTGTCGATGATAGCACATGCACAGACAGTTTGCGAACGCCGAGACAATGAATTTTTTAATGTCCCTTGATTGTCCTTAAGCACCGCATTCCAACTTACCAAAGTTGGTGCCCAACGATTGTAACTTATTAAATATGCATGCAGGTCAACTTCAGAATAATGTAAAATCATGTGTCACCGGTCTTATTTCTCGACGGCTCAGCGTCATTACTGTGACGGTCCACATCGTGTTGACAGCAACAGATTTAAGCAGTAGCGAGCTTACTAATGACAGGCTCATAGATCACCGACCACCATCAGTAAGTGAAATGTATACAGCCGGACCGATATCATTCTGTCTAAGTAGACTCCTCATTATACCAGAGACAGAGAAACCGCTCCGATCTGGCATATAATTTGACGACTACATTAGCCATAACGACAGGCCACGATCGATTAGAACCCCCTGTGCCTCCTGGGACATTACTGTAGATACCACAATGAACACCAATGGACAGCTGGTTACCCGACGCTCTATTGAGTCGGCTATAGTAACCGATAACATGAATGCCGTGTATTACGTGCGTGTTCGCGGCGTATAGCGAACACAAACTATTGAGCCCAAACAACGACAGATCCCACCCGAGACACCAGGAGGGGAAAGCCAAGCAGCGGGCCATGAAGAAGCACGGGACCCCTGGAAGCCACAGCAGACTGGACGCGGTCGCAGACTAGAAAAGATGCGTCTTGTAACACTAACGGATAATAATTTAAACATTCAAATAAAGATATCCTTGCATTATCTCGAATTAACCGGTACATCACAATGGCGACAAGGATGGGGTCCATGTAACAAGGACGGATATAAGCAACTGAGCGACACCAGAACAAAAGAAAAAACGGTAAGGTGAGTGACGCCCAATTTCAAACCTAAAGAATGCCTTGGATCGGAAAAAATAAAGAATTCCATCAGAGATCAGTTAAATGGTGTTCGTACATCGAAAGTATCGAAGTGTTCTTCTCTGCGAACGACATTCCGGAATCAAAGCGAGCCGATGTTCTTCCCTCTATTGTCGGACGAGAAATGTGCGGACTAATACGGAAGTTGGTGGCACCTTCTAAACCAAGCACCAAGAAGTACGTACAGATTGTTCAACTGGTGCATAACCACATCGACCCGACGCCCAATGAAACGTTTGAACGCTACAAATGCCATCACCGGAAGCAGCTGGAATCCGAAACCATCGCAGACCACGTAGCTGCGCTCAAACAGCTTTCACTACAATGCAACTTCGGTGTTTCCCTCTACGACCGACTTTGAGACAAGCTCATTGACGGCATTAAGGACGGAAACATTCTCGAAAAGCTGCTGGCTGAACCGACGCTGACATTCAAGTGTTAAAATAACATACAACAGTGCGCCTTATTTTTTTGTTTTGTTTTTGTGAATGTGTTCCGACCCCGTGGCCATAGAGGGGGAAACCGCAACCCAGACTACTCCGACGGGGGGCCAGCTGTGTTTATACCTCTGTAAAAGAGGGGTGCTCAGAGAGGAGAGGAGGACGATCGTTGGCTTTGCGTCTGCTGCCGCGGGGCCTCGACCACCCCCGCGGGCTCTGGGCTTTACCCGGGAGGGGGAAAGGAGAGACTCAGCTTCCAGGCACCGATGGAAGACGTTCGCGTCGGAAACCTTTCAATGTACTCTTTGTCATTGTTTTAACCTTATCTAACCGTAATAAAGTCTTTGTTTTATTCGTACCATAAAGCGGCGACTTCTTGGGCCATCAAGTTAGCAAATCAGAAGTGGGATTTACATCGGAACCATGCTTTGGTAAGCTGATGTCACCGGAGAGCATTGACACATCGGAGGGGTCGACAACGAGGCATGGTGAGCAACGCATGACTTTCAACTGACGCCGCTGCTACCATCTTTGTGAGGAGCAGTACAGTCCAGGTCAAGTCTTAGTGGCAATGCGTGTAGACATTTCTTCTTGAAATCTACTAGCCGCAACACCTATAACGCTCAACTGTGTGTTTATCGCAGAAAAAAAAAAGAAACTTAAACTCGAAGGTGTCTGAGGGCAACATGAACCAAGACCTCATTGCAGCTTTATTAGATAAAAAAAAAAGCTGATGGAACTCATGGACAGAAAACCTGAAACATTCCACGTAATGCCCGATCTCAACAAAGCCATTGCCGACTTCAATGGCGAGGGGTCTAGTCACGAAGCCCGCTGCTGGCTGAAGACTGTTCACTCGATGGCCGTGTTGCATGGCTGCCCGGACCATTTTAAGCTAGAAACGGCCAAGCTACACCTGAAAGGGCCAGCTCGTTTTTGGTTACAAGCTCGGATTGATGAACTCGCAGGCTGGGAGGACTTTAAGTTATCTTTCAACAAGACATTTCTTGGCCAGTCGAGTACCGCGGAAAATTGGCAAAAAATGCAGAAGCGGGCGCAACAGAAGAGTGAATCCACCACCGCATATTTCCTTGAGAAAATGCTTCTGTGCAAAGAATTAATTCTCAGCCTTGAAGATGACAAAGAACAGGTCTTCATTGGACTGAGATCAAGAGATGCTTGTATTTCACTAACAACAAAAGAGAACAAGGATTAAGATGAGCTTCTGGCGGATTTAAGGAGATTAGAAAGAGTCAACGGTTCGATGATTCAGATATCTTCTGCCGACCGGGCGCAAGGAGGAACTTCGAGTTCAGCTCAACTTGTGGAGCCTCCCTCGTCGAGACCATGGGGTAGTGCACGGCAGGGAGTCGAACTTCGTTCGGCTACCACCCAGGTGGATAAGACCAGTGCTACACCCGCTGACAGGAGTCCAGGAGCCACGCCTCCCAAGCGTGACGCCACGGAACGAAACCTTGACACAGTAAGATGCTATGGCTGTGGAAAATACGGCCATTTATCTAACGACTGTCCGGACAGAGCCAAACACACCGGAAACTTTGTAGTGAATCCAAATAACAACAATCCAGAAAAGTTCCTGAAGACAGCCACTATCAACGGGGTTCAACAGGTGTCTGCCATGATCGACCGAGGAAGCTCAGAATGTATCATGGGACTCACTGCAGCGGTCAAGTGCAAACTGCAGATTACCTGCTCTTTAAAGGGAATGTACGGCTTCGGAAGCACCGACGAGTACGCAGTGAAATCGAATGGGTCCGTTTTCATTGACATCTCCATCGACGACATTGTGTGTAAGGGGGTGGAGGTCCTCATCGTGCCAGACAGCGTGCAAGCTGTAGGCATCCTCGTTGGGCGGACGTGGACGGAGCAGCACCACTTCGCATATATGCGAATTGGCAACAAGCTGCGAATCGGATATAGAAATGACCTGCCCTTTTGCAACATCGAGCTGCCCCCGCCACCATCAAAGGATAGCTTAACAGTGAGTGAGACGACCACACTACCCAAGAAAAGTGTTTGCTGGGTCACATTGCAGTCCAAAGAAAATCGAGACTCCAACATCATTCTTCGTGACGAGCTTGGAGGAGAGAGTCTGCACCACTTGACAGATAGAAAGGTGAACGTCCCGATCGTCAACGACTCATCCACTGACAGACATCTTCGAAAAGGTCAGATGTTTATGCATGCTGAAATCTTGGATGACGAGGACGAGCTGCATGTGGCACGCATCGATACTGATCGAAAGGAACCCATCTTAGAGAGTCAAGTGAACTTCGATCAGGATACTGGAGACGAGGAGGTGTCAGCGCTGATGGTAGTGCTCTTTAATTACGGAGACTGTTTTGCCCTCTCTCTTAAGGAGCTTGGGTGTACCCATTTCACTGAAATGACTGTCATTGAAAAACCGACGGCAGATAGGACAGAGGAAGAAAAGCGAAGAGTGAAAGAGCTGAAGCCCAAGGATGGCAAGCTCTACTGCGTCGAAGAGAACGGACGCAAGTTGCTCTTCGTCATGCCAAAAACGATTAGAAAAACTCTGTGAGTTAAATTCCACGACATGCAAGGACACTTCGGTGCCGATCGAGCTGTGGCCAGGATAAAGGAGCTCTATTGGTTTCCACAAATAAAACGTTATGTAAAACAGCACATCCATGGCTGCTTCGACTGCCTCCTTGCCAAAGTTTCAGGAGGGAAGAAACCTGGATTTCTTCACTCAATCCCTCCAGGGAAACGACCGTTCGAGGTGGTGCACCTTGACCACGTTGGACCGTTCGTTCGAAGTGGAAGACGCAATCAGTCGATCCTGGTGTTGACCGAACACTTGAACAAGTTTGTGAAGCTGTACCCCGTACGAGAAACTTAAACAAAAAGCGTGCTGCGATGCTTGCAGAGCATTATCACCGAATTTGGCCAGCCAGATCGCGTCATCTCGGATAGATGATCTTGCTTCACTATTTTTTCTAGTTCGAGAGCTTCTGTCAAGAGGAAGGAGTGTATCACACCCTCAGCTTGGCTCATCACCCAAGTGCAAATGGCCGGGTCGAACGCGATAATAATAACTACAGTTGAAGACCAAAACCACAAAGACTGGGATCTCAAGATCAAAGAAGTTGAGAGCTACCTAAACGCAGCCTGCAACGCGTTGACAGGCACCAGCCTGTTCAAAATGCTGCATGGTTACCAGTCCCGAGTTGACGACGGAATTTTTGCGCTGGCTCAACAGAAAAAATAAAGAATGGAAGCAGCCGGAGAACATTTATGAGTCGGGCCGAGAGGCTATACAGCACAAGCAAGAGAAGTCTGAATACTTTGACAAGAGCCATTTCGCAGCTCAAAAGTTAAAGGTTGGAGATCTGGTTGTGATGCGTTGTCCTCCAGAGCGCACAGGAGAGCCAACAAAAACACAAGCTAGATTCAGGGGTCCCCTTTTCATGACCGAAGTCCTTCCAAGTGACACGCATAGAGTGTCGGAAGTGGTAGGCACAAAAAAGGGGATCTACGCGACCATGGCCCACATCACTCAGCTGAAGTTGTGGAAAAGGCCAAGTGGCCAAACTTCGAGCGATTCTTCTGGTGAAGAAGAAGACGACCCCAATGAACCACCGCCATGGAAAAGTGGGAGGTCACGCAAGCCGCCTGCTTACCTGAAGGACTATACATTTGTGTGATGTGATGTGATGGGATGAGTGCAATCTACGATGTAATGTAGTCTTTTATTTTGGTCTTTAGAAACTGAGGACAGTTAAAGTATGGCCGAGTGTTAAAATAACATACAACAGTGCGCCTTATTTTTCTTTGTGATTGTGTTCCGACCCCGTGGCCATAGAGGGGGAAACCGCAACCCAGACCACTCCGACGGGGGGCCAGCTGTGTTTATACCTCTGGAAAGGAGGGGTGCTCAGACAGGAGAGGAGGACGCTCGTTGGCTTTGCGTCTGCTGCAGCGGGGCCTCGACCACCCCCGCGGGCTCTGAGCGTTGCCCGGCTGGGGAAAATAAGAGACTCAGCTTCCAGGCACCGATGGAAGACGTTCGCGGCGGAAACCTTTCAATGCACTCTTTGTCATTGTTTTAACCGTATCTAACCGTAATAAAGTCTTTTTTCTATTCGTACTTTAAAAACGGTGACTTCTTGAACCATCAAGTTAACACAAGGCAGCGGTGGATCTTGCCACTTCGATGGAGGTAGCATTGAAGGATGCGAAGAAAATAAGGAGCTGGATCGAGACCCAACAAGATGTCAATCGCTTGGTGCAAGAGCGGAAATACAAGACGTCACTTCCGAAAAAGGCAAGCGAGGGAAAAGAAAGACCTCGCACAAGCAGGACCGCATGTCACCGATACGGAAAAACCAATCACGACCCTGAAAATTCTTTTGCAAGGAACAAGACTTGTAAAATATGCGGAAGAACAGGACACTTCCAAATGCTTTGCCATGACAGGAAACGAGATCCACAATACTCAAGAAGAAAGCACAAGCCAAACTTCACCAACCATGTCACTACACAGAACTCGGGAGACGAAACTCCGTTTTATTTCATCGACTCAAGCTACCCGAAACCCGTCACAGTAACTGTGGAGATTTGCAACAAACCTCTTAAGATGCAGATTGACACAGGCTCACCCGTGACTGTGATCTACCTGGTGTCTTTTCAAGAAATTGTTCCTGACATTCAGTTTAAACCTTCGGGAATAACGCTGAAGCCGTACACCGGCAAGCCCATCGTTCCAGAGAGAATGGCTCGAGTGGAAATGCGGTACAACGGGCAACTAAAGCGTCATGAACTCCAAGTGGTGAAGAATGGGGGACCTCCCATACTGGGAAGGGCGTGGCTTCAGGATTTTCAAGTGAACTGGGATGAAGTACACAACGCGCGTGCAGAAACCGTAACTCTCGCAAGTGTGCTACTGAAGCACAGTTCCTTCTTTGAAACTCCGGGAGAACTGAAGGACTACGCCGTGGAACTCTGCGTGACTGATGAAGCGCAACCAAAGTTTCTCAGACCAAGGTCAGTTCCATACGCCCTCCGAGGAAAGATCGAAGAGGAGCTGGATCGTTTTGAGAAAGAGTACATAATCACTCCTATCATGAGGAGTGAGTGGGCGACTCCAATCGTTCCAGGGATGAAGGCAAACGGACAAGTGCGCATATGCGGGGATTACAAGGTTACACTCAACCCAGCCTTGAAGCCAGATATGTACCTACTACCGAAGACTGAAGATCTCTTTGTGAATATCGCCCATGGGGAGAAATTCACCAAGCTGGTTTGCAAACAAGCTTACTTCCTGATCCCCATAGCGAAAGAATCAAGATACCTCACTGTGATCAACACACACAAAGAGCTCTATCAGATGAACAGAGTGTCATTTGGAAGTACCCCAGCATCCGCTATCTTCCAACGCCTCATCGAAGATCTCGTGGGAAACTTGCCGTACACAGGTGCATTTCAGGATGACGTCGTGGTAACTGGCAGGAACGATCAACATCACCTGCGGAACCTCGAAACTGTACTGCGAAAATTCAAAGAAAGTGGCCTTTGCTTGGGAAAAGAAAAATGCTGTTCAAGTAGAGCTCCATCGAGTACCTAGGACATGTTGAAGACAAACAGGGGTTCACCCGAATCCCAAGAAGGTAAATGCGATACTACAAGCGTTGACGCCCAAAGACCAAAAAGAACTCAGACCATTTGTGGGACTCCTGTACTACTACGGAAAGTTCATCAGCAACGCAGCCGACATCCTACATCCGCTGCATGAACTGCTGCGAAAAGATGAAAGGTGGGAGTGGTCGAGATTATGCCTGAGAGCCTTCAACAAAGCGAAGAAGCAACTCACCAAGCAAGTGTGCTAGTGCACTATGACCCTGCACTTCCTCTGGAACTGCTCTGTGACGCATCGAGCCATGGCATTGGTGCAGTAGTTCAACACGTACTACCCAACAGGCAACGGAGGCCCATCTCCTTCATGTCAAGAACGCTTTCTAAAGGTGAAAGAAAACTACTCTCAGACTGACAAAGAAGCACTTAGTCTAGTTGAGGGCGTAAAAAAATTTCACCAGTATTTGTTTGGACGCCACTTCAGGCTGTGGACGGACCACAAACCCCTGGTATCGATTTTCATTCCCGGTAAGGAAATCCCAGGCACGGTTACAGCAAGAATGCAGGGATGGGCAATCGTCTTGTCAGGGTATGACTTCGACATAAAGTACGTGTCGACCGAGAAGAACGTAGTCGCAGACACGCTGTCGAGCCTCCCAGTCACTGACAAGGGCACTACAAAATCAGAAACTACAGGAATGGACGAAATCAAATGTCTCCATCTAGAAACGTTTCAAGCACTCCCACTGACACATAAGGTGATCAGCAGAGAGACACGAAAGGACACCGTGTTGTCTAAAGTTTTCAGACTCACCATCTATGGATGTCCGGAACAAGTGAATTCCGAAGACCTCAAGTCTCACTTCTGTCGCAGAACGAAACTAACCGTGGAGCTCGACTGCCTAATGTGGGGAACTCGAGTCATAGTAACCTCGAGGTACCGAAAATATATTTTGAACGACTTGCATCAAAGTCTTGCGGGATTCACAATGATGAAGGGACTGGCACGACACTACGTGTGGTAGCCGCTTTTGGAGCATGAAATCGAAAGGATGGTCCGAAGTTCTCGGCCGTGCCAGGAAGTTAGCAACGAGGCACCCAAAGTTCCCATGCACCCGTGCAATACCCAAAAAAGAAATGGCAACGCCTGCATGCAGACTTTGCAGGACCCTTTCAAGGAAAGAATTTCTTGCTGATCATCGATGCATACTCAAAATGGCCCGAGGTAGTGCCCATGACCTCGACGACTTCGGCAGCCACCATAAGGGTGTTTTTGACACTCTTTGCAAAGATATGGACTGCCAGAAATAATTGTGACAGACAATGGACCGCAATTTCGACCAAGCGAATTCCGGGATTTTATGACAATAAACGGAGTGCAGTAGTCCTTCTCACCCCCGAACTATCTCGCAACGAACGGTGCGGCAGAAAACTGTGTGGGAACAATAAAGAAGTCTGTCAACGCAAGCCTGAAGTCGGGGTTGACATAGAAGAGGCATGCCATAACTTCTTGGTGGCATACCGGACGACCCCGAACACGACAACTGGCTCACCACCTGACAAAATGATGACAGGAAACGAATTTCGCACAAGGTTCGATCTTCCCGGACCATCAATAACGCATGTCGTGCGATCAAAACAGGCGAAACAGCACGCCGCGCGCAACTCTAAAGAACGACAACTACATCAGAACGACCAGGTCTGGGCAAGAGACTACAGGGACCGCAAGAAACGGTTAAAAGGAGTCGTTGTCCAAGTTCTAGGAAACCGAACATATGACATTCGAACGAACGACGGAAATACCTGGAAACGGCACAATGAACAGCTGAGACATGTACCCAAGGAGGAAGAGGGAATATCTCCGAGTCAAAAAGATAACCTCAGGGGTGCAAAAACATCGAAGAAGTTCGCCCCTTCCGCGGCATCAGTCAGCGAAACGGCTCACCGTCTCCGATCTCCAGGGACGAATTTCCAACCACAATTCAAGACAGTCAGAACGATCCTGATCCTGCAACACCGGAGGCAGGCACTCCGCGTCTTAAGCTCGACAGCCGCACCTCTCAACGGCACTCGTGACCAAGGCACAGAAGGCAGCCCTCCTCTTCTCAGAAGAACAACACGGACGCGCCGGCCACCTATGCGGCTGGGCCTGTGAAAACTTGAAGTTTGTTTTTGTTTATTTTTAAAGGGGGAGATATTGCCGTGTATTGTGTGCGTTTTCGCCACGCATAGCAACACGACCTTTGGCGCAGGCAACGGCGGGCTGATGTAACGGGAGGCGCAGGCGGGGGAGAGCGAGCAACGGAGAAGAACGTGACGCCTGCACGAAAGAGCAGACTGGGCGCGGTCGCGGACCGAACAAGACGCTTCTCAACCGAATGTACTCTAACAGTTAAATCAATATATCCTGCATTATCCTAAATTACCGGTACATCAAAAAAGCGAGCCGATGTTCTTCTCTCTATCGTCCAAAGAGAAATGCACTACCACAATCAATATGAGTGCAAACACCGCTCCGCGTGTCACACGGTACTATCAGTGCCCTCTGTCGACTTATTTTTGAAGTACATGTGCACCTTGGTTTCGAGACATATTGTCTCTAGCGATCGCCGCAACACTCTGCACTTCCGGGTCGTCTGCTCGCGAAAAACTGTCGGCGAAACCGCGAAACTCTTCTCCAATTACGAAGAGCATTTTTCGCTAGCAATGTGCACCCGCAAAAATATTTGTATAAATATTTTTATGGTCATCCTTTTGATTAGGAAGTTTTAATAGATTATTCCCCTGACAAATGCGTTCGAGCTGCAAAGTAGTCGTCTGGTTATAGCACGATAACCCGCAGCGACACTGAACTTTATGCTGTGTCATGTTGCTTTTACAGTGCTAAGGAACGAAGGGTATCATTTAGAAGACTGAATATTTGTACGAATTGGTGGGAAGTTATCATGGAAAACAGCGCGAAAAAAACGACGAGGACGTCCCGTCTGTTAACGTCATCGTCGCTTCTTTCGCGCAGTTTTTTATGATGAAAGGTATCTCCCATGCTTGCACCGCGCTACATTTTTGCCTGTGCGAGTTGGTGGTCCTTTGCTATCGCAAACCTCACGCGGACTAAATAATAGGCAGTCTTAGTTGATTTTAAATATAGTGCAAAAAAGACGGGACAAAAAGGGCAAAGCAGCACACAGGACAAGCGCTTCTTCGTCTTTTTTGTCCCGTCTTTTTTGCGATATTTCTAATATGAATGTCAATCAGCAACTTGGCCAGCAGACCAAGCTTTTACTAAGCTTAGTTGATTGTTTTGAAACCTCCGATAATAAAATAATGCATGCTTAATGTCATCGGTGAGGTATCGGGTATTGTTTGCGGAGTCAGGGGAATAATTTACCTAAACTTCCTAATCAAAAGGATGAACCTAAAGATGTTTATACAAGTTATTTTTGCTCGCGCACATTTCTAGCGAAAAATGCTGGTAATTGTTGAACAGTTTTGCGGTTTCGCTGACCGCTTTTGCAGCAGACGACCCGGAATTACAGAGTGGTGCGCGATCGCTGGAGACGAAATGTCTCGAAACCAAGGCCCACCCGTACTTCAAAGACCAGTCGACAACGGGCACTGATAGTACCGCGGGCCACGCAGAGCGGTGTTCGCACTCATAATGATCTTGATAGTACGGATTAATACGAAACTTGGCGGAACCTGCCAAACCAAGCACCAGGACGTACGTACAGATCTTTCAACTATTCCAGGAACACATCGACCCAACGCCCAAGGAAACGGTTGAACGCTGAAAATTCCATCCCTGTAAGCAGCTGTAATCTGAAAGCCTCGCAGATTACTTAGCTGCTCTCAAACAGCTAACACTTCAATGCAATTTCAGTGTTTCCCTCAACGACCGACTTCGAGGCAAGCTCATTAAAGGCATTAAGGACGAAAAAGTTCTCGAAAGCTGCTCTCTGAACCGACGCTGACATTGAAGGCAGCGGTGGATCTCGCCACTTCGATGGAGGTAGCCACGAAGGCAATAAGGAGTGAGATCAAGACCCAACAAAATGTCAATTGCTTTGTGCAAGGGTCGAAATACAAGATGTCCCTTTATAAAAAGGCAAGCGAGGGAAAGAGAAAGTCTCGCACAAACAGGACCACATGTCACCGTTTGAGGCAAAAATAATCGCGACCCTGAAAACTGCTTTGCAACGAACAATACTTGTAAAATATGGGAAAGCACAGGACACTCCCAAATAGTTTGCTGTGACAGGAAGCAATATCAACAAGATTCAAGAAGAAAGGATAAACCAAACTTAACCAACGATGTCACTACACATGACTCCTGAGACGAAACTCCGATTTAGTTCATCGACGCCAGCTACCCGAAGCCCATCACAGCACTTCTAGACAGTTGCAGCAAACCGCTTCAACTGGGCATCGACACAGGCTCACCCGTGAGTGTGATCAACCTGGAGACGTTTCGAAAAATACTCCCAGATATCCAGTTGAAACCTTCGGGAATAACGCTGAATCCGTAAACCAACAAGCCCATTGTTCCAGAGGAAATGGCTCAAGTGGAGATGCGGCACAACGGGCAAGTCAAGCCTAATAAAATCCAAATTGTGAAAATGGGGGACTCCCCCTCCCCCCCCCCCCCCGCCTTTACTTAGAAAGGCATGGCTTCAGGATTTTCAAATGAACTAGAATGGAGTACACAGCTAGCATGCAGAAACCTTAACTCTCGTAAGTGTGCTACAAAAACACGGTATAATTTTTGAAGATCTGAGAGAACTGAAGGACTACGCCGTTAAACTATGCTTTAATGAAGATGCTCCACAAAAGTTTCTGAGACCAAGTTCAGTTCCATACGCCCTCTGACAAAATATCGAGGAGGTGCTGGGTCGTCTTGAGAAAGAGCAAATAATCACTCCTGTGATGAGGAGTGAGTGGGCGACTGTAATCAATCCATTGATGAAGGCAAATGCACAAATGCGGGAATTACAAGGTTACACTCAACCCGGCCTTGAAGCCAGATAGGTACCCGCTACCGAAGACTGGAGATCTCTTTGTGAGGATTGCCCGTGCAGAGAAGTTCACCAAGCTGGATTGTAAACAGGCCTACTTCCCGATCCCCTTAGCGGAAAAATCAAGAAATATCACTGTGATCAACACACACAAAGGGCCCTATCAGATGAACAGAGTGCCATTTGGAATAACCCCGCCTAAACTATCTTCGAACGCGCCATAGAACAAGTCGTTCGGAACTTGCTGTACACCGGTGCTTTTAAGAATGACATCGTGGTAACTGGCAAGAACGATCAACGTCTCCTGCGGCACCTGGATATCCGTCCGCAAAAACTCAAGTAAAATGTCCTTCGCTTGGGAAAGAAAAATGCTGCTTCATGCAGGACTCCATCGAATGCCTAGAGCTTGTCATAGACAAGCAGGGAATTCACGCAAATACCAGTGTTGTACACGTTCCTTCATAAATAGGAACCGTCGTTCTTCATTCCTTCTGACTGTTGGAACGCGTTCCCGTTACAAGCTCTATCTATGAGAAAGGAACTCGTTTCCGTTACAGTTAAAAAATGGAACGTATCGTTATATATACGTTATTTTTTATTTTACTAATTACCATACATAGTTGGATCAAACAAAGTTATATATATATATACGTATATATATATATATATATATATATATATATATATATATATATATATGAATGCCGTGATGGAAGGACACCATAAGAAAACGAGCGGAAGCAAGGTTTCATTTCTTGATATATTCACATATAAAAATCTCAGCGTTTCGCCATATCCATGTTTGTGGTAGGGGATTCAAACGAGCCAAGTGTACTGTGAGCCGGGAAGGAGGAGCGGGGTTAATTTTACTATTCTTCATTAAAGAGTTACCCTACTTTACGGAAACGTTTTACAGAAGCCTCACGCGTTTTAGTTTAAGGAAGTCCTTTGTTTGATCTTCACGACAGCCGCTTCTCTATGTTGCTGTGGAGAAGAGGGTAGGGCTTTTCGAAGCTGAGTCTTGATAACTGCCAGTCGCTCTTTGTGAAGGTATGATTCGTTGTTCAGTTTGAAGGTGGGGTAGAAGGGAAGAGGGTCTGAAGGTTAATTTTTGTGTATCTTTTGAGTGAACAATGTCAGAGCTACAAGGGTGCGTTCGATGTCTGGTAACCTCTTATTTGGTTGTAACTGTAGTTCTCTTAGTGGACGTTCAGTAATGGCTGTGGTCGGCCTTAGCTTTCTGGATGCATGATGATTCTTGGAAGCAAAGAAAGCACCTAGCTGAATTTGACACTTCCCTCTTTCTCTGTCTTTTCCTTCGACTTAAAGTTTTGATTTTTGTGCCGCAGTCTTGGGTACTGAAAAAAAAAACTAATCCATGTCCACCAGCTTCCCTGAAAACGAGATGTTTTTAAAAAATAAACCCTAAAATAAGTAACAAAAACTTTAACGCGACCCTGCTCTTCGTAAAGATATTTCTATACTTTCTAGATCTCCGCTCTTATAAATAAAATAAAACTTGCCTCAGAGGAACGGTATTCCGTTTTTTTTCGTTCCCGTAAAAACGTAACGAGTTCACGTTCCAGTTCCACCGACGCAAGATGGATCGGAGCCGTTCCCTCGTTTCTAATAAAATGACCGCGTTTCAGAAACATTGCCTTTCTTGGGACGCCGTTCCGTACAGCACTGCCAAATCCCAAGAAGGTGGATATGATCCTGCAAGCGAAGACGCCAAAAGACAAAAACAAACTCGGAGCATTAATCGGACTGCTGAACTACTACAGACATTCCGTCAGCAACAGACCCCTCATCCTACATTTGCTCCATGAACGGCTGCGAAAAGATATGAAGGTGGGAATGGTCGAAATCATTCTAGAGAGGCTTCCACAAAGGGACGAAGCCACTCACCAAGAAGAGTCTGCTAGTGCACTGTGACCCTGCACGTCCTCTGGAACTGCACTGTGACGCATCGAGCAATGGCTGTAGTGCAGTGCTTCAACACGTACTACCCAAAGAGCAGTGTTGTACGGAACGGCGTTCCAAGGAACGGCGTTCTTGTAAAGCGTTCCCTTTAGGAGGAACGAAGGAACGCCGCTGTTCCATTTTGCGTCGGTGGAACTGGAACGGGAACTCGTTATATTTTACTGCAACCGAAAAAGGAACGGCGTTTCTTTTTTCGTCCAGTGGAGTAATTTTTAATTTATTTCTAAGATGGAAATTCTGAAATGTATAAAAACAATATCGCTACGAAGAGCAGGGTCTCGTTAACGTTTTGGTTACTTATCTTTGGGTTTATTTTACGGGGTTCTCGGGTGGTAACAGTTGGGTGCAGGAGTTCGAACGAACATTGATACATTTCGTTTCAGTGCCCAGGACTGCGGTACGAAAAAAAAAATGTTTAGGCAGTGGAAACGACACAGAAAGAGGGACGTCTCAAACTCAGCTACGTTCTTTACTCCCACGAATCCTCATACACCCTGAAACCCAAGGCCGACTACAGCTGTCACTGAACTTTTACAAAGAGAGCTACAGTTACACCAAAAGGACAGCTTACCGGGCATCGAACGCAACCTTGTATCCCGAACATCCGTCGCTTAAAAGGCAGTCACTCACAAATTAACCTTCATTCTTTCTCCCCTTGAGCCCCCCCCCCCCCCCCCCCCCCCGTCCCTGAAGCTGAACAACAAATCCAACCTTCACGAAGGACTGGCAGTTTTCAAGACTGGCCTCTCAAAATCCCTACCCTCTTCTTCACTTGCTCGTCCTGCACACAGAAATATCAAGAAGCAAGTGATGTAAAGTTCGGACAAAGGACTTTTTTAGATTGAAACGTGTGAGATTGTTGTAAAACACTCGTTCAATAGAGGGTATCAGTACACTTGGCTCGTCTGAATCGCTCACCACAAGATGAAAATGGCCGGAAGCTGCGATTCTTAAAGGTGAATAAATCAACAAATAAAACCTGTTTTTTATCTAATTGAATATAGTAATTACCACAATACAAATGTAGCGTATATCTAACGATACGTTCCATTTTTAAAACTTTAATGGGAACGAGTTCTTTTCTAACAGAAGGGACGTGTAACGGGAACGCATTCCAAAAATTGAAGGAACGAGGACCGAGCTTTCGTTTCTTTTTTTGAGGAACGTGTACAACACTGTCGAAGAGCAACGAAGGTCGATCACCTTCATGTAAAGTGCGCTCTCCAAAGGTGAGCGAAGCTAGTCTCAGTTTGACTAAGCGCTGAGTCTAGATGAAGGCGTAAGGGAATTTCACCAGTATTTGTTTGGACGCCACTTCACGCTGTGGACGGTCCACAAACCTCCCTAAGCAGCACAGAGTTGGCCAAGAATTGGCCAATCGCTGGCAACGGCTCTTTGGCCAGTGGCCAGACAGTGGCCAGAGGATTGGCCGATGACTGCCTTTTTCTGGGCCATTGGCCAGTGGCCACTGGCCATCAGCCATCGGCCAAGCATTGGCCGATGAATGGCCATAAGACCGTGCCCAGCCATTGGCCATTACTTGGCCAAAATCTGTGTTGCTTTGGTCTGGTGTCGATTTTCAATCCCAGTAAAGGAATCCCGAGGTACTGTTGTAGCAAGAATGCAGCAATGGGCGATCATCCTGTCAGGGTATGATTTCAACTTAAAGCATGTGTCACCGATAAGAACATCGTCGGCAGATAAGCTGCCATGACTCCCCATGACTGACCAGGACGCTACAAAATCAGAAGCAACAAAAATAGACGAAATGAAATGCCTTCATCTAGACAAGTTCAAGTACTCCTAGTGACACATAGACACGAAAGAACACGGTGTTGTAAAGGGTTTTAAGACTCACGATGGAAGGATTGCCGGAATAAATAATCCTTACTTCAGTCGGAGAACGGAACTAACTGTAAAGCTCATTTGGCTTAGTGCAAGAACACGCGTCCTGGTACCCTCGCGTACCCAAAACACGTTTGAACGACTTGCATCAAGGTTTATGCGGGAATGACAAAGTTGAAGAGACTGGCACGACACTAAGTGTGCCGGCCGATTCTGGATTATGACATCGTAACGATGGTCAGAAGTTTCCGTCCGTGCCAGAAGGAGAGCAACGAGGCAGCCAAAGTTCCATACACTGGGGTGAACACCCTAAAAAAATGGCAACGCCCGCATGCAGACTTCACAGGAACCTTTCAAGGAAGAAATTCTTTGCTGATCACTCATGCGTACTTTAAATTGCCCGAGATAGTGCCCATGACCCCGACGACTTCGGCAGCCACTATAAGAGTGTTTCTAACTCTTTTTTCAAGATATGGACTGCGAGAAAGGATTGTGACAGACAATAGCCCGCAATTTCGATCAATACGGATTCCGGGATTTCAAAACAAGAAACGGAGCGCCAGCGGTAATTTTAACCCGGAACCATGCCGCGACGAACGGTGTGGCAGAAAACTTCCTGGGAACATTCAGGAAATCTTCCAACGCAAGCCTAAAGTCGGGGCTGACCATGAAAGAGCGATGCTATAACTTCTTGGCGACACACCGGACGACCCCGCACACGACAACTGGCTCAATACCTGCCAAAATGATGACAGGAGATGAATTTAGGACAAAGTTGGACCTTCTCAGACCATGAATAACTGATGTCGTGCGATTAAAACAGACGAAGCAGCACGCCTAGCGCAACTCTGAAGAACGACACCTATATCAGAACGATCAGGTCTGGGCAAGACACTACAGGAACTGGAAGAAATGGTCGAAACTTCGTCGTCGTTCGAGTTCTTGGAAACCGCCACCTCACATTCGAGATTCGCACGTACCAGGGAAATACCCAGAAAGAGCACATTGAACAGCTGAGACATGTACCCAAGGACAAGGAGGAAATTACTTCAAATCAAGATGATAGCCTCAGGCGCGCAAAAACATCGAGAATGTTCACCCCTTCCCGTAGCATCAATAGGCGAAACGGATCACCGTCTCCGATTTCCAGTGAAAACCTTTCCAAGAATGATTCAAGACAGTGAGAACTACCCTGCAACACCGGAGTCAGGCACTCCAGACTTGACTGCCACACCACTCAATGACACACCGGTGACCAAGAACGGGGAGCGGCACTCCTCTTCTCGGAAGATAAACACGGACACGGCAGCGACTTACGCGGCGGGCATGTGAACGAGTGAAGTTTACTTTTAAGGGAGATATTGCCGCGTATATTATGCGCATTACCTTGTATAGCGAACAGGAACTATTGAGCCAAAACAACGGCGTGTGCAACCGAAGACACCCGGAGGGGAAAGCCCAGCGGCAGGCTTCGGAAAGGCACGGGACAACTGGAAGCCACAGACCAGAAAAGACGGTTCTCGTAAACAACAAGTGATTGTAGCCTAAACAGTTCAATAAATATATCCTCGCGTTATTCCATATTAACCGGTACATCACAGTGAACACGGCAGGGAGGTACTTCAGTTGACTGGCCTCCAGGCAATCTTCCCACCTTCGACAGGGCTTCAGCATTTCGTGCCCTCGAGAGGCGCACGTAGCCAAAGCACAGCGGAGACACGGATCGGAACTGGAGGCCGGGACGTCTGGCATCCACGCCTGTCGTTTTATTCTGTGAGTGCTATCGTCAACGTCGAGTCAGGGTGAGGTTTCATAAAATTAAAGGGTAAACATAACCGTCCGAATGAGCGACATGCATGGGCATAGAACCTGTTGGCGCCGCCGTTCGAATTTACCGGAAGATACGCTCTTGCGCTTTGCACTTAAAATAACGACATTGTACAAGCAATGTTTGTCACGTCGTACTGGTGTATTAGCCTCTAATTCGTCAAATGCTCTCGTGATGAGCATCCTACTTAAAAAGACGTGGCTTTTGAGTGCTTACTTTTATGAGCTACTTCTACTGCACGATATAGAAGCAGGGCTCAATGGTTTTGGTAAATATTACTTAACCATGCATCTTTACTCCTATCTGGTTTTATCAAAATTGAGAAAAAACGAAAGAGCCATAATTGCAGCTTTTTACAGAGAAACACCCAAGCTTCCCCCTCTAAAAAAGCCTAAAGTAAAATGTTGTTAAATTTACCTTAAACACAACTGCGCTGAACTGTCCACGAGGCTAGTTCTGTCTTCGAATAGCGAATCCCTCTTTTCGCTTCGTTTCCTTAATGGTACCGAAAAAGCTTCCAACTATTCGGGTCACCAGCATGTTCACTAGTGGTTGGCGAATTTAATATCGCTGTCCTGTATCCTCAACAAAATACCTGATACATACCAATTTTTTTCCAAGGCCAAAGTTGTAAACGGAAGAATACCGTATATATGGAAAGTAATAAATCTCCAAATGAACAACTCGTATTCTAAGAAAAATGAACCTCCAAGACAGGGGACCCTAGTTATTAGGCTAAATCAACGGAACCAATTATTACACCTTTGCACTCTACATTTTTTTTCTCGCTCTACTAAAACCTAAGGTAAAACGTTGCATTGATTCCCAATTTATTAGAGTTATCACTTCCGGTGGAAATGTTTCATATTGCTGCTAATCCTCTTTCTCAAATATTACCTGCATCATGTAGAGACGGCACGAGGGCGAATGCTTTCTGTTTTTCTTCTTACTATAGCTTCTGGAACCAAATCATGTAACTGAGCTGTGGTCCTGTACTTACCACAACTCCTAAGAGGAAACAGGAATTAAAATTTTCAGAATTTGTGTATTAATTACCCGCTATCACCGTATGTATTTCAGTGCGCAGCGCTTACGTGTACAAGCTTTCTAGCTGATGCTGCTGCCTGTCATTAATATTGGGGACTACACAAAACTTATTTGTGGTTTCGAAAAGCGTTCTCACCTTATGCCTTCAAACTGGAAACATTTAATGTTTTTTTATTGTGTTGCGTATGGCAGTCACCAATTCCTTTGTAAATATTTCTTACTCTTGAGTGACGACGTATTTTATATCTTTGGAACCATCGCGAATGAAGCATTACTGGGACTTAACCACGAGTAAGTACACAAGCTATACTATGCCCGGGTGAGGTGCCCGAGAGTCCAAAAAATCTAAATTTCATTTATGAGCTCCAGATTGGTTCTAAGCTTTCCGTGTCTCGGAGATCATTACAATGATGGCTCAAATGCTCGAGAATGGCGAAGGTGTTTAAAAGATATTTTTACAAATATTAAAACAATCAGTTTATTTATATTTTTACTACCAATGGCATGATATTGGAAGTAAGTGTACATATTTACTGATCCTGCTCTTCGTTACTTGAGTCGTACCGTTTGTGGTGGGTGTTTTAAAAATAGATCACATTTAAGAATTGGCAGTGACGAAGTCTTTGTCACCTCAAACGTTCTTTGGCTAGGCGCTTGGCATTTCTTAAAGCCCAGATAAAGGTGAACCCTGCGTAAAAGTGTGGCCACGAGGCTCGAAACTCATTGGTTGACGCGTGACATAGGAGGAGTGAGGTGGTGGACGCTGAGTGGTCAACGGGAAGGTCATGTGACCAGAGGGGTAGGCGAAGATGGGTGAGGTCGGCGGAGAAGACCTCTACCATCTGTGATCACTGAGGGAGAGAAGCTCGAGAGTATGGAAGGCTCTGGAAGATTGCCAGGTTTATTAACCCGATTAGCGGTTGTATTGTTTTATTCTACAACAACTATCAAGTCTCGCATGGTACGCGTGAAACTATCTAAGGAGGAGCGCCGTGAACGTAGGCGTCTGGCGTCTGGAACCTCGGAGTGTCTCTAAACGTTTTTAATGCTGGACCAGTAACACGTACGCAACATAACTTTGTTTGCCGTACCTTTACGTTAAAGTTGGCTTGGGTTCTTTCAAAGTAAAATGGCAAGGCCACTTGACGAAAGAACGTTGCGATCCAAGGTGTGCATTAGGTTAGAGCCGTAAAGTGTTCTAACAAAGATATGATCGAATATTGTTTAGTAAAACATATCCAAGGATCACAGGAAATGCTTAATAAGAATCCTATAACTTAATAGTAAGCATTTCATAGGAGCTTCATCTGGTTAGGTAAACAATAAAAAGGCGTACTTAGTAATCTCTAAACCATTTTTTCATCGTGCCCCAGGCTTCGAGGTTGACTCGGCTTCTCGTTTAAGGGGGACTGTATATGGGCCCAAAGGTCGGAATCTGTGTTTAGCATTTTTTCTTGTTATTATTGGTTTCTTTTTCTGTTTTCTGTGTGCCGCACCGCAGAAGAAAGAAACGGGAGGGGGCGGCTTTTATTGGAACCTTGGCGTATACGAAACACGAACAACCTGAACCGATCCACCGGAACGCAGCCAATCAGCTATACACACAGGCTGCGATAAGTGACACACAACAACATAAGAAAACAATACTGACAGGAAGAAGATAACAACAGATTCTGACATTTGGGCCCACATACGGTCACCCGTGAACAAGGAGACGAGCAGAGTAGAAACGTCAGGCACGACGAAGAAATTGGTCAGATTTTGAAATTGGTTAGAATTACGCTTTAAAGGTTTTTAAAAAGTCCGTTTTTAGGCAAACAATAATGAATAAACATTTTCCGATGTAACGCATACGAATAAACATTCGCCGATGTCAAAAAAACAAAATCAGTGGAAAAAAAACACGAATTTATGCGAATGTTTGCTCACAGCGGGGCCTGACGAATGTTTAAAAATGTAGAGAAAACCCCTTACTTTTTAGGCGTTCGTCGGGCGCATGCTCTTAGCTGGGAATTAACGCCCCACCAGTTGTGAATAAAGCTTGATCTCTTAGCTCTTTATTGTTTTTTTTATGTTTCATAAAAATTTGTTTTAGCCAGCGTAAATACAAGTCGCCAAAATACACCAATATCTTCAAAATAAATAAACACCGAGAAGCGTCCGCCAGAATTTTCTTATAATAGTCAGTGGAAAATCTACGGCCTAACTATGACCAGTGTTGTACACGTTCCTCAATAAAGGGAGCGATAGCTCGTTCCTCGTTCCTTCTGACTTTTGGAACGCTTTCCCGTTACAAGTTCCATATCCGAAGAAGAAACTCGATCCCGTTACAGTTAAAAAAATGAAATGTATCGTTACATATACGTTACATTTGTATTTTGCTCATTAGCATAGTTATTTAGACAGAGCAAAGCTTTTTTTTTATATCTATCCTATTAAATGGCAACATGCGAATTTGAATGCCGTGATGGAAGGCCACCAGGGGAAGAAAGCAAGCGAAGCAGGATTTAATTTGTTGATATACTCAGCTTCAAACATCTTAGCTTTTGACCAAATATTCATGTTTGTGGTGGGCGAATACCGACGAGCAAATATACTGGCTACCCCAGATTGCACGAGCGTTTTTACACAACCTAACGCGTTTTGATCTAAAAAGTCCCTTTTTCGAACTAACAACAGTTGCTTCCCAATGTTGGTGTACGCAAAACGATCAAGTGAAGTTGCACGTTTGGAAGGTCAGTCTTTAAACTACCACTACTTCTTGGAAGGTTGGATTAGTTGTTCAATTTGAAGGTGGGAGACTAGAGGAAAAAGGAATAAAGTTTAACTTTTTGTATATCTTTAAGGGACAAATGTTCGGGATAAAAGGGTGCGTTCGATGTCTGGTAACATGTTCTTTTGGTGTAACTCTAGGTCTCTGTGAAAGTTCAGGGATGGCAGTAGTCGGCCTTATATTTCAGAGGGTATGAGGATTCGTGGAAGCAATGAAATTAGCCGAGTTAGAAACGTCCATGTTTTTGTGTCTTTTCCATGGACTTACAGGTTTGCTTTCTGTACCGCAGTCTCGGCACTGAAAAAAAATCATCAACTACCGTCCTGCACCCGACTGTTACTAAACGAGGACCTCACAAAATTAACCTTAAGGTAATTAACCTAAGAAGTTAACGAGATTCTGCTCTTAGAAAAGATATTGTTTGTATACTTTAAGAGTTTTCCTCTTAGAAATTAAAACAAAATATACCCACTGGACGAAAAAAGGAACGCCGTTCCTTTTTCCGTTCCAGTAAAAATGTAACCAGTTCCCGTTCCAGTTCCACTGATGCAAATCGAACGGCGGCGTTTCTTCGTTCCTCCTAAAAGGAGCGCGTTCCAGGAACGCCGATCCTTGGAACGCCGTTCCGTACAACACGGACTATGACCTACTGAGATATGAATCCAGATACTAGAAAACGTTCAACAGAGTGCCCCGGGTAATATTTGTTTCCCCATTGTAAATGAGGGCCTTATGCCGGCAGCCATTTTATTTGGCTACACTTACCGACCGCTTATTTGCTTCCTTTGTAGAGGTCTACAGTGCAGTAAAATAATTATCACTTTTCTTCTTTTCTTTCCCCTTGTAGATGCAACTTCAAGTCAGACACCGTCGGTCACCTTTCACTCTGGCCACGTGACCGTCGACAAAGGAAGTTCTGCAGACCTTGTCTGCCTCGCTCAGGGATCTCCGCCGCCCAAGTTCAAGTGAGTGGCCACACCATTGATGTTTTCGTCCCATAGTTGCAGCACGTCCCAGGGAACATTACTTGCAACAATGAATCAAATTAAACGACTCCCAGGTATGGAAAATTCCAATTATACTTTTTTCACATTAAGTTTGAGCCCAGTCGTAGCTACAATCGAATGCCCCGAAATTCGTGGTCATGCACTCGTCGTCTTTGTAGTATAGCGACTAAGCGGCGACGACAATAGCAATGTGGCACGTGAAACGAGCCACATTAGCAGCGCGCGCCGCGTGGGCACTCAGGACTCGAGGCCAGCTAGCTCGAGAGGGAACATCGATACCAGCCGGCTCCTTTGATCAACGGCAGAGCTCCCGGACCAGCTACTACTCCTTCCAGTCGTGTAAATAAATGAAGGGGCCAATTGGGCCGCTTAAGTGGGTTTGGTCTCACCGGCTAAACCAATCCTGAGTAGTAAATGCAACGTACTTCGGTTTTGTTTTTATTTTTTTTGGCGCGTGATTGATTTGGCCGACGATAGCAAACACGCAAAAACACGAGCACCGTGACAATGTACTTTTGGCGCTCTTGATTGACTTGCCGATTCGTAACTTTGACTGCGATCGGACGTGACGTGAAACATAGTCTAAAAGTAGAAAAAAAATGGTTAAGAAAAGAAACTTACAGTCGGAAAGAGGCACAACGAATGTCTGCACGGCGCAGGTGGAAGAACTCCCTTTTTGAGGATCGTCCCATGCAGCGTCTTGAACCAGCGCCACCGCACTTGCACGATACAAGAAACACTAATCAGTGTTACAACTTAACCAGGGCCACATAACTTAGTTTTTCTCCGCCTACTACAGGAAGTCAATGGTGACTGGATATTGAGCACCAGTGTTGAATCAAAACGCGTGCTCTAATGGTTTGAATGCGAGTCCAAGCCAAACGGTGACGAAGCACTTGCTTTATTTATTTATTTTAGAATACTATGAGTCCCACATGTGACTATGGTAGGGAGGACCGTTTTATACATTACGTTAGAAAATGAAAAAAAAAAACACTGCACACCTTGGAGAAAAAACAACACACTAAAACAGGAGCAAACAAGAACTTAACTAGATGAAGGCCGTCGATGCTATACAGCATCTTCTGGCTTACAAATACAAGCATTACAATGACGGAGCCTACAGGAGCGCAAGTGGGTTACAATCGCGGACAATGCACAGTCGTTTGAAGCCGCACTCTAAAAAAAGATAATAAACATAGCTGCAATATAAACACAATTTCATCCTGTTTTTCGGTTAGTGATGTGGAAAATTTGAAACTATGGCCTCGCTATCTAGGAGGTCTTGGTTGGTTTCAACACATCTAAGCGGGACTATGATTGAGCGGTGCTCTGTTTCAGACCACGTAGAAATCGGACGGCGTGACGGTTTCTTTTTGAAGGCTATAATTCGTTGTCTAGTTTGCGATGATCACCATAGGGAGTAAATAAGCCTCTATGAAGGCTATATATCGCCAACTAAAGTGCGAGTATTCCTAAAACAAGTAAATAAGCATCAAATTTCTGACATTTTCATTTAATATAGACTGTCATGATCATCACGGATCGCAACTTATGTTCAGGTCTCTGCCGTGGAGGCCACTCCTGTGTGATGGGTTGTTGCTGTGAGACTTAGTAGGGGAGATGTTTGAGGTAATTCACATCTCGTGTCGGTTTGGTCAACACGAGGGAAGAGGAAGAAATGAATAAAGGGCTTTTTGTGTGCCTGACTTTATGTTCAAAGCTTTCCCTCTTCCCACAACGAACATGGTGTCAGAAGTGGGATCGGGATACTACCAGTTTTAACCCGTCAGTTCGCAAAGCAACCGGCTCCTCTTCAGACGCCGAAGCGACCGCTAAAGTAGCTGCTACGGGGAATATCTCGGGTCAAACTCAAGGTACAAAATCGGACACCAGGTACGCCATGGCATCGTTCCAGATAGATCCGCCTGAGCCCTTTACCTTCGCCACTCCAAATGAATGGCCCTCATGGAAGTAACGTTTGGTTCGGTACCGCACAGCCTCTGGATTGCAAGCTGCAGCCAAAGAAAGGCAAGCTGACACGCTCGTCTATTTGATGGGCACTCAAGCGGAAGATATCTTCAACACTTTCAAACCGATTACAAAGAACACCAAGAAGTTCGATGTCGTGCTAGACCGCTACGAAGCTTAATTCTTTCCAAAACGCAATATAATCTATGAAAGAGCACGATCCAACACCCGAACACAAGGGGAGAGTGAATCAGTGGAGGAATTTTCAACGGCCCTGCACATGTTAGCCGACACGTCAACTTCGGCGAACTCAGAGAAGAACTAATCAGAGGCCGTTTGGAAGTAGGCCTGCAGGACAAAAACGTTTCAGAAAAAAACTACAGTTGGACTCGTCGTTAGACTCGATGAAGGCGCTCATGATCGCCCGTCAACATGAAACAGTCCCACAACAACAGAAAGAGTTACATTCTACAGAAAGCCCAGAGTCAGTACGCCAGCTTCAAACTAGCAGATCATTTACAGTGCCACAAAAGGCTGCGGTTGCTTGGGATAGGAGTATGTCAAAACCTCATCAGCATGCCGCCAAAACTCCAGAACGGTCTTGTACCTGGTGCGGACAAGAAACACACTCTCGGGCAAGTTGTCCAGCAAAAGACGCGGTGTGCCGAGGTTGTGGAAAAAGAGGACACTTTATGACAGCTTGTCGATCGACGTCTTCTCTCAGGAATGTCACCGAGCAAGGAGAAGAATTTTTCTCAAAAGGGCAATTGATGACAACCTCAGGTCCAGCTACCCAAACAAGAAACGACGGTGAAGAGCCAGGATTCCTCGACACAACGTCAAACTCTCAAATTTCAAAGTAGGAATTAAGAATACCGGCTGAGAACCAACCAGTACTATCCAAGATAGACACCGGGGCAGACGAAACAGTGATTCCCGAAGACCTTTTTAGGAGTCTCTTCAAAGACCCTACTCTAAACCCGCCGAGGCGCCAGCTTCAGGGGCACGACGGAAGACGACTTCACGTCTTGGGCGTCGCAAACCTGAACCTCTAATTAAAAAAAAAAAACTACAGGAACGAAGAGGAAGTGTACGTTCTCCGAGGCCTCAAAACACCTCTTCTTGGAAGGCTAGCAATAGAAAAGCTCAAGGTTCTGCCTGAGATCTGCCAGGTACGGAGCCTCTGCCCCAGGGAGGCGTTTCTCTGTCTTTTTTGAAGGTTTGGGCACTATGAAGGTAGACTACGAGGTAAAGGTAGCACTTGATGCAACGGCCTTTGCCCTGACATCGCCTTGCAGGGTGCCCCTGCCCCTCTTCAAGAAGACAAAGATGGAACTCGAGAGGATGCTACAACTGAGAGTGATTTCACCAGTGACAAAACCAGTGACGTGGTGTGCACCAATGGTAGTGTTTCCTAAGCCCTCAGGAGCCATACGTTGACTTTACGCAACTGAACAAGTACGTGCAGAGAGACTGGCATCCGATTCCATCAGTGAAGCACACCTTGGGAATGCTCCAGAAGGCAACTGTTTTCTCGAAGATCGACGCCAACTCAGGGTTTTGGCAAATACCTTTAAGCGAGGACAGTAAAACCCTGACATTTATAATACCTTTTGGCAGGTTCTGCTTTAACAGGCTGCAGTTTCAAATTTCTTTGGCGTCAGAACAATTGCAAAGGAGGGTGACCGATGTTCTTTTAGGGCTAGAAGGAGTTGCATGCCATATGGACGACGTCCTAATCTGGGAGTCCTCACAAGATCAACACGATGGTCGTCTAAGAGCAGTACTGGAACGTCTCACTCAAGCTGAGATCACGCTAAACAAAGAGAAATGTCTCTTCGGCGTTACGATGATTTCCTTTTTAGGGCACCTGATAGAGAACAATCTGGTTCGACCGGATCCACCAAAGCTGTCTGCTATTCTTCAGATGGCAAGTCCCACATCAAAAAAGGAGTTACGCCGCATCATGGGAATGGCTATGTGTCTTGCACGTTTTGTTCCCAGTGGTGCACATGTCTTAGAACCACTGTTATCGATGTTAAGCATAAAACATGATTTTGTATGGAACCAACCTCAACAGTTTGCATTTGACCAGTGGAAGGCTACGCTTTCTTCAGACCCAGTTTTGGGTATCTACGATCCAAACAAAGAAACCGTTGTAAGTTCAGACGGATCATTATACGGACTAGGTGCTATCTTGCGCCAGACGGAGGGACAACGGTTCAAGGTATTTGCCTACGCGTCAAGGGTTATGACTGAGACCGAACGTCGATATGCACAGATAGAGAAAGAAGGCTTAGAACTCGTGTGGACCAGCGAAAAGTTTCGAGACTACCTTGTAGGAACATTCTTCACTCTCAAAACTGATCTCAATCCTTTCATCTCACTCTTTGGGTCCAAAGCACTCGATGACTTGACACCAAGGCTACAGAGAATACGCATGCGACTCATCCGTTTCACGTATGTCATCGTCTATGTCCCCGGCAAGGATCTAACGGCAGCCGACGCTCTGTCAAGGTCTCCTATCTCACAATCGGAGCCTTACGACCTCGAAAATGAGATCGATGGCTACATCAAACACATTGTCTCCTCTATGCCGCTGACATCATACAGAATTCAGCAGGAGTGAACAACCGAAAGACGGAGTATGCGCGCGGCTTCGTCAACACATTTTAACAAGGTGGCCAAAAAGAAGAGATCTGGAGCAAGAGCTCAAACCTTACTGGGTAGATAAAGAAAACATCTCTCTCGTTGACGACGTAACAGTTTGTACCTCAAGAGCTATAATCCCCGATAATATGTGCGACACCGTCCTTCGCCAACTTCATAAAGGTCATTTCGGGATAGACAACTGCAACGGACGAGTAAGGGATTATGTTTGGTGGCCTGGAATTGACTCTGATATTGAGCGACTCATCAAAAACTGTCACGTATGCCTCCACTAAAGTGTCAACCGCAAAATGCCTCTTTTGAAACATACTTCCCACAGCGTTCCTGGGAAAGAATAGCGATGGATTTGTTCTTCTCGTACGGAGCCTGGTGGCTAATCATAACTGACTATTTTTCACGGTACCCAGAACCGGTCCGCCTTGGTGGTGTCTCATCGGGAACTGTGATCACCCACTGCAAGTCTAATTTTGCGAGGCATGGGATACCGGACGTGGTGGTATCCGACAATGGACCCCAGTTCGCTAATCGCGAATTTGACGAATACGCAAAGGATTGTGGTTTTCGCCACATCACTTCCAGTCCAACGTACCCTCAAAGCAATGAATTTCAGTAGCCGCGGTCAAGAGAATAAAGTCGTCTCTGAAGAAAACAGACGACCCGTCAAGACCCTACTCGCTTACATAACGAGTCAAGTGAAAAATGGATACAGTCCGGCAGAAGTTCTGATGGGCAGGATGTTGTGAACAACTGTTCGAGTCTCGTCTAGCCGCCTCGTTCCCTGCCTTCCAGATCTCAACAACGTAAGCAAATTTTAAATGTCTCAGTGACGAAAACAAAAAGAAGACTTCGACCGCCGGCACGGCGTCCAATACTTAGTCGACTTGGACGAGGGAACTGACGTGTGGGTGGTCGACCTGCAACGACAAGGAGTCGTCCAAAGCAGTGCAAATGAGCCCAGATCATACTGGGTCGACACTGACGCCGGAGACTCTATTCGCAGAAACAGAACACTCCTGACTCCCTTACCAAGTCAGGCTTCTGGATCAGAAGTACAGGGACCCGAGAATGTGCAAGAAGACGAAGCTGGTTCACCAGAGCCTGGACCTCATTGCGCCGATAGCGGCCACGCTCACACAAAAAGTGGAAGATGTGTTCGAGTACCAATGAGGTATCAAGAACGATGAACGATGCAGGTGTGAGACTTAGAGGGGGAAAGGTGTGATTGTTTGTTGTGAGGTTTAGGAGGGGAGATGTGTGATTGGTTGTTTGTGTGAGACTTAGCAGGGGGGATGTGTGAGGTAATTCACCTCTCGTGACGGTTTGGCCGAAACGAGGCAAGCGTGCTTAACTCCATGCGTGCTTAACTCCATACTGAAAACTTGCCCTTTTCCCACATCGAACTGCTCCTTGCTCCTGCGGAGCGTTGTGAAACGTTTGGCGCAGTGATTGAGCGATTCGTCCCGCCACCTTCGCATGCACGGGATAAGCAGCGGAGAAAGGCACAAAAGATTTATTGCTTCACAAGTCTTTCCTTTGGCACATTGGTTTAGCGTCCAGCTCAAAAGCTTCGGGTCTTGGGTTTGGTTCTTTCGGGTCTTGAATTTCGTTCTTTCTTCGCAATTGATCCACTTGCCCCTCGCGCCGGCATACGCGCGAGTTTCGTGATACGGATAAGCATTTCCTGAGGTCGGCTCAAGAAAAAAAAAATGTTATCTCATTAAAAAAAAGAAACACGCAGATGCATACTTACATGTTCCGTAACGACAGTGTCACTTTTCTGGGGTTCAAAGCAAACTTCAGCAAGGTAAAAGCTAGCTTCGAAATGACGTTATCTATATTTGTTTCAGGTGGTACAAGCGGCAAGGGCAGCGTCTGTTGCCGGTCGTGACGACTCCTTCGACGTCAGCCTCTCCTACACAGATGGACGGAGTCCTCCACTGGAGCGGAAGCGTGCAGCTAGATGATGCTGGGCAGTACGTGTGTGTTGCGTCCAACAACTTCGGGGAAGCACGAGCCAGTCTACAACTCTCTGTTCACGGTAATAACGTTGAATACAAGCGTACCTTACATGGCAAAGGCAGATAGTGCCACACCCTAAAACGTTTGCTCTTTTTCTCTACTATTACTAATAATAGCATGTATCGGTTCAATTTGAACCCATACCAACTAGTACAGTTATAGTGTCTCTGAATACTAGCTGTTTTAATGATAGGATCTCACATGTAGGTGTGTGACGTGACGCGTAACGAATAAAACACAGTACAGCGTTTGGTTTAACAAAACTTTATGTATTATAAATTATAAACGTAAAATGAATCAACTGGTAAAAAATCTACAACTGGTGAAGTTGACATCGAAATAAAATAGAATGCTATACTACAAGATGAAATGTGAGGTTTTACAGTCCGGGCGAGTAGACGCGCGGAGCACTCCGGTCTTTGGTGGCATCGGCGTAGCACGTAGCTCCCTGCTGGGTGACTTTTTCCACTCGTGGGCCCGGGATACGAAGCTCACGATGATGTCGTCTTTGCAGGTTCAGAATTTAGTCTGTAGGTGGAGGTTGTTTGAATTTACGAGGGCCTAAAATGATCTCATCTGATTAAGCCGAACCTTTCGTCGCGTTCCCTTCTTCTACTGCTGCCTCATCGCGCTCGTCACGCCGAGCAACCTGCCGGCTTCGTAGTTGTTTTTTTTTCTTTATGATGTCAACGTCAGCGCCACTGCAGCCACCATAATCTCATGGTTAGCAGATCAACATGCTGTTTACAGACAATTTAGCGTTTGCCTACACCAGGTGTGCGCACTGCGCTTGCGCAGAAACTAAATTCGCATGAAGTGAATTATCTGCTCATGCGCCATGGCGACAGCAGCACCACCTTAGTGGAGCGACCTCAGAGGTGCACCTCTGATACCGAGGACTCATTATTGAATAACTATAGACCAGTCCAGCAGTCACCTTCTACGCGCTGCCATGTTTGTCTAGTGGTCTGCGGTACGCGTACTGAACATGTGCTGCAGCTCTATTCTGCCGCATATCAGCCCAATGACTCAGTATATTATGCCTGGGTGATGACAGATGAAGAGGTGTACTAGTCACCGACGGATCAAGAAGCCCAGGGTGGATCTCCAGCCAACACGACGCGCACCTTGCCTTCCATCGTGCTTTGACTGCGTGTGCATGCATGCTCGAAGCTGACGAGACCCCGAAATGTTCACGAAGGTAGGAAGTTCGCGCTGGAGGCAGGACAACCCAAAGACCTCCGTGCCGTTCACGTTCTGTTAGTGTCTGTCTATACCCAAGTACATTTTACAGCGGCAGCTGCTACGGGCCCATCCCCCGGTTGCGCGACGGCATGAGCGTAAACGAATTAAGTTTTCCCGGTAAGTTTAGAGGAAAAATTTAGAATAGGTAACCTATGCATCAATTCAGTTGCCCCGCTACATTTGGTTGGAAACTTGATGACACGGGACCTGGCGTCACGGGAATTAGACGAATTCAGGTTTCCCGATAAATTTAGCCGAAAAATCTACGTCAGGTGACCATTTCAGAAATCTAAATTCCCCGCTTAATTTAGCGGAAAGAATTGACGTCACGTGACCTCACTAATTCAGTTTCCCAGCTAAATTTGGTGGGGAAAGTGATGCCACGTGTGCTGTACACCTACTCAGTTTTCCCCGCTAAATTTGGCGGAAAAAGTTAGCGACGGCGTTAGCGTAAACGAAAACAAAGAAAAAGGACGCAGCTGTCTAAACGCATCACGCAGTATAATCATCCCCATTTTTTCATGTTGAGATTTATGAAGGTATTGGCCATTCCATACGCACGTTCAGAACTTTCCACATGTACGCTGCCACCTCGTCTACGTTACAAAAAAGGACAGGTACATGAGTACAATTTCCATATCTTCCAGTAATAATATCAGTGATTAGAACACTTATGTTCTCTTCCGCTTGCCCAGAAGTAATTAAAGGATACCTCCGCTGTCACGAGATAATGGCCGTTCTGTTTCATGAAAACAGTTCAGAAATACCAAATTGCTGCTCACTTTCTTATTGTAAAAGCAAGGCGCTTATTCTCTATCTCCAGCGCAGGAAAAGAAACTCTATATTCACAGGCAGGATGAGAACGACCATGAGCTTCTTCAGTTGTCCCACCTCCAGCGCGACCTTCCTATGAAATACACTTCGGCGTCTTGTGAGCTTCGAGCATGCTGGCGCAGCCAAAACAAGGCAGAAGGCACCAAGTTCGTGTTGGAGGCCGGGACAGTCTATACTGTGTACTGTCTGCACTTGCGATCGTTCTGAAGAGTAGGGTTTCTGTTTTGCTTAGGAGGCGTTCGCGCCTATTATTCCCAACCTCGTTTGCGTGTCGTCTGTCATAGACCTCGTGGGTATCTTCGTCTGACCTAAAGAGATAATCAATGTAAAGCGCACTACATTACTTTATTTCACTACACTACTGCAGCGATTTGCAATCTTTATGATCGGTTTTTGCAAACCACTCTTTAGTGAAACAATATGGTGATCAAGAAAAATGGGATTCGAAGTGAGTTTCCTGGCAGTAAGTTTTTAATTTTTTTTATTTTTATTAATTAAACAAAGCAAAGTGATAATCACTAGCTTGCGAACTCACAAAAAAAAAAAATCCCTTTGAGACAAAAAAAAAAAACACTTTTGCCGAAGCGTTTGCTGGTACTAACAGTAGTCTCCCTCCCCCCCCCCCCCCCCCCGCCCCCCCGCGCTCCATGAAATAAAAAAGAGACTGCAGATATGTTTTGCCGCTCAAGGAGGTTTTTGGTTCCTCAGGGAAATATGAAAGCGGAAAAGCAAAATCTAAGATTTACGCTGACATAACTGGGTCAGTAAAGGCCGCTGGAACGCTACTTCGGCCCTGGACAACGTAACGGACTATTTATTCGCAGATCCTCTCATTGCGTCAGTTTCATGTTATATCTGTCGTCCGTCCATATCAGTTTATTTCCTCAGCTGAAGACCACTGAAAATACATCCCTTCTAGATTGCGTTTTGTGGCATTTCATTCTTGCTTTAACTGGAAAGTCAGATTCCTTCCCTCGATATCCTTTTGGGGTTGGAATATACCCTCTCCGAGTCATCGTTGAAGGTTGAAGCAGCACTCGTTTCTGGTACGAGCCGAGACGAGTTTACATTGAATGCTGACGCAGTCTTTGTATCCGGTACTAGCTCAGTGCGCGTGACCAAACAATGGCCGACTCAGATGACTGACGCATTAGCTACAGTATGGCGAGCCCTTTGTAAAATAATAAAATCTATGAAGGGGAGACTTATTGAACATAGCCCCTTCCCTTTTGTTTAATTAGGGTTGTAAGCAACAACTGACATAGTTGCAGCAGGTTTGCCAACAAACTGGTAATCCTATAAATCACCTTTAATTGACGAAAACAACTTTCTCAGAATTGTTAAAATATTCCGGTCGGCTTTGTTAATTAAACGAGTTTCCTCTTTGAGCATAAATACCTAAGCTTTCTAATCTGTACCAACGTCTTCTCCTCTATTGTAATCGTGTATGTGTCACCAGGAGGAAGACTTCGTTTTTTTCTAGTCAAACTTGCTGGCAGAAGGTCCTAATCTTACGCAAAGCAGGGAGAGGGCAGCGCCCTAAGATTGCAGCTTCCTACTAGTAACTGTATTACTTTTTAACTACGCTTGTTAGAAAATTCTTCTATAACTAATTAATTAAATAAATGGTAACGACTCTCAATAAAATAAGTACAAGCCTAAAGCTGCCCCGCTGTACACTCTGAATCTAAACAGTCGTCTTTTCTGAATGAACTATAGTCAACTGACAAATCAAAGACGACACGAATGTGTCTTTCGAACACCCGGCTTTCAGCACGCTCTCCGTGGCTTCTGTCATGCTTTTTCTGCGCGCGCGCGCATGAAATGTACGAGGCGCCGAAGCCTTTTCGAATACCTAGAAAGCTCGCACTGTATGAAGGACGTCTTAAGCTTCTCCCTCCCGCTCTCACCTTGTAAATGCGCCTAGAATGCAAATGCTAAGCTCTATCGTGACCCACTGCCCATGCCGTCGCTGTGACAAAAAGTTGACAGCTTTAACCTATGAAACTGTGCTCATTATAGCATGCTACCGATGGCCTTTTTTTTCATTGGCTAGAAAAACGCAAGATAGTCTGATGAATAGTGTTCAAGACTCACCAATGTGGAGCATGCGCTCCCAAACTACCTGGAAATGCAGTTTTCAAGAAATCGCCTTTATTCGTCGAGCGATTGTCTGCTCAATGTTAGGGGGCCGTTACTCATGAAACACCACAGTAGCTCTTCTGACATCTTGATGTCACACCTTTGCTGGGGTATCTCAGTCTAATAGCTACTGTGCAGTAGCAGCCAACTCACGGCCTACATAACAGTTTTTGGCCACCGTCTCTAATAGATCGCTCATTTGCGAGCAATTCGCCTCTTGCGCATACGACCCGCGGCGTGTTAAACTACTTAACACGCGCGTCTTTCAAACGCCTAATCTGATTTACGTCTTGTCTAATTGGGCGCGGCATACATTACGTCTCTTCCTTTCCTTCCGGACGCCGACACAGACTCTAAACCATCCTGCCGCGCGGGTCACAATTTGGGGGCCGACCCCAAACCACTTTCGTATAGACTGGCGCATTAGGCCTGCGGTCGTGATCGATTCTTGCAGGCGCCCTTTTGAATTCGAGAGGTTTGGGGGAAATTGCAGAGGTAATTAGTTGTGCGCTGGGTTTTCCCTCTCGACATCGAATGAATTCAGATGCTTCCTTAGAGACGGGAGGCGGCATCTCGAGCCGTATTGATTTGTAAACAGACGCGTTTCCAGAAACTGGAACAATCTAAGTTGCAAACGAAATTACGCGTGAGTTGTTTCCAACCTTTTCGGTTCTCATTTGGCGCGTTTATTTGACTGATAAAGTTACGTTAATTATAAGTGCAAGCGGAACAGGTATTGAATATCCATTTAATCATTTATTAATGCATTCATTAATTGGTTTGTGTTAAGCGATCTTGCTGTGGTAACGATGCACGGCATAAAGGTAAGAGATTAGTGAGAAGCAACTTACATACTACGAAATTAAAGTTGAATACTGCAGGTATCCGTTGCCCCTGAGGTCAAAAAAAGAATGTGTGCGGTTCATGGGGTTAATTAATGTTTGAAAATAAAAGGAGAGCAGAGGAAACACAAAATGTGTAACTCAGATCAGGAAAATAAATAGCAGTTGTGAAATCGGGGCAATCTCTCAATTTATATGCATATATCAAATCTCGCTTACATTTGTTTTGGGCTGATTGCAGTAACTGATAGCTTACGAAAGCTGTGTGCGACGAGGTTTCAGCTTCGTTTCGACGTTCTTCAGTCAATGAGGTATTAGCCGATAAGAACACCGAAAAACGAATCCTAAAGCCAGCGCATCGGAAAGCCAGGCCCAGCCTTTGCTGAGTTGCCAGTGACAATAAAGGCTACGATTCGCAATCTAGCAGGAGGGGTAATTAAAATAAAAAGGAGGTGAACAAAAGAGCTATAGTTTTCAGAGGCGTTTTTGGTGTGGCGGAATTCATAACGAGCATTCGCTTAGTGATGTAGCAGCCTGGACGTGCTAACAGAGATTTATATTGAGATTATATATTTGGTGTATTTTTTTAATTTTATCTGTTTCGATTAACGAACTCGTCCCAGGTTATCGTAGTAAAGTGCCGTGTTTTGATATCCGCTTATTGAAAGCTGGATCCTCGAAAACGCATTGCCACTGTCCCGATACGTCCCGGTCGGACCAATTAAAGTCTGTATTCAACATCTTTCGGTGTCATGGCACTTCTTCCGCTCTCTACCCCAAAAGGGACCCCAGGGTGGCTGAACCACTACTCCCCGGTAGCGGTCATTACATTGGTGGCAGCGGTGGGATTCTTTTAACTTTTGGGGATTGGCATTGACCCGCATTCTCTGGATCCCTTTGCCAGTGAGAGTTGGAGGAGTGCCTCGTAGCTCAAAACACGTTTGGTCAGTTTCTGTTGGCAAGCATGTCTGTGTACAACAGTTCTAAAGCAAGCGCTAGTACAATGGGATCTAGTATTCTTGCGTTGGGCAGCCTAATCCCGAATTTTGGGGGCGATGGGTCCATCAGGGTGTTTCTGACTATGGTTGAGCAGGGTGGCGAATATGGGGGGCATGGAGTGATGACAACACGATGTGCCTGTGTAAATGCAAGATGTCGGGTGTCGCGAAAGAGTTTGTGTGGACAACGCGAGGGCCAGGTCTGCTAAGACGTTCGCAGAACTCAGGCTTATTTTGCTCGGCCGTTTCGACACCGAGCCGCAGGACAGTTCGCATGCAGAGGTTCATGGGTGCGAGACAGCTCCCGAGTGAGGATGTGCGATCGTTCGCGACTCGCGTTCAGATGCTCGCTCGGGCTACGGTGATGGATTCAGATGGCTCTGAGGAGCGAGATCGCCTTATTAGACAGGAATTGCTGGTTTGAACAGATGCGCTCTCAGTTTGTGGCTGGGCTCCGAGATCCTGTCCGGAGATTTGTCATGTCGCGTGACCCGAAGAGTTTTGATGAGGCGGTTGACGTCGCTGCCAAGGAAGAAGCTAACGAGTCTTTGAGCAATGGAGTCGCGGGAATTCGTGTTGTGAGAGAGAGCGACGAACGGATCAAACCGAGATGCTGCAACTAAAAGAAAGGTTAAGCAATATCGAAAGGATGGTGATGGAACAGACACAGATGTGTTCAGGAGGCCGACGTTCGGGCAGATCGAGGGGCCCTCTGACTTGCTTTGCATGCGGGAGAATCGGGCACATCGCTCGCCACTGCGGACAACAACGCGCAGGGGAGCAGTCGCAAAAGTTTCCAAAAAAACGTATAAACGTCCCCCTCTGCCGGAGAGGAAGAGGGGGCGAGCGTCGTTCTAGGAGATGCGAGGCAGAAAAAGAATGGGTGCAGCGTCGGGGGCGAGGAGCCGGTTGAGAAACCGAGAGGCGAAAGGGCTCGAGAAAGCCGCGAAGCCGGCGGCCATAATCCGGTATTCGAAGGAGACAAGCCAGGTCATAGAGTGCCGAATTAACGGGGTCCGGGTTCACCTGCTCGTCGACACCGGATCACGCGTGTGTCTAATTCGCAAGGGCATGCTTGAAAGGATTACTGAGGTAAATAGGCAACCTTTAGCCGCTGCGGGCATGAACCAGGGGCCATTTGTCGGCATAACCGGGGAGGAACTTTACATTAAGGGTTGTTTCTCGTTGCACTTCGCCCTTGGGTGGCACAGCTTTGATCACACATGCTACGTCATCGCCGACGGTCCGACTGTTCCGGTAGATGGAATTTTGGGGCAGGACATCCTTTCTTGTCAGGGCATCGACCTCCTCACGACACGAAAAATGTTGAGGGTTGGTGAGGACGAGATTCCAATCTCGAATTGGCGGGTCGATCCGGCGAGTGAGCGGATTGGCAGGGCAGGCTCACGCCACTCTGTGCCTGTAGGGGTTTCGGTGCGCCTCGTCGCTCTATGTGCTGTTCCAGCGATGAGTGAAGTCATTTGTTGGGTGAAACTGGCCACACCAATCTCTGCTGGATAACTAGGTGTTGTTGAGTCCAGTCCGCTGTCTGTTCACGGGCTCGCGGGAGCTTCGGGGCTGGTCAAGGTGGCTGAGAACTCCCGGGTGCCTGTGCGGCTGGCCAACTTTACGTTAGAGGAGTTGACTCTGCCCCGCAAAAAGAACGTGGCATTGTTTCACTATGCAGAGCTAGGGGTTGAGACGAGCAGCGTCCGTTTCATTCAGAAGGTTGCCGAGGCGTTGTCCAACGCGGAGATTGATTCCCTTTTCGAAACGTCTCATGTGTCTGGAGAGGAGCTGGTTAAGCTTAGGCAGGTGATACGTCGTCACTCAAGCGTATTCGCCAGGGGTAATTTGAACCTGGGACAGTGCGGAGAGATCAAGCACCGGATCAGCACGGGCGACGCCGCTCCGGTGTACCAGCGGGCGTACCGTATTCCATATTCGCAGAGAGCGGAGATGGACCGCCAGGTAGGGGAGGTGATGAAGGCGGGTATAGTGGAACACTCCAAGTCGCCCTAGGGGTCACCGGCGCTCTTGGTGGAGAAGTCGGTCGGATCGTTTCGGTTCGTCGTCGATTACCGGAAGTTGACTTCCGTGACTCGTGTGGATCCCTACCCTCTGCCTAATATCCAGGAGACCTTATCTCAGTTGGGATCGGCCAGGTATTTCTCTGTGATGGACATGGCATCTGGGTTCTGTCAGGTTGAGATGGACCGCACTGACAAGGAAAGACAGCGTTCAACACCCCGTGGCATTTGCTAGCCGCCAGCTCAATAAGGCCGAGCAGTCCTACAGCGCCACCGAAAAAGAATGCCTGGCTCTGATATGGGCGGTCCGGCATTTTCGATGCTACTTGTATGGCCGTAGCTTTAAGATTGTCACAGACTGTCGTCCTCTCAGATGGATGATGAACATGGGAGACCCTAGTTCTAGGCTAGCTAGGTGGAACCTTCGGCTGCAAGAGTACAATTTCTAAGTCGAGCACAACGAAGGAAAGGCACACAGCAATGCGGACGCCTTGAGCCGAACAGTTCCGGAGCACGGCGTTTCAACCGATGTACACTTCGTCACCACTTATGTACCGACAATCAGCGAGGACAAGTTAAAAGAAGAGCAGCAAAGGGACCCTTCTCAGTGGTCATTGCTTGGGAGACTTGACTCCGAACTCGCGCTTCGCTCTGAGTACAGAATGAACAGTCACAGCTTGCTTTGCAAGATCACTGCGGAGCGTCGGTGCTGTCATAGAGAGGGCCTTGCAGAGAGACTCGTCGTGCCAGAATGCATGGTGCCCGACGTACTCAAGGCGTTTCACAATGCCCCGTACGCTCGCTACTTTGGCGCAAAGAAAACCAGGCATAGGATTGAGAAGTCCTTCTTTTGGGACGGCATGAGAGGTTCAGTCAGGGACTACTGTGCGAGCTGCGAGTCCTGCCAGCTCAGAAAAACGCCAAAGCAAAAAAGAAGGGCTCCCCTGCAAAAGTTCGACGAGGTGAGTCAGCCATTCCAGCGAACGGCCATGGATATTGTGGGGCCGTTGCCTCTTACGTCTGAGGGTCACCACTACATCCTTGTTTTCGTTGACCATCTCACACGGTTTGCTGAGGCTCTGCCGTTGTCGGATCAGAAGGCTGAGACGGATGCGAGATGTTTTGTTGAGAGGATCGTGCTTAAGCATGGTGTTCCACACCAATTTCTAACCGATCAAGGTACCAACTTCGTATTGGGTCTCATGATGGAGGTGTGCAGGCTTCTCGGAGTAGAGAAACTAAGAACAACGCCATACCACCCCGAAGGCAGCGGCACAGTCGAAAGGGTGAACCAGACGGTGAAAGGCCTACTTTCTCATCTGGTCGCAAAGCACCAGAGGGACTGGGACGCGTGGCTCCCCTATGTTATGTTTGCATATAATACGGCCACACACGAGAGTACGAACGACACCCCGTTCTTCCTCCTGTATGGTAGGGACCCAGACCTCCCTCATGAACTTCAAACGCGACCTCAGCTTCCGTACTATGGGACACCTGAGAGCTACAGGGAGGAACTCGCACTTCGACTGCGCTTGGCTCATGAGATGGCTCGGGAGCTTAACACCAAGGCCGCCGGGACTCGGAAGGAGCGACATGACAAATGCTCAGCGGACGTGGAGTTCGGAGTAGGGGAAAGAGTATACCTCCGCGTAGAGCAGACCGGGCAGGGCCTGTCGCGAAAGCTGGCCCCCAAGTGGAGGGCCCGTATTGGGTCGTGGAAAATTGAGCCCAGTGGTATTCCGCTTGAGGTGCAGTAGCGGGGGCAGGGGTTCGTTTACGGTTCACGCCAACCGACTGAAAAAGGCAAATTTTGAGAGTCCATACCTTGAGACCAAGGAGGCTCCCTCAACCCAGCGACCAAGGGCGAGGCCCCGGGCTCCCAAAAGGAACAGTCGAAATTACCGCAGGAGAGCCATCCGGATTCACCTGACCACGACTTTTTCATTGCGCTCGAGGAGTTTGAGCGCGAGTTGCGGCGAGCGCAATGGTCTACCGGAGGGGAGCGAGAAGGCGACGACATAGAGGCCTCTGATCGGCCGCAAAATCAAGCTGTCCAGGTCGACCCGAATGTTTGGGGTTTTAGCTATGCTGCCCAGTAACAACGCTTGTTCATTGTTTACAGCACGCGAATGTGACGGGCTATCGAGTATGTTCAGACTTTTATTGGATGCTTGTTATGTTTTATTGCATGCTTGTTATATCTATGGTAATCTTGTGACCAAACGTGTTCCGGACCGTGAGTCAGACTGGGCGTGTTGAGTGTATCGCCTTGTAGACATGAGAAAGCCCAGGGGGATAGCGCACGAACGATTGACCAGGAGCGGCGCGAACCTCTGAACTTTTCACGCTCGTATCGACATTCCAAGTTCTGTATGTGTGCGTGTGTTGCGTGTGTTGTGTTTCTTTTTTCTAACAAAAAAAGTGTTGACTATTGTGAAGTACGGCGTGCGGTGAAAGGTCTCGTCGCCGCAGATGGGACCTTTGAGCCGAACCCGAGGTCGCGGCGCCGCCGATGGGACTTTTGAGCCGTACCCGAGAAACAGGTGCATGCCCTTCGGGCTTCGACGGGGTGGATTTATTCGGCGGCCTTTTGTCTGTATCGGGAAAGACAATGGGGGCTCGCCAGCTGCGGAGGCGCCGAGAAGTCGGCAGATGAGCTGCTGGCCGAAGGGAAGGGAACAGCACGAGGGTGCGTCACCAAGGAGGAGAGAGTCTTTCTCGGTGAGCTTGGTGGTGTTTCGGCGAGGAGGAAGGCCCGCCGTTGGGGAAGATGGGAGACGGGTCGGAGGAGCCACTGTGGACAGTCGGGAAAAACAAGCGCCTTGAACGGGACGCGCGGGAGTGGAGAGGAGGACAGAACCAAGAAAAGGATCTCGTTGGTGGATTGGAAACGACGGGGACTGACGAAAAAACACGGAGGAAGAACTGCGCAGCGTCCCCGGATCCACGCGGAGCTGACCGAGACCGGCCCGCTGTACTTGACCGCGGCGTCCCACCGATCACCAGAGACCGGCTTGCGGAACCTGACCGAGCCGTGCCACCGAACCTGACGGAAGCTTCCCACCGATCGACGCGGAGCTGACCGAGACCGGCCCACCGTACCTGACCGCAGCGTCTCACCGATTGACGCGAACCTGACCAGAGACCGGCCCACCGTACTTGACCGCGGCGTCCCACCGATCACCAGAGACCGGCTTGCGGAACCTGACCGAGCCGTGCCACCGAACTTGACGGAATCTTCCCCACGATCGACACGGAGCTGACCGAGACAGCCCAACGTACCTGACCGCAGCGTCGCACCGATTGACGCGAACCTGACCAGAGACCGGCTTGCGGAACCTGACCGACTTGTGCCACCGAACCTGACGGAAGCGTCCCGTCAACAGCACCGGCATCAAGGGGGGGGGGGGGGGGGGGGCGTGAGCGAGCACACCCAAAGTTCCCAGTCGGACCAATTAAAGTCCGTATTCAGCATCTTTCGGTGTCGTGGCACTTCTTCCGCTCTCTACCCCAAAAGGGACCCCAGGATGGCTGAACCGCTACTCCCCGGTAGCGGTCATCACAATTAGACAATACAAACTGGCGCTATAGGAGTATTCACTGGGCGCCACATTTGTGGGTGCTGCTTAGAGCTCATGCTCAGAACGAGCCCACATTAATAGGCTGCTAAGACCGGCAATCTTGAGGTGCGGAATGCACGTTACAAAAGAACTGTGGAAGCTCGCCATCAGCACGCGCTCAGCAGTCGCGCACAGAGCTATGGCCGCCAGTGAATACTTCCTATACTTCGTCTCACCTTAGAATGGACTATGTTAGCTGCGCATGCTAAAAGCGCGAGCCATTCGCTTTAGATGAAGCCTCGGCGGCTGGACGAGCGCTCATGCAGCGAGTGCTCCAGTCAAGACAGTCAAGACTTTCCGCTCGCGCTTGCTGTCTTTGCAGTTAGTCCGTGCTAAGGTGAGACGAGTATAGATTATTATGCCATGTTAATGTGGCGGAGTGCATTGGCACCTCACGGAATAGTATTTAGGCGTGACTCAGTAGACGCTAGCAGCCGCCACTGACCAATATGCGAAATCCCAGGGCCTTACAACGTCATAGACGGAAGTTGTATCATGCCAATTGGCTAGGGTCTTCACTCATGCAGCCTATTTTTGTACGAAACGCGCCTTTGTGCGGATCCTCTCGAAAATCTTTCAATGCAAACTTAGCGTCGCTTGCTCTGAACAAAGATGCGCCTCAATTACAAAGGATTACTGTAGACGCTGCTGTGTGACAAACAAATACAGATAATTGTACACCGCCATTTAGCAAGTTTTAGCCAACTGCATTTACATAAGCCATAATGTATAGGACCGTAACTAAGATAGAGTTATCTTTTACTTCGGCTATGCCACAAGTATGGCTATATTTTTGATAACACTAAGTGGGCGGCGGCTCTTGTGCCACGTTAGTCTGACCACTCCCGCTGTATACATGTTTCGTTAATATGGACCCCGTTATTGCGAATACCCACCCCGCTATATGGACATTATTTTCTTGGACAAACTGGGAAGAGACATGCATTTTTGTCTCGTAATTATGAACCACTCGCATTATGAATGACTTTTCGCGGGAACGGAGGTGAACGTAGAAAAGATAAAAGCACAGGCGAGCTGGTGAAGAACTTCCATCGTAAACCGGAGACACGGCAAAATAAAAAAAAAAACGTACAAAACAACAAGTCTCAATTGAGACTTGTGGTTGTTTTTTTAGTTTTTTTTATTTTGTCGTGTCTCCGGTTTACGATGGAAGAACGGAGGTGACCATGTGAACGAGACATCGCTGTAGTACAATGACACTGATATTTTTAACTAATGTTGTCATTCACCCTTCCAATAATACCTTCCTGCACGTTGCCCTGTTTGTCTATCAGACTGTACAATTTGTTCGGACCATGCCAATGTTACTCTAAAATTCAGCCGGGAAACTGCCGTACTCCCAGCTTTAAAAAAAAAAAACGGCTTTGATCCGTACTCGAGTAGCGAACTAATGGCCATCGCAACGCCGCCATTTCTTCCGAAGTGGCCACTCTGGTAACTGCATCTCTGCATGTATCGGTTCAACTCGAGTCGAGGAAGAGCGGACGGCTCCTTGCCGTTTTGCAGTAACAATAAAAGTTAACTTTCATGTTTTGACTTGTCGCGAAAGGGTAGCGCTGTTATCGTATTTAGTTGGGTTCGGTGGACACGAGCGGTCCAGGTTTCAAGTGTGAGTTTCGCAACGGAGTGTTTTAGTAACGCTGGAGCATGCTTTATCTACTGCGGAGTTATTGATTTTTCGCATCTGTATGCGACGAGAACTGAGAAAGAGAAAAAGACGAAAGCGCGCGAAGACGTCAGAACGGCGAGCTCTCTCTGGTACGAATGATCGGTGGGTAGACCTCTAAAGTATAGCTGTCTGGAAGGCGTCTCCGATTGGTGTGTTTACCGCGTCCAAAACGTGGTCTCTCGATTTCCGCTCGATGACGCCATCAGAATGTCATGTGTCACGACCACGTCATGTGTCATTGTATTGTCATGTGTCGTAAAAGTAATCTAGCAGCCGTGGTAGATGTGGCAGACGCCTGCTCTGCTGCCGGAGTGGCATTCCACGAGAGCTTTGCAGCCAGGACGTTCGGACGCCGCGACGACAGCGACACTTGCGTTCGCTTGGGCTTTTCGCCAGCATTTCTACGACCAAGCGCCAGGATCGTGACATCCAACAGCAGAACACTCCAGCCTTTGTGACGTCATTCGGTGAAACTTCGGGACCTTTTTTGACGAATGGGCGGGATAGGACGCAAACCAGTCCAGTACGAGACGCGCTCCAGGCAGCTTACCTATGGCTAGTTGCCTTTGTCTCCACTGCACTCGCTGAACGCGTTCGAATGCGAAAGCCAAACGCCGGACGCTGGTGTTCCGCTTTCTAGCGCGTTCGACGAGTGCAGTGGAGACAAAAGCAGCTAGCGCATCCACTAATCATTCCAACCAGAGCTCAACGTTTTTATGTGCGCTCTCGTATCCTTCTTTCCCTCTGTTTCTTGGTGCATATCCGTATAACTTTATTGGCCTTTTTTTCTGGTTGATAAATCTTGCGAAGGAGTGTAGGGCTTTCTGTCTTCCTTAAGGTGAGGGGGGCGTTATGAAAACCAAGATAAAATCGACACGCGGACGCTAAATTTAGGGGTCTTACGTTCCTTTGAATTAAGCTAAATGAATAAGTCGAGCTGATTACCAATTATTTTTAGTTATAATAATTATTTGCCATATTTTACAATGCCTAAGCCAAGGTTTTTTTTTTGTTTTTTTTTTCTTAAGTTTTAATCTGCGTGCCTTATTGAACCTTGCGAACTACAAGACATTAGAAAATTGCTACGGGAGACAGATTTGTACCTCGCTTCCACGCCGAGAACATTCACACCAGCACAACGCATATCGCGGATTTTCATTATAGTTTCACTGTGCCAAATGTACAAATATGGATTCGAAATATACAAAGGATCCACTTACATGAATATAATTGAGTCGCTGATTGTTTCCAGAGTACAGAGTTTCATTTAGTCCGCTTACCGGAACTAAATCCCCGCAGAATCGAGTACTAATTGCTTGGTGTAACTCCTGAATGAAGTTATCATTCGGCGATTTTTAGAGATAGGCCGAAAACAACAAAAAACGTATATAAAGCGTTTCCCCGTTACCATGGCTACGGCGGGTACGCACGGGTGGGACCTCTGGGCATCTATGAGTTAGGACGGAGCGGAAGGTGCATTGATTTTCCCTACATGTTTGAATATCATGTAGCCGCTAATCCGGTTCGCCAAAGAAGATTGCCGGCTCGTTTGCTCGTTCCGGTTGCGCTGGTGCTGCGTTTCAAACTCTACGCCTTAGACGCTAAGCTTAACAGTCTACTTAAATATGTTTTGAGGCGAGAGAGGAAGAGATAGACGAGACAGCGAGAAGCATGTCTCGCACCGCACGGAACGAAAGAAAGAACTTTAATAAACAGAAACCAGCGTTACCACAGGCCAGGAACGGAGATTGAAGAGCTCACACGAGAACGAACACTACACTGTACGCGCTTGGTTTCGAACGCACAGGTAGCGCCTTGTTGGGGATAGTGACTGCTACGCCGCGACTCGGTTCTGAAGCGAAACTTGGGAGTTTCGGTGCTCTGGGAACAATCAGTGACTCTAGTATACACATGCAAGTGGAGCCGTTTATAGGGGGCGGAAATTAAACAAATGTTCGATTGATAGACCGGGCGATACGACAAATAAAAAATAAAAAAAAGCATACCCGTCCATCCGCGGCACTTCTAGGTTTCCCAATTTAATACCTAGGTTAAAGACTTTTTTTTTAAACCTAGAAGGACTACACTCTAATTTCGAAAACGCAGACGAGCTGTCGGCTGCCCTTCGACCCATCCTGGTGCGAGCTGAGGCCGGGGATTCGGTGGCCTTCCAGTGCAACACCAGCTCCTCGCTGCCAGACAGCGACGTGTCCCTGGACTGGACCCTGAACGGGTCCCCGCTCCCGCTGGGCTTCGAGCGCCTCGAACGGGGGTTTGTGCGAGTCAGCTCCGTGGCCAGGCATCAGGGAGGCATGCTCCAGTGCTTCGTGTCCTCCAGAGACGGTCGTCGGTCGGCCCAAGCGACGGCCGAACTTGTTGTTGGAGGTACTTTCGCAAAAAATGCCTACTTTCAAGAGCGCGGTTTTCAGAGGATTTTACAGAAGGCGGACCTATGCATTTCCTATGTGAAATATTGCTCCCAATTGACACAGCATGGTTCTATTAGGAATGAAATAAAATACTTAACAAGTTAGTTGAATTACATTTTTTTCCGTTCGTTATTATTTCACGGGCCTAATTTGTTCATGTTATTCTTTAACTTTAACCTTGAAACTACCCAGAAATTCAATTAAGAGTTAAATACAAATTACAGTACCGCGTTGCAATGCACAATGTATGACCGCGAGCGAGTTGCCTTGGAAAGTGTCTTTTCTGCGCGAAATATTGTTCAAGCAAACGCATTCGCAAGAGCTAGGCTCACGGGCTTGTGCCCTGTCATGGTCTCGGTTACGGTGGTCACAGGTAGTTTGTACACTAATTAAAATACATTGAACTTGCTACAAGAATTTACCAGTGAATCGCCGCAGGTTGTTCCTTATTTTCTTTAAACATGAACCCAAAACAATCTACTTCTAATGATCAAAAGAAAAAGTCAATGCTAACTCTTATCTGCACTTCAACGAAGTTTCAAACGACGGTACGTAGCTGTTTTGCAATAGCTTGCCGTCTACGCACGGGACTTGGATATTTTCCCATCAAAATGAACCAAAAATTTAGGTTCGGCAATAAGGGCGGTTTGAGCTGACGAAAGACAAAAATATCCTTTGCAAGAAATATTTTAAATGCGAAAGCATTTCTTCCGGCCCGTGAGGTCGCCCTGTCCCAGCGATATGGCTGCACCAGTCACGTGTTAATAGGGCGATCAAGGGCTTCTTGTGGAGCTTGTTTTTGACGCATATTTTTTGTTGGGCCTCAGTTACAAAACCAGTTCTCGATGCCATATATCGATGTAACTAAGAGCGATAGAAATAAACTAGGCACTTTTTTCTCTTGGAGAGGTTTGGCGCGGGGGGGGGGGGGGGGGGGGGGGGGACAATTTCGGTTCTTTTCCATTCCCATCAAATTTGATCAATGAAAATATTATTATCGTGGAGATTCCGAGCGTTACAATTATTGCTCTTAGTTAAGCGGGTTGTGCATTATACCTAGGAAGCAAATCGTTAACTAGTTGGGTACAGGAGACGTAATAAAGCAATTATTTTAAAGCGCCGCCTGACAGCGCCCCTGTGTCGGCTCCAAGGATCAGAACGAGGGGCGTATAACATTCGTTTTATTAAATTTTTTTATTGGAAATTCGGGAGTCTTTCAGTGTAATCTAGTTTTTTTTTTAGTATAATTAAACACCATTATTCGGTGATCTCAAAATCGACTTGAGTGCCCCTTTAAGATAACAATTTAGCCATTGAGGTATAATTCCTAGCCTTTTCTAAAACAAGCCACGTCAATATATATTCATAAATGTTACGCCAGCGTGCAATTCCCTCTTCCCAGAACGCTCGTGTTAATCGCTTCGGGAATCGCACCATATGTGCGACCCCTGAGAATGCCGCCGATCAGAAGCTCAATCGGCGCTCGGAGACACGTTTCTGGAACAACAGAGCAAGCTACTGCCACCGAGCGCACATCCATTTCGAGCGCCAATCGAGGCCATGAACCCACCGCCTTCACTTGTGCATTCTGACTCTAAGTTGCCTACGGGTATAGTGCGCTGACACGCCATTAAAAAAGGACACCCAGCTGAAGTGGGGTTATTTCATGCAGAGAAGGACTCGGCGAAACTTCAAAAAGTCATGTCATATTGTCTTTGCTTCCAAACGCCTTTTGCCAAGCCAGAGCGGTGGCGCCATCTAGATTCCTAAATATCTAGAATCCGAGACGAAATTCTACCATGATACCCTCTTAGGATGGCATTGCATCCTAACTACAGGGTGCATCATTTTTGACCTAACATATTATATATAAAAAAAACGTGAAAGATGCATTAACTTTCGGTCCGTGCAGGTGAGTCATGCCACACTCTTAGAAAAAAGGGGACCAAAAGGAGGCAACAGACCGCCTTTACCACCCTCCTCCAGGCCACGGGTGAAGCGCTCCGCTTGTTACCTCCTCAGGCGCAGGCAAAAGGAAGAATGCGGTGCTACCAGGTGAAGTTCGCCGCGAAGGGGAACCAAGGAGGCATGCATTACCTCCCAGAGGGTGCACCTGTTTTTGCATCTGCCAAAGCCAGGGCGCTACGATTGGCTGTGGGAGGCGCAAACGAGTTCGCTACTGGTCTCCTCGTATGACACGTGATTATTCGCGCATGCGTGGGAAAGCGCCTGCCCGGCCGACCGGGAGCGTCCGCTCCTTCCCCGCCGACGCGCCGCCATGACGGCATAACGGTGTTCTTCTCGACGTTCGACGGAGGCGTCCCAGGTGCAGGGAACGTCCTTATTGTTCTGTTCGGCTCAGTCTCTTCTTACGAGGTCACCGAGCGCGCTGCATTGACTTCAGTCGAAGATCCATGTCGTGTGCACCGTATGCAGGTAAGGAAATGTTCTGCCGCGGACGGCAGTTGGCGTCGGTTATGACCGCCCGGGAAGGCGACCCCGTCTTCCTTAGACAAAGGGTTGGCGGACATGTTGGCACGTTTGAAGGCGTCGAGCGGTTCGATAAAATTAGTGTGTGGCGCGAACGCAGACACGGTTTAGACCATCGAAGTTCATAAAGAGCAAGAACAGGAATGACTGTCGCTTGCACTAGCGCACATTTAGAAGGTTGACATACGCTAACCAGTGGCTTAGCCAGCAGCTTTTCCCGGTGTATGTGTGTGCGGGTGGACGAAGGGGGAGAGCGGCGGTTCGGCGAGCCGGGCGGCAAGACGCCTTTTGAATCGGGTGTCGCCTACGTTTAAGGCGTGAGGGGGTAGGAGGTTTTCTCTTTTGGGGGCCGTTGGTGTGTCGCGTCGGACGTTAAATTGAGGATCTGATCAAATATTTGAAAATCTCATAAGGTGGTTGTTTTTTGTTTATTTGTTTTTTCCCCGCAGAGCAGTAGTCGATCAGGCATTCATTGGCGGCACCGGCCAACCGGCGCGATTTATTCTCAACGTCGGTGATATTTGTAAAAATCAGTGTTAAACACTGATTTTTAATATCAACGTTTTTGTTTTTTTTAATTTTTAATTTAACGAGGTTTAATAAATAGTTTGGTAAAATGTCACGTTACCTTGAAATACCGAATATAAATGTCTGAGCTAATTATTCGTGCGCTTCGCAAACATTGATAGTATTATATTACGGAATAAGGTCATGAAGTTGTTACAGGCAGCGGGCTAGCAATTATATTGTCTTGGCATTTTCTTTGCGTGTGATCAGGCATTTCTAAAACTCTGATCATTCAGTAGGCGAGTTAGATATAACTCAAGTTTGCATTATTTGAAGTTGATTGAATATATTTCTTTCGTCCTGCGGCAACGTTGTAGGGTGATTTCGTCGAGGGTACTGGATGCCTGCTACCTTGGACTCATCTCGTGACAGTTCTTAACACTGCTTACTGCAGGTAAGCGGAGTCCGATATTTTATTTTGATTTTCTTGTTCCAGTTTGTGCACTTGAAATGGGGCTCTTGATTTTTATGTTGATTTTGTGTGTGTGCTGTTCGTTCATTTCCGAGAGAAAATTGAGGGTATACTTCGAGTAAATGAATTAGAGCAAGACACACAAGGCGCTTAGTGTGTCTTTTTTGGTGTTTTTTTTTGTGTGGTTTTCGTCCTTGTGTGCTGATTCTTCTCATGTCTAAATAAGACATACATTCAATTTTAATCTGGCAAATTACTTCGGCAAGAATATTTACATATTTGCCGAAGTTCGACATTCGGCAGTTAGAAATTAGTCGTGCGCTTCGCAAACATTAATAGTAGTATATTACTGAATAAGGTCATTAGTTATTGCCGGCAGAGAGACTAGCAAGTATAGTCGTCTTGGCATTTTTTTTTCTGCGTGTGAGCAGCCATTTTTAAAAGCTGATCATACAATAGGCGAGTTCAGATGGCTAAGTTTGCATTATTTGAAGTTGATTGAATATATTTCTTTCCTACTGCGTCAACGTTGTAGGGTGATTTCGTCGAGGGTACTGGATGCCTGCTACCTTGGACGCAACTGCAGGTAAGCGTAGTCAGATATATTATTTTGATGTTCTTGTTCGCATTTGGGCAATTGAAATGAGGTTCTTGATTTTTAAATTTTCTTGTGTGTGTGGTGTTCGTTCATTTTCCAGAAAAATTGAGGGTATACTTCGAGTAAATAAATTAGAGTAAGACACACAAGGCGCTTGAGTGTGTCTTTTTCGGTGTGTTCTTTTTATGTGTTCTCGTCCTTGTGTGCTGTTCTTCTCATGTCCAATAAAACAAATTCAATTTTATCTGGCAGAGCACTTCGGCAAAAATATTTGCATATTTTCCGAAGTTCGGCAGTTAGGGTTGGCGGTCATAGGATCTTGCTGTGGTGCTGAGTAGCTAATGTGGTTTAGCGCTCTGTGGTGTATGTTCTTCCTCTGTCCTTGTCTTAAAGCGCAATCATGTTTTTTTCACGTACAATACCAACTCGCCCAACAATCAGCACTTGTATATACTAACCTGCTACAGTAGGTGTACCCCTTTGACTAAGATTTGTTAGTCACCGTAAGTAAATGGGGTGACAAATTTAAACATGACCGGTGAATTCAAAGTGCTTACTAATCTATGATTACCACCCGCCATGTGATAATTTTAGTCAGTGGTAGTTAGTCAACAGATTAAACTGGTCACGTCCTGGTAAGTATGGTCGATGCTTTATAATGCTGGAATCAGTGGCCCATCAAATGCTCCAAATGCGTCTTAGAAAACTCTAATTTTTCTTCACAGTTTCTTCAAATTGGGGTTGATATGTTTCAACTTCATATCACATGATTTCCCCATTTTTTTTGGTTCCAGGCAGGCAGTACAATCTACCCGGTGGCTGTCAGCTCAAGCCTAATTAATCCTGAGGCGCCCAGCTATGTGGCAGTGGAGGGTGATCTCGAAGCCGCGTCGCCTGCTGAGGCAGTCCTGGTTGCATTCTGCCTCTAGTTTTCTTCTTTAGCTACGACTAGAGCCCCGAAAGTGTTGTTCCAGATGCCTTTATTGCGCTTAGTGGTTTCATCTTATAACTTTTATAAGATGTCTAGTCATGCCATTGATTTTTATGCCATTTTGTTTGTGACAGCCACAATAAAACATTGTCACGTGATTCCAAAGTGATTCCATCAAGTGTGCATTTAACCTGTAATAAGGTGGTGAACTGGGCCAGTTGGTTGCTGTTATACATGATGGGGAAAACAGCTTGGAAAGCCCGGACTACGAAGAACAAACATGACAGGACAGCACTTTTCTGTCGTGTTTGTTCTTCGTAGTTCGCGATTTCTGAGCTATTTTCCTCATCGTGTGCATTAAACACCAAAGTGGATCATAGTTCCCTCCAAAAGGAGGTAAAAGCAGCGCCCTCAATTACGTCGTCTTACCTCACAAAAGGGTTGAAATTCCCCCCTAAAGGAGGTAAAGGCTGACCCATAAAGGATGCACTTTTAACACCAAAAGGAACTAAGGTTACCTCCAAAAGGAGGCAATGTTGCACCCTAACCCAGGGGGTAAGTTTGCACCCTCGATGCAGGGGGTAACGATACCTCCAAATGGGGTTGCCCTGTGTGCAAGTCGGTTACCCCCTTAAGGAGGGTACTACAGTACCCTTTTTTTTAAGAGTGCAACAGCTCCTTGAACACAAGATAGGAGCCTTACGTCATTGTTAGTAGATGCCTGCGCGCCCAAAGCGGCAAGCAGACTGAAGCTCGACGAGAGTATAGATTCACTGAGTCTTCGCAGAGTGCCTTAACTCCCAAACCTCGCTTTAGGACCGAGTTGTGGGGCCTTAGTCGCGATCCCCAACATGGCGCTGCCCTGTGCGGTCGAAGCGAAGAGCATACAGTGTAGCGTTCGTTCTCGAGTGAACTCTTCTATCCTCGTTCCTGGCCTGTGGCGACACTTGTTTGTTTAAGAGCGCAGCTCTTAGGCGCCCGTTTCTGTGTATCGCGGCATCGGCGTCGCCGTCGCCGTAGAGATAACCGCGCTAAATTTAGCAAGAAACTTGACGTCACATGACCTCACAAACACGCTTTAAATTTAGCGGGGAATTGAATTGCTGTTGAGGTCACGTGACGTCAATTTCTCGCTAAATCTAGCGGAGAAACTGAATTTGTTCATAGGTAATGTGACACCCAGTAATGTGACGCCAATTTTCCTCGCAAACTTTAGCGTGGAAAATGAATTAGTCTTGAGGTCACGTGGCGTTGATATTTCAGCTAAATTTAGCGGGGAAACTGTGGGAGGAGGGGAGGGTATGGAGGCGGAGGAGTGGAGGAAAGGAGGACAAGAAGGTACGGAGTAGGGGGAGGTAGCGGAGGATGAGAAGGGGAGGAGGACAAAGAGAGAAATAGGGGAGAGTAGCACGAGGGGAAAGGAGGAGGAGGGAAAAGGATGTGCAAAGGAGGGAATTAGAGGAAGAGAGGAGAAGAACAGGAGTAGGGGAAGGAGCGGAGGATGAAGAGGAGGCGCATGACCTCCCCATTGTACCTTCCCTTCCTCCTCCACCAGAGCTGTGCTCTATTTTCGCGTTACAGAGATTTGTAAACGCCTTTCATTTCTTTTATTGAAGTTGTTTCCTTCGTTCCGAGCAGTGCGTGACTTGTTCCTCGCTGTCTCGTCTCTCTCTCTCGCCTCGAAACACATCAAAGTCAAGTGTTAGGCTCAGCCTCTGAGGCGTAGAGTTTGAAACGCGGCACCAGCGCAACTGCAGCGAGCAGACGAGCCGGAAATCATCTTTGGCGAACCAGGTTAGCAGCTAGTACTTGATATACAAAAATCTACCGGAAATCAACGCACCTTCCGTTCGGTCCTAACTCATCGAAGCCCAGGAGTCCCACCCGTGCATACCCGCCGTAGCCGTGGCAACGCGGAAACGCTTTATATACTTTTTTTCTTGTTTTGGTCCTATCTCCCAAATGGTCGACCGATAACTTCCGTTACGGGTTACACCAGCCAATCAGAACACTATTCTGCGGGGATTGACTTCCGGTAAGTGGACTGAATAGAATTCGGAACTCTGGGAACATTCAGTGACTCTAGAAAGTGCGATGCAAATCGGCAGCAGTTGGCGTCTTGGCGTTGCCGCTTGCAAACCCCCTGCCTATTGTGAGGCTCTGCATAACGCACTAGCAGCGAGTTCAAACAAGCCTGGCGGAGCTGCTTGAATGCACTAATGATGACGTTTGGAGGAAAACGGTGCAGACCTTGTCTTTCAGGTAATATGGTAATTCGGGCAGGGGGCATAATGTAGAAGGCGAAGAGTCGTGAAAAGTCAAATAGTAATGTGTTTCACCAACCTTTTAGAGCGGAGCTCTTAGGCGCCCGTTTCCGGCTTGAGCGGCATCGGTTTCGGCGTCGCCGTCGGCGTGACCGCGCGGTGCATTATGAGAAACGTCCCATAATGCACAGCGGTGACGCGCGCGCTGCATTATGGAACGTTTCCCATAATGCACCGCGCGGGATGGAGGGGGAGGGGGTAGGAAGAGGAGGTGGAGGAGAGGAGCAAAAGGAGGAAGAGGGGGAGGGAGGAGGAGGAGAAAAAAGAGGGAAGGAGGCGAGGAGCCCCAAGGAGGAGGTGAGGAGGGAGGAGGAGAGGCTACGGATGAGGAGGAGGGGTAAACCGTCCCTTCAGTACCCTCCCCTCCTCCTCAAGAGCTGCGCTGTGATCGGCATTACAAGGTGTTGTAAACGCCTTTCATTTTTTTTTTTCAATTCGTAAAATAGATATTTGGTTTTAATAAAAAAAGCTTTCTAAGCGTCATTAAAAGCACTGATTATGTCAACTGTAGAACGATTTTTTTCGCGTGCCTCGTTTGTTCCGAGTCCCGAAAATGAATGCACATTCGGCGCGCCAACACCATTTTCCCGTTTCTTATTGGGGATGCTTGAGCAAAGCGTTAACGTGTTCCGCGTGCAGCACAACCGGAGCCTTTGGAGCATGATTTTTAAGCTCGCGCCCAGCGGTATTGGTATCACCCGTGCGCGAGCATAAAAGCTTGCTTGAAAGGCTCCGGTAGTGCAGTACGCTGAACACGGTGACGGTTTTCTAAAATTCCCTATTATCCCGTTTTTCGCATTGCCAAATTGGAAACTGTAACACGAGTAGAATCTTTAGCCCCCAAACCGCTTTCTTCAAGCGTTCTAAATCAAACTAAAATTTACTGACTTAGTTGTTTTCATTGACACTAAGAAACTTGTGAATTGCAGCCATATGTTCATTTTCAGAAATTAAAAACTTATTCAAATACTTAGATTTTATATTCGCCTTATCTTGACAATTACCATTATATTTTTGTCTCTCTTGCCGTATATCTAATCTGCCAAGCCGCGTTTGTGTGTCTTTCACGGTTTTAATTAGACAAATATATCAAGCTTAAAATAAATTATCTGCATACCTTGCTCCAGCATAAGAACTACGGGAAAAAGGCGCCACCGCTAAAAAACAACGTTCCGTTCAGTTACCAACCTGCCGAAGCGCACTGGGGGGATCCGAAGAATTATTTGGTTTTGTCAATTTTAAAGAAAAGGCGCTGGAAGACAGTTGTCCTGTTCACATCACGTAAATTGGGCGTCTGTAATTAATATAGTATTGACAATATTTTTTCTACTAGGAATGCAGGGATGAAGTCTTTTTCGAAGTTTCTTTTGTGCCCTAGATACATTTGTGCTGGATGTCCGCTGGCGCACTCGATGATGTGTTGTATAGAAAGTTAGACTTTGAATTTGCATCAAAAATATATATCCATTCCTTCGATTCTCTGGCATTAGTGAGCAATATAGATGGTTTAGTACGAGTGCTAACCTGGGGTTTTATAGCATTCATTAAGGAGCCGGTGCACGAGAGGATGTGCGAACCCTTAAAAAGAACGCTGGAAATAACTGAATCAAAGAAATAACTGATTGCCACAGATGATTAGAGGAAGGTATAGACTTTTTGCAGAGTTCCTTATACTATTGCAATCGAAGGTGCATAGTATGCAGATATCTCTGTGTTTTCGTCGGTGTACCGTCCACACGATATTTCGATGGCGGCTTCTCATGATTCCCACCCGTCACATTACAACCGGGATTATCAGTAGAAAATTGCCTGTGTAAATATCACTTTAGAAGCTTGGAATCACCGTGTTCTTCAGCCTACACCACCCAAATGGACAGTCTGCCATTACCATCATTCACGCATGGACGGAGCAGCATTAAGTTTAGCAAACACGTCATAGGAAGGGTTTGATTTTTGACAGAAAGCTGACCACATCCATGTTCCTGTCGCACACACTCATACAGGGCTCTGTCTCACCGAAGTTAGACGCATTAATATATATTGTGTTGTACACGTTATAAACGTACTAGTGCTCATGTAAGCTCTACTCCCGAACGTGTAGCCCGTTGTGTGCATAGCCACTGTCAGGTTAATAACTACAGGTCGTCTGGTTGGCCTTCATAATGTTTTGACAGGGCATGCTCCCTCAAAGCTCACGAGGCTCATTGGCGTTATTGAAAGTAGCAAGCTCACGCTAGAGTCAGTAAAACTAAAATACCTCTAAAAGAGGGTGAAATGGTAACTCCGGTCGAAAGTGGGACCAAAATAAATGACTGATATTGATTTACGGGGTCTTTATACGAGCACTGCCAGAATGCTACTCTAATAGGGAGCTGCGTTCTACTATAACGCCGATATTAAGAATGTTACTGCCAGCATCTCAGCGGGAATTCTGCGGGTTGGCTGTTTGTCAAATAACCTTGTGCTCCGATCTCATGTTCGTACTCAAAAAGGACACTTGTTTATACTGCCAAATTCACCGTCTTTTTCGGCTGCATTTTTAGCCCTCTATCGAATAATTTCTGCGTGTTCTGTTATATATTAGCAGCCGTCGTTTGTAAGCACTCCTCCGCGATCGTGCACGACGGTTATTGACTCCCTGCTCGCTCAGGCTCGTCGTACTGCGGAAGTGCAAGGAGCCTAAGGGACTGGCACTTTTAGGCGATGCCGAGCACGCCTCAGTGTGCCGTGGGTTGCCCAAACACTCCGCAGCGCGACCCGGGCTTGCATTTTCACCGGTTCCAGAATACCTCAAAGTTGAGAAAGGGGTGGGTCGACACCGTTCGTCCAGGAGATTTCGGTAGACCATGGACTCAGAAAACCTACATATAATGGTTCGTTTACACTTGCGAATTCGCGGGCGACTCCGCGCCTGTTGCGAGCGCAATTTACAGCAGGGTGGCAAAATTCGCCTGTCGCTTGCGCCAAATCTAGGTAGGTTCGAGGCCCAAATCCAGAATTTGCGCCAGCGGCGAGGTAATTTGGCCACCCGGCTCCAAAGCTGCTCATCGCCGGCGCGGATTCGCCCACGAATTTGCAAGTGCAGAGGCATCATAAACTCTGCTCTGAATATTTCACATCCGACAGCTGTGCACGAGAGGTTCGACTGTGGGTTTCCCTACGATGATATCGCAATGCACTTATTGGGCATGATTTAAGCCGATACTAAGCGCGTTCTCTTCTTTTTTGCTTTACTATAGGTGGCATTCACTGGCGGGCATACTTGAGTCGATTTATGTTCGGCGCGAGCTTAGGATAAGCATATACAACGCTTCTGCTAGGTCTATTGCACAACACCAAGAGAGTACTTGTCCTCAGAAGATAAGAGAGGGCTCGTTCTGAGCTTGTGCTGTGAGCACCGCGCTCAATGAATACGCCCAGTCAATGCCACCAATTCATCGCATCGAAAACGCTTTTCGGCCGGCACCTTTCTGAACATATATTTATATTTTCCACAGATGCTTGATATCTACGAAGCAAAGCCGTTAAACAGCGGTAGCATTTCACCAGAAAGATCGGAATTGTTCTAGCGACTAGGCGAGTCGTACGTTTTGTGGCACCGCGGTACGAAATCTGCATTACACGATGGCCAGGCGTCTGATCACTAACGTTGCCATCATTATCGAGCCGGTAGTTTTGTTTACATCCTCGACCTCATAGACCCCTTTAAAAAACCTTTAAGATAATGTACCTAAAAACTACGCAAATTGTCGACAAATAATTTACACCTCGTAATTTAGGGACACTCCTTGCACTAAAAACAGTCGAAACACTATAATGAATAAAATGTAATGGAGTTACCTTTTAATTTGCAGGAGTTCGAATACTGAGGCATAGTTAATCAACCATGAGTCGTTTTGTTTTCTCAGGTGGTAGCTTCATATGGTAACCCTCCAGGAACCATTTTCATCCTGCCAGTGATTATACACCACAACTTATGTTCTGCCTCTTTTTAAAATCTCGCGCAGAACGGGCTCCCCGGCTGGAGCAGACGTTCGAGACTCCTGGCGCCGTGTCGCCCAAGTCTTCGGCAAGCCTCGGATGCCGTGTGTCCGGGGACCCTCCGCCCAGCGTGTCCTGGACTCTAGACAGCGCCTGGCCCATCGTCAGTGGTGGCCCCAGGCTCCGTCTCTGGTCCACGAGCGACGGCGTGACCGGCGACGTCATCAGCTTCCTCAACTGGACCTCGGTTGAGGCCGGGGACAGCGGTCAGTACGTGTGCCGTGCGACCAATGCGGCCGGCCGCGTGCAGCACGCGTTCCGGCTGAACGTGCGTGCGCCGCTCTTTGTGCGACCTGCGTACAACGAGACGGCGCTGGTGGGTGCCACAACCAGGCTCCAGTGTCCCTTCGGAGGATACCCCTTTGACCGCGTCGTCTGGTACAAAGGTGAGCCCGTGGATATTTGCCCTTTAGGTGCTGCGATAACCGTTAGAGCCCGACGTACAGCCTTGGTTTTCTGCAGGGAAGATATTCTTGTTACGGATATCACATCTCGTTAAGAGCGAGAAGTTTGGTGTTGAGACAAATAGAAAGGTAAAAAGGATAGGGTAAAGGAGGAAGCGAGGACGAGTGGAATGCGCGAAGTTTGCGTCGGCGTCTCCCAGTGTTCCACTGGTAATACGCCATACAAAAGGTAGTCTGCAGTCACAGCCCGAGCAGTGTTTCTTCCTTGTACGGCGGTCCCGTAACATTGGTCCTACAATAACCGTCGGGAGACATTTTCGAAATTAGGAAAAAAGACGACTTGTGGCGCTCCGGATCTCGGGAGTAGGGCCCGCGCTCTTCAAACCGTTCCATGCTTAGGCCCGCCTGCCTAGCATCTGAACGTTCACCATCTCTCCTGCCTCTTGATCAGTTGGTTAAACCACACATAATCATCTCACAATATGTATTGTGGGAAACAAAGAGTTGCGTACCTTTACGTCCGGCGATCGGTGCTCAAAGGGGAATCCGATGCCCGCCCCTCCGCGCGGCCGACGGCTTAGAGCGAGGGCAGTCGCCGCGCCGGGTACGGCCAACGCCATGCCAACAACGATGATCCCGATGTCCAACAGCGTTCATTGAGTACCAGGGGTCCCCAACAAGACACTGCGGTCAAGCGAGCCGTGGACACAGTGTGCCCGCAGCGCCCGCTGACATGAGAGCCAAAGGGGTAATGGTGAGCGTAGTCATTGCCAGTGGGCTGAGCTCACGCCGCTACCTGTCGTCGCAGGAGTTCGGGGCCAGGGCTCTCGCCTGGCAGACAGACGTTCACTAGGGGGAGCGGACGCCGACTGTCAGAGCCAGGGGGAACGTTAGCGACGAATCATCGCCGGTTGGACGAGCTCGTACCCTGCGACTCGACCCGTCGCCCGGAGTCCAATCCAGGACTCCTCGACCACTCCCACACTGCCGTCCACACAGAGGGCAGGCCCGACTCTTCGCGCGATCTCGCTCGTCTCCGAAAACGGGAGACGCGCGGAGGTGTGCGAGAGAGTAGCCACCATGGTGACGAATTCTCCCCAACACGATACAGAGCGACCGGGCTCGAAATCAGACGACTTCGCCCGGAACGTCCGCGGCTTACGCCTTCTCGAGGGAGGGAAACCAATGGCTCCCACAATCCCCCCTCCTTAAAACATTTGGCACCCCTTTCAGAGAAAGAGACGCCGGCTCTCTAACCCCCAAAATGCAAAACCGGCACGCTGACAGCACGGGTGCCAGTCGCGCTTACAGATACAACACCTTGAGTCGAAGGCCCCAGCAGCCCCTTGGAACCGCCGCCGCAATTGTTCAACGCACCTAAGTTCACGACGCACTGGTGGGGCGATGCACTTCGGTGCGTCGAATTAAGAAGAGGAAAGTCCCGTATAGACATTGATGCTCGGTGACGCTGCTCAGACGTGTTCCTCGGCCCATGCTGCCGGCGGAGGCCGGCGTCCCAAAGCCAGTGTTACTTGACGCCACGTGAAATGAGCAAATAAGGTTCCCTCCAAATTGAGCGGGAATTTGGTGTCGGGTGATGTGACACAGCCACTTGACGTCACAGAGTTACGTGATGTCGTTTCGTCACGTAACGTCAAACTGTCACATGATCACCACCCGCTTGGTTTTGCGGCACGAAGTTTGGCTAAACCTAAATATGATCGTTTAACTGAGGGCACCAGTTTCTACCGTCTCTGCCCCCGCAGGGGGCACCTGTGAAAGCAGGTGTTTGGAGAGTGGCGTCTGCACGGACCCCGAGCCCCGCAGGGGGCGCCTGCACCTTAGGTGCTAGGTGCTTGGTGAGTAGCGTCACCACGGACCCCAGCCACGTGGGCCACCATACCCGCACGCAGGGGGCACCTACTTTAGTAGGTGCTTGGTGAGTGGCGTCACTACGAACACCGAGCCATGTGGATTCGCCCACCCACGCCTGGCTGTGCTTGACTTATCCCGTGTCCGGGGAAAAGTGAACCCTGGCGGTTGAGCTGAGCCCCGGGTATGTTTGGACCCTTCGGGGCCCCCCGGGCAAGGCAATACACCGCTTCGGCCCCTGCTTCTCGTAGACGGGTGTCCTGGCTTGGCCCGACCAGGATGATTCAGTCAGTCGTCTCCTCTACCCTATCCTTCCATTTTTCACTTTTCCTCCCACCTCTTTCTCTTTTCTTCTCCACTCTCTTCCTTCCTTTTTCACCTGCTTAGGCGGCAAGGGCCGTCCTTGAGTGGAAACAGGTCCTGTCCCTGCAACCACACTGGGGTATAGTGCCCGGGCAGCACTTGTAGAGTAATTGTGTCAGCCAAACCCATCTTGCTATGGCACAATACCTACCCCCTTGTTGGGCTCCGTGGTGGGCAGTGCACCCGGGCACTGAACCTTCCTTCGCATGTTATGGGCTCTCGCGCAAAAACCTCCCTCGATCGGCCCCTGAAAAAGGTCCGCACCAAAGTCCAAGCCGCAAAGGAGACACAACCTACACCTGCCAGGTTTCCCAAGTTTTATGTCCTTCCCTCTGAAAGTGAGAAACAGCTGTCGAAATTATCTCCATTCCTTGTCGCAAAAACACTCGAAGGTGTTGTCGGTAAGGCATTTAAAGCCAAGAAAATGCAATCGGGTGACCTACTCGTCGAACTTAAATCAAGCGAGCAGTGTGCTGCTCTCCTTGCCTTGAGATCTGTAGCTGATCATGAAGTGACAGTCACACCTCACCGCACCTTGAACTCCATCCAAGTAATTATCTCCGAGGAACACCCTCTTGAGACCACTGACACTGAAATAGTTGAAGGCCTTTCTGATCAAGGAGTTATTGCTGCAAGGCGCATCTCCTTGCGCCGTGATGGCCAGGAACGTAAAACCGAGCACATACCCCACTAAAAGTCTATTTTACTGGATTATGGGACTGTTTTCACTTCCAGTAAAGCCGCAGTTTACCGGAATGTCACCGGATTTTTTACTGGAATGTCACCGGTTGTTTTACAGAAATGTTACCAGATTTTTACCGGAATGTTACCAGAATGTCACCGGATTTTTACCGGAAGTATATTTCCAGTAAAAATCTATTTTACTGGATTATGGGACTCTTTTCACTTCCAGTAAAGCCAGATTTTACCAGAAGATCACCAGATTGGCCGGAATCTACTGTGTTTTTCTTTCTTTTTTCGGACGTCAACGGAAGGCACTTAGGAGGAAGCCGGTGAACCGTGGTTGGTGTATGTTTACCAGATGCTGGACGGTTCGCTAACAATTAAAGCGGTTAGTTCATATAGACCTGAAGGTTCTATGTATTTATTTAACAGGGTCGATACCAGTGAAACAATTTGCAGAGCTGTAGACAAAAGCAATCAGACCAAATAGGAACAACCAAGTCCTTTGGCGCAAAAGATATCTTTCAAGGTACTCACAATGCCGCTGGGTAAATTCCTAGACGCACGGTAGTTCAACTAATAAAACCGCGCAGGTCCACCACACCGACACTCACACGTATACTGTCAGCAGCACGTTTAGCGAAAACCACGAACGCGCTGAGCGAACATCCGCAGCCGTTGAGAAATCCCGGACACACTCACGATGTCGTCCCTGATGCCGTCGCCACGGGTGCACCAGGCGTCAGTAGCACGCTTAGCGAAAACCACGACCGCGCGGAAAGAACATCCGCCGCCGTAGAGAAATCCCGGGCACACTCACAATGTCGTTCCTGATGCCGTCGCCGCGGGTGCACCAGGCGTCAGTAGCACGCTTAGCGAAAACCACGACCGCGCGGAGCGAACATCCGCCGCCATAGAGAAATCCCGGGCACACTCACGATGTCGTCCCTGACGCCGTCGCCGCGCGTGCACCAGGCGTCAGTAGCACGCTTAGCGAAAACCACGACCGCGCTTAGCGAACATCCTCCTCCCTTGAGAAATCCTGGGAACCTTCACGATGTCGTTCCTGATGCCGTCGCCGCAGGTGCACCAGGCGTCAGTAGCGCGCTTCGCGAAAAAAAACGAACGCGCGGAACGAACATCCGCCGACGTTGAGAAATCTTGTGCACAGTCTTTTTCGCTCGCTCGGTGCTTCTGAAGGCGGACGGACAGAGGCGTAAGAAACAGGTCCCTAAACAATATATTCTTTTCATCTGCACACCCAGCTGCTTTGGAAGATACGGGTCGCATACATGGAACGAGAAGCCGAGACTGAGCGTTCGTTCCTGGCCCGCCGTTGCTCGTTGACGGACAAAGAAACCGGCTTTCTTAAAAAAAAGTCAGAAAAACGACTCTCTCCCATTTTCCCAGGAAACCAATGCGAGGGAGAGAGAGTGCGTGGGGACTCGTCCTTGGTGCGAGGCACCATAATTACACACCAAGTCCCCGGCCCGTCTCGGCTTCCCCCTCCCCTCGCGTCGGCTTCGAGTGAAGGTCGGTAAACAGAGAAGCGAGTCACCCGTTTCGGGTAAGATTTCTAGGAAATCCAGGTCGTCTGGTATATGAAAGTGGCTGCCGGTGACATTCCAGCGATATATGTTCTGTGGCAAATAATCTACCAAAGACATGGTAAACTGGTTTTGGATGAAAACGGGTGAAAGTGCCCACATTTTTGGATCGTCGAACAGTTCACTGCACGTATTTTCTGGGATTGCAACGTCGTCCCGAGCTAAAACTCGCACTTATGAGAATGCCGCTCGAGTGGTCTCGTACCTGCTCTGGCCCAGACTTTTGCCTGTCGCAAATATCAAGTTGCCGGTGATCGCTTTCCACCTTTTTGGATCGTCAAAACAGTTCGCGGCACGCACTTCTTGCAGAATTGCAACGTCGTTTCGAGTTAAAACACGCACTCACGAGAATGCCGCTGCATTGGCGGCCTCCATTACAAACTCTGTCCCTTTGCTCTTCTTGGCCTCCTGACTTTAAGCAGTTCCCCTTGCGTCGGCTTCCAGTGATGTTCGGTGTCCGGCAAACGAGAGTGGCTTCCGGTAGGATTCCAGCGGCGGGTAATCGAGAGTGGTTCTGGTAAACTTCCAGCAAAAGTGGCTACGTTTGTTTCTGGTGAAAATGAGTGGAAATTAACCCGTTTTCGCCGAATGTCACTGGACGTTTTTGCCGGATTTTAACCGTAAGTGGCTCCGGTAAAAGGTCCAGCGAAATCTGGTTACTGGAAGTGGCGGCCGGTAATATTTCCACCAAAAAACTGGTAAACTACGCTGGTTTTTGGTGAAACTGAGTGGAAATTAACCCATTTCCACCGAATGTCACTGGAAGTTTTTGCCGTAAAAGACGGTGGCAGCTGCCACCGTCTTTTACGTAATATTGATGATGTAATTTTTTTATCGGCGATTACCGTCATATTCTCTCTCTTTACAAAAGACACACCTCCATATTCATCATAAGTCAGTATTGGGCCGCCATCAAGTTTTTAGGAAAGATCGTCCTGAATAAAATTCATCTGGTGGAGTAGCTGTGGTTGTCCAGAATGAAGTCGGCTGCTCTCAGATTCCTCTTGCTACGCCTCTGAAGCTGTGGCTGTACGTCTTCTTTGGACTGCCTTATACTGTCGTTTCTATTTATATTCCAACCAACAACTTCACTGCATCTTTTCATGATCTTAACGGCTGGTTACACAGCTTCCTCATCCAAGTTTACTGTTAGGAGATTTTATTGCTCACCACTCCTTGTGGGGCAGCGTCCGTCAGGGTCGCGCGGTGGGTAATTGAGTGATTTTTATTATGTTCTGGGCTGTACCTTATGAATACGAGAGAGCCAACTTTTAGAGCGCACCTCTTAGGCGCCCGTTTCCGGCTTGAGCGGCGTCGGCGTCGGCGTCGCCGTCGGCGTCGGCGTAACCGCCGCGGTGCATTATGGGAAATGTCCCGTTAATGCACCGCGCGACCCCCCCCCCCCCCCCCCCCCCCCCGGGGGCACGTGGCCCCCCCCCCCCCGGAGGACATTGAAGAATGAGGGGAGGAGGAGGAGGACGAGGGGTATACCCTCCCCTGAGTACCCTTACCTCCTCCTCCTCAAGAGCTGCGCTCCAATTCGGCGTTACAGGGAGTTGTAAACGGCTTTCATTTTTTTAGCGCTGCTCACAACTCATTTATATTTATTGACCTTTCAGTTTCATCCCCCTCAGTATTTTTTACATTAACTTGGAAAGTATTAAATAACCCCTTTGGGAGCGACCGCTTTCCAGTGGTTTCGGAGAGTCTGGTTTCCATTCCAAGCCTCATGAAACGCAGCCCACGTTGAAAACTGGAAAAGACAGACTGGGGTCTTTTTAGCCTAAACTCGGAGCTCAAACCTTGCATGTTCTTGCCATTAACACATGATGAAGCCACCACATACATTGCAGATCAGATCATAAATGCTGCCTTTCGCTCCATCCCTCAGGCTTCAAGTAACATTGCAAAAAATGTAAGCCATGGTGGAATAAAGAATGTTTGGCCACTAAGATTAGGCAGGATAAGGCTTGGGGTATATTTCGGAGATATCCAACATCTGTGTATTTGATCGAGTTTCAGAGAAATAAAGCTCAAGCTCGCTCAACCAGGAAGCAGGCAAACAGGAAGTCTTGGAAAGGTTATCTGACCTCTATCAGCAGCTAGGTCCCACCGAAGGAAGCGTGGGAACAACTTCACAAAGTCGAAGGCAAATACTGCTGTTCTACAATTCATCTCTTTCCGTCAGAGGATTCGTTGCGCGACCAGGCTAATGTGTTGGGCGAACATTTTGCAGCTATTTCTGACTCCTCCCATTACTCTTCAGCGTTTTATAAGTTTAAGACAGACGCAGAAAGAACGAAACTCAGCTTGGCAGGAGGAGCCTCTGTACCTTACAATGAAACCGTTTACGGTGGTCGAGCTCAAAATGGCTCTGAATATCCGGAAAAACCCGTCCCCTGGTCCTGACCGTATACATTATGAGATGATCCGACACTTGTCAAAGGAATCACTCGCTGCCATTCTCGCTTATTTCAATCGTCTGTGGAAAGATTCACACTTCCCTTTCGAATGGAAGCGGGTAGAGGTTATTCCGCTGCTGAAGCCTGGCAAAGACCCTTCCTTTCCTTCCAGTTACGGGCCAATAGCATTAACAAGTTCCTCGTGGAAAACTTTTGAAAGGTTATTTAATAAACGGCTTGTTTATTTCCTTGAACAACACAATATTCTGGATATAAATCAGTGCGGCTGTCGACCTGGACGCTCTACGAACGACCATTTAGTTCGGCTGGAGACGATTATAAGCGAAGCATTGGTGAATAAGCAACATTGTGTATTATTCTTCTTTTAGTTAGAAAAGGCTTATGATGCCACTTGGAAACATGGCATCCTGTGCGACATTTCATGTATGGAGTACGTGGCCGATTGCTTCATTGCATAAATAACTTCCTGTGTGGACGCACTTTCCAAGTCCGACTGGGCACTACATTATTTGATTCGTATGTTAAGGAAAACGGAGTTCCTGAGGGCGGAGTCCTGAGTGTCACTCTCTTCGCCATAAAAATTAATTCCCTTTGTCAGGTCACACCTTCTTCCGTGTCGTACTCCCTATATGTGGATGATATTCAGATTTCAGTGGCATCTTGTAATATGTCTAGCTGTGAAAGACAGCTACAGCTAACGATAAATAAATAGACTATATGGGCAAATGAAAATTGTTTTAAGTTCTCTTCAGAAAAAAACAATCTGTGTCCCTTTTTCTCTGCGGCGTGGGCTCTGATTACATCCGACTCTCAGTTTAAATGGAAATAGCATTGCAGTAAGACCAGAGCATAAGTTCCTGGGAGTGAATTTTCGATTTTAAACTTAGCTTTGTACCTCACCTCAAGTGGCTGAATCAAAAGTGTATGCAGGCTATGAATATCCTAAAAGTTCTTTCTGACAAGTCTTGGGGCTCCCATAACTGGTGTCTGCTTCCTCTCTATTCCTCTCTCGTACGATCACGTCTTGATTATTGCGCTATTCTGTATACATCTGCTCGGCCGTCAGCATTGAAGATGCTTGATCCAGCGCACCATCTTTGGGTGCGTCTAGCAAGTGGTGCTTTTCGAACATCCCCTATCCCAGGCTTGTATGTTGACTCTAATGAACTGCCACTCGAAAAAAGGCGGCAACTCCTTAGCCTAGTCTATGTTTACAAAGTTTTATCGGATTCTAGTCATCAAGCTCACACTTATATCCGACTATCTTTATTTTGTGGTACCTTTGACCATACGCCTACTGATGTTCGACCTTTGAGTCTTCGTTTTGAGAACCTTCGTCTCTCCCTTGGCCTGCCTCGTGAAAATGTCTACCTCCTAGAAAGTGCATGTGATACTGCCCCATAGGATATCAAGCCTATAGCTTGTGATTGGTACTTCACAAATTTTAATAAACATAATGTCTGCCCACTCATTTTACAACAGGAATTTCTCGCTCTGTAAGAAAGGTACAAGAATTATCATAAATTTTACACTGATGGAGCCAAATCTTCAACGCATGTAGGCTCAGCTGTTCATTCAAATTCGTTTACACATGTGACACGGCTAAATAATGACGCTAGCATTTTTGCTGCTAAGCTATATGGCGTGCTGTCAGCACTTGAGTATATTATCCGGAGCAAAGTGATGAAAGCAGTTCTTTTTGTAGACTCCCACAGCGTTGTTACTGTGGCATGTTCACTTAATCCAACCAACAAGCTGACTCAACTGGTACATGCTCAAGTTCAGCTGGGCCTCGGAGATGAGAAGGATATTAGGTTTTGTTGGATCCCGAGCCATGTGGGCATTGCAGGCAACGAGGCTGCAGATAGACTGGCCGCCTCCTCGAGTAACTTCTTACCATCACACGCATGCATACAATACCAAGACCTAACAAGGCCCACACGGATTGCACTTCTAAAACTGTTGCAGTCCGAGGGGGATTTGGCAGATAACAACAAACTTCATATCATCGAGCCAGGCATCGGTACCTGGGAAAGCTCCTGTAACAGAAGCAGTTTCGAGAGGTTCTTCTGTGCCGGTTGAAGATCGGCCACACCTTCCTCACCCATCGATACCTGCTTGTTGGTGAGGAACCACCGGTGTGCGACCACTGTGGAGACACTTTGTCTGTTCTACATATTTTTCTTTTGCCTTGTCTTCTTCAACAACACAAGTTATACTTTCCTGAGCTTTTCAAGTACTGTATCTCTTTCCATCCTACCCTGTTCCTAGGGGAGCCGCCTCTAATACCAATTGACCGTCTCCAAGCTTTTCTAGAAAATATAGCGATTTTACACAATCTATAGCGGAAGTACTTCATTGGTACATCATTTCTGGTTCATTTTAGTTTACCTAGTTTGGCGCGGTATGGCCATCGTAGCTCTTGCGCCATAAAACCCGCAAACAACAACAACTAGCGTCTCTGCAATCGCCGCAGTTCATTCGCAAAACCTGCAATAAGAAACGAAAAGATAATTTGTTTTTGAATTTTAGAACGAATTTTTGGTAGTTTCAAAATCTGCTACGCGGTTCAGGTAGTTGTGTGGTTGTGCCCATTGTTTTGACTATGTGGAAAGTTTGAAGAAACAGACGGTTATACGTTAGTAAGAATGGACGTGAACAACGCTGACATGTGGAAGCCAGCGTGTTTCCCTCGTTCCGGAGGTGGCGGTAATGAGAGTACTGTATTGGAATTACGGTTCTTGTGTTATTGTTAAAAAAAATCAGTACCGGTTTATTACTTCTCAGCGTAGATAATTGAGTAATTCGATACATTAATCTGCGGCGGTAATGGTAATATATATATATATATATATATATAAATATATATATATATATAATATCTAGTATATTGTTTAGGTACAGTTGTTGTCTGCATAATACATCACCGGCAATCAAAAAAAAAATATCAGCTTGTATATACAAGAAAAAAGAATGACATTCGAGAGAATAAAACAAGGTATAACTCATAGAACATGAGTTAGGCTGCGCCGCATTACGCTTTTGTCGATTCAGACGCTTCAAGAGCATATTCCGAAAGCGGCACAATCCACCCTCTCGCGTTAGTTTGAGCTTAACACAAGTAAAGTGGAATAAGCTCGAAACACTGTGTAAATATGTATAGTCTCGTTTAATGTCGTCCATACTTTTCTACGTTTGAAGCCTAACAAATATTTGACAACAAAAACTTCCATTTATTGATAATCGCTCAGGGGCATACGTCGGATTGCCGTAATGCACCAGGAACAAGGGAGGGGGAAGCAAGTATTACTCGAATACTCTGTTTAAGCCGGACCAAAGGCTGTCTAAGTGCGTCCACCCTCAATATGGCTTAAAGAGACACTGAAATAAAAAAAAAAAAAATAATAATATTCTGAACGGCCTAAATGGGTCGCATTTCTTTCTTCTAAATTTCCCGCAAAAACAATGGCGCAATATGTATGCCGTAAGCGCACTTTAGTTGGAGTTAGCACGTCTCTAATCTCCGCTCTAGAACAAAAGGAGCAAAGGGAGCTGCGCTCCTTTTCTCAGCTCTCAATGGTCGGGGGGATAATTTTTAATCATTGTACATTTTATTCGACATATCTTTTTAGCTATAAGAAACTTTAACCTTGCATTCAAATGACAAACATAGGTGCCGGAGTTTTTAGCGATCAGTTCCATCCTCGCGCAACTGGTTGGGCTCGTCTATTTTTTTTTTTTTTTTTGATGAGCGTGAGTCGCTTTACGTTTACCGAGCTGTTTATATGAAGATATCCTCAACCGACGTAGTTTACAGCAAACAACTGCCGCAAGGCACGCCTTCGCAGGCGCTGTGCGGGTGCTTCTTTTTGTTGCAAGACTAGCGTAAGCCATGCGTTCTACGTCGGCTATTTTGTTTGATCTGACTTTATGAGCTGACTTGTTCGTTTGCGCGTGTGGATGCTGAATAAAGAAGTCGGTTCCCGTAAAATCAGCCACGCATCTGTCTGAATCGTGCAACCGTCCTGATTGCGACAATAGTTTCAGCACTGAGTCGAAACCTACACACGGACGAATTTGCGGGCCATTTGTCTCAAAGCCATCGCGTGTTCCTCAGCATCAGGTTTGTCAAGATTAAATGAGGAGTCCAACTAACTGATATACCAGTTTAATGATTGCGAATGGAAGACGGGTTGGCGATTGAGGTTTATTAGTTCGCTGGCTGTCGGGGTCGCCCTTTGGAGTCGACATTTTTGCAGGCGCTTGCGGTCTGAGGCTCTCTGACTGCTCTGGGAGGCGAGGTGGTGCAATTTCGCGGTGAAAACTCTGCTGCCGAAAGAAGGTTCGCTGCTCCAGTGCTGCGATGACTGTTGCGTTGCGGGCAGGCACCTCGCAGATGCGTCGCGGAAGCCGCTGCTGTCTCTTTGTTCTACGCTCGCAGGCCCGTCGACGCCGTGCAACTTGCCGCCTGTTGTCGGTCTCTGTGTCTTGCCCCGGGGCCGGGCCACCGGGCATTTCGCTTTTGCTGCGGCCTCTCTTTTTTGTTTTCCCCCCATTTTCCTCCGAGTGTCCTCCTCGATCCTGGCCCCCTTCTCTTCTTAATCGCCATGCCACGGGTCGCACCCTCTCCCTCTCTTCGCCTCTCCTGCGCTTTTGCTTTTGATCGCGAAATTCCGGAGAAGCGGTCCAAGTGGCCTGATCAGGGTAACGAGAAACGTCTTGTAGCACAACCAGATTTATTCTCCCTCGGCATTCGCGACCGTCCTCACTCCGGACCGCGTTCGCTCCTGAAGGTCTCTAGTGGTTATGGAACAAATCTACCGAACTTCCGATTCGGCCAAGTTGGGCATTCAAAACTTCTGAAGGAAAGTTCGTTAAAGATTCGGTAAAAATTAGGCAACTGTGCGCGCACGCGCGAGCGCGCGTCGGGGCTATGGATTGCAAATGGACGCCGTGGGGTCGTGTTAGCATCGTAAAGTGTAGTACTACCAGTTGTTACGGCGAGGTGCGGAGACGGCGACATGTTAATAGTGTTTGTGAGCCTTTCTCAGTATGGTTCTTTAATATTTTATACCTCGAGAAGACAAGGCCGACCTAGATTTGACGCAGTTCACTGCGCAATTAAGAAATGATGCGGTATATTCTACATAACGTGATTTTCATTTGATTTTCCCAGTGATGTTTTTGGAACTGGAGCGTGAAGGAGCGTTTTCGTGTATTTCCGGTTAAATTTCGCATCCTCTATACTCCATATTATACTTAATCAACAACTCTGTCAAAACTTGTAGCGCAGGTGCGTCGGTTCCAGGCTTCCCTTTCGTTTTCAACGCTGACGAGCAACCCGAGTGCAAGCTTGAGATTTTCGAAAGCGCTTTGCGTGCGCGAGCGCGCTTGTATATCAAGCATAGCAATGCCCTCACGACAGTGCTCTACTTTTAATAGCCCTTCATACAGCATGCTAAACCACTCGCTCACGCCTCTAGCTATAACAGTGTTGTAGACTATGTATGAAACAGAGCATAGAAAGGTCCGCTTGATGTGGCAAAAACTAAAGAATGTGCTGATGTCGGAATGCTCTTCCGTGTTGCGAGATTGATATTGGTATTTCTGTTTATCACACCTAGTATGCTTGGTGAGGGTGATGCGCGGAGGTATATGAACTAGCAGTATAGATCCCCTCATTCCGGATTTAATTTTGTCAAATAACCTGAGCGTTTGAAGCATATTTCCACTTGGACCTGGAGGGTAACAAAATAATCATGTCCTTGATATATTGTCTTATAAAATATAATTCAGAGAAGTAAGGCAAGTCACAACGTCTGGATAAGACAACGAACGACATTTTCATCGCAAATGGGAGCATTAGTGTATGACATGTTTCCTTTAAAACATATTAAAAGAAACCCAAAACTGAGTTTGCGTTCTTCTTTGGAGGCCTCACAAATTGCTGCGTCGAGAGCATAGAAAGAGAGGAAGCAAAGCATTTCCTCCCAGCAATCTTCCATTTGGACATAGAGTAGTGCATGAACGTGAGAATGCTGGGTCTTCCGTTATAAAAAATTGCTTCATGCTCACAGCGAAAAATACGGCCAGCTTATGACAGTGCTAGATTGACAGCGCGTGAGTGGGCTTTCAGTTTTTTTTTTTTTTTTTTCAGGTTGAATGCTTCCTGAATTACCAATTGCACTCTATTCTGAGTTTCTTACTCAGGTGCACATGTGTTAAATTTCTAAGGTCACGTTAAAAGGGTATTCACTTGGGCTAGTTCGTGGTACATTTCAGGATAAGTGAGCTAAAAGACGACGACGAGTAAACGAAGACACGCACACATTAGAGCGCACTTTCAACTGAGGTTTAATGTGATTTAAACCAAAGAAGAAACATATATGCCTTGTCAACACCCATCCACGTCATGTAAAGACATTGTTAAATAATCTACATATAATCTTTCTAGCTTGAGCTAACAAAGGACTGAAGATTCTCCACCTCCGAATAGTACAATGATATCGATGGGGTGCTGATGTACGTGACGCCGTCGCACTTCCTTATGAAAAACGCCTCCGAAGTTTCCCTAGTCATTTTGTTAAGATTCCTGCTCAGGATAACAGTTTCCTGAAGCATTGGGCCACAATCGCATCGGTTGCAGTGTAACTGATGCGATTGTAGGTTACACTGCAAGTGTAACTCACAATCGCATTTCTGGTCCAAAGCTACAGGAAACGATTATCCTGAGCAGGAATCGGAACAAAATGACTAGGAAAATTTCGGAGACGCTGAGCCCTTCCAAAGCCTTCAGATCAATGAGATAGACAGGGGTTTGAACCTCGCCCATGAGAGCAGTTGGCTCAGGGACTGCACTCTAAGAAATGCTCGCGCGTCTACTTACCCGCAAAACACTCAAAGAGCCAATATCTGTGATCTAGGAAATCAGCTCAGCGAATGATGAGACAGAATATCCGTGTACAGGAAAAATGGTAAAAGGTAAAAGGCATTACGCAATGCAAAGCGTCCTGCTTGCATTGCGTAATGCCACAGCGCAGACTTCGTTTTGATGTATAAACAGATGTTCCGCCTCATCATTCGCTGAGCTGAATTTCTAGATCGAAGAGATTGGCTCTTCGAGTGTTTTCTGGGTAAGCAGACGCGCAGGCATTTCTTAGAGTGTGCCTCTTGAAGTGATTCATCCATCAGCCCATATGGAGTTTCACTTGGAATGCCCAAAATGGACAATATATAAAATGCAAATTATTCTTGTGACACTACGTAGGGCGATGTGTTCATGAGTGGATGTAAAACATGGACAGAAGAAATATCTTACTGATACTTTTGCATGCCCAAACACAATAAAACAAAACATCTAAAATGCACTATGATTGTGTGTGCGGCCCTATTCGCAATTTGACTTGTTGGGGACACAACTAAGGATTTTGTGAATATTGCCGGAAAATCTGATCGTCATAGGCAGGAGGGGACTGTGTTTCCTTGGCTATCTTATTGGGCCTCATAAGGACAGTGGAAACTTTCAGTACAATTATAAATATATTAATTCACGACAAAAATAAATTTTTTTCTGCTTTATTTGTAAGTATATAAAATATTTCGGAACACTGAGACGTTTATTTTGGGCAAAGTGATTGAATATGTAAGCTATTTTAGTTTTCTTTTCATTCTACCCGTTTTTCAGTCATGCTTTATGCGGCTGAAAGAGCCACCGAAACATCGTGCGCGCCCGAATAGGCCATGTTCAGGCGATTATGACATTTTTATTTTCACATAACCTGACACATGAGGATATCGCAACATGTTTGTGTGATGCAACGAGGTAACTGCAGAATTCACTGAGAAGTATTTTAAAGCACTCCTCACAATTATAGCTTTATTGTTTTCGGTTCACAAATTATTTGCGCCAAGTCGCTGTAAAAGTGGCAATAAGCACTCAAAAATGACACCGACACAATTATCTTCTAGAATATCACCTTATTTACTCATAACAGTGTCAATATGCATGATATACGTTAAACTTAAAATTAAGAAAAAAATATTAAAAATAAAAAACGACTTTCGCCAGATAAAGCAAAAATCATCTTCTAAATCTGGCAACAATGTAATTTTGCCGAATTTTTTCCGAACCTTTAGAAAAGTTCGGCAAAACTTCGGCTTTGCCGAATCTCAAGATTCCACACAGAATTGTCGATTCCGCAATGTTTCGCCCATGACTAGTATGTTGCTCTCACTCTTTGGGCAGGGCACCTGGCTTGCCAATTCAATATTTCTAGGTCGCGTTTTCACAGGCCAATATCACCGAACAGTTTGACGACGCCATCGCTGTCGCAGTGCATTGGGGGAACTTTAGTCTCTTTGCACGCGCGACAGCCCCGCTGGAGATCTTCGCGTGCAAAGCATAGAGAAATATAGTACTACGTAAAGAGCGGACACTTCCATAGGCCCCAGCGGCCCAGTTCAGCTTCAGCGCGGGCACCCAGCGGCCAGTATAGTCCCTAGTTGAGTGTTTAATGGATGGATACACGCAGTAACCGTTGGTCAGATGAATGAATGGATTCAAGGCGAATTCTGGCGGTATTTTTGGATCGGGCAGTAGCATAAGCCCTCAAGTTTAACGAGTCAGTGTTATTGTAACTAGCATGTTTTTTGTTTAAAATAGAATGGCTTTATAAGCATACCTTAATTGTACTGCAGAAGAAAAGTCATCCAGCGCTACATATAATTCAAACTGACCGCACACCGAAAAGGATATTTTCACATTTGTACCAACTCTCTTGAAGGGACGACATGGGACGACACCAGGGATTGACACACAAAAGTATTTATTTCTGTAGCTATGACAAGCAAAAAAAACATCAACTCTGAAGACAAGGAGTGATGTATGTTATTCATACATTACAAAAATAACAATACACATGCAAAATGTATGAATAACGCGTCAACAGTAGTACACTGGAAAAAATGTACTGTATTACAGCGTGACTTACAGCGACAGATGCAATATGATGAAGGGCATTTACAAAAATTACCGTCCAAGTTCCATGAAAGGCGCTTGCACGTATGACGATGTGCTGAATGGCGCTTGCACATATTGTCACGAATGCCAAGTGATGAGGCGGCAAATAACTGAGTAAACTAAACGTTTAATCGGGCGAACTTGTGCCCAAAATAAAGAAGGAAACAAAGGATAACAGTAGAGCGTCGCGGGCGTCGAAGTCGGCGAAAGAGCAGAGTCGAATGCTGGGGCGAAACTGACTTGGCTCGCCAAGCGAAGCCCCTTATGTACACGCGTAGGCTTCTGGAATAATCGGCGTAGAAGGTTCGGCGTGTAGAACTTTCTAAACTCGAACAAGCAACACGGTTCTCGAATTTACCAGAACATTACATTGGATGTCAACAAAAAGGCGTCCCCGCGGCCAGGAATCGAACCCCGGCTTTCCGCGTGGGAGGCAGGCGCTATACCCGTTAGGCCACGCGCGCGCTGCCTACTTGGCAAGCTGCGCGTGCGGCATTACTCCCCCCCTTTAAAAAGTGCATCGCCCCAAAGCAGCACAAAACAAACCAAACAAAAAAAGAACGGTAAGCTAAAGAGTCACTTGGAACACATAAGGTCCACAGTCCTATCGAGCGTAGTACGGCTTCAGGCGGACGACGTGGACGACTTCAGGTCGTGGTGGGCGGCGTGATGATGTTCTTGTTCCGTCGGGCATCACCTCGTAGTTCAGATCCCCGAGTCGACGAAGCACTTTGTAAGGTCCGAAGTATCGTTTCAGCAATTTCTCACTGAGGCCGCGGCGACGGATGGGTGTCCACACCCACACCCTGTCTCCGGGCTGGAAGTGGACGTCCCTGCGACGAAGGTTGTAGCGGCCGGCGTCGACCCGTTGCTGGTCTTGAATCAGGAGTCGGGCGAGCTGGCGGACTTCTTCGGCCCGTTGAGCAACCACCTGGGCGTCGTCGCTCTCACTGTCAGCTGGCTCATGGGGCAGCATCGCGTCCAGCATGGTCGTTACTTTCCGACCATGTACCAGCTGGAAGGGTGTGAATCCAGTGGTCTCTTGAACCGCCGTATTGTAGGCGAAGGTGGCGTAGGGCAACACCTCGTCCCACGTCTTGTGCTCTACGTCGACGTACATAGAGATCATGTCAGCGATTGTCTTGTTGAGTCGCTCCGTCAGCCCGTTGGTCTGCGGGTGGTACGCAGTTGTACGACGATGGCTCGTGTGACTGAGTCGGAGGATTTCTTGGGTCAGCTGTGCCATGAACGATGATCCGCGATCTGTAATCAGAACTTCTGGAGCGCCGTGCCGGAGGACGATGGACTCAATGAAAAACTTGGCAACTTCCACGGCAGTCCCTGCAGGAAGGGCTTTCGTTTCGGCCTACCGCGTGAGATAATCTGTGGCTACGATGATCCAGCGGTTCGCCGACGTCGACGGCGGAAAAGGGCCAAGTAGGTCCATTCCGATCTGCTGGAAGGGTGCTGTTGGCGGAGGAATTGGCTGCAAGAGTCCGGCCGGCCTCGTCGGAGGTTTCTTGCGTCGCTGGCATTCATGGCATGATCGTGTGTATAGATGGACGGTTTTGGGGAGCTTGGGCCAGTAATACTTTTCACGAATACGGGCCAGTGTCCGGCTGTAACCAAGGTGTCCGGACGTCGGGTCGTCGTGGCAGGCTTGAAAGATCTCCTCCCGAAGGTCGGTCGGGATTACCAGCAGCCACGGCGAGTTGTTGTTCCCGAAGTTCTCTTTGTAGAGTACACCTTGTCGAATGGCGAAGGTCGGCAGTACTCGTGAGAAGACACGTGGCACGGTACTCCCGCCCCCTTCCAGGTGATCTATTAGTGCGTGCAGCTCAGGATCGTTTCGTTGACGTCGGGCCACGTCGTCGGTGTTCACTGCGCCCAGGAAACACTCGTCGTCATCGTCGTCGCTGCTGCCGGAAGGTGTTTCGACGGGAGCTCTGGATAGGCAGTCGGCGTCGCTTTGCTTGCGGCCTGACTTGTAGACCACGGTCATGTTGAACTCTTGTAGTCTTAGACTCCATCGAGCAAGCCGTCCTGACGGGTCCTTGAGGTTCGCAAGCCAGCAGAGCGAGTGGTGGTCTGTGACTACGCGGAACGGGCTCCCGTATAAGTACGAACGAAACTTCGTGATTGCCCAGACGACCGCAAGGCATTCTTTCTCAGTCGTGGAGTAATTTCTTTCCGCCTTGGACAATGTCCGACATGCGTAGGCGATGACTCGCTCGGTGCCTTCTTGTACTTGAACCAGTACCGCGCCAAGTCCTGCGTTACTTGCGTCCGTGTGAATCTCGGTTTCCGCATCCTGGTCGAAATGTCCAAGAACAGGAGGAATCTGCAGTCGTCGCTTCAGCTCGTCGAATGCCTGCTGCTGCTCCTTGGCCCATTCGAACTTATCGGCGTCCTTCGTGAGGTTTGTGAGCGGTGCGGAAATTCTTGCAAAATCTCGAACGAAGCGCCGATAGTAAGCACATAGTCCAAGGAACCTTCGCACGGCCTTCTTGTCTCTTGGCGCTGGAAATTCTGCGACGGCGCGAGTCTTCTCTGGGTCTGGGCGACTGCCTTCGTTACTAACCACGTGACCTAGGAACTTCAGTTCGTCATAGGCGAACCGACACTTTAACGGCTTGAGGGTGAGTCCGGCGGTCTTTATGGCTTGGAGAACAGCTCGGAGTCGTCGCAAGTGCTCGTCGAAGTCGCCGGAAAACACTACGACATCGTCGAGGTAGACGAGACAGCTGTGCCACTTCAGTCCTGCCAATACGGTGTCCATGACACGCTGGAAAGTTGCTGGCGCCGTGCATAGTCCGAAGGGCATCACCTTGAACTCGTACAGTCCATCCGACGTGACGAAGGCTGTCTTCTCTCGGTCCCGTTCGTCGACTTCGATCTGCCAGTATCCGCTCTTCAGGTCCATCGATGAAAAGTATCGAGAGTTGTGCAGCCGGTCTAACGTGTCGTCGATGCGGGGGAGTGGATAGACGTCCTTTTTCGTCACTGTGTTTAGCTGCCGGTAGTCCACGCAGAACCTAAGCGTCCCGTCCTTCTTCTTAACCAATACGACTGGAGAGGCCCATGGACTGCTTGAAGGTTGGATTATGTCGTCGTTCAGCATTTCTTGAACTTGCTCCTGGATCACCTGCCTTTCTTTAACAGAGACTCTGTATGGAGATCGATGCAAAGGGCGCGCGTCGTTCTCAGTAACGATGCGGTGCTTCGCAACGGCTGTTTGGCGCACCTTCGACGACGTCGCAAAGCAGTCACGGTATTCGGCGAGGAGGTTAATCAGCTGCCGTCGTTTCGGGTCCGGAAGCTTAGGGTCGATGTCGAGCTGCGCTGGCGACGTACCGTCTTGCTGTGGTGGCGGGGATTCGTCAGTAATGGCGGCGATTTCGGCGGAGTTTCGGAATTCCTCGACGTGGCCAACGGCTGCACCTTTTGTAAGGTGTTGCGTTTCATTCCGGAAGTTTGTCACGAGGACAACAGTGCGGCCATCCTGAAGCTCAGCTGCTCCTCGTGCGACGCCTATTCCTCTTCCTAGGAGCAACTGGAGGTTGCCTTCCAGAACAACTTCGCCGCGGGTAGCTGCATCGGTCACGACGGGTACGATAACACTTGATCGCGGCGGCAAGTTCACGTGGTCGGCAGCGACTCGGACGGCGGCTGACGTTGTTTGGAGTTTCTCTGAAGGCAGAACAGGCTTGCGGAGCGTCAGTCTGTTCTCACCAAGTTCGATGACGGCGCCGTATTCACACAAGAAGTCCATGCCGAGAATTACGTCTCTGGAACAGTCTTGTAGAACAACGAACTTCACAGGTCACGTCTCACCGTGGATCTCGACGCGAGCAGTGCATATCCCGACTGGTGTAATGAGGTGTCCTCCGGCGGTTCGTATTTGAGGTCCATCCCACGGCGTCATGACTTTTCGAAGACGGCGGGAGAGCCTCCCACTCAAAACGGAGTAGTCTGCTCCGGTGTCGACGAGTGCCGTCACGTCGTGGCCGTCGATGATAACGTTGAGGTTATTCGACACTTTTACAGGAACGTCGTTTCGAGGCGTTGCGGCGTTTGAGTGGGAGAGCTCCGACGATCTTGGAGGATCTTGGCATCGTTCGTCATCGGCAACGCCACCTCCCGGCATTGCCGCGCCTAGTTTTCCCGACGGGAAGCGATGGGTGACAGGCTGTCTCGGCGAGACCGGCGGAAGGGCGATGGCGAGCGTCGAGGAGATGGTGAGCGGAATACCCGGCGGGGAGATGACTCAGGCGATGAAGAGCGGCGGAGGTAGTCCTCAATGTCCCGAGGTCGCTCTCCAGGACGTGGTCGAGGGTCGTTGGGCGCAAACCCTCGTAGGCCCAGCTGGCGGTAGGGGCATCGTCGGTAGATGTGGTCCGCTTCACCACAGTGGTAGCACATGGGGCGTCGATCGGCCGTCCTCCAAACGTCGGTCTTCCTCGCACCACGCTGCTCTGGGCGTGGAGCATACGGCGGCGCCGGTGCCTCACGTCTAGGAGCTTGCTGGTAGTGTGCTGTGACGGGAGGTTCTCTCTTGGCGGCGGCGGCGTAGGTCAGGACCCGCCGTTCGGGAGCCACTGCGACGGGGACCTCTGGCAAGTGAACCCGGTGTACCTCCTCGCGAACAGCCTCGGCGATTGAAACAGCGGCAGGTCGTTCTGGAGAATGGAGCAACCGCTTCAGCTCTTCTCGAACCACATCCCGAATGACCTCCCGATGGTTCTCGATGCCAACTTCGTCGAGGTCAGGGAGGGAAGATGGAAGGGATGAGGTGGCAGCTACGCCGGTGACTCTCTGATAATGACTTGCCCTGGCCGACAGCGCTCGTTCAATGTTAGTTGCCTCAGCAACAAATTCATCTACTGTCGTCGGTGGATTGCGAACGAGTCCGCCAAAAATCTCGCTTTTCACACCTCTCATGAGGACGCCCAGCTTCTTGTCTTCGGCGGCTCCAGGGTCGGCACGGGCGCACAGGCGTAGGACATCTTCGGTGAAGCTTGTCACGCTCTCGTTCAGACCTTGGCATCTTCTTTAAAGGATGTTTTCGGCTCGTTGACGTCGGTGTTGGTTTGTAAAGGTGCGCTTTAGCTCCTCCACGCACGTCTCCCACGTCGTGAGGGAAGCCTCGTGGTTCTCAAACCATTGTCTTGCCGTTCCCTCGAGTGCGAAATAAAGGTTTTGGAGGCGCTGTTCTGCCGTCCACGCGTTGTAGCGGGCCACACGTTCGTAGTGCTGTAGCCAGTCTTCTACGTCCTCGTAGATTTCACCGTGGAATGGCGTCGGCACACGGGGAACCACAGACAGGAAGACGTAGGACGGTGCTGCTTGGGGGTTTTCCGTCGGCTGGGCCGTGGAGTTCATCGTCGGCTTCGGTAGCTTCTTTGTTTTGTCCGGTAGTGGTCCAAACTCAGGGCGTTGTCCTTGCAGACGCTGGCTTGCCCGAGGCCCTGCCTCTTCCACGAGTCGACGACTTGGAGTGGGACTTGCCGAACGGGTCCTCGGAGGGGTACGGTTGAGAAACATAGGGTGCGTACCCAGCACCTCCACCAAAAAGTCACGAATGACAAATGATGAGGCGGCAAATAACTGAGTAAACTAAACGTTTAATCGGGCGAACTTGTGCCCAAAATAAAGAAGGAAACAAAGGATAACAGTAGAGCGTAGCGGGAGTCGAAGTCGGCGAAAGAGCAGAGTCGAACGCTGGGGCGAAACTGACTTGGCTCGCCACGCGAAGCCCCTTATGTATACGCGTAGGCTTCTGGAATAATCGGCGTAGAAGGTTCGGCGTGTAGAACTTTCTAAACTCGAACAAGCAACACGGTTCTCGAATTTACCAGAACATTACATTGGATGTCAACAAAAAGGCGTCCCCGCGGCCAGGAATCGAACCCTGGCTTTCCGCGTGGGAGGCAGGCGCTATACCCGTTAGGCCACGCGCGCGCTGCCTACTTGGCAAGCTGCGCGTGCGGCAATATGACTGGCCCAGTGGCTTCTAAATTCAGCGACAGAATGCAAATGTCCGTCAACAAAGAAACTACAGTCACAACACTTTTTACATATACCGCATACCATGACCGCAACGGAAGAATGACTAGAAACCCGCACGAGACAACAAGCCGCGGAACCAACTCAACCCACACAACGAGGCAAGAGACACAGACCAAGCAGCCGAAGTATCCGCCCTCCGTCGAGTCCACGACTCCGAAGCCAACAGTCGCTTCACAGCGATAGGCACAGCCGTTGAAGTCGTTTTTGAAAGTTTTCAAAGTTTGTAATAATTTTAAATGTTTACTCTATACAGTGAAGTTATTGATTAATATTATATATCTGACAAATGTCCAAAATAAGTGGTATTGTTGCGCCTACTAACGGCCAGTAGAATCCCTAACGCCTGGGCCGCGAAACGGCTCGAGTGGCCACTCTTTACGTGGTTCTGTATTTCTCTATGTGCAAAGCACGAGACAGCACAAGCACTCTCGTACGCTGCTGTCAGCCTCCCGTGAACTAAAGTCATGGCGGCATAACGCATGCGCCAAAACCTACCCTCCTCTGTACTCAAAAAGCCTGGCAGTTTGACGACGGAGCCATAGAGTGCACGGTCACAGATTAGGAGCGGGGGATCTGGTAGCGCAAAGCCTTTCTCAGGGAACCTGGACGTCAGCGTACAGCTTTTGCAGCGGCGAGGACCCAAAACGTGGTTTTCAAACCCGACGAGGAAAGAAGCGGCAGCGCGAGGAACGCGAATATTCCATCGCTCGGGAGAAGTGTGTTTCGGCGTCTCGCCGCAGCGGGGCGCCCGTCACATGGCTCTTCTCTCATCCGTTGTCTGCCGCTCCTCCTTTTCAAATTCGGCGGCCACTTCTCTGGGCGATCTGCAAGGCCTTGTCAGTATAGAGGAGGCTATTGCCGAACTCTTAGTGAGATCCGTCTTCTATTCATTAAGACGTCCACCCACCTTGATCGCTGACGCAATGCGAGAAAACAACATGAACATGAAAGTGGAAAGGTCCGCTTATTCACTTTATTCCTTTCATTTTTCTGGTTCTTTCGTAGGCTTTTCAGCGCCCATCGACAGACACCGACGGACACTTTTATTAAACCGTTACTCGTGCACGATGGAACGCTAGTGTGCCGCTTTCATAATCTGGCGTGTTACGGGCGTTGCTGACAGTGGTAAACGGTGGCGGAAGAGCGGACGGGTGAAGGCGATGGTGGACGCTAACGCGTCGCTTTCATGGCCGCGTCTAACGGGTGTTCCAGATGGTTCAAGTGTTCCCCTAGCTTGCGACGCCCTAGGCTACCTCGTGTGTATCTCCACGATTAGCAGACGGTGTCAGACGACAGACCGGACGTCACGACAGCGAGACATTGGGCTTGCGGGTGTACTACGGTTGATCGAACCCGATTTGGTAGAAACACGTTTTAGAGAACGAGAGCTTTTTATCGAAGCTCAGCTTAGATAATGCGGAGCCCCAGTTTAGAGAAACGCAGTTTACCGAAAAGGGAACGCTGTTTAAAAAAACGGCTCGCTTACTTAACGCGTGTGGAAGTCGGGCGCGTGTTAACCCAACTGGACTCCTCATTTACGCCACTTCGTGGCGACAGTCGGCGTCGGCTCTTACAAAATGCCAACCCTGCTGGACCTCCTGTACACGCCTCTTCACGACGGGCTAATTTGCTAAAAGATGGCTCACGCCATTTTCTCTAAACTAAAGCCACTTAGGAACACCAAAAGCTTTTAACGTGTCGAAGATGGAAGCGATCAAAAGAAATTCGAGAACACCGAGACGTCCAAGCAATTTTCGTGTAGAAAACTGAGGCATTACAAGCGAGACTGTCCTGAAAAGGTATATGGAGCTGTAGACACCGGGGACGCATTGACCTCTACGGGGCTCTGCGCGAGGGAAGCACTTTTGCCCCAATCACGCGAAGCGCAACAGATGTCGGGAGCACGCAAAACGACCAGAGTTGAATGGGGCATCATAGGGGTGCGCCTTATGACGGTAGGTAAACCTTTCATGCCTGCTTGGACTTGGGTGCCGACATCTCAGTCCTGACTCGAGATGTCGTGCCTGAATAGTTACTCCCAGAGCCGTATATTGTGGGAGTTCGGCCAATGGGCAGAGCAAAGGCCGCCGCCAGCGCCGAATACTCCTCCCAATCAGCAGACCGCGCCGTCACAATATTGGAAACGACACTTAAAGCTTGAAATAGAAGCGTTCAATCTCGACCTATAGGTGACAGTTTGCTCTGGGCCGGCATGTTAGAGCAGGCTCTCAGCTGAGACTGGATGAAAGAAAAGAGTGCAAAGGGTGGAACGCTCGAGCGGCTTGAGACACGGTTTGCTCGGCTCGGCTTGAGACGGTCCTGCTCGGCTCGTGCGCTGGCATTAATAACAATAATTATAATACATTAATAATAATAATAATAATAATAATAATAATAATAATAATAATAATAATAATAATAATAATAATAATAATAATAATAATAATGTTTATTGCTCCTCTTTGAGACTAGTCGAAATTAATGCAGGTTCGTCAAAGCCAACGAGGGCTTGTGGGACAGAACCTAAGTTGAAGTGACATCAAGTGAAGTACTATTATGAACAGAAAAGTGAAGCATCCCAGTAGCATGAAGAAAAGTATTAGAAAAAAAAAAGCTGGAGCATCGCATCGGTATCAAGTGAAAAAAAGAACAAAAAAAGCTTGAGCGTCGCAGTTACAGTTAGTGTGCAAATGAAACAAAATGTCAGCTTTGTCACAGTCTTGAGAAAAGTTCGTGAAGTTTCAGAGGTTGGTCATGCGAAACAGAATGTCAAATGTTTTACATACAAACAGCATGTACTCTGGAGCACCAATTAGTATGATCAATTAGCTCTAGTACATCACTCTTCGGTCCTTTTAAATCCCAATAACTTCACAAAGTTAGAAAAAAAGTAATAAGCAACAAAAATACAATGTACACCATAAATAAAAATTTGAAAAAAATGTTGCAAACGAAAAGCAGGGACGTTTGGTCTTTTAAACACGACAAAAAAACGCAACCAAAAAAAAACACAGGCCTTTTAAGGGGTTTTATTTAAGGAAGTATAATGACGTAGAGCTTTTCTTAGTTTCTTTTTTGAAGTTAGGTCTTCAAAGTTGGATGGTAGCGTATTAAAAATTTAGGCACATAGTAACATTGCATGTGTTTGCCATAACGTGTATAACACGTGCGAACAAAAAACCGAGTGTCTAGTCGTAGTTGACGGGATGTTGGACGGGGTGTTTTAAATTCGTCATTCCAGTAGTGGGTGAGCACGATCGTTTCAAACAAGAGAGACTGAAAATTAGGCATGAAGAGGGCTTGAAAAGGATCGGGACATGATGTCGTGGGTTTGTGAAGTACATGACGCAGGATTCCTTTTAAGATACTATTGACTTTTTTGTGCCATAACCCGGAACAGTTGCCAAAACCTGTTATTCCATAGCCGAGCATGCTATATGCTAACGAGTTAGCTATAAGTTTTCGGATATCAAATGGCAGGAAGGGCTTGATGTTGTTTTATGATAGTTTTATGAATAGTTTTATGAAATGTGAGTTCCACGAAAGGTCTGAGTCAAAAAGAATACCTAAGTATTTACGGTGTTTGAATAAGGAACGGGAGCACTGTGGCAGGCGACGCATTATGATGTGTGGAGCAGAAGAGGAATGTCTAAAATGATAGCCTTAAGTGGATTGTGAAAAAAAAAACTAATTTGGTTTTTGAGACGTTTATGTCGATTAGATTTTTGCCTAACGAGTCCATTAATTCGATGGAGCATTTCTGTAGCATTTCCATCGCTATGGGAAACCAAAGGTGACTCGTTAGCAGAAGAGTGTCATCAGCATATTGATAGATGGTACAGTTTGAGATGGAGGTATACATGTCGTTGGCGCATATATTAAAGAGCAGAGGTGATAGAATCGAGCCCTGTGGCACACCTGCTTTTAGGAAATTTTGTTGCTACATAATACTTCTATTGAAACCATTTGTGTTCAATCTTGTAGAAAAGTTTTTAACAGGGCCAAGAAAGGCCCTCGGAAACCAACACCTGAGAGCTTTTGAATTAAAATGGGATGGTTTACACTGTCGAACGCCTTGGAGACGTCGAGAAAACATGCACATGTAAACAGGTTAGATTCGAAACCTAAATTTATGTTGTCTGAGAAAGCTTCGAGAAGATGTTGAGTACCACGCCCCGGAATAAATACGTACTGGGTGGGAGATATAATGTTGTATTCATCCTCAAAAGAAGCCATCATTATGTAAATAAATTTTTCTAATATTTTAACCAAACATGGCAGAAAAGATATTGGACTATAGCTTTCTATTCGGTGTCGTTGTCCTCTTTTGAAAAGACGTTTAACAATGGCGGTTTTGAGTTCGATAGGAACTGAACCAGTTAGGATTATTTTGTTGAAGATAGCAAGAAGTGTGTATTTTCTATAGTTGAAATTTCTACCAAGATCGCTCAGGCGCATCCCATCGTATCCTGGGGACTTGTTCGGTTTCAGACTAAAAGTTATTGTCTCAAGGTGGGAAAGGGCCATTTATGGAAGAAATTCCGACGCCATATTTAAGTTAGGGAGATGAGAAGCTGATGAGTCATTTTCTCGGGCTTTGCCTGAAAATCTTGCGAAAACATTTGAAGGCACGAGCCGTAGCCAGTGGATCAGGTGCAAAAGAAGCGTTGAATGCATTCCCTTGTAGTCGTTTGGAAGGAATTCCCTGTAATTTATTTATCAATGACCAGGATGTCGCAGGATTGTTTCGAGATTCTAGCATTTGTTTATGAAAGTAAAGACGCTTTGCTGAACGAATCAGGGCGCTTACTCTATTGCGAATAGTTCTGAACTCACATAGAAAGTTCGAGCTCTGTGCTGATCGACGGCATTTCTTCCAAGCAATTTTTTTAAGCTTTATGGCAGATAGTATATCCTTATTTAATCATGGTAGGTTTGCTTTTCTTTGTTTTATGAAGATAACATTTTCTGAGTTCTCATAGAACTGCCTAAATAGCTGAACAAACGAGGTGTCCATGTCCACGTGGGTTTTTGTGAAAGCCTGCCAGTCGTAGGTGGATATATATATTTGTCAAGTTTTTGATGGTCAGTAATTTCAACATGACGCACTTTATTGTGTGTCATGCCACGAAGTAATGGTCCGATAGTTTTTGAGTTATGACTGCTGCTTTTGCATTTAATAATGGCGACCTTAAATCAAGGTGATCTATCGAGGAGGTAACCAAATTGCCTCTGAAGAGTTCCTCCCTTGAAGGACTAAAAATTGACGGCTCGATGCCATGATCTGACAAGAGAGTAAGATATTCGCACACAAGGGGCTTCGAAGACTTTAGTAAATCGATCTGAAAACCTCCTACTAGACAAAGGGCTGCTTTATCTAGCAAAGCTGACAGACACTCTCGAAGCTCGGCTAAGAATTCGGAAACTTTTTCCGAGGGGGGTCGATAAGAATCCAGCAAGCATAGATCGGAGACTGATGTAAGCATGCGCAGTGCTATTGATTCAGATTACCGAAACGCTACTTGTATACCCGAAAAAATTAGGTCTTGTTTTAAAAAAAACTGCGATTCCACCGCCGCCGCGTCTCTTGTCGCGAGTGTAAAAAATGCTTTTGAATCCAGGCAAGGAAAATTGGTCTGTACTTTCATTAGAAATATTGATTTCTGTTAGAACAAATGCGTCAGTTATTGGGAGGACAGAGTTAATAGCCAATTGGAATTCGTCCCAGTGCTTCCAGAGGCTACGGATATTACCATGATATAAAGTGAAGGAACATGCGCTTGTTGTGAAGATTTCTAGGCAAGATTGAAGGTTGTTAAGCCGAAAAAAGCTAGCCATTTGTTTCTAGGCGATTAGCTCCAATGCTTCAGTATTATTGATGTGAAGTGTCATGGATCCCTGGTTTTGTTTTGCAAAAAGTTTGCCCTGTCGTACCCAGATAAACTTAAAGTTCTCTTTTCCTCTAGTTCAGGCCATCGAGAATACTTTCCTATCGGAATCTGTGAGGTTATCATTGAAATATATTCGAGGATGAGCACCGTCACTAGGTAGGAAGCCGAGCTTCCCACGGCATGACATCCAACGTTCTTTCAGAGCAACAGACGAGAACCTAACCATGATAGGAGATATACCAGTCGGTCTAGCAGGCCTAGCAGGCAGGCGATGGGCGGACATAACATATCCAGCCAGAAAATCCTCAACTTCGATTTTCTCCGCGATGTCCGACATAATAGAGCGAATAGTTTCATGAGCTTTCAACGGAATACCATGTATCTCTATGTTGGAAAGACAATCGACTTGCTCCGTGTCGTTTTGGTATGATTTCAGCCGATGTATTTCGAGTGCCTGCTCCGCTGTAGAAGATCGCAGGGCACTCAGTTCTAGTTTCATGGCTTTGATGGCGTGGTCTTGAGATTTCGCTGTTGTCACGAGCGAATCGTATTGAGCGGAGACAAAATTCTCGGATTCCTGCAACGGATTCAATGAGTCTTGCATAGTGTCGACCACCTGTTTCATTGACAACAGAGCGTCGACTTTTGGGTGTAAATCATGAAGGGTGTTACGGTGTCTTTCCAGGAGAGTAGTATGTCTAGCTTTTGTTTAATTTAGCTAGCTCTGATAGAAAAGAACTGGGGTCTGATTGAGATGACGTAGTTGGAGTGGAGTCTAAGTTTGACTTTGCGAGTCCTCCTCGACATTCAAGGCAACACCATTTCTCATGTTTGGAGGCGCTCATGCCTTTAAAGGTGTTTTCAGAGATCCCCGAACATTTTCCCCAAGGTGACTCGATCATGCACAATTGGCACATTTCATGAAGCGGCCGTTGTTTGGTAGAGATTCAGAGCATACAATACAAGTATCGTCTGATGACATTGTGGAATGCTGTGTAGAACGACGTTTTTGCTGATACAGGTAGTAGTTTGTAATAAGCCAAAAGTCGAGATAATGAAATAGCTCCAGGCTCACCCGCAACGATTAAAAACTACAACTGCGCGTGCAACCGGGTGCCGGGAAACACTGCCTCAGATGGTGCTGAATGGGCTTGCACGGACGATCTGGTAGAGATACCGAGTTGATGGTGCCGATTCTGACCGCAAAATAGGAGGCTTTGCTTTTTATTTATTTATTTATTCATATTAATAATAATATTTATTAATATTTAATAATACTAATAATAATATATTTATTGCAGGTGCTTTAAGTACATCAATGCACAGTAGCGGGAGCATCAAAGCCATAAAGGCTTGTAGGATTAGTTCCTAAAATATGAAATTAGGAACACACCTCGATCAAAATACGAAATTGCCGAGAGTCGGAGCGCATGACAAAAGGAAATATGTACAGGCAGAGCACCACGGCACAACGCAGAGGATTCACGGAACGTGAAAAGAGCAAAATAAAATTGTATCGGCACATAAATACAATATTACACGCCTGAACAAAAAGCTCTCAGTTGACGTTTCGAAGCTCCTCGAGGTGTGACATCAATTAGCGCAGAGGGAAGGTTATTAAAAATGTGAGGTACGTAATATAGGCTAATGCATTTCCCAAAATGTGCGTTGATACGCATCGGGGTAAACAGTGTCGGATCAAGGGCCCGACACGCATTGTTGGGGGTTTTAAGAGTGTTATCCTAATAGTGTCTAATTATTACAGTTCGACAAAACAGTGCTCGAAATGTTGGTAGAGAGAGGTCATTAAACAGGTTATCAGATGGTTGGAGACTCGAGCCATATGCCACGTTTCTCAAAATGTATCCAAGTAAAGAGTTCACTTTGGAGTTGTATTGGTCCGTACACTGTTCGAACACAGTTATCCCATACCGAAGTATGCTACACACGAGCCCCTGCACCAGACGTCTTTTCGTTGATATCGGAAGAAATATGCGCAGGTTGTAGAGGTTGTAGAGGGTGCAGGAAGCGGTTCGTAACTTTTTAAAGAAGTAGCAAATGTGAGACTTCCAAAATAGATCGCAATCAAAATGAATTCCTAAATATTTTGTGGTGTTGACATAGTCGATTGGCACGCAGTTGCAAGATACAGTTTGACCCGTGCAAAAAAAGTGGCTTGTCCAAGAGAATCGGTTTTAGCGAATTACGGAAGCATATCAGTTGCGTTTTTTTATGATTGATCCGAATGACAATCACCGAAAACCAATCCATCACCCGTATTACATCCAATAAGAGCAAATCAACGGCATCACGGTAACATATATAAAGGACAACAAAGCTGCATCATCGGCATACTGAAATACTTAACAGAACTTTACCGCCTGCGAATAGTCGTTGACATAAATATCAAACAAAAGAGAGGACAATATGGAGCCCTGAGGAACGCTAGCCTTAACGGACATTTTTGCACTATGAGTTTTACAAATGGAGACGAGCTCTGTACCATTTAACAAAAAGTTCTCGAGTAGTGCGTAAAAAGGGCCTCTGAAGCCAAGTCTGTATAGTTTACATAAAAGAATTTTATGGTACATGGAGTCGAAATCCTTAGACACGTAAAAAAAAAGCGCAGATGTGAGAAGGTCGTGTTCGAACGCACTATGAAGCAAGTAGGAGCAAACTTCAATCAAGGCTTGTGTGCCCTTTTTCGTAATAAACCCGTACTGCTGTGGGGACAGAATACCAAATTTATCTAAAAAAGCGGTCATTATCAATACAAGTTGTTTTTCTAATAGTTTCGCCTATGAAGGCAAGATGGAGATGGGACGATAACTATCAACTTTACCATGGTCTGCATTTTTATATAAGGGCCTGAAGATTGCCGTCTTAAGATATGTCGGAATATTATCGGATGTTATATTACCGTTTAATGTATTCAGGATTAGACTCTTCAGTGACTTATAATTTCTACGCAAATCAACCATCCGCATATTGTGAACAACGGAAGATAAACCAGGTTTCAAACTACACAGCATATTATTTATTCCTTCCTCAGTTATTTCAGGAAGAAAGGCAGATGAGGCGTTTTTCGAAGTTGTTGCTGAGTGACAATGGCCACTGTCTCGTGAGACACTTGACGTATTTCCGAAATGAACATTAAATGCATTAGCCGTGGAATGTTTGTTACCAGGGAAATACATTGCAAATGTTTCATCGACAGAATGCTTCGCTTTGTGTTCACCACACAGTGAGTTAACGACAGACCAGGTAACACGGGAATTGGGACGCGCGTCAGCCAGCTTCTGTTTAGCATAATTTTGCGTGGCTGAGCGAATGAGTGCGGTTACCCGGTTTCATTCACTTTTGAATTTGATTTGAAGAACCACGTTATCGAGAGAGCGGCGGCACCGCATCCACAAGAAATCTTTGCACTTAATTGCGGCGATTATGTCATTGCTCAACCACAAATGTTCCGTGTGACGCTTTTTTACGGTAACAACGTTTTTACTGAGCCCTGTAAAATCTTGCCATACGTGTATGAATTTAGAGTAAAGCTCCTGTTGACTAGAAGATGGCATTAAGATGTCCCACTCATAACCAGAAATTATTTTGTCGAATAAGATCGGATCGACAATTTCCATTCGTCGTGTTCCAGGGCCGGCGTTTTTAGGAGGGGTATTTGAAACTAACTCAACCGCAGTGAAGTAATGGTCGGCAAGTTTTAATGAAATTACAGCAGATTTAACTAGAAGTCCGTAAGCCCGCATATTGATGTGATCAAAACAAGCCGAAAAAGATGTCCATTCAAAATTTCTCTGGTAGGAGCTTATATAGTACAGTCAAGGCCAAATACTGAAAACATATTAAGGAAGTCACACACGGTTGTCTTTGGAGGTTTTAGAGCGTCATTATGTTTATGTCTCCGAGTATGCAAAGCTGTTCTGCCACATTGAAGTCAGCTAGACTTGATCTCAGTTCATCTATGAAAGACGCAACACTATCAGATGGAGGGCGATAGGCGGCAAGTAGCGGAACCGAGTATAATGAGTTGGAAATTTTTAAGGCAATACACTCTGCGTGAGCAAATGTAACATTCAAAAATTCTGCAACCCATGATTCTTTGACAAATTCTGCGAAACCACCACCTGTCCTACCCGAACGGGTACGGAAACATTCTCGGTATCCAGGTAGAAACAATCGATCAACAGATATAGATGGCAGATTTATCTTAGTTAAAACCCAAACGTCAGCAAGATTTTTCAGACAGTTGGCGACAAAGCAAAATTGGTCCCAATACTTCCTAACACTACGAATGTTAGTACGAAAGAGAGTAACCCTACTAACTGTGGAGTCAAAATGACATGAAATGGAAGTGAGACCTTGGCAGCCCAAAATTGTGAAGTCCATAAGAACAAGATAATGAGCTCCAGGTCACTGATGCAATTAACGCGCACGAGATGTTGGCATTTTTTACCCAAACATAGCGATATTGCTTCTCTTTGCCTTTTGAACAAGCCTTCAAGAAGTGCTCCCTGTTTGCCTGTGTGAGATTTTCATTAAAAAACAGTCTCGGCAGCTTCCGTTCGCGTGCAAGAGGACTCAACGAAGCACGGCGGCTCAACCAGCGGTGCCTAGTGATCGCCGCCCGAAACCTGACGAGAACAACGGGGATGGCGCCACGCGAAGGGGGCAAGCGGTGAACAGCATCAACTTCCCAGGAACGGAATTCGGAGATGCCGGTGTGGAAGATCCTCGTTAGAGTTGCACGGAAGGCCATGAATCTCCAGATTCGATCAGCGACTGTACTGCTCGAAGTTATTTAGCTTAGAGCGGAATCGTTGGATCTCATTAGACTTCACCGACAACGAGGACTTCAACGACCCCACCTCGGATTTCAGCTCCTTAATAACAATATCATTTGCAGTCACATGCTTTAGCAGGGAGTTATATTGCTTTGAGAAGAAATCGATTGACTTCACCACGTCATAATAATAATAATAATAATAATAATTATTATTACTACTATTACTATTATTATTATTATTATTATTATTATTATTATTATTATTATTATTATTATTATTATTATTATTGCAGATGTTTTAAGTACATCAATGCACAATAGCGGGATCATCAATGCCATAAAGGCTTGTAAGACTAGTCCCTAAAATATTATATTCAATACACACCTAGATCAAAATAAGGAAAGGCCGAGGGCCGGAACGCAAGACAAAAGAGAATCTGTACAGGCAGAGCACCACGGCACAATGCACAGAGTTCACGGAAAGTGAAAGGAGCAACATAAAATTGTATTGGCACATAAATACAACATTCCACGCCTGAACAAAAAGCACTCAGTTTACGCTTCAAAGCTCCTCGAGATGTGACATCAATTAGCGCAGAGGGAAGGTTATTAAAAATGTGAGGAACGTAATATAGGCGAATGCATTTCCCAAAATGTGTGTTGATGCGCATCGGTGTAAACGGTGTCGCATCTCGAAGGGTCCGACATACATTGTTGGGGGTTTTAAAACTGTTATCCCAATAGTGTCTGATCTTTACATTTGCCAAAATAGTGCTCGA